>OX371260.1:95955159-97155159 GCA_947311025.1 Lypha dubia | reverse complement strand
CAATTGTTTTAACTCAAAAAATAAATAAAACTTACATTTTTCACAATTTATTGTTTGCATTTAAAATTAAGAAAACCATTTGTTTTGCTTACGATTGACATTTGGGTATCGAGCAATGTTTGCAAATAAACACTCGATCGATACTCGATATCGAAAGGCATCATCTCAAATTTTATTTATTTTTGTACGATATATTTTAAAGTTAACATTGGCAGCTATAAGAGTATATATTGAAGGTGGCATCATTTCTATACAATAATTACAAAAACAACTAAAACAAATTCATGTTGTTTTTGTAAATATTGTAGAACTGTAACCACCAGCTATTTCGTAGCGCAGACTTTTGATTTTATTAATCTTATCCGTGTAAACATAAAAAATACCTGCAACAGACTTTTGTGCTCTCTTCTTATACACAAAGAAAATTTCATAATATTTTGATTCTACAAAGTGTTATTACTTTGTATTACCATGTAAACTCACCTTTAGCTGTACAAACAAGCAAACAAATAATAAATACCCAGGTGACCAACGTGCACAAAATTAATAAAATTATAAATGCAGTGAAAATAGTGATAATAAAATTCAAACAGGTATGGACAGATACATAACCGTGTTAAAAAGTGGAAGAAGTCCAAAATCAGTTCAAATAGCTTCAGCAGCGAAAGTTCCCAGAGATGGAAAAAACAATATAAACAATTCCGAAAATCGTTTTGCGATTTTATCTAAACAAGGCGATGAAGACACAACTACAACAAGGTCGAGTAAACCTCCACCGATATATTTAAGAGAGCAGAACTCTAGTTTTTTTTTGTTTTTGGTAAAAAGCCTTATTTCCTTAATTGGCATATGCACGACTACAACAATTCACCAACAAAACAAACAACAGGCATTTAGTTTGTTTACCGGCGAATTCATATCCTCGCTGTCAAAATTCTACATGCATAAAAAGTTGCATAAAAATGGCGCCGGAAAATATGTACAAAATTTGACAGTGTGGGCAATTGATACATTCGCCTAAGTCCAGCTGGCAATGAATTCGCCTTGGTCTGTAGTCTATGTAATGTGCGTTCGTCTGCTATCAAGGCGTATCCAATAGGTGATCTTACTAGCACAGCTGACTGAGCTCGCTTCATAGCAAATTAACATTAAAACTGATATAGTTTTAAAAGAATACATAAATAATGGTTACAGTTTGGTATGCATACGTAAGAAAATGTTTTAAATTTGTGTGTATATTTTGATATGAAGCGAGTGCTCTATACCAACAAAATATATGTTGTTTTTGGATTGTTGTCGAACTGCGCATACCTGTTAGTTTTACCATGTCTGGTATGTAGTTGTCTGTTAAGTGTCAAATGTCCGGGCGTTAATACACCTGCAATTGGTTTGGTAGGCATTCGCACAAACAGAGATGCTACAAGTGTAAAAAATCGTGACGGTGTCGCGAGTTCTGAGACTTTGTCTCATCCAAAACCTTCGTACCGCGCCAATAGAAGTTTTCACTTCAAAAAAATGAATTGCACCCAATCTATAATTTAAAGTACTTGTTGCACAGAAGAGTTACAGTTTAGATGCCACATAATAAAACTGGACCTATCCAATGCATGAACTGTCAAGAATTTGGCCATACCAAAACTTATTGCAAGTTGCCTACCGTTTGCGTTGTATGTGGTGAGTTACACAGTACCGCTAACTGTGACAAAATAAAAGGTGATACCAAGGCAAAAAATGCGGCAATTGCAGTGGAAACCACACTGCTAACTATAGAGGCTGCCCTCTTTACTATTTTTTTAAAAATTCGTCGAACAGAAAAACAAATGCTACTCCCGATCAGCCCAACACCCCTTTAAACTACCCTCAGTTACCTCAACCGTCGTCTAGCCATAATCAATACTCAAATGTTTTAAAGTCTAACACGACTCTTACTCAACAAAAACCTAATAATCAATTTTCATACGCTAATATTTTAAAGAGTAACTAGACTCCGGCGCAAAAAACTGTACCAGCAAACGAAGAATCAGGGCCTAATTTCAGTCGTATTGAAGCCTCGATAGAGAGTCTAATACAAACAGTAAAAACTTTTACTCTCAACATGCCTTGTATGATGCAGGAAATATTGAAAATGCAGTCTACCTTGTTGCAGGCTGTATTAAACAAACCAGGAATTTAAAAATCTGTTTTTGGAACGCCAACGGCATCTGCCAAAATGAAATAGAATATTTTCTTCTGAATAAACAAATCGATGTTATATTTATCTCAGAAAATCATTTGATGTCTCGAAGCTATTTCAGAATTAGTGGATATAATTCCTGCGACACAAAAGATTCTCGAGGTAGAGCTTGTGGTGGCTCGAGAATCCTAATAAAAACGCGAATAAAACACTACCTGTTAAACGATCTTTGTGAAGAATATCTTCAAGCAACAAATATCTGTATTGAACATTTTTATCAGAAGCAAGTTATCTCATCCGTTTATTCTCCTCCCAGGTTTTCAATTTCAGAGAGTCAATATACCGTATTTTATACAACACTGGGGTCCCGTTTTCTAGCAGCTGGCGACTAAAATGCTTAACACACTTTGTGGGGTTCACGTTTAATCAGTCCTAAGGGTCGTGTTTTGTTTGACACAATTTCAAAAATGGGTTTGAATGTAGTTTCAAGTGGTCAGCCAGCATATTGGCCAACGGATCGACAAAAAATTCCTGATGTTATCGACTTTGGAATTATGAAAGGTGTGCCCAGCGAAATGATTGAAGTAGAAGCATCTTTGGATTTGTCTTCAGATCACTCGCCTACTATTATCACTATTTACTCACACACAACTGCAACACCAACATGTGATTTACCGCTGACATCTGCACGTATTAACTGGCTGAAATACAAAAAATATTTAAGTGCTCATTGCACGGAAAATACGCCATTGATAACACCTACTGACATAGAAAATTCTATTAGGTTGTTTGGAGCACATGCTAAACAAGCTGATTTTAATGCTTCTTCAATTCAACCAAATCAACAAGAGAGATTTAACAATATTTTTTGTGCAGATATAGATAGGCTAATGACTGAAAAACGGAGAGCTCGACGAGAATGGCAACGTTAGAGATCGCCTCAGCTAAAATTAAGGCTTAACCCTTTATCGGGCAACATATCATTTTAAGTTCAAATAGTTGTTTTTCTATTTCTATTAAGAAATTAAAAATACATGCTAATTCAGAAATTTTTAAAAAATATTTATTTGTTGTTAATTTAAAAAATATTGGTTTGTTACAGATATGTTACATTGGTTGAAAAGTTAGAGTACTTTATGATAGATGGAATGCACGGAAGCAGTTATAATTCTTGTTATAGCACAATGCAATCCCACATTTTTTTACATAAAGTTTGTGATACTCCTTGGCAATTTGGCGGTTTGCACCGTATTATCTCTTTCGCCCATTCTGGCCACTGTCCAACCTGGTCTTGACGCACAGCTTTTGGTGGAGCATGTTTAGCCGGTCCTTTGACCTTTTTTGCTTGTAAATCAGGTTCAATTGATCTCGAAAATATAACTCCTTATTGGGCAATATGACATAAATGAAACAAACTGAAATTAACCAAATGCAAGTAGAATATGTTTTTTTTTTCAGTTGTATTTTATATAAATTATTTTATTGCTTACTTGCGCACTTATTATTTACAAAGAAGATAATATGTATAACACAAAACAGATTTTAGCACTAAAATTTTTCGCACTTTTTGTCGGTTGAAATTTTTTTCAGTAATAAACTTTTGGCACAGTGAAAAATGTGATAATTATATTGTCCCATTAAATTTTATTCTTTTTTTTTTATTGTGCACGGTTTATACTACTTATGTTACAATGCCTAAAGTATGTTACATTACTGTCACATGGTCAGATAAAGGGTTAAGGAGTGTATAAAGCAGCTTAAAAAAGAACTCGATGCAACACTATCAACAGATTATTCGCTCTGGCGTACAGCCGGAGGACTTAAAAGGCCAGTGATATGCAAACCTCCATAACGAGCCTCTAATGGTGACTGGGCAAGAACTGATGCTGAAGAAGGTGCTCTTTTCGTTAAACACTTGGAAAAAGTGTTTACTCCAAATATTTCTGTTAATATTGCTGAACTGCTACCAGTCGTCTCTTTACCAGAAACACCCCTAAAATTCAATATTGTAGAGATTGAAAAGGCTATTGCCTGTCTTAATAATAAACAAGTCCCAGGTGTCGACAATATAAGCAACAAAATGCTTCAAAAATTGCCATATATTGCAAAAAGAACAATGCTACTCATTTTTAATGGTATTTAAGGCTGCAATACTATCCGGCAGAATGAAATGTTTCGATGATTATTATGATACCAAATCCCGGCAAGGATCATACGAAAAAAAATATTCGAAAAGCTGTACATGAGCAAGCTGATTCCTATAGTGACTAGAAGAGGATGCATTCCAGATCATCAATTCGGTTTTCGCAGACATCATAGCACTATTGAACAAACTCACAGACTTGTGAACATAGTTAGAGACACCTTTTTAAAAAAAAGAAATATTGCTCTGCGCACTTTATAGATGTTTCTCTATCTTTCGATAAAGTATCGCACGAAGGTCTAATACACAAATTAACACAAATTCTACCCGCGAACATCGTCAGGCTTTTAATAAGCTACTTAATGGAACTAAAATTTGTAGTTAGGGAAGGAAATTTTTAAGCCCTCCGCAGTCGATCGAAGCCGGAGTTCCCCAAGCCAGCATCTTCGATCCCTTACTTTATTTAATATATGCCTCTGACTTACCGTTAAGCAGTAACATTCACACATCAACATTTGCTGATGATACAGCTTTTCTAAGCGTTCATGAAAATACTGTCGAAGCTTCCCGGAATTTGCAAGGGTACATATCAAATCTGGAAACATGGCTAAAACAATGGCGAATAAGAGTTAATGAGCAGAAATGTTTACACGTCACTTTTACGTTACGCAGGGAAACATGCCCGCCTATACAAATCAACACCGAGACTATTCCGCAAGACACTGTAGTCAAATATCTAGGCGTTTATCTTGATCGTCGTTTAACATGGAAATCGCACATAGAAGAAAATTTGACCCAAAGCCCAAATGAATTGGCTTTTTGGAAGAAACTCTATACTAAGCCTAGAGTGTAAACTTCTCTTATACAACGCGATCCTGAAACCAATATGGTCCTATGGAATCCAGTTATGGGGCACTGCCTCAGCATCAAAATTTAGATTAAATTCCACAATAGAGCGCACACAAACGCTAAAGAAAATAGAACCCAAATTTTAGAAAAATATTATTATTATCCCGCGATGGCAAACAAAATAAAAGACCTTTCCAAATTTGTAAGTGCTGACAGCTATAGACAAGTTTTCAAAATATGCAATGGCAAAGCTATTCAGTTAAAGAGCAGCAGTGGACATACGACAACCACTAAGGGAAAACCTTTTTGCCACCGTTCCTGAATCTAAAGTATTCGACAGTGAGGAATCTTTCAAGTCTGACTCAATAAACTTTATGATAGAAAACGAATTAGGCATATCAATTTTCAGAACACCTCCAAACACGAGCTGTTTTAATGGCCAGGTGGAACGATTTCATTCCACATTGCAAGAGATCATGCGTTGCCTTCAAAGAAAGAATACAATTATTCCGTTCACTCAAGGAAAAGATCCGTAGAAATATTCTTTGGCCGAGATCATCTTGGGGATCACTACCCCAAGCTGATCTCACGTACATGGAGAACTACCGAAGGTGAAACTAGGTGAAGAAATTTTTTTAAATTAAATAAGAGATTAGGAGATAAGCAAAAATGCGGACTATGATTATTATCCTGGACGACAGCAATAAGAACCCAACAATTTCACATACACGACTTGAATAATAATAACGGATACATACCTATACAGATAGGAGAAGTAAGGATAATAGAAAATTATGAAAAGGTACTACATTTCATTAACGTGACGTATTACGACGAAACTATATTTCTAATATCCGAAAACATAAAGACATTGAAAGCCACGACATATGAAGAGAAACGACTTTTACTCGTAGAGACTATTGATAAAAATCTCATTTTATTAAAAGCAAAAATAAATAGCTTGCATGTGCACTCAAAGCAAAGGCGAGGACTAATAAACATTTTAGGAAATGGATTAAAATACATTGCAGGATCAATGGACAGTGACGACGAAAAGGCAATAAATGAAGCAATATCAGGCATTCGAAATAAGGAACACGGTAACAACATGACAATAAAAAGTTTAATACACATTAATAAGGGCATGACAGAAGAAATTAGAAATATAACTGCTCGTATTAACAAACAATAGAAATTTATTAGTAGTTACATAAACAAATTCAAAGACGAGTATCTGAACAGTATAAAGACCTTAGAAGACGAGGTGGAATTCATCGGTCAGACATACAGAATCGACAAAGATATATCCCTCTTACGAAACCATATTGACGCCATTCGGCAGATTATATTTTCCTGTAAATTGGGAATTATTCCTTCTGTCATCTTAACGGACAAAGAAATCAACTTAATTAGTGACTTTGACAGCTACAAGCTACAGTAGAATGGAAATCGCGGTTGTTTTTGAAGATAATAATATTATTCTAACTTTATTAATACCCCGATTCTCCAAAAATACCCTATCTAGAATACAATTTGTTCCCATTCCTAATGCCATGAACAAATCTTTAACCTTAAACTAATATGAAATATTGATTGATAATAACACTATTATTTTTAACACAAGAATAAAAGACGATTTGGAAAAAAATTTAGTTAAGATAGAAAATAAAAGTATGGAATGTATTTTGAAGTTGCAAGTAGCACATTGTGAATTAGAGACAGTGCAGGAATCCACTGTAATAGAAGTAATGCCAGGAATACTAATATTTAAAAATTTTTATGATAAAATAACTTAAGATTGTAATCAATTAAAAGTAAGTCCTGAAGGAACATTTCTCATTAAGTTTGAAAATTGTAAAATTAAAACACTGAATACAACTTACACTTATGAAACTTTTATTTTGCCTAATCTAATAATGAAAATTAAAGAAAAGAAAACTGTTAATAAACTAAATTTTAAATTCGAAAACCTATATGTAAATCAACTAAACAATGAAGAGAGCATAAAAAAATTAATTGATAAAAATAAAGATACACACATAATAAGTTTAAGCTCAGATTTAATAATTATAATTGTTATTATTATTGCTATATTAATTTGTTACTACATTGTCAGTTATAAGCAAAAACTTTATATTTCGCGTCAACGCCGAAATAAAGGGCTAAATATAATGTGATTAAGCTAGCTTAAGCAACTGTGCGAATACATATAGCCAAATGTTCACAACTATAATGTACTTCAGAACTTTTCGTTAAGTTTCATCAATTGTAATTTGCTTAAGCAAACACCGAAACCAATCGCACCTTGCTTAAGCAAACAGATGCTAATACGTTTAGTTATTGCAAATTGTTGAAACTGTTGCGTTTGTTAGTACTTTTTATTTATGAATGTTTCCATTTGATTTCTAACATAACAAAATTTTAAATAAATTGCTTGTTTATGGTTTTGAATTAATTATACGTAGACATAAAAACAATTTTTGGAAAAATAAGAAGAAAATAGTTTTTGAATAGTACATATTTGCAACTCAGCGAAGAAAGTCTTTGAGTCAAATAAGTACAATATAGCCACACAAAAGTCGTCAATAACTTGCTTAAGCATTTGTCATGCTTTTCGTTGATTTCTGACAGCAGCTAAAGCTAGCTTAAGTACATTACAGTTAGCCCTTAATGTGGAAAATATAACATGTTATCTTCAACTGGTGGCACCTCATCTAACCAACACACCTTGTAAACCACCCCGATTTAGGACAATCGACTTAAGAGGGGAAGAGTTAACACAATAAACATTGTAAGCTAAATTTTATTTTTTTTCCTACTATTTTGCTTATCTTGTAATTTTCGCTTTTTATTTTAAGTGGACCTAATTTAATATAAATTGCAAACGATGAGCTTGCAATTCATATTAAATATATACATTAATTTTTAATAATTATTATCACGCTACCTTATTATTTGGGCCATCTGCACTAGTATAAAATGATTACTTTGTAATTTAAGATAGTTAGTTTTAAATTTCAATTGATTCATAAAAAATCGTAAAGACCAAACAAAAAAATTATTTTGTTTTTTTTTTTTTGGATTTTGCGTAAAGCAAAATCTTAAGTTATATGAGTTTAATTTTTTTAATTTGCAAAAACTGCTTTCCAATCGTATTCATTAGTTCTTTAGGAAAACAAATCATTTTCCATTCAATTTTACGAAATGTTTCAATTTGATTTCTTTTCATGTTTTTGATCTATTTTACTTCTTAAACTGTGTTGAGAACTAAATATTCATACATACTGTGTTATTTGTCTGTGAATTTCAAAATTCCACAATTGATGTTTTGATTAATTGATAAATTTTATTTGCTACTTTTATAAACACTTTCAAGAATATTATTTTTATAAACTGTCCGAACAATTTAATTATCCGTTGATATCCATTGATCGATACCAAAATGTCAATCGTAAATAAAACAAATGGTTTTCTTAATATTAAATGCAAACAATAAATTGTGAAAAATGTAATTATTATTTATTTTTTGAGTTAAAACAATTGTAATTATGGTGTACATTTTAGGACAAGTGTGAATAATATAAATTTAAAACAAAAAGTAATACTGGCAGAATTTATGTCCGAACACCCGAATTTAGCAAAGAACCTATTGCCAAATTGTGGACAGGGAAGAGTTGTTGCAAACAATTGTCCTTCGACAATCTGAACCGCTGTTTAAATCTAAAAAATATACAGTCAAGAATTTCAGCCTGATTATTTCATTCCAAATGTGTACTAAATTTATTACTTACACTTTTGTTCGCAAGGATATAACGTCGCTCTTATCCCGCATTTGTCTCCCAATACGCACCAAATGATGTTCTTCTTCTGACTCCGACAAAGATAAATATGATACCATCGATATTTGTTGATCCATTTTCTATAAAATACAAACTTTTAATTAAAATAACAAAAATTCTAGTTTTTACTTACATTACTTGTATTTTGTTTTATTTATATTGCATATAAACCTGTGTTGCCACTCTATTACAAATTTAATAAAATCTTTTGCAATTAGTATGAAAACTCGATTCGATAGCGATCGAATGCCATCATGAGGAAACTCGATATAGATCGAGTTTTATTTTTGCTCGATAGTTTATTCGATATCAAAAGCGGTAATTAGACCCCTGAATTTAACAGAAAACACAAATACTCGTGCGCCATCATTATCTCTAAACATGTTAAATAGTGATCAAGAAGCAACAACAATTGCACCCATCAGCAAAGTTGTCCGCTTAAGGCCTCTTTACATGGTAATACATGTATATCGGTATGTCAAAAATTGAAAAAAATCTTATCATGTAAACGCAAAATGTTATGAGTAAGAGAGAATACCGATAAAAAAACTGACAAGCTATCGGTAAATGTTTATTTTCTAAACCATTTTAGAAACTTACGCATACTCATTTTATCAGAGGTATATTTTAAAGTTAACATTGGCAGCTATAAGAGTATATATTGAAGGTGGCATCATTTCTATACAATAATTACAAAAACAACTAAAACACATTCATGTTGTTTTTGTAAATATTGTAGAACTGTAACCACCAGCTATTTCGTAGCGCAGACTTTTGATTTTATTAATCTTATCCGTGTAAACATAAAAAATACCTGCAAGAGACTTTTGTGCTCTCTTCTTCAAAGAAAATTTCATAATATTTTGATTCTACAAAGTGTTATTACTTTGTATTACCATGTAAACTCACCTTTAGCTGTACAAACAAGCAAACAAATAATAAATACCCAGGTGACCAACGTGCACAAAATTAATAAAATTATAAATGCAGTGAAAATAGTGATAATAAAATTCAAACAGGTATGGACAGATACATAACCGTGTTAAAAAGTGGAAGAAGTCCAAAATCAGTTCAAATAGCTTCAGCAGCGAAAGTTCCCAGAGATGGAAAAAACAATATAAACAATTCCGAAAATCGTTTTGCGATTTTATCTAAACAAGGCGATGAAGACACAACTACAACAAGGTCGAGTAAACCTCCACCGATATATTTAAGAGAGCAGAACTCTAGTTTTTTTTTTTTTGTAAAAAGCCTTATTTCCTTAATTGGCATATGCACGACTACAACAATTCACCAACAAAACAAACAACAGGCATTTAGTTTGTTTACCGGCGAATTCATATCCTCGCTGTCAAAATTCTCCATGCATAAAAAGTTGCATAAAAATGGCGCCGGAAAATATGTACAAAATTTGACAGTGTGGGCAATTGATACATTCGCCTAAGTCCAGCTGGCAATGAATTCGCCTTGGTCTGTAGTCTATGTAAAGTGCGTTCGTCTGCTATCAAGGCGTATCCAATAGGTGATCTTACTAGCACAGCTGACTGAGCTCGCTTCATAGCAAATTAACATAAAAACTGATATAGTTTGCATAAATGCAGTCTACCTTGTTGCAGGCTGTATTAAACAAACCATGAATTTAAAAATCTGTTTTTGGAACGCCAACGGCATCTGCCAAAATTAAATAGAATATTTTCTTCTGAATAAACAAATCGATGTTATATTAATCTCAGAAAATCATTTGATGTCTCGAAGCTATTTCAGAATTAGTGGATATAATTCCTGCGACACAAAAGATTCTCGAGGTAGAGCTTGTGGTGGCTCGAGAATCCTAATAAAAACGCGAATAAAACACTACCTGTTAAACGATCTTTGTGAAGAATATCTTCAAGCAGCAAATATCTGTATTGAACATTTTTATCAGAAGCAAGTTATCTCATCCGTTTATTCTCCTCCCAGGTTTTCAATTTCAGAGAGTCAATATACCGTATTTTATACAACACTGGGGTCCCGTTTTCTAGCAGCTGGCGACTAAAATGCTAAACACACTTTGTGGGGTTCACGTTTAATCAGTCCTAAGGGTCGTGTTTTGTTTGACACAATTTCAAAAATGGGTTTGAATGTAGTTTCAAGTGGTCAGCCAGCATATTGGCCAACGGATCGACAAAAAATTCCTGATGTTATCGACTTTGGAATTATGAAAGGTGTGCCCAGCGAAATGATTGAAGTAGAAGCATCTTTGGATTTGTCTTCAGATCACTCGCCTACTATTATCACTATTTACTCACACACAACTGCAACACCAACATGTGATTTACCGCTGACATCTGCACGTATTAACTGGCTGAAATACAAAAAATATTTAAGTGCTCATTGCACGGAAAATACGCCATTGATAACACCTACTGACATAGAAAATTCTATTAGGTTGTTTGGAGCACATGCTAAACAAGCTGATTTTAATGCTTCTTCAATTCAACCAAATCAACAAGAGAGATTTAACAATATTTTTTGTGCAGATATAGATAGGCTAATGACTGAAAAACGGAGAGCTCGACGAGAATGGCAACGTTAGAGATCGCCTCAGCTAAAATTAAGGCTTAACCCTTTATCGGGCAACATATCATTTTAAGTTCAAATAGTTGTTTTTCTATTTCTATTAAGAAATTAAAAATACATGCTAATTCAGAAATTTTTAAAAAATATTTATTTGTTGTTAATTTAAAAAATATTGGTTTGTTACAGATATGTTACATTGGTTGAAAAGTTA
This sequence comes from Lypha dubia, assembly GCA_947311025.1. Lineage (NCBI taxonomy): Eukaryota > Metazoa > Arthropoda > Insecta > Diptera > Tachinidae > Lypha > Lypha dubia. Next base: position 97,143,385 of record OX371260.1, on the reverse strand, counting down.
GAGTACTTTATGATAGATGGAATGCACGGAAGCAGTTATAATTCTTGTTATAGCACAATGCAATCCCACATTTTTTTACATAAAGTTTGTGATACTCCTTGGCAATTTGGCGGTTTGCACCGTATTATCTCTTTCGCCCATTCTGGCCACTGTCCAACCTGGTCTTGACGCACAGCTTTTGGTGGAGCATGTTTAGCCGGTCCTTTGACCTTTTTTGCTTGTAAATCAGGTTCAATTGATCTCGAAAATATAACTCCTTATTGGGCAATATGACATAAATGAAACAAACTGAAATTAACCAAATGCAAGTAGAATATGTTTTTTTTTCAGTTGTATTTTATATAAATTATTTTATTGCTTACTTGCGCACTTATTATTTACAAAGAAGATAATATGTATAACACAAAACAGATTTTAGCACTAAAATTTTTCGCACTTTTTGTCGGTTGAAATTTTTTTCAGTAATAAACTTTTGGCACAGTGAAAAATGTGATAATTATATTGTCCCATTAAATTTTATTCTTTTTTTTTTTATTGTGCACGGTTTATACTACTTATGTTACAATGCCTAAAGTATGTTACATTACTGTCACATGGTCAGATAAAGGGTTAAGGAGTGTATAAGGCAGCTTAAAAAAGAACTCGATGCAACACTATCAACAGATTATTCGCTCTGGCGTACAGCCGGAGGACTTAAAAGGCCAGTGATATGCAAACCTCCATAACGAGCCTCTAATGGTGACTGGGCAAGAACTGATGCTGAAGAAGGTGCTCTTTTCGTTAAACACTTGGAAAAAGTGTTTACTCCAAATATTTCTGTTAATATTGCTGAACTGCTACCAGTCGTCTCTTTACCAGAAACACCCCTAAAATTCAATATTGTAGAGATTGAAAAGGCTATTGCCTGTCTTAATAATAAACAAGTCCCAGGTGTCGACAATATAAGCAACAAAATGCTTCAAAAATTGCCATATATTGCAAAAAGAACAATGCTACTCATTTTTAATGGTATTTAAGGCTGCAATACTATCCGGCAGAATAAAATGTTTCGATGATTATTATGATACCAAATCCCGGCAAGGATCATACGAAGGTTGAATCCTATCCGCCTATTAATTTATTGCGCAACATTTCAAAACTATTCGAAAAGCTGTACATGAGCAAGCTGATTCCTATAGTGACTAGAAGAGGATGCATTCCAGATCATCAATTCGGTTTTCGCAGACATCATAGCACTATTGAACAAACTCACAGACTTGTGAACATAGTTAGAGACACCTTTGAAAAAAAAGAAATATTGCTCTGCGCACTTTATAGATGTTTCTCTATCTTTCGATAAAGTATCGCACGAAGGTCTAATACACAAATTAACACAAATTCTACCCGCGAACATCGTCAGGCTTTTAATAAGCTACTTAATGGAACTAAAATTTGTAGTTAGGGAAGGAAATTTTTTAAGCCCTCCGCAGTCGATCGAAGCCGGAGTTCCCCAAGCCAGCATCTTCGATCCCTTACTTTATTTAATATATGCCTCTGACTTACCGTTAAGCAGTAACATTCACACATCAACATTTGCTGATGATACAGCTTTTCTAAGCGTTCATGAAAATACTGTCGAAGCTTCCCGGAATTTGCAAGGGTACATATCAAATCTGGAAACATGGCTAAAACAATGGCGGATAAGAGTTAATGAGCAGAAATGTTTACACGTCACTTTTACGTTACGCAGGGAAACATGCCCGCCTATACAAATCAACACCGAGACTATTCCGCAAGACACTGTAGTCAAATATCTAGGCGTTTATCTTGATCGTCGTTTAACATGGAAATCGCACATAGAAGAAAATTTGACCAAAAGCCCAAATGAATTGGCTTTTTGGAAGAAACTCTATACTAAGCCTAGAGTGTAAACTTCTCTCATACAACGCGATCCTGAAACCAATATGGTCCTATGGAATCCAGTTATGGGGCACTGCCTCAGCATCAAATGTAGAAAAAATTCAAAGGCAACAAAACAAAATTCTAGCAGTCCCATGGTATATCCGAAATCATCGAATTCACAAAGATCTCGTTCGTTGGTTAATACAGTATTTTCTAAACACGCGAAAAAATACATTAAAAAACTTGAGTTGCACCCAAATCTACTTGCGTGCAATATTCTAGAGTATTGAGGCCACACCCGCCATAGGAGGAGGGATACTCTTTCTATAAGCCGTACACGAGAGATGTAAAAGAACAAAAATCAACCGTTGAAACTAAAAATTTTGTTTAGCATTGGCTAAACATATATTTAATTCTTTTAGATTTTTAAAGCGTTACCTTAACCCTTCGCTTATAAACTGTATCAAAGCTGATGAGAGAACAATGGGAAAAATTCAGCAGGTTTACCCATTGCATTTTAGCAGATACAAAATAAGGTTCAGTCAGGTTGAAGTTGAAGATATAGTAGACAGTCAACATCATCAGGATATACAGATTAAATTCCACAATAGAGCGAACACAAACGCTAAAGAAAATAGAACCCAAATTTTAGAAAAATATTATTATTATCCCGCGATGGCAAACAAAATAAAAGACCTTTCCAAATTTGTAAGTGCTGACAGCTATAGACAAGTTTTCAAAATATGCAATGGCAAAGCTATTCAGTTAAAGAGCAGCAGTGGACATACGACAACCACTAAGGGAAAACCTTTTTGCCACGGTTCCTGAATCTAAAGTATTCGACAGTGAGGAATCTTTCAAGTCTGACTCAATAAACTTTATGATAGAAAACGAATTAGGCATATCAATTTTCAGAACACCTCCAAACACGAGCTGCTTTAATGGCCAGGTGGAACGATTTCATTCCACATTGCAAGAGATCATGCGTTGCCTTCAAAGAAAGAATACAATTATTCCGTTCACTCAAGGAAAAGTTCAAATAGTTGTTTTTTCTATTTCTATTAAGAAATTAAAAATACATGCTAATTCAGAAATTTTTAAAAAATATTTATTTGTTGTTAATTTAAAAAATATTGGTTTGTTACAGATATGTTACATTGGTTGAAAAGTTAGAGTATTTTATGATAGATGGAATGCACGGAAGCAGTTATTATTCTTGTTATAGCACAATGCAAAACCACATTTTTTTACATAAAGTTTGTGATACTCCTTGGCAATTTGGCGGTTTGCACCGTATTATCTCTTTCGCCCATTCTGGCCAATGACCAACCTGGTCTTGACGCACAGCTTTTGGTGGAGCATGTTTAGCCGGTCCTTTGACCTTTTTTGCTTGTAAATCAGGTTCAATTGATCTCGAAAATACAACTCCTTATTGGGCAATATGACATAAATGAAACAAACTGAAATTAACCAAATGCAAGTAGAATATGTTTTTTTTTTCAGTTGTATTTTATATAAATTATTTTATTGCTTACTTGCGCACTTATTATTTACAAAGAAGATAATATGTATAACACAAAACAGATTTTAGCACTAAAATTTTTTGCACTTTTTGTCGGTTGAAATTTTTTTCAGTAATAAACTTTTGGCACAGTGAAAAATGTGATAATTATATTGTCCCATTAAATTTTATTCTTTTTTTTTTATTGTGCACGGTTTATACTACTTATGTTACAATGCCTAAAGTACTTATATTTTTAAAACATAGCAATATACAGCCAATTTTAGGGTATGTTACATTACTGTCACATGGTCAGATAAAGGGTTAAGGAGTGTATAAAGCAGCTTAGAAAAGTTTTGCAAACACAAAAAACAGCTTCGCTGCAAAAATTTCTGCAAGAACTGGATGCAACACTATCAACAGATTATTCGCTGTGGCGTACAGCCGGAGGACTTAAAAGGCCACTGATATGCAAACCTCCATAACGAGCCTCTAATGGTGACTGGGCAAGAACTGATGCTGAAAAAGGTGCTCTTTTCGTTAAACACTTGGAAAAAGTGTTTACTCCAAATATTTCTGTTAATATTGCTGAACTGCTACCAGTCTTCTCTTTACCAGAAACACCCCTAAAATTTAATATTGTAGAGATTGAAAAGGCTATTGCTAGTCTTAATAATAAACAAGTCCCAGGTGTCGACAAAATAAGCAACAAAATGCTTCAAAAATTGCCATATATTGCAAAAAGAACAATGCTACTCATTTTTAATGGTATTTAAGGCTGCAATACTATCCGGCAGAATGAAATGTTTCGATGATTATTATGAGACCAAATCCCGGCAAGGATCATACGAAGGTTGAATCCTATCCGCTTATTAATTTATTGCGCAACATTTCAAAACTATTCGAAAAGCTGTACATGAGCAAGCTGATTCCTATAGTGACTAGAAGAGGATGCATTCCAGATCATCAATTCGGTTTTCGCAGACATCATAGCACTATTGAACAAACTCACAGACTTGTGAACATAGTTAGAGACACCTTTGAAAAAAAGAAATATTGCTCTGCGCACTTTATAGATGTTTCTCTATCTTTCGATAAAGTATCGCACGAAGGTCTAATACACAAATTAACACAAATTCTACCCGCGAACATCGTCAGGCTTTTAATAAGCTACTTAATGGAACTAAAATTTGTAGTTAGGGAAGGAAATTTTTTAAGCCCTCCGCAGTCGATCGAAGCCGGAGTTCCCCAAGCCAGCATCTTCGATCCCTTACTTTATTTAATATATGCCTCTGACTTACCGTTAAGCAGTAACATTCACACATCAACATTTGCTGATGATACAGCTTTTCTAAGCGTTCATGAAAATACTGTCGAAGCTTCCCGGAATTTGCAAGGGTACATATCAAATCTGGAAACATGGCTAAAACAATGGCGGATAAGAGTTAATGAGCAGAAATGTTTACACGTCACTTTTACGTTACGCAGGGAAACATGCCCGCCTATACAAATCAACACCGAGACTATTCCGCAAGACACTGTAGTCAAATATCTAGGCGTTTATCTTGATCGTCGTTTAACATGGAAATCGCACATAGAAGAAAATTTGACCAAAAGCCCAAATGAATTGGCTTTTTGGAAGAAACTCTATACTAAGCCTAGAGTGTAAACTTCTCTCATACAACGCGATCCTGAAACCAATATGGTCCTATGGAATCCAGTTATGGGGCACTGCCTCAGCATCAAATGTAGAAAAAATTCAAAGGCAACAAAACAAAATTCTAGCAGTCCCATGGTATATCCGAAATCATCGAATTCACAAAGATCTCGTTCGTTGGTTAATACAGTATTTTCTAAACACGCGAAAAAATACATTAAAAAACTTGAGTTGCACCCAAATCTACTTGCGTGCAATATTCTAGAGTATTGAGGCCACACCCGCCATAGGAGGAGGGATACTCTTTCTATAAGCCGTACACGAGAGATGTAAAAGAACAAAAATCAACCGTTGAAACTAAAAATTTTGTTTAGCATTGGCTAAACATATATTTAATTCTTTTAGATTTTTAAAGCGTTACCTTAACCCTTCGCTTATAAACTGTATCAAAGCTGATGAGAGAACAATGGGAAAAATTCAGCAGGTTTACCCATTGCATTTTAGCAGATACAAAATAAGGTTCAGTCAGGTTGAAGTTGAAGATATAGTAGACAGTCAACATCATCAGGATATACAGATTAAATTCCACAATAGAGCGAACACAAACGCTAAAGAAAATAGAACCCAAATTTTAGAAAAATATTATTATTATCCCGCGATGGCAAACAAAATAAAAGACCTTTCCAAATTTGTAAGTGCTGACAGCTATAGACAAGTTTTCAAAATATGCAATGGCAAAGCTATTCAGTTAAAGAGCAGCAGTGGACATACGACAACCACTAAGGGAAAACCTTTTTGCCACGGTTCCTGAATCTAAAGTATTCGACAGTGAGGAATCTTTCAAGTCTGACTCAATAAACTTTATGATAGAAAACGAATTAGGCATATCAATTTTCAGAACACCTCCAAACACGAGCTGCTTTAATGGCCAGGTGGAACGATTTCATTCCACATTGCAAGAGATCATGCGTTGCCTTCAAAGAAAGAATACAATTATTCCGTTCACTCAAGGAAAAGTTCAAATAGTTGTTTTTTCTATTTCTATTAAGAAATTAAAAATACATGCTAATTCAGAAATTTTTAAAAAATATTTATTTGTTGTTAATTTAAAAAATATTGGTTTGTTACAGATATGTTACATTGGTTGAAAAGTTAGAGTATTTTATGATAGATGGAATGCACGGAAGCAGTTATTATTCTTGTTATAGCACAATGCAAAACCACATTTTTTTACATAAAGTTTGTGATACTCCTTGGCAATTTGGCGGTTTGCACCGTATTATCTCTTTCGCCCATTCTGGCCAATGACCAACCTGGTCTTGACGCACAGCTTTTGGTGGAGCATGTTTAGCCGGTCCTTTGACCTTTTTTGCTTGTAAATCAGGTTCAATTGATCTCGAAAATACAACTCCTTATTGGGCAATATGACATAAATGAAACAAACTGAAATTAACCAAATGCAAGTAGAATATGTTTTTTTTTTTCAGTTGTATTTTATATAAATTATTTTATTGCTTACTTGCGCACTTATTATTTACAAAGAAGATAATATGTATAACACAAAACAGATTTTAGCACTAAAATTTTTTGCACTTTTTGTCGGTTGAAATTTTTTTCAGTAATAAACTTTTGGCACAGTGAAAAATGTGATAATTATATTGTCCCATTAAATTTTATTCTTTTTTTTTTATTGTGCACGGTTTATACTACTTATGTTACAATGCCTAAAGTACTTATATTTTTAAAACATAGCAATATACAGCCAATTTTAGGGTATGTTACATTACTGTCACATGGTCAGATAAAGGGTTAAGGAGTGTATAAAGCAGCTTAGAAAAGTTTTGCAAACACAAAAAACAGCTTCGCTGCAAAAATTTCTGCAAGAACTGGATGCAACACTATCAACAGATTATTCGCTGTGGCGTACAGCCGGAGGACTTAAAAGGCCACTGATATGCAAACCTCCATAACGAGCCTCTAATGGTGACTGGGCAAGAACTGATGCTGAAAAAGGTGCTCTTTTCGTTAAACACTTGGAAAAAGTGTTTACTCCAAATATTTCTGTTAATATTGCTGAACTGCTACCAGTCTTCTCTTTACCAGAAACACCCCTAAAATTTAATATTGTAGAGATTGAAAAGGCTATTGCTAGTCTTAATAATAAACAAGTCCCAGGTGTCGACAAAATAAGCAACAAAATGCTTCAAAAATTGCCATATATTGCAAAAAGAACAATGCTACTCATTTTTAATGGTATTTAAGGCTGCAATACTATCCGGCAGAATGAAATGTTTCGATGATTATTATGAGACCAAATCCCGGCAAGGATCATACGAAGGTTGAATCCTATCCGCTTATTAATTTATTGCGCAACATTTCAAAACTATTCGAAAAGCTGTACATGAGCAAGCTGATTCCTATAGTGACTAGAAGAGGATGCATTCCAGATCATCAATTCGGTTTTCGCAGACATCATAGCACTATTGAACAAACTCACAGACTTGTGAACATAGTTAGAGACACCTTTGAAAAAAAGAAATATTGCTCTGCGCACTTTATAGATGTTTCTCTATCTTTCGATAAAGTATCGCACGAAGGTCTAATACACAAATTAACACAAATTCTACCCGCGAACATCGTCAGGCTTTTAATAAGCTACTTAATGGAACTAAAATTTGTAGTTAGGGAAGGAAATTTTTTAAGCCCTCCGCAGTCGATCGAAGCCGGAGTTCCCCAAGCCAGCATCTTCGATCCCTTACTTTATTTAATATATGCCTCTGACTTACCGTTAAGCAGTAACATTCACACATCAACATTTGCTGATGATACAGCTTTTCTAAGCGTTCATGAAAATACTGTCGAAGCTTCCCGGAATTTGCAAGGGTACATATCAAATCTGGAAACATGGCTAAAACAATGGCGGATAAGAGTTAATGAGCAGAAATGTTTACACGTCACTTTTACGTTACGCAGGGAAACATGCCCGCCTATACAAATCAACACCGAGACTATTCCGCAAGACACTGTAGTCAAATATCTAGGCGTTTATCTTGATCGTCGTTTAACATGGAAATCGCACATAGAAGAAAATTTGACCAAAAGCCCAAATGAATTGGCTTTTTGGAAGAAACTCTATACTAAGCCTACTAAACTTCTCTTATACAACGCGATCCTGAAACCAATATGGTCCTATGGAATCCAGTTATGGGGCACTGCCTCAGCATCAAATGTAGAAAAAATTCAAAGGCAACAAAACAAAATTCTACGTACTATAACAGCAGTCCCATGGTATATCCGAAATCATCGAATTCACAAAGATCTCGTTCGTTGGTTAATACAGTATTTTCTAAACACGCGAAAAAATACATTAAAAAACTTGAGTTGCACCCAAATCTACTTGCGTGCAATATTCTAGAGTATTGAGGCCACACCCGCCATAGGAGGAGGGATACTCTTTCTATAAGCCGTACACGAGAGATGTAAAAGAACAAAAATCAACCGTTGAAACTAAAAATTTTGTTTAGCATTGGCTAAACATATATTTAATTCTTTTAGATTTTTAAAGCGTTACCTTAACCCTTCGCTTATAAACTGTATCAAAACTGATGAGAGAACAATGGGAAAAATTCAGCAGGTTTACCCATTGCATTTTAGCAGATACAAAATAAGGTTCAGATAGAAAATAAAAGTATGGAATGTATTTTGAAGTTGCAAGTAGCACATTGTGAATTAGAGACAGTGCAGGAATCCACTGTAATAGAAGTAATGCCAGGAATACTAATATTTAAAAATTTTTATGATAAAATAACTTAAGATTGTAATCAATTAAAAGTAAGTCCTGAAGGAACATTTCTCATTAAGTTTGAAAATTGTAAAATTAAAACACTGAATACAACTTACACCAATACAAAAATTAAAATTCATGAAACTTTTATTTTGCCTAATCTAATAATGAAAATTAAAGAAAAGAAAACTGTTAATAAACTAAATTTTAAATTCGAAAACCTATATGTAAATCAACTAAACAATGAAGAGAGCATAAAATAATTAATTGATAAAAATAAAGATACACACATAATAAGTTTAAGCTCAGATTTAATAATTATAATTGTTATTATTATTGCTATATTAATTTGTTACTACATTGTCAGTTATAAGCAAAAACTTTATATTTCGCGTCAACGCCGAAATAAAGGGCTAAATATAATGTGATTAAGCTAGCTTAAGCAACTGTGCGAATACATATAGCCAAATGTTCACAACTATAATGTACTTCAGAACTTTTCGTTAAGTTTCATCAATTGTAATTTGCTTAAGCAAACACCGAAACCAATCGTACCTTGCTTAAGCAAACAGATGCTAATACGTTTAGTTATTGCAAATTGTTGAAACTGTTGCGTTTGTTAGTACTTTTTATTTATGAATGTTTCCATTTGATTTCTAACATAACAAAAGTTTAAATAAATTGCTTGTTTATGGTTTTGAATTAATTATACGTAGACATAAAAACAATTTTTGGAAAAATAAGAAGAAAATAGTTTTTGAATAGTACATATTTGCAACTCAGCGAAGAAAGTCTTTGAGTCAAATAAGTACAATATAGCCACACAAAAGTCGTCAATAACTTGCTTAAGCATTTGTCATGCTTTTCGTTGATTTCTGACAGTAGCTAAAGCTAGCTTAAGTACATTACAGTTAGCCCTTAATGTGGAAAATATAACATGTTATCTTCAACTGGTGGCACCTCATCTAACCAACACACCTTGTAAACCACCACGATTTAGGACAATCGACTTAAGAGGGGAAGAGTTAACACAATAAACATTGTAAGCTAAATTTTATTTTTTTTCCTACTATTTTGCTTATCTTGTAATTTTCGCTTTTTATTTTAAGTGGACCTAATTTAATATAAATTGCAAACGATGAGCTTGCAATTCATATTAAATATATACATTAATTTTTAATAATTATTATCACGCTACCTTATTATTTGGGCCATCTGCACTAGTATAAAATGATTACTTTGTAATTTAAGATAGTTAGTTTTAAATTTCAATTGATTCATAAAAAATCGTAAAGACCAAACAAAAAAATTATTTTGTTTTTTTTTTTTTTGGATTTTGCGTAAAGCAAAATCTTAAGTTATATGAGTTTAATTTTTTTAATTTGCAAAAACTGCTTTCCAATCGTATTCATTAGTTCTTTAGGAAAACAAATCATTTTCCATTCAATTTTACGAAATGTTTCAATTTGATTTCTTTTCATGTTTTTGATCTATTTTACTTCTTAAACTGTGTTGAGAACTAAATATTCATACATACTGTGTTATTTGTCTGTGAATTTCAAAATTCCACAATTGATGTTTTGATTAATTGATAAATTTTATTTGTAACTTTTATAAACACTTTCAAAAATATTATTTTTATAAACTGTCCGAACAATTTAATTATCCGGATTACTGGATATTCCGAATTGTTATTATATATATTTGTAAATAAATAACAGCATGTTTTTTCTTTATTTACCTTAAAACAGGATAATTACGATACTAACCTGAGCTTGAGTAAACAATACCCTCCGCTTTCTTCTTTGTGTCAAAGGAAACTGTAAGGACTTTGGGTCACTTACAGAGCAGGTAGCCAAACTTCCCATGTTTCCCATGTGTCCCATAGATCCCGAAGCTGTTCCTCCCATGAGACGTGAAACTAAAATGGAAAGACCATATATATTTTGAATACTAAATTAAAACAATTCTTTTTTTGGGTTAGGTACAGCAATCAGAGGATAACCCCTACTTATGCAATGCTTTATGACAGAACTTAGAGAAAGAGTTAGGATAGAGCAGATAGTTGTTGAATATGTAGAACGCTTAATACTTTTTCAGGTCTACTATTGGGCGTTTTGCAGCACATCTTAAGCTTTATATTTTTTTTAAATAAACAAAAGCCACATTAACATCTCCTGTGGTGGGATTCAGTAACTTTCATTACGATAATCGTATTGTTAAAATTAATATAACGAAAATTTATCGAATTTGATATTCAGTAACACTTTTAACGATATTCGCTATCGGTATGTAAACGACAATAATTTTTCGGTTGTTATGAAATAAATGGAAGTCAGAGGTTAAATCGTAGCACGTGCGTTATGCAAAGAACAAAATTTATCTTTTATAACAATATACACAAACACAGAATCTTTTATGCATAAAAAATAATATTACCATTGTTTAAACATGCAATTTAACATTCATATCTCTTAATTTCATAAAATTTAACATTCATTTTTTTAAATTCTAAAAAATTTTTGGGAAAAATTTCAATAAATAAATTAATTTATTTGTTTTTTGTTTATTTCTCTTTGTGTTTTTCTTATATATTGATAGAGATGCCAAAGTAAAAGGAAATTATAACGATGTTGTTAAGAAGCAATTAGTGAATAACAAAATCGTTACTGCAAATCGCAATAATTGTCGGTAAATTTAACAATTATCGAATTGTTAAAAGTTACTGAATCGCACTACTGAGTTTGTTTTGGTTGTTTTTGTAGTAATTGTATAAAAATGTTCTCACCTTCAAAATTTACTGGTAAAGCAGCCAATTCTTATTTTAAAATACAACTCTGATATAAAGAGAATACTTAAGTTTATAAAATGGCTTAGAAAATTAACATTTACCAAACGCTCGTAAAACTTTGTATCCGGTTTTTTTAGTTTTACTGCATTTTTTACAAATCGGAATAAGTATGTATATATTAACATCTAAATATACTTTAAGTTACTATAGGACCTAGATTAGCAAAAAAACTTATATGTGCTCAAAATAGAGAGAATTAAAAGTGAAAAACAGATATTTTTACAAGTCTATTCGAATTCTACTTTTATGAAACGTATGAAACACTTAAGGTGTAATTCATAAATGATTATTAAAGTTATTGTGGCGTTAAAGTACGAATTTTGTATGAGAAAACCGGTTTTAATTTGCACATTAACTTTATGAATCGTTTATGAATTTCACCTTAAATATTTTATGCGATCACATAAAAAAACAGCCGATAGCAATATAAAATATATGATAATAATAACGATATGTTGTTTAATCAGACAGATGCTGAACGCAGTTGTTGTATACTCCTGTAAATTATCTACGATCGTGAGATGGTTAATTTGGAAAAAAATATAAAATACATATTTTGGGTATTCACACTGTAGTCAAAACGTCATGTCATAAAATAATAGCACACCAAAATATAACAAGTGTGAACACCTCGTCATAATAAAGTGTGCTATGTCATAATTATGCCATTTCATATCCGCTCAGAGTGGTGTTTGACCCAAAAAGCTTGCCAAATTTATTAAGCGTATTTTTCGATTTAAAAGTTATATATATATATTTTTTGGTATTAACCAGATGTTATCAAATCAAGAATCGCTTGTTATGGGGTTCGATATCACCCATTGTAAAAGTTATAAATTAGCCAATATATAATAATGAGTATAAAGTTGCAAAGTATTAATAAAATTGGTCTCGTAATTTGCCTTCCTATAAGGAACAAACAAACAAATAAATTAACATACACAGATTAATTTATATATATTTTCTTACTTATGTAAGTTAAGGTCTGACGTAACATCCCTTAGAATTATATCTTAAAAATTATTTATTTTCCCACAATAATAAGTTACATGCGAAACAAATTTTATAGCGTCTACAAAAATTATTTAATTTATTTTAATTGTAACTTTAAACCCTTGTTTTTAACTTCAAAAACATGACAACATTCTTGAACAAAAATGCAAGGTGATAAATATTCAAAATATGCTCTTGCTAATTAGAAGATTAAGTTTTAAGTTAGTTAGCATTAACCACCAAAGCCGGATCATACACCAACCTAATAAAAGAATTAATAAAGTTTAATAAATAAATAATATATAAAAAAATTTCTTTTTTTGTGTAGTTTTATTATTTATCGAATCTTCAATTATAAATTGAAACACCAATAATTATATAAGTTATTCAAATCTTAAATCTAAAAATGTAAATATGTCTAGCCATTGCTAACAAAATTTTCTTGTTTCAGCGGCTATTTTTTTTTACATTTCTCGTATACAGCTGAGAGAAAGAGTATCCCTCCTTCTCAACCGGGTGTGTTCTCTATAATTTAGAATATTTAGAATATTGCGCGCTAATGGATTTGCGTACAACTCAAGTTTTTTAATTTATTTTCTCGCGTGCTTTGAAAATACTGTCTTCACCAACGAAACATCGAGGTCTTTGTGAATTCGATGCTTTCTGTCGCCTTTGAATTATTTGTACATTTGATGCTGAGGCAGTGCCCCATAACTGGATTTCATAGGACCATATTGATTTTAGGATCGAGTTGTCTAATAGAAGTTTACAGTCTAGGCTGAGTATAGACAATTCATTTGGGATGCTTTTAATTTAATTTGGATCAAATTTACGTCTATGTGCGATTTCCATGTTAAACGACGATCAAGATGAACGCCTAGATATTTGCCTTTAGCATTCAGTTTCAACTCTCATAGTGTACAGAAGCGTTTTTATAATCGTCGCAACTGAATATTAAAAATTATTGAAAGTTAAACTCACAAAAAAAAAACCAAAACAAAACATTTATTAAACAGTTATTTTAATTTTTTTTATTTTATTTTTTGCTTGTGTACAATATACATAAATATTTGCATACACCAACTAATAATATAAGTGAACAAAAAAAAGAGAACTCTAAATGAGTTCATCTTCTAACAACAACAATAAAACTACAAGCAGTAGGAATATTTTTTAACTTTGGTTGCTGATAACGACAATAAAAAAAATTAATTAAACACAAACCTGAATTCTACGCAAAATACAATTACTCATGCGCGATCGTGCTCTCCGTACATGTTAAATAGTGATAAAGAAGCAACAACAGTAGCACCCATTAGCAAACTTGTCAGCTTAGCTGTACTGTGGTGTAATATGTTTGGCAGAATCGCCATGTAGTGTTATAAGGTTGTTTATATATGGTTTCCCTATAGCCCTTGATTGATTTTAAACAGTTGGAAGAGTCCCAGCTAGTAATTAGGCGTTCAAAAGAACTGCCAGAATATTATTGTAACTCAAATAAAAACAAAGGCAAGCAACTGCCGAATTATGTTAATAGTTAAAGTCTGATTTTATTTACAAAAGATTCTAGCTTAACCGTAGATCGAGCTTTAAAAAAACTTCATAATTCTAGCTATGTATCATTTCTGATACATACTGGAGTTCATAGAAATAATTGATTTATTACGACATTTTGATTAAAGCTTGTGATATATTTAAGTTTTATTCAGGCATTTTATGCAAATATTTTTTACATGTTCACATGTTCAAGTGTTGTTTATACAATATGCAGATATTTTTGGCATGCTTGTCATTGCAGTAGGGTTTTTTACATAAGAAACAAAATATTGAGGTCCACTTATTTTTTTTTTTGGTTTTATCCAGAATAGTAGCATTTTTGACAGCTTTCGCGGCTCTTTCTTGGCGACTTATCAACTTTCTGTTTCTTTCATGGACCAGGCACATTGTCATCAGGATCGACAATATTGTGTGTTGACAGAATTTCAAACCGTATCTCTCCGGTTTCGAAGGGATGTACTGGCGAAATTTACAGCGACCATGAAATCCCAATAATTGTTCATCTACAGTAACAGAATCATTAGGATTGTAGAATGTCGGAAGCCGTTCAGCCCACTTTTCCCAAAGGTTTCTAATAGGCGCGAACTTGTCATCACTTTTTTGGGTACGTCGGGTGAGCACATCATCAAAGCGAATGCTTTTGTGAACATATAAAAATGTTTTTTCAGACATGATGGACCGAAATATTGGTCGCCCATAGTTTTCAGCAAACAAATCATGCAAAGTTTCGTTTTTTGATCTGAAGAAAATATATATACATAAGTATGTAAATATACTTCCGCAAAGACTTATCAGCTATACTTACTTATACACACCGGCCAGTAGTAATATTGCTAAATAGGGATGAAATAATTCCTCATCAATTTCGATATGACTGGCACCATGTAAATGCTTTCCGTAATTGTTAGATTTATCAATTATGATTTTTGATAGTGACGGTGGAAAAAGTAGTAAAAAAGAATCCCGAATGTTGTTTACCCGGCTTGATGCAAATCTTGTTACACCTAAAAACAATAATTTTATTTCTACAACACCTCAATACACAATTATTAGGAACCTGGTCGCAAATTGATGATGTTTTCTCTACCTAGCCGACCAGTGGCATAAGGCTCGCTGCGCCAAATAGTGCCATCTTTCGCAATATACAATGAATCAGTATCTGAGTTGCTGCCAATACTATCATCAGTTTCAGATAAATAGCTTTCAGGCAAACTGTTTTCTCCTTCAGTTTCCGGATCGGAAGCGTCTTCGTCTTCTTCACTTTCATCCATTGCTTCATTCACTAGTTCTTCTAAGGTCAAAAACCGTGGCTGCGACATTATTTTGAATACGCACAATTATTTTGAGACCGATATATTCAAACAAAAGCGGTGTGCTTGTAAAAAGAAGTAAAAAACATTCACAATATAAAAACACACGTCTCGAATGATACGCACCGAAACACAGAAACACTTGAAATGCCATATGTATCAAAAATGATACATAGCTAGAATTATGAAGTTTTTGAATTTCTCATGGCCTATTTGCAAGACATTTTCAAAACATGCCGCAAAATAACGGGAATAACAAAATAAACAAATTCACAAAGAATGGTTTATGTACTTTTCTTTAGAAGAAATTTATGATTATTCAAAAAACAAAATGTATCATTTTTGATACAAAGCTCGATTAACGGTTAAATACTACTTATGAGAATCTATATGATAATCTAGAATTGAGTGATTTGTAAATCACTCAATTTATTACTAAAGAAAAATAAAATAAAATTAAATTGAATTAGGTGCGGTTTATGCAAGCCGAACGAGTGATTTGAGTGTAAATTTTGTATGAAAAGCACTCAGTTTTTTGTGTGGTTTCCATACAAAATTTACACTCAAATCACTCGTTCGGCTTGTATAAACTGCACCTAAATTTTCATGTGTCATCAACTTGCACATAGTAATTTCTATAATTCAATATTTGTTCCAAATCACACTTCAACGTGTAACATTATCGCTTGTTGCGCTAGACAGTTGAAGTTGGTATGTACCTACTGTGCATGTTGTATGACATGTGGACACTACAGTACAAACAAACAAACAAACAAACAAAAAAACAATAAATAACAAGGTAAGCAACGTGTACAAAATTGTAAATGCAGTAAGTGAAAATAGTGATAACAAAATTCAAACAGGTATGGTCAGATACATAACCGGGGAAGAAGCCCCAAATCTGCCCAAATATCGTCAACGGCGAAAATGCCCAAAGAAGGGAAAAATAATATTAAACATTCTGAAAATCGTTTCGCGATTTTTAATGAACAAGTCGATGAATACACAAACACAACAAGGTACAGCACTTAAGAGAATAGAATTCCAGTTTGTTGGTTAAAAGCCTTATCCCATATACTTAAGAGAACAGAATTCCAGTTTGTTGGTTAAAAGCCTTATCTCATTAATTGGAGAAAATGAGTTCTAACTCCAATTAAGCGCGGCAAAATCAACGAAACAAAAATTCACGTAATACAAGAAAATAATTACCGAAAAATAATCTCAGATTTTGAGACTAAAAACAAAAACTTTTAAACATATCAACTGAAGAGTGCTAAAGGCCTAACAGCAGTTATAAAAGGTGTAGATTCAAGCTTGGATCTAGAAGAGGTAAAGTCTGGCCTTCAAAATAGTGGGTTCAAAGTGAAAAATGTTTCTTCAAACATTAAAAATAGAGAAAAAATCCCCCAACCAATTTTTTAGAGTCAAGCTACGGACTTGAAAATTAAAAAAAATATGAATCGCACCCTATCTATAATTTAAAGTAGTTGTTGCACAGAAGAGTTACCGTTGAGCTGCCACCTATCTGGACCTATCCAATGCATGAACTGTCAAGAATTTGGCCATATCAAAACTTATTGCAAGTTCCCTACCATTTGCGTTGTATGAGGTTAGTTATACAGTACCGCTAAAGGCCTATTTAGCCGACGGTTGAAATCGTAGATGTAAGCTATATGTTGATGTAATGTAAGAGCCAACATTTTTGTAGTTATAGAATGCTTAAAAACGTGTCACGTGACACATGAATGTGCAGATATGCATATGTATGTACACACATACATAAAAAGAACAAAAATTCTTATTAAACATATTAAATCATATTTTTCTGTTCTTCTTCGAAATCTTGTGCCCCGGAGAATTCTTATTGTTCATTTTCCATCACCAGTAGTATTAATTTCTTGTCGTCCATTGCAACTTTTTATCACTTTGAAAATTAGAAATAAAATACAAAACAGCTGTTCCAAACGTTGATGGAAGTTCCAAATGTTTACAATATTTGTGATTGTTCGCAAATAGTACGATATAATTTAAAAGGTACCCAATCATATTATTACACATTTTATTGTAATGAATTTGATAATTGGTTAAATTATAGTTTAACATTCATATCTATATATGTATGTACATCATTGTTTTGATTATTAGTGTTACTTATTATTTAAAGGATTTTTTTTTTATACTTGCATGTATGTACATATGTATGTATATATGTATGTACATAAGTACACTATAAATGAAATTACAAAGTAAGCATATCAATTTATGTATGTACATACATACAATTTTTAAAAATTCGTTCGGCATCATGTGCAAGGCAGTTATTATATAAAAGATTTTTTTTGCATGCTTGAATGTATGTATGTACATATGTATGTACATAAATTAATATGCTTACTTTGTAATTTCATATACATACCTATATTGTACTTATGTACATACGAGTACATATGTGCATACATACATACATTCAAGTATACAAAAAAAATCTTTTAAATAATAAGTAACACTAATAGTCAAAACTATGATGTACATACTTACATACATAGATATGAATGTTAAACTATAATTTAAACAATTATCAAATTCATTACAATAAAATATATAAGCACAAACGATCGGTACAGTCTCTTGCTAGATATTGAAAAAAAATTATTTAGAAAACTTTCTTTACTCAATAAAGCGCATGTGTACATATTTAACAACTAAAACTATTCAAAACCAAAAAAGTACCAACGAAGGACTTCTGTGCCCCATTTCAATTCACAATAAAACATCGCATCACTGTCTACAATTGTCACGTAACCCCGTAATGAAATTCTATTTTCTGCAGGTTGGTACGTTACGGCAACATTTCACTTCAGTCAAGTAAGTATTTTCATAGCTTTTGCATATAACAGAAGCAATCAGCTGACACATCAGCATTTACATTTCTAGAGTTACGGTCGGCTAAAGCAGCCTTAACTGTAATAAAACGAAAGGTGATCCCAAGGCGAAAAAATGTGGCAAATTCGGTGGAAACCACACTGCCAACTATAGGCCCCTTTTTTTTTTTTTTTTATTATAAATTCAATGTACAATAAAATATTTATATTCATTTTGGTAACAGCCCCAGCGCATCAGAGGCATTTTTGGGGCAAGTTGGCATTCTTATAAACTCATATGTACAAAATTTAATTTTAATTATATTACAATATTAAGTATTTAATTTAATGTAAAAAATGTATAAGAAAATAGATTTGAATATCATATTAAAATAAGGTTTTTAAATATTATGTATATTAACTGCCTGTTTTTTGTTTTTGTTTCAAATGTAATTGTTCGAAAGAAAGAACTTCTTCGATATCGGCGAACAAGCACTTCACTTATAGAAGCGTTTCAATTTTATTAAATAAATATTCCTTACACGAAGATTTGAATACTGGGGTTCTATTTACTAATTACAAGTTATCGGGTAAATGATTAAATTTAATACTACCCATATAATCTAAACGTTGCTTTGTTCTTTCTAGTCTACATCTTGGGATTCTTAAATTATTTGCATTTCTCGTAATTAAATGTGATTGATTATGCGTAAAACATATAGTTCGATGACCGACATTGTGCAAGGACTTAAAAACACATTTCAAAACCTGGTTTTCATAAATCCCATTAATTGGTAAAATTGATTTGCAAACATTCCTATATAGGGAAATTGTAGGATATAACGTTGGTAAATTATAGACTATTTTCAAACGTTGAAGAGATTTTAACATGACATTATTTTTATTGTAAGCATATATGACTCCCATGTAACTTAGATGCGACTGTACTAGGAACATATATATCATCAATTTGGTCTTTGTACTTGGTTTGTTTTTAAACTTATACAAAATTCCAATTCCTGGTGCAATCTTCTTCTTAAGATCTGCTATATGAAAATCCCATGAAAGGTTACTTTGTAGTGTGATTCCAAGATACCTTACTGAATATATTTCTTCTACATTTGTACCATCAATTTTCACTGCAAAGTTATTTGAACGGAACGAGTTTTGGTCTAAAACGAATTAGTTTTGTCTTATCTCGATTAAGAATAAGACGATTTAAGCGCGCAAATTCAAAAACAAAGCCACATCTCGTTCAATGTGTGTTCGTAAAACTAACTCATCCTTAAATGGATAAAATAGGCACACATCATCCGCAAACATATATATTTTCCCAGTTAAGTTAAGATTTTTTATATCATTAATATATATTGAAAATAGTAGTGGACCTAGCCCACTTCCCTGAGGCACTCCATAGTTCACAGACCCAATGAAACTACTATCCTCATTAACCTGAACATATTGTTTCCTGTTTGAAAAATAGCTTTTTAACAATAGCAACTCATTTCCTTTTTCACCATATAACGACAATTTATCAAGCAATATTTGATGGTCAACAAGATCAAACGCTTTGGAAAAATCTAGGAAAACACCTGCAACACCACTGGAGCCATCATCCAAGCCTTTACAAATATATTGAACTACATTTAAAACAGCATCTTTAGCACCACAACCTTTCCTAAAGCCAAATTGAAAGTCGTATATTAACTTATTTTCTTCCATGTAATGTAATAATTTCTCACAAGTAATCTTTTCAAAAATTTTATCTAAGTAACGCAATTGGACGATATTTTTCAACAGTGCAAGCATTAACATCTTTCGGTATAGGAACAATTTTGTGAATTTTGAGTAAGTCAGGGTACACAGTGGTTTGTAACATTTTGTTGAACATATCAGATAATATCAGATAACAAATTTTGGTGATATATTATCATAACCAGGGCTCTTGTTTTCTTTGATATTAGCAATAACACCCAAAATATCATTTACGCTAACATTTGCAAGCTGAAACCGGTAAGGTAATTGATGCAAGGTTCTTAAGAAATTAAATGAATCACCTTGACGAATCTTAATTTCATTCTTTAGATTTTTCACAGAAGTTAAAAAGTAGTCGTTGAAACAATTGGCTTTATTTCGATCTGAATGTATTTTTTCACCTTGAGAGTCATTCAAATTAAATTTATTACTTTTTAAGCGACCAAGAGTAGTATTGATAAATTTCCAACAAGTTTTTCTAATTTTGACAACTCTGTTTTTATTGCATTTAACTCTTTTCCTATTTCTCCACTTCCTTCTTCACAAGATTTACAGTCAAATGCTTCATCTTTATCTTTAATTAATCTTTCAAACTCTTTCCTCGTTAATCCAGAACATTTTGAGTGAAATACTTTCCCGCATTTATCACACTCTATGAAATCGTCTAATTCTTCTTTGATTTCATATTCGCATTGAGCACAAATTGTCTTTTTAATTTTATTTGAAAGACTTCTACGAACATTTTTTTTAGGCATACTTTGACTTTTTTATGTAAAGGCTTGTTTGTTTTATATGTTAAATATTTTTAATCATTTTATTGAGTTTATTTTATGTAATATAATTACTTTTTTTAAATGTGATGAATCCCCTGACAAAATACACGTGTTTTAGCTAGGGTTGCCAACTGAATTTTTAAAAATTCGTCGAACAGAAAAACAAATGCTACTCCCGCTCAGCCCAACACTCCTTTAAACTACCCACAGTTACCTAAACCGTCGTCTAGCCATAATCAATACTCAAATGTTTTAAACTCTAACAAGACTCTTACTCAACAAAAACCTAATAGTCAATTTTCATACGCTAATATTTTAAAGAGTAACCAGACTACGGCGTAAAAAACTGTACCAGCAAATGAAGAATCCGGGCATAATTTTAGTCGTATTGAAGCCTCGATAGAGAGCCTAATACAAACAGTAAATACATTTACTCTCAACATGTCCTGTTTGATGCAGGAAATGTTGAAAATGCAGTCTACTTTGTTGTGGGGTGTATTGAACAAACCATGAACTTAAGAATCTGTTTTTGGAAGGCAAACGGCATCTGCCAACATAAAAATGAAATAGAATATTTTCTTCTGGATAAACAAATCGATGTCATGCTTATCTCAGAAACTCATTTGACGTCTCGAAGCTATTTTGGAATTAGTGGATACAATTTCTACGACACCAAGGATCCTGGAGGTAGAGCTTGTGGTGGCTCTTAAATCCTAATAAAAACTCGAATAAAACTGGACCTCGAATAAAAATGACCTTCGTGAAGAATATCTTCAAGCAACAAATATCTGTATTGAAATCTTTTAACAAAAGCTTGTGACATCATCTGTTTATTCTCCTCCCAGGTTTTCAATTTCAGAGAGTCAATATACCGTATTTTATACAAAACTAGGGTCCCGTTTTCTAGCAGCTGGCGACTACAATGCTAAACACACATTTTGGGGTTCAAGTTTAATAAGTCCTAAGGGTCGTGTTTTGATTGTCACTATTTCAAAAATGGGTTTGAATGAAGTTTCAAGTGGTCAGCCAACATATTGGCCATTATATCGACAAAAAATTTCTGATGTTATCGACTTTGGAATTATGAAAGGTGTGCCCAGCGAAATGATTGAAGTAGAAGCATCTTTAGATTTGTCTTCAGATCATTCGCCTACTATTATCACTATTTACTCACACATAAATGCAATACCAACATGTGATTTACCGCTGACATCTGCACGTATTAACTGGCTGAAATACAAAATAAATTTGAGTGCTCATTGCACGGATAATATGCTGTTGAGATCACCTGATGACATAGAAAATTCTATTAGGTTGTTTTAGCATATGCTAAACAAACAATAAACCAAATCAACAAGTCAGACTTGAAAAACGGAGAGCTCGACGAGAATGGGAACGAGAAAATTTTTGCAAACACAAAAAACAGCTTCACTGCAAAAATTTCTGCAAGAACTCGATGCAACACCACAAACAGATTATTCGCTATGGCGTGCAGCTAGAGGACTTAAAAGGCCAATGATATGTAAACCTCCCCTACGAGCTTAGAATGGTGACTGGGCAAGAACTGATGATGAAAAAGGTGCTCTTTTTGTTAAGCACTTACAAAAAGTATTTACCCTAAATATTTCTGCTGATATTGTTGAACTGCAACCATTCGTCTCTTTACCGGAAATACCGCTAAGATTTAACATTGTGGAGATTGAAAAGGCCCAGCTGTCGACAAAATAAGCAACAAAACGCTTCAAGAATTGTCATACGCTGCAAAAAAAATATTACTATTCATTTTTAATGGTATTTTACGGCTGCAATACTATTCAACAGAATGGAAGGTTTCGATTATTATTATGATACCAAAGTCCGGTAAGTATCATCCGAAGGTTGAATCCTATCGGCCTATTAGTTTATTGCCCAACATTTCAAAACTATTTGAAATGCTGTATATGATCAAGCTGATGCTTATAGCGACTAGAAATGGATGCATTCCAGATCATTAATTCGGTTTTCGCAGACAACATAGCACTATTGAACAAATTCACAGACTTGTTAATGTTATTAGAGACATTTTCAAAAAAAATTAAATATTGCTCTGCGGGAATAAGTGATGATGAATTGGCCATTATTTTAGGAGGAATTACAAGTATAAGAGCGAATTTACTAAATATTTTTGTAATGAGGGAAAATTTTAAACATCAATATTAAAAATATTTAAATTGCTCACAACTTCTATACTAATAAAAAAACTTTAGCCAACATTTGTCAAAGTTTTTAATATAATTGTGTATGTAACTTATTGATTCTCTTAGAACTTTTGTAATTTTTTAAGTAAATTCTGAGCATTTTTATAATTAATCGTTTAAAAATTTTATGTTATTATTGTAACCGGTGGTGCCGAAGTGAAAGATGTTGTGTTTGATATTATTATATTATTTCATTTTTTTAATATCAAATATAATTAACACTTAAAATTAGATGAAGGTATCAAAAGCAGAAAAGAATAAAGTAGAATGTGTATCTATATCCTAGTGATGCACTTGTTGTGAATGGTTACTTTTAACAAGTGATCAACATTATAAAACAGGGATGTTGAAAACAGTAAGGGTATTACAATTCTCCCACGCTTAAAATGAACTTTAGGTGTTGACCAACGTTAATCCAAGACGTACTGTTCCAAATATTTTGGAGCTTGATGCTGGCGAGTTGTGCTACGGATTGATGTGTAGCATGTGGCCAACAGTGTGTGGTATGCATTGCGATTCAATAGTACCGCAACATGCAAGCATTGACAAACTGCAAGCAAGATATTTTGTGTGTGTCGGTAATTTGGCACTTCTACAGTTAATCAAGTGCAGCAGCACAATGCACTTAAATGAATCACATTTATTAACTGTATTTGTTTGATTATACTGTTGAACACATGCCATACATAAATAGTTGGAAGCTAAATATGCTTACCCAACAATAATATATATTTCTATTCTTTTACTCTTATGTTAAGGTACCCCTTATAATTATTCTCATAATTAGTATATAAGTCATTTAGTGTATAATTTAATTAATAAATCAACACTCTTAGGAGCTCCAAATATACAAGCTCTAAGACAAAAATAAAATAAATAAAAACTATTTTATTACAGATGAACGATTTTGACTTGTTGACGGTTCTTGATCAGCTGGTGGTTGATAAATTGCAGATGATTCTTAAGGTTGACTTATTGGTGGTTCGTTTTCAGATTGTTTCCTTTGGGTTTCTGAATCGGCCGTAGATGTCGAACCATGATGAAACATTATTTGTTGATCTAAGTTTTGTTGATTATTATTTTCCAAGGAATGACTAGGAGGGGAATGAAAGTTGCTTAACGTTCCATTTTGAACGTTTGTGGCAATTAACTGGTTAATATGTCTCTTTAATGTGTATCCATTATCCAATTTTACCATGTAGTGAAGACGACCCATTTTTTTAATAATGGTGCCAAGTTTCCATAATGGCTTGTTTGAAGTGTAATACCGGGCTTGTACCCTATCTCCCACGCTTAATTGTCTTGATGAAAGATTTTGTTGGTTATTGCCGTGCATTTGTAACGGTTTTAATACGTCTAAACGACTTCATATTTGGCGGCCCAGGTAGAGCTCTGAAGGAGTTTTCCCATTTTTCAATGGTGTAGCACGATACTTGAAAATAATTTCACTTACCTTTGACTGCATTGATGACGATTCGTTTGACATAGCTGCAAGTTTGTGCTTCAGCGTTTGAATGTTCCTTTAGCTAGCCCATTGGTAGCTGGATGTCCAGGTGCGATAAATTTTTGAAAAATACCGCAATCCTGACAAAAATTAGAGAACTATTCACTTTTAAAAATAGTTGCATTATCGGAGACCATGACATCTGGATAACCGTTTCTTGCGAAAGTATTGCATAACATTTCTATAGTTGAAGCTGATGACGGTACTGTTGTGCATGTACCAACTTCTACCCATTTTGACTTAGCGTCCACGACAACCAAAAAATAGTGACCCTGGTAGGGCCCCGCGTAGTCAATGTGAACTCGCTGCCAGCTGTTGTCTGGCTCCTCCCAGGGATGAAGTGGTGCTTTTGCTGGACTATTTTTAGTAGAAACGCAAGATGGACAAGTGCGTACAAATTTTTCGATATCTTTATCGATGAACTTCCAGTATACGTAACGTCTGGCTAATTGTTTCATTTTTGTTGTACCTGTATGTGTACGATGAAGTTCCTGTAGAACTCCTTCCTGCAGTATGCTTTGAATAATTACTCGCTGACCTTTGAACAAAACGTTGTGATCAATTGTATACTCTGAATCAGGTGGTGTGTTGTGCTGTAATTCAAACAAAATTTTTGAAAGTGTAACATCTTTTTGCGTTTCATGTTGAATTGCCTTAAAATTCTCGAACTTATTTGATTGATAGATGCATTACATATTTGGTGGACTTCTTTATCAATAAAATTTTTTGAACTACCTTTTAGATTTAAAGGTGCCCTTGAAAAACAGTCTGCACTCTGGTTTTCCGTAGCTATATCCGCTTAAAAATGCAGCATATCTTTGCAACCTAGCTGAAGTCATCTGTGGTAATTTATTTTGGTGGAAAATTCTCATTAACGGCTTGTTATCCGTTACGAGTTTAAACATACGCCCGTATAAATATTCATGAAAATGTTGCACTCCATAGAAAATGGCTAACGCTTCTCTATCTAGTTGTGAATAATTTTGCTCAGCGCTTGATAGTGATCTTGACGCAAATGCGATTGGCCATTCCTCCCCATCGACTAGATGCGAAAGAACCCCAGCTATACCAGTTGGACTGGCATCGCAGGCAAGTTGAAGAGGCAATTCTGGATTAAACGGCATTAAAACTCTATCACTTGCAATTTCCTTTTTAAGCACCTGGAAAGACCTTTGGCATTCAGCAGACCAAGTAAATTTTGTGTTTTTGTGGAATAGTTTACGCAATGGTGTGGTTATGGTCGACACATTTAATATAAATCGAGAATAATATGTGACCATTCCCAAAAATCGTCTCACATCATCAACTGTTTTTGGGTGCGGCATCTTTAAAATTGCGTCTATTTTAGAAGAAGATTTTAATACTTTGTTCTGTTCGATTGTATGCCCTAAAAACTCAATTTTATTCACGAAGAATAAGTATTTTGACCGATTTAAATGTAGATCGAATTTTTGTAATTGTTTGAGACAGCATTGCAAATTAGTTGTGCACTCTTCTAATGTTTTGCCATGTATAATAATATCATCGAAATACGATTCGGTATTGGGCACATCACTTAAAATTTGGTCTATAATTCTATTGAACTCGGCTGGAACAGTCTTGATGTCAAATGATAACCCATTCATTTTGTACGTACATCGGTGCGTTGATATAGTTTGAATTAGGCTTGATTGCTCATCGACAGGTATATGAAGGTATGCTTTGTACAAGTCTAACCGACAAAAGTATTTAGCATTTCGAAGGCTATTGAAAATGTGTTCAATTTTTCTTATCGGGTAATGAGCATCTACTAATCGTTGATTTACCCCAACTTTGTAATCCACGCACAAGCGGACTCCACCATCAGTTTTTGGTATAACCACAAGCGGAGAGCCACAATCGCTATTTGAAATTTTTGAAATAATTCCTGCACTTTCTAAATTATTTAATTCTTTTTCAACGCGATCTGTTAAAGCGTATCGAATTTGACGCTCTTTTGTATATACAGGTGACGCAGATTCTCTGAACTTTAACGAAACCACATAGGTTGGAACACATCCGATTTTTTCCTCAAAAACGTTTGCGAAATCGGCCACTATTTTCTCAATACCATTTTGATTATTGAAAACATCTGTAGTGTTGTAACCTGAAACAGGTTCATCTAGATCAGCCAGGTTGATATTGAGACCTCGAATCCATGACCGCCCAATTAACGCTGCACAAGTGTCCGGAACAATGTTTATTTCATCTGTTGTTGAAACGCCATTAAATTGTATATTAACCTAGACTTAACCATCTGGAACAAAAGTATTTTGAAATTGTTTCCTAGGGATAAAAGTAAATCCCGACCCGGAATCGACTTCTAATTTGACTGGTTTCCCTTCAATTTTAATAGAGGCATAATATCGTTCTGAACCAGAATTTTGATACACGTCAATTATCTTGTAGACACCGTAGTTTTCACCATTTATATTTTGAACTTAATTTGTTGTTTTTTTATTCTCCGAGTCTGCTTTTAACAAAGTTGTAATGCAAACTTTATTCACATGACCCTTTTTGTTGCAACTTGAGCATTTTAATTTTGTTTTGGCAGTACGACAGTCCTTTGCATTGTGGTTATTTCTACCACAACGGATGCACAATCCACCAATACCTAGTTCTTGATAATTGACTTTTGCACTTTTCGATTGTTGAGCTGGCTGTTGCTTGTTATGGTACCTGAACTTCCTACCAGAAATTTTATTAATATCAGGGGTACTGTTTACGTTTAGTGCCGGGCCAACTTTATCAGTGAGTTCCTTAGCATCAATTCTAGCAGCTTCACTTGCTAAAGCTTTTGTAACGATTTCATCAAACTTGTCGGTACTTGACTGTAGGAGCTGTACCCGAATGCAGTTATCACGAACACCCCTAATGAACTGAGCACGTAGAAAAATATCTGCAATTGAAATTTTGCAGTAAAATTAC
The DNA here is from genome assembly GCA_947311025.1 of Lypha dubia. Taxonomy (NCBI): domain Eukaryota; kingdom Metazoa; phylum Arthropoda; class Insecta; order Diptera; family Tachinidae; genus Lypha; species Lypha dubia. The sequence goes on along the minus strand of OX371260.1, from coordinate 97,115,775 downwards.
AATCAATTACTTCTGAACGAAGAGCAGCAACAAAATCAGCGATAGACTGTTGTTCATTCTGATACTTTGACAAAAAAACGATGTTGAGCCACCAACAAGTTCCTCTTTGGAGAAAAATGAGTGGCCAGTTTTTCCAGCAAATCTTCGTACGTTAAATCAGAAGGTAATTTAGGTGCTGTCAATGCTGTAATGGTGTTGAATGTTGCTGTACCAATTAAATTTAAAAGCAGTTTGGCACAATATACTTTGTTTGCGTTGATTCTCTTCATTTCGGTATAGTTTTCAAAACGCTGTATGTAGTTTTTATGGCTCCTTAGTTGGATCGAACTGATCGAAATTTGGTACTAACACTGTGTTTGCAGATGTACTTTGCACTGGAGTAGCAGCAGTATTTGTAGCCTTTAGGATTTCCCCCAACATTTTCTGTTGCACGGCCATGAATTGCTTGAATTGCTCGGCGTCCATTTTGTATTTTATATACTTTAAATGTAAAATAGATGAATTGCAGTTTTCATTAATTTCACAATCTCTCCTTGAATTGTATTCTTGATTTTCTTCTCTCGTCGCCAACTATTGCAACCGGTGGTGCCGAAGTAAAAGATGTTGTGTTTGATATTATTATATTATTTCATTTATTTAATATCAAATATAATTAACACTTAAAATTAGATGAAGGTATCAAAAACAGAAAAGAATAAAGTAGAATGTGTATCTATATCCTAGTGATGCACTTGTTATGAATGGTTACTTTTAACAACTGATCAACATTATAAAACAGGGATGTTGAAAACAGTAACAGCCTTATGCAAAAAAAAATCTTGAGGTTTGAAGTTCATGTTAGTTACCATCGACTTTAACGCTAACAAACCTATGTTAAAAAATAGTATGCAAAATCACTATGTTAACTAATGTATGCTTTAATAAATTTAACATATTGATACTGGCAATACCATCATTCTCTCTTGTCTCTTTATAGTTAACGATGCAAAAAAACGATTCTTAATTCATCCAGATATTCGGATATATTAATAGTGTTTTGTATAGTTTTCATATAAAATGACATTTGTCTTCATTTAAGATGTAAATTAATATTATACTGTATAAAAAATATAAACTAAATACATTTATAGTAATGTAAAATAATAAATACGCCAATTTTTTGTTAAGGGTTTAAACCGATTATTCGAAGAACGAGCTTTGTTTACTTGTGTTGATTGTATGTACATCACTATAAAGATTTGTATATTAACATTATTTTAGCAAAAAATTTTCTTATAAAAGTGCTCACATATTTTGTAAATTAATAAAAAATGGATAAGCCAGAGGATATCAATAGAAAAAGATCCGAAAATTGGAACGAAGAGGACAAAGTAAGTATAATTATTGTTATAATTTGGTAAAATTTTTGTTAAAAATACTTTGGATGTTATTTACATACACACATAGGTGCTGCTTAACGAGCTCATAAGAAAGAATGTAAAAATTATTGAAAATAAAAATACGGATACCAACACCAACCATTCAAAGAAAAAAGCATGGATGGAGGTGACACAGAAGTATGTACAATACATTCATAAAGATAAATAAATTTTATATACATACATATGTATGTATGTTTAGCAAATTTAACAAACAAATTTATTTTATTTGTAGCTTCAACAGCTTATGTGTCGGAGGACAACGCTCAATAACGATATTTCGTTTTGAAGTGGTCATCCGGAAGGGAGAAGCCATCAATCCTGGTTTTATAGGTACGTGCGCGATAATAGCCCGATAATTGGTTTATACGCTCTTAATGAAAAATTGCACATTACAAAATAATTTTCGGATAATATAAAAATAAATTTTACCAATTCTATTCATTAAATTTAAAGTATCCATTTTGTTATAGCATTAATTTACACAATTTAAAATGATTTAATAAAATTTATTCACAGAAACTGTATTCGTTAAAACAATAAAATATTTAACATCGCTTTAAAGTAGGTATGTAGCTGCTTTAAATTATTTGATGTTAACATCGGTTTACATGACGTATGTTAAGCTAACAATAATTTTTGCATGATACTTTATGGAATTTTGCTTAACATTGGTTTACCAACCTGTGTTAATTTTTTTTTGCATAAGACTGTAAGTGTATTAATGTTATTTAAAAGATTTATTGACAAATTTAATCAATTAACAATTAATAAACATAAACCGCCTTATTTCCAAAAAATATTTTCTGCTTATAAATAAAATAAAAACATATAAAATATGTACTAATATAGAAAATTTTACATTTGAGAATGTAACCAAGAAAAAATATTTAAAAACATATAAAATACTTACAAAAAAAATATTAAAAATGAATTGAGAATGTATCATACTGTTTTATTAAAAAATAAATGCATAAAGTTTGTTGGAGTGACCAACCCCCTTCATCTTTGTAATTCATGTTAGCTCGGCGATTGCTAACTAACGACTAGATGAAAAATTGAGCCAACTAAAAAACGCTCTCTTCACCCCTCTCGCCTAAAAACTGCTATGTTATGCCAGCATAATTAATGCAGTGTGAAAAACACCAATGAAATTAAAAGCAGCCCAAATGAATTGGGTTATTGGAAGAATTTCTATAATCTAAGCCTAGACTGTAAACTTCTGTTACACAACGCGGTCATTAAACCAATAAGGTCCTATGGAATTCAGTTATTGGGCACTGCCTCAATATCGAGTGTAGAAAAAATTCAAAGGCGACAAAATAAAATTCTACGAACAATTACAGCAGCCCCCTGGTATATCCGAAAGCAGCGAATTCACAAAGACCTTGATGTTCCGCTGGTGAAGACAGTATTTTCTAAACACGCGAGAAAATATATTAAAAAACTAGAGTTACACCCATTGGCTAAACAAATGTTGATGTTAAGGCATATATTAAGTACAGTAAGGGACCGAAGATTCTGGCTTGGGGAACTTCTCGAACTAGAAATTAACGTTCCTTTTTTTTCTTTTTTTAAAACCCTGACGATGTTTGCGGGTAGATTTTTCATTAATTTTTGTATAAGACTTTTGAGTCATACTTTATCGAAAGCTTGTGAGACATAAATAAAAAGCGCTGAACAATATTTATTTTTTTCAAAAGTGCCTCTAACAATATTCATAAGTCTGTGAGTTTGTACTATAGTGCTATGTTGTCTGCGAAAACCGTATTGATGATCTGGTACACATCCATTGCTAGTCACTATAGGAGTCAGCTCGTTCATATATAGATTTTCAAAAAATTTCGACATATTAGACAATATAGTAGTAATCATCGTAACCTTATATTCTGTTAGATAATATCGCAGCCGTAAAATACCATTAAAAAATAAATAGTATTATTCTTTTTGCAATACAAGGCAATTCTTGAAGCAAATTGTTGCTTATTTTATCAACACCTGAAAGCTTTTTTGATGTTAACACTAGTAATAGCCTTTTCAATCTCCACAATGTTAAATCTAAGCGGTATTTCTGGTAAAGAGACTAATGGTGGCAGTTCAATAATATCAGCAGAAATATGTGGAGTAAATAATTTTTCTAAGTGTTTAACAAAAGAGCACATTTTTTAGCATCAGTTCTTGCCCAGTCACCATCCGAAGCTCGTAAGGGAGGTTTGTATATCACCGGCCTTTTAAATCCTCGGTCTGCACGCCACAGCGAATAATCAGTTTTTGGCGTTGCATAGAGTTCTTGAAGAAATTTTTGCAGCGTTTTTGTGTTTGTAAAAGTTTTCTGAGCTGTTTGGTACATTCCTTAAGTCTTTTAGCTGAGGCGATCTGTAACGCTGCCATTCTTGTCCAACTCTTCGTTTTTCAGTCAATAGCCTTTCTGCATCTGTTTGATTTGAAGAAGCATTAAGAGCAGCTTCTTTAACATGTGCTTTAAACAACCTAATAGAATCATCTAAGCCTAATAGAATAACCTTTGTCAGGAGGTGTTCTACACGGCATATTTTCCGTGCAATGAGCACTCAAATATTTTTTGTATTTCAGCCAGTTAATACGTGCAGATGTAACCGTAAATCGCATGTAGGTGTGTCAGTTTTATGAGAGTAAATAGTGACAATTGTAGGCGAGTGGTCTGAAGATAAATCATAAAATGCTTCAACTTGAATCATTTCGCAAGGCACAACTTTCGCTTTTCCAAAGTCTCCAATATAAGGATTTTTTTGTCTATCTGATGACCAATTAGCTGACCACTTGAAACTAAATTCAAACTCATTTTAGAAATTGTGTCAAACAAAACACGACCCTTAGGACTCATTAAACGTGAACCTTAAAATGTGTGTTTAGGATTGTAGTCGCCAGCTGCTAGAAAACGGGAACCCAGTGTTCTATAAAATGCGGTATATTGGCTTTCTGTAATTGAAAACCTTGGAGGAGAATAAACGGATAAGATTACTTGCTTCTGATAAAAATGTTCAATACAGATATTTGTTGCTTGAAGATATTCTTCACAGAGATGGTTGAACAGGTAGTGTTTTAATCGAGTTTTTATTAGGATTCTCGAGCCACCACAAGCTCTACCTCGAGAAACCTTTGTGTCGCAGGAATTATGTCCACTAATTCTGAAATAGCTTCGAGACATCAAATGATTTTCTGAGATAAATATAACATCGATTTGTTTATCCAGAAGAAAATATTCTATTTCATTTTGGCAGATGCCGTTGTTCCAAAAACAGATTTTTAAATTCATGGTTTGTTTAATACAGCCTGCAACCAGACTGCATTTTCAACATTTCCTGCATCATACAGGACATGTTGAGAGTAAAAGTATTTACTATTTGTATTAAGCTTTCTATCGAGGATTCAATACGACGAAAATTAGACCCTGAATCTTCATTTTCTGATACTGTTTTTTGTGCCGTAGTCTGCTTACTTTTTAAAATATTAGCGTATGAAAATTGACTGGCAGTTCAAGCTTAACGGTAACTCTTCGGTACAACAAGAACTTAAATTGTAGATTGGATGTGATTCATTTTTTGTTTATTTTTAAGTCACCTGGCTGTAGCTCAACTCTTAATATAGGTTGGGGGATTTTTTTTCTATTTATAATATTTGAAACATTTTTCACCTTGATGGCAAAGCCAGACTTTGCCTCTTTTGGATCCACGCTAGAATATATACATTTAATAACAACTGTTAGGCCATTAGCACTCTTTAGTTGATTTTTATAAAAAAATTTTATTGATTGTCTCTAAATCTGAGACTATTTTTCGGTAATTATTTTCTTGAGATACCTGAATTATTGTTTCGTTAATTTTCCTACGCTTTATTGGAGCTACATAGAACTCATTTTCTCCAATTAATGAGATAGGGCTTTTCACCAGAATCTCGATCGCTAAAATTCTTAGGGTGAAAGTTTTGACGATTTTGCCAAAAAGATATTCTGTAACTCTAATCGCTTAGCATAAATTTACTTTGTTCGCCGTAGCTAGGGTAGCCAGATTTGGAATTCGGAAAAAAGTACACCTGGGACAAAAAAATAGTAAAATTAAGAAAAAACCAGTACATTTTTTTAACGAAAAATAGCTATTTATTCAAGTCTTTACATGTTTTGAACTATTAACTCACTAAGCAAAAAAATAATAACTTAAAAAACACTTAAAATATATGAGATCTTAGCCAATATTATTAACTTTTTTGCACAAAGGTAAATTCATTTTAAATGTACATATCTGCTGTATCAAATTTAAAATATTTTTATAAATACAGTCATAATAAAAGGCTTTTTGGATTATAATATTTCTTTTTTTGGTGTGAAATTAAATTGTTCAGATTGTATAAGGCAATGCTTTTGCATATTTTGAAATTCATGTCAATTCTACATAAAAATATTTCTTTTATCACCAAATGTGTTATAGTTAAAAAAATCCAGTAATTTAAAAAATAAATCACACATTAGACTTATTGAAATTACTACAAAAATTTGGGGCTTCTTTAAAAAAAATTCTTGAAAAATATATATATATAAATACATATGTGTGTATGTATGTATATCATAAATAAATCATATCTTTTCTTTTTAAAGTACAAAATAGATTTCTGAATTAGTTTTTAGAGATATTTGTTACTTTTTTGTATGTGTTTTACAATTTCATTTCTTCCGTCTTCAGTTTTCAAAAAATTGTAAAATTCATTGCAGTTATATTCGTAATTTGTTTTTATAATTAACTCACTTTCAAAATTTTCAATTAATAACCTATTCCTCTCTTTTCTCCAAAATAAAAACATTAGGCAGAAAATTCTTTCAGTGGCTGCATTAGAATGGGGTATTGAAAAAATAAAATTGCAAATTTTTTCAATATTAGAAAAAATGCCACTGTTTAAAAACTCTTTCCATTTTTGGTCAACAGTTTTTCTTTTTGTACGTTTTTGGAAAAAGTTTTTAAGAAAATCAATTCATCAAATAAGAGATCAATATCAATATTTTTAATAGAGAACAAATTGACACCTCCTGTGGGTTATCAGAATTACTGCAAACGGTTCCGGCTATGTTACCATAAGACTTTTCATTTTTTTGTTGTTCCAATTTGTCACGGAGCATTTCAACTATTTTATAAATGTCGATTATAACTAGATTGTTCTTTTCTTCCAGTTTATTGATGACAATAGTGCAGTACCTGTGTTGTGAACAAATCCCAAATAAGCCTCCGAAGTGTCAAGCTCAAAAAATTGTTCTAAAGCAGCTGGACAACTATCTAGAGAAATAAAATACGTTTTTATGGCTGGATAATTCTTCAAAAATCTTTCAACAGCTGGAGTTAAACTGAGCCATCGGGTCGGCACGTGACGAAGCATTTCGCTCCATTCTAGGTCATAGAACTCGAATATATCTTTTAGACTTGAAGTCTTCTTTGTTCATGAGCTAAACTCATTGAAAACCTTGATTACAATATTCTCTACATCGAGTTTCAAAAGTTTTAATGCGTTTTTAAATGCGTTATTAATGATGTGACACAAACATCCCATACCGATAATGTCCGAGTTACTTTTCTTGAGCTCAACAAAAACGCTTTTTTTACAACCAAATTTAACATTTGCATTATCTGCACAAAAGCTAGTTACGTTGGCTAAGTTTAATTTGCGAGCTTCCAATTTCGACTTTAAACATTCAGCAATATCATTTGACATTTCGGAATTTGATTCCTAAAAGCTAAACAACTTTGTATTAACTCCCTTGTGCTTAAAAAAGTATCGTAGAACAATTGGAAAAGTTTTTATATTTCCTTTGTTTTACGCATCAGTTGAAATGGAAAAAGGGTGATCATCAGCCAAGTGCTTTAATATAGTTTCAATAGAATACTTCGCAAGAATATTAGTGGTGATCTTCGATAACTTTGTCTTGCCACATGTAAAATTAGACGCCACATTTGAGTCTGGAAAGATTAGCTTAAAAAGCTTGCTACTGCAGTCTGCGGACTGATAGCTGTGGCTATGTATGACGGTATGATAGACGAAAGCTGCCTCTGCCATTGAACTTGATTGTCTTCCAACTTCCGTTTCGTTATTGGAACTGGTTAAAGAAGTGACTTACAGATTTTTGATTATAGCTGCCCAAGTTACGCAGATGGCTTGCTGTCCTCATATGGCGTTTGATATCCGAAATACCACCATTTGCGATTGAAAAACAAACACCACAGACAAAGCATTTGGCCATGGTTTCCTCATTAGCCCTTGCTAGCCAATTAAAGTCGTTTTCCCAACTTTATTTAAATTTATTTTTACGTCGATTAACAATTTGCTTCTTTTGTTTTAAGTATTTTGTAATGTCTACTTCTTCTGCATCTGTAGTCGATTTATCTGTTAGAGTCGTCGGAAATTATTTCTTCATCATCGTATTCTAGCCGTGCTAAGACTCACCACAATAGAGCCCGGTATTTCTCTCAGAATTAATTACAATTGTTTGTATCGAAGTATGCTGCCTGGCGATGTCGCCCCTAGACTCACACCTCTATTCAGCCTCCTTCTACTAAAACCCTGTTGTAGCCATGCTAACAGAAATTTTAGTTTGCACAAAAATGTATTAATATCTCCTATTAAACAGCTGCCAACCAACTCAACTCAATCAACTAATGTGTCGCCTTTTATAGCTAAATGTTGGCACACACAAGATACACACACAACCGCACTCATACGCTGTGCACACGGTTGCCAGATTTGACGATCTATCGTCATTTTGACGATTTCAGATGCCAAAAAAGGCAGTTTGACGACGTGACGATTTTGGTCATAAATTTGATGATTTTTAAACAATTATAAGTTGGCAGCGTTCTACAGAACATTGACACAACCATGATGTAATAAACAAGGTGGCAGCGCTACGAAAGCTGATAATTTTTGCTCTACTTATTAGGTCGCTTCAAATGTCAAAGAGCTGTTTTTCTGGTTATATTTTTGAGCATTCTATAACTACAAAAACGTTGGCTCTTACATTACAGCAACATATAGTTTACATCTAGAATTTCAGAGGTCGGCTAAATAGGCCTTAAATCTCTTGATGTTCATAATTTATCAACTGTTACTAACATATGTACATACATTTGTGTCAATATTTTAAAGCACGCCATAAACTTGAACTTGAATAATTTGTTCCTATGTACATAAGTATGTATATTAGAATTGTTACATAAAATTTACGAAAATGGAAAGTATGAGATCATTAAAAATTGTAGAAAGTTTTACGTAGAACTGTGGGACCAAGTTTTATTGAGATTTGACTTTGAAGACAAATTCAAAGCATTAAGCTAAATTAATCTCTACAATCTTATAAAAGAAAATAACAATTCATTTAATGATATTCTTAAAGTATTTTCACAATTTGTTGAAGAACGTGAAAGACAGGAAATTGAATCTGAGTTCAGACAAATTAAATTACTAAATTTAGAATAATTCTTCCCGGATACGGACATAAAACTTTTAGATTTTTGGAAAAAGATTTCAGTGATGAAAAAAAACTCTAGTCTTTTATTTTCCACGTTAACTAATTTTATTAAAAAAAAATTTGGTTTTACCACATTCTTCGGCAAATGCAGAAATAGTGCTTAGCCAAGTTAATTCAATAATACAAAAGTTAGAAATCGGTTACAGAAAGCTTCTTTGGAGGCAATTTTATATACTAAAGATCATAAACAAGTGTAATTGTTTTGACTTGAAAGTAGTACCTGATTTAATTAACCGGTTCAACTCCAATATATATGTTTAATTTTTTTTTTTAATTTTTACAAATGTGTTGTAACATCTTCATTTTTCATTTAAACTCAAATCTTATCACTAATTTCTCTAAAAATTTAAACTTGTTAATATTTTGTGGATATGGTATGTAGCTATTGTAGTAAAAAATGCACAAAACACCTGTTTATACTTTGTTTCAACAGTTGATCTCTTTATTGATAAGAATTTACTTTATTTTATATAAAAACTCTTGAATTTTATTTGTTATGTTAGTTTTGTTAAATAAAATAAGTGTTTTGTTTGAAAAAATTTTGTTTTTATATTCGACGATTTATTGACGACTCCGGAAAACTATTTTGACGATTTTGACGATCTTACACTAAAAATTTGACGAATTCGGACCCATTTCATCTGGCTACTATGGTTGGATGGTTGTGCTGTGCAGCGCTGTGTACAAATGTAAGATTACTATTTATATCATATCTACCAGTGATGATAGTTAACTTTATCCGTTAATTTCAAATTATTAATTATAATTCTCTTAGTACTTCAATATCGAGTATTAATTCTAATAATTTACCGTAAGGGATATCTAATACATAAGTAGTTCAGGTTTAGTAATAATTACATATAAAAATTATTTAGAAAAGTTCATTTACAAATAAAGATTATATAATTCAACAAAATGATAATTTTTGGTAAAAACCTGTGTTGCAAAACCGTCACAATATAGTTAGGTATGTAAGTGTATATAAAAACATTATCGATCTCACTAGTTGAACTATATAACCAAGAACTTAATAATGAAGTTGTTGGAAAGTAACCAAATCAATGAATGTATGAAAAATTTATATTAGATTATAATGAATAAAAATTACTTACAGGGGCTCTCGTTCGGGATTGAAGGCCTTCTGCTCCGTCGATGATATTTTTTTTCACACCTTTCTATGCTTTGCTATTTTGGTTTTAATATGAAGTTTTATACTTATATACAGGGTGTCCCGTAAATAGTGGTGCAAACGAATTGTGTCGAGAGACGAGATCATACCCTATCAGAATAACCCAATTTTTTGCCTTTCTAATATGGTAAATAATTCTTGGAAAAATTTTGCCAATCTTATAGGTTGCCTAGAAATGAGATGGAATTGTACCTATCAAGAACTTGGTCCTTATTTTGATCTCAGTACTTTTTACGGCCGAAATATTTTGGATAGGAACTTGGAATTATTTTCTGATTTGTGTTTTTGTGCGTATTTTTATTACACTACTTAATATATTCTTAACGCAAAACTTTTGTCTTAGTTCAGGCTTATAAGCAATCCAAATAAAATTCTAAATTTCAGCAAACTTTTTAAGCGAAACTGAGGCAGGTAGTTCGTATTTTGTATTGGGGTGTGCAGGTTTTTGTTATTGGAATTATTCCCTCAAGTTGTAAGGCTCCAAGAGAAGGCCAAAAGAGGATTCCACATGCTATAATAAAATACTGAGGTTGTTAACTTACTTTTATTACCTTTTTTTTAATATAATATTTCCTTTAAAAAACTTACATAGTTAATATTGAAACTTCAGTTTGATGGTATCGACTTATTAACTTGCAACCTTATGTCGTCGACTCAAATACAAATGGAATGCAATCTCTTACGTTTTCTGCTATTAAACTTTAAATAATTAGACTATGCTTGCCAAAGATTCACAAGTAAAGCCGGAAATGACCTAAGGCGCTTTATTTGCACATGGGCTAAGCAACGAGTAACGAATTCAGGTATAAACTAGTACTAGTTCGGACTGAACACACGACTTTACGTTTTACACTTTAATTTCAGGGTTCAGAAATTTACTTGATATTAATATCAATGTCTGATATCATTGCGATTAATTTTACTAAGTAATGGACAATTATATTGCAGGAGAAAAGGGATATGTATATGGATATAAGGCGTTATTTTCAACAAAGAAAGGAAATGAAGACAGCACAGCGTTTTTCATTTAAGTTTTAAAACTATTTTAGCAGTTCTTTTGAATGCCTAACCATAAGCTGCCCTCCTCGACAGCTGTATAAATATAAACGATGACCATAGGGAACCACATTACATAGCTAATCACATTGTAATATAAATATATATACCTCTGCCGGTGGTATGAACATTCCTTCACTAACAGATCTTTTATCATTCGGATGCCCGACCGCGGTGTCTGTTAATATAGCATACTGCTCAACCAATCTGAGGCTGCTACTTTGTAATTTTTTTATAATTTTTTCGATGAATCCCAAATTTGCAGCAATAAAAATCAGTTTATATTTTGTATATACACTTTTTAATACATCTATTGCCGCTTTTATGTATTGAGACTCTGCACTTTTTAAAGAGCTTAGAACTTCTAAAATTTTTTTATAATTTTTAGCGTAGTAATTAACAGCAGCAAGCCATGTTTCCCAACGAGTTATAATTGGTTTGGGAGGCATTGGAAGGGCTGGATACATATCTTTTAAAATGTCAACTCTATTTGGAACTTTCAAGAAAACTTTTTTAACATTTGCAATGACCTTGTTTACATTTTCGTAGTGATCTCTAAACTCACATAGGCTCACATAAACGATGGAGACCATGAGAAATGCATGTAACATGCTTTATTTTAGGATAAAACACCCTTATGGCTTTGGCAGCTTTTCCGATATACGGCGCAGCGTCTGTCACAAATAGCAATTTTGAGTTTTTATTGAAATTAACATCTAATATCTTTATAGAATCGTCAAAAAGTTGCGCAATTGTCGAGTGGTTGGTTTTATCCAAATGTCACAATGTAGAACACCAACAATAATATTTGCCACATTTTTTCCAGTGGCATCAGTAGTTTCATCTAATGAAATCCATAAATATTGGTTTTTTATGCATGGGCGTATGTTATCTAAGCACTTTTTGTAGATACTTTTAACATATTTTAAGCGTAAAATGGATTCTGAGGGCACTTTGTATTGAGTATATTCTTGAAGAAAATTTTTTAAATGTTCATTTCGCATTTTGAATAGAGGAATGTCCGTAGCTAAAATGCATTGCACAATTTTTCATTGCATATAGTTTGCTCACATGAAACTGTACATTCTGGTAAGAATAATTGTATTACATTTTTGTTTTGGCTGTGCTTTAATTTAACGTGCCTCGCACTTTCTATGCTGTTTTACTAAAAATGTTCTATCCCGGATATTTTTTATTTATTTATTTACAAGATTTAATACATACATAAATGTAAGTACTAAATATTAGCTATAGCAACGATGCCTTAAGCTTAGATATTTACAGATTTGCGCATTTATCCTAATTATTTTTTGTTATAAATCCTTAATTAATGTAATATACTATTACTATATATACAAAATTTTTGGTATATAACTATACTTATAATTACAGATTTAGATAATTACAATGCTAACTAAATTTTGTTGTAAAGCTTAGTAGATTTTAAAAATTGTGATATTTGTTTAATGGAATTTTCTGTTGGTGAAGAAAGTAATGTGATGGGGTCTACTTGTGAGAAAATTTTTTGTCTGTGATGTTTGAATTTTGGGCAAATAGAAATAATATGTGATATAGTAAGCAGACTAGTATTATCACAATCGCAAAAGGGAGGGTTAGTCCCTTTAATTATGTGATTGTGGGTAATTATAGTGTGACCTAAACGGAGTCTTGTGAATTTTTTTTAAATCTGTACGGTTTATCTCAGAGTCCTTGCGTGAAAAAGTGTACATATTGTTGTGGTTGGCGTAATTGATTTGTACCAAATATTTGTTTGATTCCAAATATTTCGTAGGTAATGATGTTTAGTAACATCGTTTGCATGCTTTTTAATATCTGAAAAATTTCTATTGTAAGTTGCTATTAATGGAGTTTTTATCGCCTGTTTTGCAGTATAGTCTGCGAACTCGTTACCTTTTATACACGAGTGGCCGGGTACCCAGATGATAAGATATTTAGGAAAGTGTTCAATAAGGCATAAAAGTTGTTATTATTTATGTTAGTACTGGCTCTTATTGAAGATAAAGAGTCAGTGCAAACAGCATATATCCCCGATTTTTTAAATTTCTCAATCGCTTTATAAATTGCTATTATTTCGGCTGAGAATACTGAGCTGTAGTTAGGTAAGAAAGAGGTGTTGATTACCTTGTCCTCGAGAGTAACAGCAAAAGACACAATCTCTGTTGATTTAGATCCGTCTGTATATATAAAGCTTCTCTGTTTGTATTTATCTAAAATTTCCCGAAATAATATACAATATTGCATTAATGATGTACTATCTTTTTTATACAACGAAAGCGTCCTGTCGATACTTTGTGGTTTCAATAGCCAGGGGTGGTGTGTTAATTTACAGGGTCTGAGTATTTTTGTTGGCAATTCATGTCTAACCATTGAATTGATAGCTCTACATAATGCAGATTGGATTTTTGGTGTTTTCTTATATTTAAATAACTTTTAAAAAATTTTTTTAGTGTTGTGTCATGACATGACATTAGAGATTTAATAACTTTTGTTTGACTCGATTTCATAAATGTGTTCTAAACTGAGAAAATTTGATTCATACATTATATTATTGATTGGGGTTGTTCGGAGTGCACCAAGTGCGCAGCGAATGTTAGAATTGAGGACCGTTTTAATTTTTTTTAAAAAAGTTTTAGAAATAAATAAATAATCCATATCTAACTTTAGATATTATTAAGGCGTTGATGATATTGAGAATAGTAATGGTTCTTGAATTGAATTTAAAGGACGATAAACATTGAATTATGTTTGAACGAACTTCCATGAAACCAACTGGTCAATAACAGAGTGTATTCCTACTTTGTCGTACGCGTTCTCAAAATCAAGCGACAATATTGTAATATGGCTTTTCGGGCTTAAGCTGCTTGTAGCCATATGTTCTATAAACATAAGTGCATCGACAGTGGATTTACCTTTCTTAAAGCCAAATTGATTATTGTTCAGTAGGTTATTGAAAATTATTAGCCACCAAATCCTGTCAGCAATAATTCTATCTAATATTTTGCCTATACATGAATTTAGAGAAATTGGCCTATATGATTTGGTTGTAGTTTTGTCACTATTAGGTTTTAAAATGGGAATAACCACAGAAGTTTTGTACTGTTGGGGGATGTGTGTACTAAAAATTTTATTAAATAAATTCAATATTCGACTTTTTACTAGATTTGGGGATTGTTTAATCATAGTGTAAGCAATTCTATCCAAACCAGGAGATTTTCCCCTGAGTCTATGTAAAGTAGATAAAAATTCAATATGAGTGATATCTTGTTCTATTAATTTAGCTTTTTGGTTTGGGCATATGTTGCGCAACATATACATGAAATTTGATTTGTTTTCTTGAAATTTTTGTGGAAAACATTCATTTACTGAATTAAGAGACCAGAAACGTCCTAATTCGCTAGCAATGTCGGAATGGTTAGTTAGCTTGTGGTAAGGTGGAGTGTCAGTTTGGATACAGTGGATGATGGATGATGTTTTGTAACCACAAAATCTTTTGATATTATTCCATACTTTTTTGGTAGAAGTGTTAGGATTGATTTCAGAAGTAAAATTGTATAGGCAGTTTCTTTTAGATGCTTTAATTTCTTTTTTAAAAAGTGCATTTGCTTTTTTATATTTTAACATATTGACGTTGTTTATGTTTCTTCTGAAAATGTACCACAATCTGTTTTTCTCCGCTTTTAATTGTGTTAATAGTGGGGTCCACCATGGGACTGAATTTTGAATATTCGGGCGTTTAGACTGCGGAATCGATTCATTTGCTGCTTGAATAATAACTTTCCGTAAGTTTGCGGCTTCTTTATTAACATTTGGGTGTATTGGCCTATTGGCTTCGAGTAGGGTGCATTTTTCAGAAAAAGCTTTCCAGTTTCCTTTTTCTAATTTGAAGTACGGTTTAATGGACTGGTTCAGTTCATGATTATTTTTAAATAGGGTTAAAACAATAGGGAAATGGTCACTTCCCCACAAGTCCTGCTCAATCTTCCAACCACAATGTACAAAGACTTCCGGCGAACAAAATGATAAGTCTATATTAGTAAACGTGTTTTGAGTAGATAAGTGTGTAGGCGATTTATCATTGAGTAGCATAAAGTTATGATTTGTTAAGAATTTATCAATAAGGATTCCTCTTTTGTTATTTTTGTTGGAGCCCCAATTAAGGTGCCAGTTATTAAAATCACCTGTTACCAGAGTAGGTATGTTAAAATTGCCGAAAGCGCTTTGAATATTAAAGTATTTAAATGTTTTACTTGGCGAAATATATGCGGATATAATGTTAAACTTGATTTTGGAATTGATTTCCAAGCCGATAGCTTCAAAATCGTTAGTTAAATTTATTTGTTTGTGTTGAATGGAATTATATATTAATAATGATACACCTTCATAAGAGTTTGAATTATTATAATTATATAAAGAAAAATTGTTGGGTATAGGAACATTAGTCGTGTTAACTATATGCGATTCTTGAATAGAAATTATTTTAATATTGTATTTTTTAATCAAAACTTGCAATTCGTTATAATTTACAATATATCCTCTAATATTCCATTGTAAGATATTTAAGGACAGTATGAAGATGTAGGTTTAAGGGAGGAAAGTTAAGTACTATCTAAAAATTTTAATTGTAACTTATTGTAGATTATTTGATAAATAAACACGTATCATATCGGCAGCACCACCGATCGCGTGTCAGACACAGCGAATGGTTGTGCTGCCGAGATAATAGAGTGTCTACTGTAAATGTATGTTATTACTCATTATCTTGTGACATTGAATCTACCTTTTCAAAGTCATCTATGTTTGTTTTAAATTTCTGCTGTTTTTTTATTTATTTATTTATTTATTTATTTAAATGAAAATTCAGTACAACAAGAATAAAACTCTTATATAACAGTACTGGGTAATGAAGGTATAAATGTTTCAGTTATAAAAAACAAGTGATAATAAAAAAAAATGAATTGATTATAATAAAAAAAATTATTTAGAAACAAAAAAAATATAATATTTAATAAAAATAACATCGATTATAAAATTATAACTTGATTAACATATTGGCAACTCTTATTTTATAATGTATGTATGGCAATTGCTAACTTAAATTGCTGTGCATTGCTTAATAATTGAATGTTTGATGGAAGTTGGTTCAATAAACGAATGGCGTTGATATAGAAGTGCCTTTCAGAAAGTTGTTTGTAATATCTTATTGTGTTAAGTTTATATCCTCTGTGCGATCTTGAGAACTGTAACCTATTATACAGATATGTTGGCTTTTTAATATAAATAAGTTTATGCAAAAAAATAAGTATGCGGTGTTTTAAAAGATGATCCAACGTCATGTCATAAATTTGCACTGATAGGTGAGAGATTATGCTATATCTACTGCATCCATAAATATATCTCGCGATGTTATTATATGTAATATTAAGTTTCTGTTTGCTTACAGAGTCTAAACCAGCAAAAAGTTCACATCCGTACATGAGCGTAGGAATTAAATAAGTTTTTGCCACGAGCATACGAATATTGAAGGGTGTAAAAGACCGTGTTCTCCATAAACTTCTTAGCATAGCGTAAATTTTACCACACGTTACATTAATGTGGTTCGTCCAATTTAGTTGGTCATTAAAGACGATTCCGAGATTTTTGGCACATTTAACGACTTCTAAAATCGAGCCGTCTACGAGTAGAGGTGGCAGACAGTTTAGCTGGCAATTCATCTTTCCAATTACAATAGCTTTCGATTTTCTTGCATTTAAACAAAGCCCATTAGCTGTGGCCCATTTATGTATATTCTCCAGATCATAGTTTAGCTTGTGAATACAATTATTAATGTCAGTATTATGACAACTAATGTAAAGTTGGACGTCATCGGCATACATGTGAGTTTTACAGTGTTTTATACTAGAGGGTAAGTCATTGGAATACATTGTGTACAACAGCGGAGCAAGAATTGAACCTTGTGGGACCCCTCTCCTTACTAGGAGACTGGCCGATCTAATATCCCCATGATGAACTGACTGTCTTCTGTCACACAGATATAATCCCTTTTGGGATTTCCTTTCGAAACTTTACCAGTAGTTTGAACTGGCACTACGGGGCCGGCAGCCCACATGGGGGAATGTTTAAACCGGGAAGTAGAGTCCTCCTCTACTATACCGGTTACAGGATCCCATGGGCCGGTTGTTGGTTGAGGTCTCTTTCGAGAGTTCACGTAGTGGTTGTGGTTGTTACCAAAAGCTGGGAGAGGTGTCGGTTAAAGACTGATGCTCGCTTAGCGGACTTCGTGTCTACCGATGCGAAGCCTCTATGTGCTGTTGTGAATCAACAGGATTCCAGAGTTTAGGTAGCTCGCTCACTTTAGCAAGGTGTTTGGACATGACGGGCCTTGGTCATGTCTGAGAAGTTGCTACCTGTTGTCATCCCCTCGGGGATGCCTTCGGGTTTCTTGAGTGGGGTGGCTCAGGGGCGATGGTGAACGCTTAATCTACACTAAGTGTTTAAGTACACCGTCAGATAAACCGTAATGGTAGGCGCTGACGTATACTCATTCACAATCTGTCACACAGATATGAATAAAATAATTTTACAGCAGATGATGAAAAATTGAAAGTGTATCTTAGCTTATGGCAAAGAATCTGATGATCGACTGAGTCGAAAGCTTTAGAATGGTCCAGACGTACTAAAAAAGAAATCATATTCCTATCCGCTTTTGACCTTAACTCCTCGGCAACATCAATTAATGCAGTAATACAACTGAGTTTTGGTCTGAAACCTGATTGTTTGCTAGTTAGCAAAGAATTATTCTCCAAATACTGGCTAATTTGCTTATGGATTAAACGTTCAAAAACCTTAGACAAATAAGGAAGTATTGCTATAGGTCTAAAACTTTTATCAGGCTTTGGAATGGGTATTACCTTGGCATGTTTCCACACTGAAGGAAATTCTGAAGTTGTAATCATTGTGTTAAATAAATGCGTTATTTGTCTGATGATGTAGTTTAATATTAGCTTTATAAATTTAGGATGCACTTCATCACAACCAATCGAGTTAGATTTAATACTCAGAAAGGCCTTGTGCACTTCATCCAGAGTGACATTAGATAATTGAAAGCCTATAAAATCTTGATGATTAGTTACATTTGATGATTTGTAATAACTGATATCTGATTTGGGCATTGATATGTTGGAAAATTCCGAGTTAAGTTGGTTTAAATTAATGGGATAGTCAACATTAGCATTTTTATTTATAACTCCCATATCACGAATTTCTTTCCATTTTGTTTTTGAAGATAAAGCTGTAGTAAACTTGCCTTCATAGAATTTAAATTTGGCAACCCTAATCTCGGAATTTACTGCTCTTCTACGGATTTTAAAAATATCTTCTAGTTCTGGTGTTCGAAATCTTTTCCAGCGTTCGTATGCGACGTTTCTCTCATTAATTAGCATTTTGATTTTGTTGGAGAACCACGGCTTTTCGTTGGGACGTACATTTATTGTTTTTAATATCACATATTTTTCATATAAACGTTGGATGTTGTTTTGTAAAAAGGACACTTGTTCATTTACAGTTGGTATGGTGAATATTAGATTCCACGGAATGCTGACCAATTCGCCTTCTAGAGATATGAAATCAATGTTTTTGAAGTCACGAAAGGTTATTTTTTCTTCTTTAAAAGATAACTTAAAGTAATATGATAAAAATATTAGATCATGTCTCGAAAAAAGTGATGCTGAAAGTTGATTATATAACAGCACACTTGAGGAGTTACCAGTAAAGAAGAGATCAAGCAACGTTGCGGAAGTAGATGTGAAATGCGTAGGCACAGTTTTATTTGTGATACACAATCCTAAGGCACTCATTTCATCTATTAATCTTTCATCCACCAAAATGTTAGCATTAAAGTCTCCATTTAATACGACGTCAGAATAACCAAGAGTAAGAGTGGATAAAATAGCCAACAAAGGCTCGATGGTGACATTTTTATTTGGTTTATACACCGTTCCAATTAACAGCTTGCTTTCATAGTTGGAAATCTCGAGAAACAAATATTCTGCTTGTGGGATATTCTCATCATTTTCAGCGTTTTTACATACTAATTTACAGTTAATTGGCAATCTTACGTAGATAGCTACTCCACCACCGTGAGAAGGTCTATCCGAACGGAAAATACGGAAGCCATTAAGCTTAAAGATATTATCATGAGAATAGTTTTGAAACCAGGTTTCTGAGACACAGATAATATCCATTCCAGATCCCTCAAATATGTAGCGAAACTCATCTATTTTATTATTTAGGCTCTGAGCATTAATATGGCAAATGTTGAGGCCCGCAGTTTGTCGGCAAAGTACACGTAACAGGTTGTGAAGATTATCTCTGGAACCAGTTCCATCACGATTATAAGGATGACACGTCATATTTATTAATCAGGGTGTGAAAAGCAATGCAAGCAATCATGAAGATTATAATTATGAATACAAAAGTACATAAGTAATAAGAAACGTTTACAAATAAAGTAAAGTAAATTGATATATAATTAAAAATAAGATAAAGATTTGAAATGATTTTATTGGTTAAGAAAAACGATATTATTATGTTGTTGTTGTAGTTCTTCATTGTAATTTTCACGCAACATATTCTTTAGTAGAATTAAATCAATAATGCATTTCGGTTCATCATGATCATGTTGTTTGATATAAACTTGTCCCCTGTTTATAAATGTGGCCGTTATTAACCCTTGTTTTTTTAAGCGACGAGCTTTTAGAAATATGTGGTGGTTATTGGGAGTAAGATTCTCATTTATGTAAAAAGGTACAGTGCTATTAAATCCGATTATGTTCAAACGCAAGACATCTTTTGTAGTTTTAATGAAAGAAGTAATAGATTTCAGGACGAAATTTCTCTCGTAAGGGGACTGAAACTTAACAACAATCGCGGGGTCTGACTTGGGCTGTATATTATCGACATTTCTGTCTTCTCGGAAGTTTCTCTTGGTTCTAACCCGAAAAGCGGTTTTTCTATCAGGAGGGCGGATGTTGACCTTTTCGCAAATTTTGAAAAATATACCACAGAGGTTTTCGTTTGGTTCTTCTGGTATACCAGCAATGCGTAAGTCGCTTGCAACGATTGAGTTATCCTGTTTTCTGGCGAATTCCTTTAAGTAGGCAATTTCCTGTTTCAATTCAACTGTTTCATTAGTGAGTGTAGAATTTTTCTCTGACTCGGTATTTCTGATATCTTTAATACTGGTTTCTAAAAAGACCACTCTTTCTACTAAGTTATCCAATTCTCTTTTGGCAATATCAAACTTCTTATTTATTTCATTCAGAAGGCGTTCTTCATACTAATGAAACATAGTTTTTATCGTGGATTGCAGTTGCTCGGTTAATTTATCAAACCTACGATCTATCATTTGAATGAATTTGAAAGGAGATTCAATATTTGATAGACGAGCAGAATCAATATTAGAAAAACGAGCAGATTTGGGTGTTTTATCAGTTAACGATGGTTGTGAGACTTCTCTTAATCGCTTAGGTAATGGAGAATCAGCAAATTCCATATTTGTTGGATTAGTGATGTTTTTATTGTTTTTATTTTTGTTTTTAGAATTATTTTTACTTCTCAGTTTAGATTTATACATTTGTATGTTTAGCACTTAAAGTGAGTGTAGTATTCAAAATTAACAGCCAAAAGTACAATGGCTACCAAACTGTTAAAAAACAAAAACTTGGTACCACTTTTGTTCTATATAGTTTGTTTTAGACAGTACTTGTAAAAAGCAGCTGGTAATGTTTATCTCAATATTAATTATAGTCTCTTTCAAAACGAAAATTAGTGAAATTTTATGAAGTTTATTATTTATAATTTAGTTTAATTAAATTATTAAACCTGGTGTACTCAATTGTTGTGTTGTGATTTGATATGTTGGATGTGACACTTAGCAAAAATATTCTTGTTTTGTTATTGTTGTAAAACACTTCGGTGGACAGTTGTTGTTTTAAAATTCATGATATTTAAGCATTAATATTGTCTCTATGTTTGCAATGCATGTGTATGTATTATTAACAGAATTTATTTATTATTGTTAAATTGTTGTAAAAAATTTTGGAAAACAGTGAAAAGTTGTTATTGCAAAATGCATATGATATTTAAGCATTTAAATTGTCTGTATGTATAATTAACACGGAGATTATGAACTAGTAAATATTTAGTTATTGTCTTAAAAACATTCAGCACTCAAAACAAAATTTCCAGTATTTCTAATACGAATCAAATAAAAACAAAATTAAATATTAAATTAAATATTTTGCGGAGCGACAGTAGTATGTATGTCTAAACGCGCCGGAGTTGCCAAAATTTTTTTTTTTTTTTTTTGTTTTTTATGTTCCCTGTATTCTTATTATTTTTTCTTTTTAGTGCTTGTTTGGTTTTATTTGCGATATTTTTGGGTAGGATTGTGTTTGTTTTTGTTTTCGGAGAGGATTGAGTTGATATCTCTTTAGAACATGATGGTGTTTCGTCGTCACTATATTTCACCATTTCTCTTGGAGTTGCATTAAGAGCATTTGCATTACTGTTTACTGGGGCTGGTGTTGTTGTCGATTTTACGACTGATGAGAATGATTGTTGTCCATGTTGATGGCGTTCTTTATATGTCTCAACAGCTTTTTTTTATCTACTTTTTCTAAAGTAACAATAGCTTGGATTTCTTTCTCTTTTAAAAATATTGGACATATTTTATCAAGAGCATTGTGCTTATTGTTTTCGTAATTGTTGTTGATACAGTTTAAACAAGTTGTTGGATTAGTACAAATTTCGTCATCTTCTTCGAAATGATAATCGAGCATACAGTTTGGACATATTTTATTGTTGGTACATGAATTAATTGTATGTCCGAAGCGTAGGCACTTACGACATCTTATTGGGTAGGGGATGTATGGGCATAATTTGGGCGTAATTTTCGTAACCAATATTTATGTACTCTGGTAAGCTGAGAGTACCTAAGGTTATTATTACAAGACCCGTTTCGATAAGATCTTTTCCAACTTTCTTTAATATCTTTTTAACTTCTATTATATTTTGATTTTTCAATTCGCTAAGTAGTTCATCCTCTTCCATTCCTCTTAGGTCGTTAGAGTAGATTACACCTTTTGAAAAATTTAGATTGGCGTGTTCATTAACTTCTACTGGAATAGTTGGTGATAGGGAAGTTAGGGTAATAAATTTTGTTGCTTGCAAATAGTTCTTAGTTTTAATTAAAATACTACCATCACGATTTTTTTTGCGCATTTCAACTTCATTTCCACATATGGCATCAATCACTTTCTTGATTAGGAATGGGGAAACATTGCTTAAAGTTTCATTGTTTTCTTTTCGTGTTTTACTTTCGTTGTAATTATTTTTAATTCTGCTCATTAACAAATATTTGGGGCCAATTGCAGATATTTTTAGTTTCTTTTCTTTAGCAGTAGTAAATAAAGGTTGATTCCGGAGAATCAATCTGTCTGGAGGATCCCCCATCAGATGTCGATAGATGGGAATAGCAGTTTAAAACAAAAATTAAGATTTTTTTTTTTATTTTGTGTTATAATAAGCAGATACTAAAAGAGACTTCTCTTTATGGAAATAGCACACTCGGTTTTGTTTTTGTTTTTTTGTTTGCGGTTCTTTTGTATCAATAGAAATCGGTTGTGAGACTTCACACAGAAAACGTCCTGCTGTCTTCGCTGACAAATTGATACTGATCCCGGATATTGCTTTGCTACATACAGTACAAAACAGAACCGCACCTTCTGTTCGTAAATCGGGATATTCGTCGCAAATGCTTTTCAGTTTAAATGCTTTGAAGGCTTTGCTTTTGGCATTTTCTACGAAATAAAAAATACTTATATATTTCAATAAATAAAATTATGGGGAAAAATACTTACATCGATTTATTGCGTTTAAACTAGGAACTTTCGTCTTCTGTCTTTCAACAAATTTTATATTTACAAATATTTAAAACATTAATGTGTTGCAAATTTCACAAACTTGAGAAACAAATTTATCTTGTGAATAGCGTACGAAAAGGTAAGCTTCCATGAAGTAAAACTAAACAAAAACAAGGCATATCAATAACAGGTTCATGCATTAACGCAACCCTGCAGTTTTTATTTACCTGAGTCGTCAAAAAGTTAATGTGGGTTGTTAAAAATTACGTACTGAACAGCAACACAATTTGTCATACATGCACACATACCCACAAGCCAAACACAGCTGACGAGCATTATAACTAACGCATCAATCTGTTTTAGATGTGCCTTTAACAAAACAAATTTAAATCTATGTATGTATCATGTTGTTTACTTAATATTTCTCTGATTATAAACATCTGAACTTTAGCCTGTTTAAATATTAACAAATATTAATAATAAACAGTTCGTAGTAATTTAAAAAAATTACAATTAATATACATATACAAAAAAGCAAGGGCATGTGCTAATTATATGTTCAAAAAACGAACATTTAATCAAAAAAATACTTAAGTTTAAAATCAAACCAAAAAAGTTTGTCTTAAGTAGAACAAAAAATAAGGAGATTGGGCATTGCAGGACATAATTCGCTGGCAGTACTGTAATGTTTAATATATAATAACAAATAAAAACAAAAAAAAAAAAAATTCCCCAGCTAGCATCCAGTAGAAATAAATCGCGTATTCTATTTGTATTTTTAGTTGTGTATAAAAAGAGTTTGTAATGACGTCCAACGAAGCTACCTAGCAAGTAGTGAAAAGGGCATTTGCACATGAATACTGATGAGGTTTAGTGGATTTTACCGAAAAACAACGTTTGTTTCTATTCAGCTAGTGCTATTGAAAAATCTACAAAAAGGGTTGTATAAATATTGAATTTTTACTTCGTTGCTCGAAATATGTTAACAATGTCTACTTAATATTTCTCTGATTATAAACATTAAATATTAACAAATATGACAAATTAAATTACAAAAATATAAACAACAACGAACGATTTAATGAAATACTGAAAAGTTACAATTAGAACATAATGACGATTATGCAAAAGGACAATTAAAAGAAACAAAAAAAGTATCAAAAATGAAAAATTAAGCGAACACAATTTTTACAAACAGAAATACGCTACTTCGGACAATAACCCTGTTTACATAAAAAATTATAGATTACCACACTCCACTCCTTTTGGTTCATAGATGACAAAAATAAATAGAGACTTGTTGTGGATTTTAAAAAACTTAATGATAAAATTATCAGTGATAAATTTCCTTTAAATAGAATAGTAGAACAAAATGGTTTTCTACACTCGATATGACTAGTTCTTTTCATCAAATTGATTTGGATAAAGACTCCAGACCGTTAACAGCTCTTTCCACAAACATTTTTATACGTACCAATTAAAGAGTGCTAAAGGTCTAACCGTCGTAATAAAAGGTATAGACTCTAGTGTGGATCCAGAAGAGGTTAAGTCTGACCTTGAAAATAATGGCTTCAAAGTTAAAAATGTTTCTAACATCAAAAATAGGGATAAAATCCCCCAACCTATCTTTAGAGTCGAGCTACAGCCAGGTGACTTGAAAATTAAAAAAATGAATCGCACCCAATCTATAATCTAAAGTACTTGTTACACAGAAGAGTTACAGTTGAGATGCCACATAAAAAAAATGGACCTATCCAATGCATGAACTGTCAAGAATTTGGCCATACCAAAACTTATTGCAAGTTGCCTACCGTTTGCGTTGTATGTGGTGAGTTGCACAGTACCGCTAACTGTGACAAAATAAAAGGTGATACCAAGGCAAAAAAATGCGGCAATTGCAGTGGAAACCACACTGCTAACTATAGAGGCTGCCCTCTTTACTCTTTTTAAAAATTCGTCGAACAGAAAAACAAATGCTACTCCCGATCAGCCCAACACCCCTTTAAACTACCCTCAGTTACCTCAACCGTCGTCTAGCCATAATCAATACCCATATGTTTTAAAGTCTAACACGACTCTTAATCAACAAAAACCTAATAGTCAATTTTCATACGCTAATATTTTAAAAAGTAACCAGACTCCGGCGCAAAAAACTGTACCAGCAAATGAAGAATCAGGGCATAACTTTAGTCGTATTGAAGCCTCGATAGAGATCCTAATACAAACAGTAAATTTATTTACTCTCAACATGTCCTGTATGATGCAGGAAATGTTGAAAATGCAGTCTACCTTGTTGCAGGCTGTATTGAAAAAACCATAAACTTAAGAATCTGTTTTTGGCACGCAAACGGCATCTGCCAACATAAAAATTAAATAGAATATTTTCTTCTGGATAAACAAATCGATGTTATGCTTATCTCAGAAACTCATTTGACGTCTCGAAGCTATTTTAAAATTAGTGGATATAATTTCTACGACACTAAGGATCCTCGAGGTAGAGCTTGTGGTGGCTCTGGAGTCCTAATAAAAACTCGAATAAAACACTACCTACTAAATTACCTTCGTGAAGAATATCTTCAAGCAACAAATATTTGTATTGAAAATTATTATCAAAAACTTGTAATATCATCTGTTTATTCCACCCTCCCGATTTTCAATTACCGAGAGCCAATATACGGATTTTGATAAATCACTGGGCCCCTGTTTTCTAGCAGCTGGTGACTACAACGCTAAACTCACATTCTGGGGTTCACGTTTAATCACTCCTAAGGGTCGTGTTTTGTTTGACACAATTTCAAAAATGGGTTTGAATGTAGTTTCAAGTGGTCAGCCAGCATATTGGCCAACGGATCGACAAAAAATTCCTGATGTTATCGACTTTGGAATTATGAAAGATGTGCCCAGCGAAATGATTGAAGTAGAAGCATCTTTGGATTTGTCTTCAGATCACTCGCCTACTATTATCACTATTTACTCACACACAAGTGCAACACCAACATGTGATTTACCGCTGACACCTGCACGTATTAACTGGCTGAAATACAAAAAATATTTGAGTGCTCATTGCACGGAAAATACGCCATTGATAACACCTACTGACATAGAAAATTCTATTAGGTTGTTTGGAGCACATGCTAAACAAACTGCTCTTAATGCTTCTTCAATTCAACCAAATCAACAAGAGAGATTTAACAATACTTTTTGTGCGGATATAGAAAGGCTATTGACTGAAAAACGAAGAGCCCGACGAGAATGGCAACGTTAAAAAAAGTTTAAAAAGTTTTGCAAACACAAAAAACAGCTTCGCTGCAAAAATTTCTGCAAGAACTCGATGCAACACCATCAACAGATTATTCGCTGTAGCGTGCAGCCAGAGGACTTAAAAGGCCGGTGATATGTAAACCTCCATTACGAGGTTCAAATGGTGACTGGGCAAGAACTGATGCTGAAAAAGGTGCTCTTTTCGTTAAACACTTAGAAAAAGTGTTTACTCCAAATATTTCTGTTAATATTGCTGAACTGCCACCAGTCGTCTCTTTACCAGAAACACCGCTAAAATTTAATATTGTGGAGATTGAAAATGCTATTGCTAGTGTTAACACCAAAAAAGCCCCAGGTGTAGACAAAATAAGCAACAAAATGCTTAAAAAACTACCTTATATTGCAAAAAGAATTGTACTATTAATTTTTAAAAGTATTCTACGGCTGCAATACTATCCAACAAAATGGAAGGTTTTGATGATTACTATGATACCAAAGCCCGGTAAGGATCATACAAAGGTTGAATCCTATCGGCCTATCAGTTTATTGCCCAACATTTCAAAACTATTTGAAAAGCTGTATATGAGCAAGCTGCTGCTTATAATGACTAGAAGTGGATGGATTCCAGATCATCAATTCGGTTTTCGCAGATAACATAGCACTATTGAACAAACTCACAGACTTGTGAATGTAGTTAGAGACACCTTTGACAAAAAAAGAAATATTGTTCTGCGCTCTTTATAAATGTTTTTCAAGCTTTCGATAAAGTATGGCACGGAGGGCTTATCCACAAAGTAACACAAAACCTACCCGCAAACATCGTCAGGCTTTTAATAAGCTACTAAATGGAACGAAAATTTGTAGTTAGGGAAGGCAATTTTTTAAGCCCATTGCAGTCGATCGAAGCCGGAGTTCCCAAAGGCAGTATCTTCGGTCTCTTACTTTATTAATTACTAGATATACCTGGTGTGCTTCGCTACCACCTTCCTTATAAAATAAAATTCCTATTGTGAAACTTTAATGACGATCGGCCCAGTAGTTAAGACTATATTACGGATTTTAATTTTTCTAAAAAGGGGCGTGGTACCACCCAATTTTCTCCTGGTACGTAAGCCAAATTATGCCAATACCATATGTACCAAATATAATCGACGTAGGTAAAAAATGCCCAAAAGATGGCGATTTAAATTTTTGGCTTATATGGGCGGTGCCACGCCTCTTGGTCCAATAAAAACTTCATATAGCCTATGTCACCCACCTTAATATTCTAAAGATTCCCTGAAAATTTCATCAAAATCGGTATAGTATTTTCGGAGCCTATTCATTTCAAACAAACAAACAAAATATAAAACCTTTCCTCTTTATAATATTAGTAAAGATATATGCCTCTAACTTACCGTTAAGGAAAAATTTAAAAAATGGCTCAAACAATGGCGTATAAAAGTTAACGAGCGGAAATGTGTACACATCACTTTTACGTTGCGCAGGGAAACTTGCCCGCCTATACAAATTAACACCGAGACTATACCTCAACACACTGTAGTCAAATATCTAGGCGTTCATCTTGATCGTCGTTTAACATGGAAATCGCAAATAGAGGCAAAGTTAACACAAATAAAATTAAAAGCAGCCCAAATGAATTGGCTTATGGGAAGAAACTCTATACGAAGCCTGGACTGTAAACTACTATTATACAACGCGATCCTGAAACCAATATGGTCCTATGGAATCTAGTTATGGGGCACTGCCTCAGCATCGAGTGTAGAAAATATTCAAAGGCGACAAAAAAAAATTCTACATACAATTACTACATCCCCTGGTATATCCGAAATCAGCGAATTCACAAAGATCTTGATGTTCCGTTGGTGAAAACAGTATTTTCAAAACACGAAAAAAAATATATTGAAAAACTAGAATTGCACCCAAATTTACTTACGCGCAATATTCTACATTATAGAGGCTACAACCGGCTGAAAAGAAGGGATACTCTTTTTCTTAGCCGTACACGAGAGATGTAAAACTAAAAAATATAACCGTTGAATATAAAAAATTTTGTTTAACAAAACAACTTATTTCCCCCACTGCATACACAATTTTGTGCACGTTGGTCACGTTGTTATTTATTGTTTGCTTGTACAGCTAAGTGTTATGAGTCATTTTCCCCTAACCAACAGAAGTATCAGCGACAGCAGAACATACGCTGCATACACATACTGACGTTGAGTTATTTTCCCTCAACCAACAAAAATACCAACGGCAGCAAAATACCGCTGCATGCATTACTGACGTTATTACCAGTAATTTTCCTACAGATATATGCTGACGTTGCAATACAGCTGCATACATATATATGCCAGTAAATTTCCTACAGATATATGCTGACATTGCAATATCGTGAGAACCGCAATCGGCTGGAAGTTCCACGAGTATGAATATGCTGAATTTGCATACTAACGCACTTAGCAATGACCACGCCGGCGGCAGCGAACGTCAGCAGCATCGTTTAATCAGACAGCGAAATTGGGTATAAAAGCGGAGGGTGATTTGGTATGAAGACTAGTCTAGTCAGTCTAGTCAGTCGAGTCAATTCTTAACACATAACACACATAACAAAAACCTGATCAAACACCAGCCTTAAAAAGCGGGTCCCTGTGAAGGCTTAATATATTTTTATAAACAAAAACCTGATCAAACACCAGCCTTAAAAAGCGGGTCCCTGAGATGGTTATAATTTAATAAACCTAGAATAAGAAAACAAAAAATGAAAATCTAAATAAATTTAATAACTAAATTCAAAATAATCCTATTGTCTTGTGTTCTTAATTTAAAAAATAAGTTACAAAATAAATTGTAACATTTTGGCGCAGCCGGTAGCCGCGTAAATAATAACATCAAAGAAATATAATAATCCTTGTGTTGATCTTGCTCAAGAAAAAACTGTCCGGTGTAGCAAAACCAACAATACATAAAAGTCTTAATCCTAGCTACCTTGTATTGTTGCATCCTACATTCGACGGTGTAGAACTGCACAGACAAATTTAATAAAGTCTAAATCCTAGCTACCCTCATATTGTAATTGCAGAGCTTACTTTGATCGTAAAAATTCTGCGCGGTTGCGAACAAAAAATAAAATAAAAAAATTAATATAAAGTGAAAATAAGCCTAAACCACAGACCACTATGAAGCTAATAACCAGCGGAACATGGGTAAGTAGAAGACAGCTTTAATGGACAACCCACAGACGCAGACAGACAAATTAATAGAACGACAAGTATAGTTATTAAATGGACAGTCTACAAGTTCTTGTGTAGACGCAGCCCACTATCAAGATGATTACCAGCGGAACATAGAAAGACAATCACCGTCACCCCATCAAAACCATACTATTGAGAGAGCAGAAATCGAAACGATCAGAATGACTTCGCTATCCGAGATTATTAAGATAGTTAACAACACAGTTCCATCATTCTTCGGGACCGATGGGCCAGACTTGTCATCAGAAGTATTCAGGTACATACAAGGATGCAAGATGGTAGAAAGAGAAGTACTCACAGGTGCAAATAACGTTCTAACACCAGATGTAATACAATGCCTGAAATTGAGACTCCTAGGGGGCGCCTACTCAAGAATTTCCCAGATGAATTTCAGTTCCGTGGACGCGTTATGTAATGCGCTCAAGAAGTATTATCTAAAAAGCTAGAGTTTAGATAAAATAAGGGAACTAATATTTGGTTGCAAACAGAGCATCAGAGAGTCAGAGAACGCCTGGATAGCCTATTGAATGAGGCAAAAACAACTATAGAGAACGAATGGCCGGTGGGACCTGGCCGCCAAACCATGCTGAAGGACTTCAAACGTATAGCAGTGAGAAGTTTCATCAAGGGGTTGAAAGACATTGCTCTCAAAGCTCGATTTGTGGGTCAGGAAGAGGAAGAAGAGGAAGTTGATAGAGATAGTGGAAAATGCAGAGGAATTGTTTGGCGAACCAACGCACAGCATCAACGTAATAGATTCAGAAGTCCCCTGTAGTTTTTGTAACAAGATGGGACATGAATGGAATAGCTGCAAAAAGCGGCTAAACACACCATACTGTATGAGCTGTGGAAAATACGGCCATGAAATGGGGCCACTGTGCAGGAATATCGTGAGCTGTACGTTCTGTGGAAACAGCGGGCACGATGTGGAAAACTGCAGAAAGAGATTAGGCTCCTTATACTTCCGATTGTGTAGGATAAACGGTCACAAGGAAACCCCTTTCTGTGAGCCAAGAAGAAACATACCCAACCAAAATCAATTGGATAGAAGGACGGCAGAAAACAATAGGAGGACAACAAACACAGAATTCCATGGAAGCCCACAAATAGCTACGGGAGATAACATAAACAGAGGGGCAAATAGAAACATTGGTACACGCCCAACCTGTTTTAAATGTCAGCAACAAGGACATTTTGCAAGGGACTGCAGAAGTAATGTTAGACAGACTGAAGCAATGGATGCAGGGATCTACCAACAGGCACGAAATAGCAACTACGGCAGGGACCTAGCTAACAATGCCGTAGAGGCCCATAGCAACAGAAATCGGACAAATGCTCAGGGAAACGAAATTCGGCCCAGTTATCGCCAATAACTGGGGTCCGGCAAATTAACAGCAAATTAGATTGGCATAAAAAAGAGAACAACTACAATTATAATAAAGAAACAGAAACAAAAAGTCGGTTACATAAAGATGATACGGAGACTGACTCAGAAACAGAGCAGCCAACCAGGATAGTAACCGAGGCAGATGTACACTCGGTAAATAAGGAGAACGGGCACACTATAGAAAAAAATACTGCGAAAGATAATAGATTAAATTGACAGGTATACTAATGGGTGCAATTGTTGTTGCTTATTGATCACTATTTAGGCCTCTTTACACGGTAATACATGTATATCAGTGTGTCAAAAATTGAAAAAAATCTTATCATGGAAACGCAAGTTATGAGTAGGAGAGAATTCGGATAAAAAATCTGACAAGCGTTCGGTAAATGTTTATTTTCTAAACCATTTTAGAAACTTACTCATTTTATCAGAGGTGTTTTTTAAGTAAATATTGGCAGCTTTAAGAGTATATATTGAAGGTGGCATCATTTCTATACAATAATTACAAAAACAACTAAAACAAATTCATGTTGTTTTTGTAAATATTGTAGAACTGTAACCACCAGCTATTTCGTAGTGTAGACTTTTGATTTTATTAATATTATCAAAGAGAATTTCATAATATTTTCATTTTACAAAGTGTTATTGTATTATCATGAGAGCAAGATCGCGCACAAGTACTTGTGTTTTGTGTAAAATTCAGGTTTGTGTTTAAATAATTTTTTTGTTGTCTTCATCAGCAAAAGTTAAATAAACATTCCTACGCTTGTAGGTTTATTGTTGTTGTTGTTAGAAGATGAACTCATTTAGTTCTCTTTTTTTTTTGTGATCACTTATTTACAAATATGATTTTATGTATCCAAATATTTATGTATATTACACGCAAGCAAAAAGTAAAATTAAACCAGTAAAATAACTGTTTAATAAATGTTTTGTTTTTGTAATTTTTTTGCGATTATTATAATAACGCGTCTGTACACTACAAGAGGTAAAACTGTATGATGACAACTTTATTGATAGTAGATTTGTCATAAATGGTAAGGAAGCTAAAAAGACATAATTTTGAATCTTTTGTCTCTCCAAGCCAACGACTTAAAGATCACACTTAAAATCTCAGCACTTAATTTATGTGTGGTTGGAGCCGAGAGGCAGAAGGTCAAACTTTCTACAAAGCTTTTTTCACACACAATCGATTTCGCGAGCTACCAGTTGAGGATTTTTAAAAGATCTAAATTGGAACGAATGTTATTAATTATTCAAAATGGTAATGACTTACATATGTATATATGTATTTATTTTTCCATATTATTAAAAAAACATTCTTATTATCATCTTTTACTAGACAAATGGCTGGTTTGATGTTATGCATTCAAGGGTGCCGAAACAAGATACAAGGGAGCGAATTGATGCATATGGTTTGGAACTGGACACAAGATAATATTTTGAATAATGTGTCGCAAATGATGACAGATGCGCGTGATTGGCAAAAATACACTCTTACCATTTCAAAAAGATGTGAAACTTTGCTACAATTGTATGGTTGAATTATGTATGTATATGTATGTAGAACATATATTTTACAGCTATCATTCATTTAAATAACGTTTTAAAACTTCAACATAATAATATTGAATACGTTTTAACATATCGCCTGAATCAGGATGTACTTAATTTTTTTTTTTTTTTTTTGGAATTATTAGAGCTAAAGGCGGTCTTCTTGATCATCCCGACCGTCAAGAATTTAAATATAGACTTCGGCTAAATATTCTGGGGTACAACGAAGGCTTCTTAGGTACTAACGCAAATGTTGAGGTCGATAATACGCCAGATTTGGAATATTTACATAATTCTTTATCAGGTAAATTCGAACAAAAAATTTAAATAAGACTGTGCTGAATTCTTACTTACTCTTTTTTGATATCTATCATCATATCAAAAAATTTGTAAACAAAGATAAATTTTTTTTAATTTTGTTACTTACCCCACTACTTTCATTAGGTACTATACTTAAGAGTGTAAATCCAATATTTAAAGAAGATGTATCAAAAAATGATTTAATGAAGATTTGGAAAATTTACAATATATCGGTTTGGAGAATTTGGCAGGCTATATTTGCAATAAATTAAAAAAATAAAAACTTTACCCTTGCGGTTAATCCTTCAGAAGGCTCGAACTACTCATGGGTTAACCATATAAGTGAAGATGGGAGAATGTATTTCAGAATAAGATCGCTCCATACAGAAATTGTACATAATATGAATACACGAAAGCGAAAATTCAATAAAATAGTAACGTAATTTAATAAATATTTATTTGTATTGCTAATCTATGTACTATAATACAGTCGAATTCGGTTAAGCGGAAATGTAAAATTACAAGCACTTTGTTACGCTTATGCGAGGTTTTCGATAAAAAGAAGTTCGGATAAGTGAAAAACGTCTCAGTTAAACGAACTCACTTCAAAATTGCTCTGTTAAACCAAAATATAGCCTAGAAGTAAAACATTTCAGATTTATTTTAAAAATTATATAAAAGCTTGCCACGACATATCAAAATAATAATTAGTGAATAATATTTCATTGAAATAAGCGGTCACTAAAAAGTTTTTGGTCACCAGTAAATTAATAATTTTTTCTTATAAGTGTCTGTATCTGTTTTATATAAAATAGCTTATTTCTAACGAAAATATGTTAGAATTAAGCGGGGTTTCTTTTAAGCGATTGTAATTGCTTTGAAATTGATCAAAAATAAGTATTTTCATTTTCAATTAAGCGATTTTTTCTATTAAATAGCGTGCTCTTATCCGAATTCGACTTTATTACACAATTATTTTGAGTTTGACAATTAAAAATTATCAACCAATAGGAAAACAGTTTGCGTGACATCATTCGTGATACATGCGCAGTAAATTTAAATTTTGTGCGCAGGATGGCGTAATCTTCATTTCTATCATTCTTTAACAAGCATTTAGTCGTTGCCGTTTTGGTTAAAAAATACAAACACACATAAAATAAAAAACAGCTCAACTGAGTAGTTTTATGTTTATTTTTTTAACATTTTTAATAAATTTTGAATAATTTTGTAGGTTTTTGTAAATTCCAAAAACAATTTACACAAGTAGTTCAATTACTGCTGTGACATAGTTACTTTAACCAATACAAATATTGTGGCAGTGATAATTGCAACAACAATTTACAGTAACAGTTCATTAAACTCTGAAATATTTTTTTTGTGTGTATAGTATCATTTTATGAGAATTCAATTTATGCGCTTTTTTTTTTGACGCATCTATCGCATAAAACGAGACCTGAGTGTATACAATTTGATTATCTTATACTTACCACTAGTGATGCCAACTCTTGCAACATCAAAAGCACTGTGAGACCATGAAAATAGGGTATAAATGAAAAAAATTTCGGGTACAAAAGCACGAACCTAATTTTGTTTTGGATCTAGTGGATCAAAAGACAGCCTTGGCTGCAATGAAAAACTTGCATTTGGATCTATTGCTTTTTCATGTTTTTTTTTCGTGCGACTTTGTCGTAGTAAATCGCTTTATCGTGAATTTATTTCGCAATTAGAACAAATGCAATATGCTTTTAGTTCATCTTTTGCTGATCTAAGGTTTTGAAAGCTGAATCATTCTCCCAAGGTTTTCTATATATTTGTTTTTCCATCTAAAGGAAATCCATTGTTAGATGATGAACTTTAACACATATAAAATCAATGAAGAACTCACTTTTAATTACTGGTCAGCTTTATAATAAACAAGCTACTTTCTTGCTTAAATTTGCACAACAAACAAATCAACGGCTATGTATGTATATTAAAAGTAAAATCATTGCTAAACAAATAAATCATAAAATTTTCTGCACGAATTAAAAAAAAAGATGCTTGAGAAATTCTGGAAACCAAACTCTTTGCGAGTACTTATCAAAATTTAGATGCAAATAATACGCAGTTGGTTAAAGAATAGTAGGAAAATGGTTCAATGTCAAAAATTTTGATTATTTAAAACGCACATAAAAGCACTTTGAGAATTTGTTAAAAGCATTATAAATACCCGCTTTTCAAACACGGGTATTTAACAAAATTTCGGGTATGGCTTAAGTAAAAAAGCACCAAAAAATACCCGAAAAGCACCAAAATGGCAACTCTGCTTACCACTTATTATCAATTTGTACTTATTTAAACAACTGAGTTTTTAATTATGTGCCTGTTCGCTGATATCGAAGAAGTTCTTTCTTTCGAACAATTACATTTGAAACAAAAACAAAATTTTTGAACAGGCAGTATATGTATTTATTTTTAGTAATACAAAAATTTTGTGGCGAAACCAAAATTACAAGTGAATTTTTTTGACATTTCATTGTCAGTATTGACAACGCATTCGTAGCACAAAAATCGGATTTTATAAGAAAACTTTTACGTTTTCAATTGAATTGGCTTAGAGCCATTGTTCGCTTAGAAATAATGTAGAGAAATCGAATTCAATGTTCTTTCTCATAGCATGCAAATGAAGGTGTTCTTTCCCAAATCAGAAAAATGCTATTAAATATGAATGCAGGAAATCTATTGTTTGTAATAACTATACATGTATATAAATAGCATATTATTGGGAAATTCAAAGGTAAATTGATGATGTTAAATTAAAAGAAAATGGGAAAGTATAAAATTTTGTATGGAAATCGCGAACAATTAATATTTTGTAAAAATTTTTTAATAAAATTCTTAAAATTCTTAGAAAACATTTTAAATAAAAAGCCAACGTTTTATTCGCGATAAGTCATTTTTTATAACAAAAATCATTTTAGTACTGTTCCATTACAAAAATAACATGTAAAAACATATCCTAAAAATGTAATTGCTGAAAAAATACGCACACATCCCTGTATTAACTATAATAAAATAAAAACGTTTCAATAGGTATTATTGTCTCCTTTCTAAATCTGTTTATAAATTTAAAATTGGTTGATATTCTCAACTATGTTACAGAATGATATTGCATACGTGTACGAAAATTCTGGTTTTTACTCATAACTCAAGGTTTGAGGCTGGCCGGAAAATTTAAAAAACAGGCTGTTATTGTACTACACAATACTTAACAGAAAATGGTATCAGATCTCATATGTTTTTTGAGTATTGCATAGTGTAATCTTTCGAAAATAAATTAATTATTATCACTGCATACTTAGCACCAACGCCCATTGTTGTCCTCAACCTTTTTCCTACTCAAATAACGCGACAGCTAGCAGGCGATGCTATGCAAGTAGTCGTTTATTTATTCATGACGCTCATCTTGGGAATAGCTTTTAATGGACTCCTGCTGGAATCCAATCTTTAAAAATTACCCAAACAATTATAAGCTTTTCGCCGCCAACAGGACTATAATTAACATTGGCGAAGAAATACTTTTTCTATCACTTGATTTGAAAATTCCATGAAATTTATTGTTGCTGATATAAACTATCCAGCATTTTGGTTAAATTCATAATATATCGTTAAAAAGGCAGATGATTTAAAAATAAACGTTTCACGTTTTGATAGCTCGTTTGCAGAATAGTACAAATAGCGCAACAACATCGGTAAAATAAAAGCATTATGTTCAAGATTTTATCGAAACAAAGGGCCAACCCGTATTTTCAAAAACTCGGCGCATCAAAACAGCTTATAAAAGGACTTAGTTTTGTGGGAGGTTCAATCGATCACTTGATGTAGAGTTTATTCGAAGCTCTTTGGTTTTAGCTACTTTTATTCTGATGTCGACTTTGTTCAGTTCTAAATATATGTCATTAGGCTTTCCTTGCATATCACTCAGTCTGAGGGAAAGTTCGCAGTAAAGCTGCGTATATATATGATCTTTTGTGGAATACCTATATATTTCAGATCAGCACATATAAGGACATTCTCTATTGATAGCGTCAGATGCTCTTTTCTAATCTATATATAACATATATTTCTATTGGAGATCGCGTTTCAACCGCTTGCTCAATTATTCTTCAGAGTGTGTTAGTTTGATCAACATATAATCTAGCACTTCTAAAGCCAGCTTATTATGAGTGCAGGTTCTTATAAACATGTGTATCTTTTCATGTTATAGGTTATTATCACAAATTTTTCTATGCACACAGAGAAAACAGTGCCTAATAAATACCTAATAAAATAGGACAAAATTAATAAGATATCTCTATGGTTTTTTTTTAAGAAGGAAGTCTTATTATTTTAATAAGGAAAACCTTATTGAAAAAATCAATAAGGAATCTTATGGTTTTTATTACGTATTCTTATTGTTTTTTTCAATAAGGTTTTCTTCTTGATTTTATTTGGTATTCTTATTGTTTTTTCAATAAGGTTTTCTTCTTGATTTTATTAGGTATTCTTATTATTTTTTTCAATAAGGTTTTCTTCTTGATTTTATTAGGTATTCTTATTGATTTTTTCAAAAAGGTTTTCCTTATTAAAATAATAAGACTTCCTTTTTGAAAAAAATTCGTAGAGATGAGATATCTTATTAATTTTGTTCTATTTTATTGGGTATTTATTAGGCACTGTTTTCTCTGTTATGATGTTAGGAAATGCAAATTTGATGTCATCAGAACGTCATGGTACGTCCCGAATGCTTATTTACAACATGTATTTGTATTATATGGATGGAGGGGTGATGAAAACATTTTTATAAAACTTACGTATTCAGGGAGTTGAACCAAGGAACTTCGGTTTAGTAGATTGGCACTCTAACCACCTCACTACTACACTTTACTATAGTATACATGATAGCAGCCAGTTTAAGAAGATGATTTATTGTAGCACAAAAAAATTATGAAAAAATTGTTCCTTTGTTGATTTATATGTATGAAATAACAAGCAAACTAATGAAATCAAGAAGATATTCTTATTAAAAAAATTAAGAAGATGATTTACATTATCATACAGGAACCTAATAAAATCAAGAAGAAAACCTTATTGAAAAAAACAATTAGACGACCTAATGAAATCAAGAAGAAAACCTTATTGGAAAAAACAATAAGACGACCTAATGAAATCAATAAGAAATTCCTTTTATTTACAATTCACATGAAAACCTAATAGAATCAAGACGTTTTTCTCTATGATTTGTTTTTTGGTGCCAAAAATAACGGAAATTGGGTAAAAAAAATTATAAATACAGCTATGTCACAGAGTGAAATTTTGTACGATTTTGAAAACGAAAACGTATTTTGCTTCTCTAGAAAATGTAAAACGATCAAAAAATTCATTTTGAAAACGGTCTTAAAATCTAAAGTGAAATTGATATTTTTAATAACTTAAACTCGAAAAATGTGGAAAACTGTACTCAAAATTAATTATAAATATTGTCTATATGAATTTCACCTAAAAAAATTTTTATTTAAATACTTCTGGTATGAAAATTTGAATATTTTTGTAAATCGTATAAAACATTGGTCACAAACTGAAAACGTAATTGATGTTGCATTGCCACCCGAGTTTATGATGACATCCTGCCATATGTTTTAAAGAAAAAGGTGGCAGCATTTATCAAAACAATCAAAACAGAACAATCAAAACAAACACAAAATAGAAAAGTCTGAAGAAAAACAGTCGACCAAAGAAATGTAAGTTTTTCATTTAATATTAAATTTAATAACTAATTTTTATATATTTGAAGGGGCAAACACAAAAATATCGACCAAACGAAAATTCTTCTGAATTTTATGGAATGCCACCAAGACATTGCGAGAGGGTATGTAAAAGGAGACAAGGTGGTTGTGGAGTCTTTGTGGCGAGAGTTGGCGGAGCAATTAAATAGTGCTGGACCACCTTCTAAAAATCTTTCCGAATGGAAAAAAAACTGGGCAGATTGGAAGGCAGTTGTAAAGAAAAAGATGTACCACAATAAAAGAGAAAATAAAAAAACTGGTGGTGGCGAATATAATCAGTACGTTCTAACTGATCTTGAAGAGAGTATGGGCAGAATTTGTGGCTTTTATAAGAGTGTAGACGGGATCACTGGTGTAAAAACCTTTGGCGAATCGGATGTTGAACAATGTATGAATATGCTTTGCGATTCTAATAATGAAGAAACTATTTGTGAAAACTCAAGTGGAGAATCAGAGGCCGACAAAGAGAATGAAGAGATCGATTTTACTCCATCAACATCGAACAGAATCTATGCGCAAACATCTGGCGCAAACAAAGCAAGCTCTGGCACCTCAACTCATTCAAAAAGATCCAGACCAACTTCACCACATTCTCCTGATCCTAAAAGAGCCAGAAGTAAAACTGCACGCTTCACAGATCCAGATAGAGAAAGAAATGGTAACAAAAGTTCTGCTTCATATGCACCTCACCAAAATACAGGAACATCTGTCACTTCTCGTAAGTTAAGTCCAACAATAACCAGACCTTGTACTGCTTCAACTTCTTCAAATATTGCTGCA
This sequence comes from Lypha dubia, assembly GCA_947311025.1. NCBI lineage: Eukaryota > Metazoa > Arthropoda > Insecta > Diptera > Tachinidae > Lypha > Lypha dubia. Next base: position 97,076,287 of record OX371260.1, on the reverse strand, counting down.
AATACTACAACCACTCCAAAAAGACTCAGACGTTCCACTCCATCAAACCCAGACCTCAAAAGCCTTTTGTCTGAAGAAAATAAAAGTTTAGAAAATTTAGTAAATTTGAAAACTATTTGTAAACTTTTGGAAGACCAACAAAACGAAACTAAAACTTTGAATGACAAATTAGAAAGGCTTTGTAATATTTTCGAAAAAAAATGTAAAGACGATCAACTACACAACATAGAAATACAAAAGAGATTGTGTGAGAAAAATGAAATGAAACTTAAATTGATTGATCTGGAAGTACTAAGACAAAAAGAATAGCAAAAATTGATGAAACCAAAAAAAAAAACATTTAAAGTGAATTTTGCAACTTAGATCTCCTATGTTTTTTTAATGAGCCTTATTTTTATTGAATACAATTTGAAGTAATATTTTTGTTATACTTACATACTTAGCTACAAAAATGTTGATAAAAAAAACATTTTAAAACTGAATTTTGTAACTGATCTCATGTGTTCCTTTATTATACCTTATTTGTATTTAATACAATATGAATTAATAAATATAAAATAATATAAAATATAAAAGAATATTTAATTAATTTGGCTGGCTATTCTGTTCCTTATGAGAGTCGCTGTGTTGAACAAACTTTGAGAAATATCAATGTCATTGTTATTAATTTTATCCATTTCTTCATTGATATTCAAAATAGGGTCTTCATTGATATTTATGTTATATTCTCTGCATATGTTATGCAAAGCACAGCACACGTTTATTATTTGCACGACTTTTTCCGGGCTATAGACCAAGGTTCCCAGTAAACATCTGAACCGGCTTTTTAATACGCCAATTACACGCTCTACAATGTTACGAGCTGATGTATGTTTTTTGTTAAATTTGTGTTCCATAGTTCCGAGGGTTACATCTTTGTATGGTGTAATTAAAAACGGTTCTAATCCATAGCCAGAGTCGCCCAATAAACGAGAAGTCGTGTCACCATTGTTGTATTCATTTAACAAAAAACTTCTTGCTCTACTTAAGCCCCAAATAAATGCGTCATGGCAAGACCCAGGCCTGGAAGCATCCACAGCTCTCACTTTCATGTTGTAATCACATATCTAACAACAAAACAAAATGGTATCCAAAAATTAAACTTCAAAATACCAAAAACAACTTACGATCATTGCGTTTATGCTAAATGTTCCTTTCCTATTGTAATAAAGAGACTCATCTTCAGTAGGCTTCGACAGTTTAATATGAGTACCGTCTATGCATCCAATTACACCGGGTATCTGATAATTTGTAAAGAAGTGCAATTTTGAGTTCATCTTCTCTTCAGGCGTAATTTTCAATTTTATCCAATGTGGACATATTTTGCTCTCGAGAGCATTCATAACTCTCCACAAAATAGTTGAAACGGTGCTTCTTCCCATACTCAAGTCTACGTCCTTGCCTATGACAGCTTGGTACGCTCCTGTAGCAAGAAAACGAATAGTTGCTGCCAATTGAATAATTGGCGGTATACTACTGCTTTTCAGGAAAGGATGAATTTCTTCCAGTACCATTATAAATGCTTCTTTATTCAGACGATAAAAACTTGTAAAACTAAAAAAAGATTATTAAGCAAACATGAAATGGATACATTTACTTACACTCCACTTGGATGGGACAAAGGATCTGACGCATCCCTCAAACTTCTGCGATTTAATTTGATTGCTGAATGCATCTTTCTGCCCTCTTCCATCACAGCAGCAATTGAAACACCAGGCATTCTTTTGTTTAATTTTTTATTTTATTTTTTGGTTTTAGTTTGTTTGTTTGTTTACTTTCTTTTAATTTGTCTGGAGCCGGACCGATATTGTCGGCGCCGGTTGCTGAGCCAGCTGTTTTGATTTCAATGTTACCATATTTTTAACATAAATAATACGATTTCCATTTTTTCCGTTTTCATAAAAACGTACGAAAGCTGAAGAAGCAAAAGTAAAACGATACGATTTGGAAATACGAATTCAAATCAATTTCGTACAAAACCTGTGACATGGCTGATAACAAGTTTTCTTCATGATTTTATGTGGTTTCCTTATTGAAAAAATTAATAAGATTTACCACATAAAAACAATAAAGAATCTCTTCGAAAAAATCTTTCCTTCTTTCTGCTGGGATACCTCTTAGCCTAAAAGCGTTTCATAAAGAAAATCTTATTGATTCTATTAGGCAGTTTTGGCTCTGTGCCTTCTGCTCTCCATTGACGTTTGCTTCACTATGTCCTACCGCGTTATGAGCTCTTTTGTTGTTGCCATGATGGCTTTTTTGGAGCTTTAAACTCGACAGAAGCAAGTATTCTTGGACTTTGATGACCTGTGGTTTCTCCTACGTGATGTTTGACATCAGGACCCTTACCAATACTTCGAGTCCTAATTGAGAATAAGCTCGTACACATAAGTTTGGACTGGTACTAAATTATAAGAGTTCATAGTTCTCTCTATAGCAGTTAAACCAGAAGGAAATTGTAGTATAATAAGTGATAAACTGTACTACTCTCACTCATTTTTCTTTTTTATAAAAATTAAGTTAAAATTTAAAATCATTCTCTAATATCAAAATCAATAAATCAGAAGACAACTTCATACTTCAAATTTCTATTTATATTTTTGTGGGAAAAAATTGCATGCAGTTCAGAAATCGCTCCCAAATAAAATAAGGGGGTAACTTGCCCCTCCGAAACAAAGCAAACTTCAAACAAATCCATTAAATAAAGTGAATTTTGAAAATCCGTTCATAAACTTAAATTTATACAAAAAGTTTGAATATGTCGATAAAAGAAACAGATATGCAGCAATAAAAATTTCTAAAGGCGACTAGCAACTCCGATTTCCACAAAAAAATTTATAATATGTACAATCCAATTCGGTTAAGCGAAAATGTACAGTTACAAGTACTTTGTGTCGCTTATGCGAGATTTTCGTCAACCGACGCCAGGAAATTATTATCATGTTCTTTTATGCGGCATTTGTTTTGTAGATATTAGTCATGGTGGAATAATAAGGTGCGCGTAAGAATACAACAATAAAAAACGACATGCATTTTGTTTGTGTAAAATTCATTCAAAATTGTCAAAACAAAGCTGTATACAAAACAAAACAAAAGTTGTTTTGTATGTATTTATTGGTTATGCAAAAACAAAAAGCATAACGTAAACAAAAATATTCATGATGGCGGCCAAAAATGTAAACAACTTTTGACAAGACCGAATTAACTTACCATATTTTTGCAGATTATTTAACGGTCAAAACACAACCCTACAAAAAACCATATTCCCTCTTGCGCAGACCTGATTATTAGACCATGATATTAGTTAGCATATTTTTAAGCAGAAATAATAAATAGGAATATTTGTTTTCAATTAGCGATTTTTCAATTAAACAGCGAGCTTTTATTCGAATTCGACTGTTTATATATACATATACATACATAATTTATATATTTCTTGAGAACTACAAAATATAAGTTAATGAACTTACTTGCAAATCTCGGATCGTTTGCTGTAGTACCATACCAAGAAGCAGATGTTCGCATGTCAGTGTAGTGTCCTGCCAATGATATATTGTCTGTGGGCCCGCAATAGCTTTGAACACCTGGGCTATGATAAATCGAACTCATTGTGTAGGGATTTGCCATTGTGGTTGGACCAGTGGCGCTGGGTGAATTAATACTGCTGCGACTTGAATTTGATCTAAAAGGATATTAATGAGCAAAGTGTCTAAATTCATTACAAATACAAACCGCAAAATTATATTTATAAACAAAGCGAAGAAAGCATTCTTATGTTTAAAAATAATTTAAATAAAAAAAAATTCTATTTTTACAATTTGCTTTATTATTGTTATTTTATTTCTAGTAATGTAGAATAGTATTCCACATTACCCACCTGGGGGTTCCACATTAACCTCCAATTATTAACGCAAAACTTAACTTAACTTATGTACCTATATTCTTTGATCCATTTTTTTCAAAAGTCAAAAATCGGATAACACACACTAACGTGTTGTTGTCAACAACAAACTACTAATTCAAATGCCAATGCCAACATATTTTTTTTTTTTTTTTTGCCAACATATGACTAACATATGTGTACCAACCAGGAACGTAACAATTATAACATAAACGACTAAAAACTTATTTTAAACCATTTATATTGATGAGTTTATACAATGGTTATAATTAACCATTTTTATAAGATATATTTTATTTTGGTCATCGCAATCAATTATAGTGAGTGTTCTGTTTTTTTGGTTATAAATAACCATTATATCATCCAAAAAGATTTTTTGATTAGAAATAACCAATTAAAAATAAAATGATTTTTTTTGGTTATCAGGCATGAGTTAGAAATAACCAATAAAAAATAAAATGAATTGTTTTGGTTATCAGGCATGAGTTAGAAATAACCAATAAAAAGTAAAATTTATTTTTTTTGGTTATCAGGCATGAGTTAGAAATAACCAATAAAAAATAATTTTTTTTTTTTGGTTATCAGGCATAAGTTAAAAATAACCAATAAAAAATAAAATGAATTTTTTTGGTTATCAGGCATGAAATTTATAATAAAAAATTAATTCATAAAGTTTTAGTGGGAATATTTCTCCCATTGAAAATGTTGAATAGGGATTTCTAAATCCATTAAAATTATTATTAAAATTACAATTGCCTGTACGTAACCTTTATTAGGTTTTGTGTAATGGTTTTAAAATATAAAAAACATACATCGCCTTTAGCTGTGCTTAGTTTTGTTACTACCGCAACAGATTTCCAGAGGCTAGGCCGTTCCCTATATGGTCGAATTGAATGAAAAAATAGACATAAGTCTTGGAGTTCATTTATTAAAGCTTTTGTTTAACTTAACAAACATAAGCGATCTTAAGGAATCGTCTGAAAAGTTACATCTAAGATCACTTAGTACTAATCTTAATGCTGAGAATGAGATTTTAATCGTTTACGAATTTGATGAATTGTGTCATCAATGATAACCAAAACCAAGAAATTATTTTTTACAATTGTTATTTCTAACCAAAAAATCTTTTTTGTTGAGAATATGGTTATTTAAAATAATTTTTTTTTTGGTTGATATAATGGTTACTTATAACCAAAAAAAAATATTTCTCACTTTAATTGGTTATGATAACCATTATAATATATATGCAGTGATAATGGTTAAAAATTCCCAATATTAAATAAAAAGAAATTTCTTGTAACCTTTTTATCAGAAATAAAAAAATAACAATTAAATTTGGTCCCTGGTACCAACATAACAAAAAAAAAAAAAAAAAAGAGAAGAGAAGAGAGGTGTCGTAGGACACCCGGTTAAAGCTATGCTCATTTGGTATATATGTATATACCTACATAAAATAAATTTCATGAGTTAAATAACAATGCAATAAAATTATTTTTATTTTTAAAACTATTTCTTAATTTATTTTTAAAAATACAAATGTCAACTTATTAAACGATTAAAGTAGGGTATACACTTATGTACATACATACATATATACAAGAAATTACTTCTCCAATATTTCTTTATTCTGTGTTATGTACCAAAAGTTAAAAGAATTTTGCCAAATATAACAAAATTATACCTGCTACATTGGGCCTTCAAATGTTGCGTAAAATGTAACAAATGTAACCAAGCGGCACCCATAGCTCCCAGATTTTTTAGAGGTAACATCGTCATATATTTGGGCAAAAATCGTCATTATCATCAATATACATAGCTAATTGCAGTCATCATAAAAACGTCAAATGAAAAAACCGTTTTTCTAAACAACAAAACCTATTTTAAAAGAAGCAAAACATAACAATACTCTTAAATCAACAAATCTTATTAATGAAACATCATTCTTTTAAATACAGAGTTTAGACTTCAATTACAATTCACAATAATATCACATGTAAATAGATTGAATGTTTCTCAATACTTTGAAATATATATATATATATATATATATTAGTGATGTTACAAATATCAATTTTTAGTATTCGCGAATACGAATACGAATATTTCTTTTGAGGTTTATATTTCAAATTTAAAAAAAAAAAATAACTAAAGGATTGATTTCTTTTTACTTTTTCCCTAGAATGTACATATATATTAGTGATGTTACGAATACTCGTATTCGTATTCGACTATTCGCCTGTTTCAAGATATTCGTATTCGTATTCGCCAAATTCAAGCGAATATTTTTCGAATAATTTTCCCATACATTTTCCAAAAAAAATCATACAAAAGTTTAAAAAAAGTACATAAAATATAAAAAAATATATTAATTTTTATTAAAAAAACCCATTGTATTTCACGCAAAGAGCAACTAGAATTCAAAAATTAAAGTTTTATATCATATTAAATTAGTGATCAAACCTCAGCAGAGGAATGTTGAATTTCAAAAATAGAAGTTTTGAAGCCTTTTCTCCATCAAGCCTATTACGATGCGGTGTATAAATAAGCCCCGCACCACTAAACATTCGCTCGCTTGGAACACTCGTTGGTGGTGTCACTAAATATTGCCTGACTATAGGTAAAAGAAGCTCGTATTTTTCCTTATTTACTTTCCACCATATCAGTGGGTTAACGTCATTTGCCGCCCGTTTATCCGATATATATTCCGCGATAGTTTTTCTAAGTAAATGATGAATGTAATCTGGGAAACTAAGTTGAGAAATTTCATCTCCATTTTCACAATCAATGTCACTTGTATCCATGAGTAAATTCATCATGTCTCTCAAAGATGCACGTTTATTATTTACGGAATCTTCGGTACGTTTCGGATTTTGATAACGAGAGCTTAAAGTTGCGCTTGTATGATTTCCTTCAAGCAAACCCAAAATATGCTGCATTAAAATTTGTATCTTGGATCAATGAAGGTTGCCGTGATAAACAATAGTTCATTTTCTATGGCTGAAAATTTGCTAATGAGCTGTTGTTTTAAAACGATTGCCGTTTCAGCAATCAAATCATCGGATGAATCAAAATCCGTAAGTATTTTTTCCAAAGTGGCGATTAATGGAATTACTGATGACAGCGCAGTTGCTTTTATTTGTTTTGATTACATATTAAAGAAGGTTTAAAATAATTATAATTTAAGTTGTCTCAAATGTATTAATAAAATTAAAAATGCTTTCGCAGCAGTGAATTGAACAAAGTACATCATCAATCGGCAATAAATTGGAATATACTCGTATAACTTAAATGCATGATATTTAAAGAAACTCGGTGAGATGTTTTGATTCTGTTTATATGTAAATGTATAAGGGTGGGAAGCTACAGGAATCAAACTAAAACTTTTTATATATGAAATTCCACTGACACAGGTGGATGCGCCTTCTGCAAAAATATGTTCGCTAAAAAGCACTGAATTATTAATTAAAAACCCAAACAGAGTAAGAAAAACGAAATCTGAGAGTATGTAAGTAAAATAATTAAAAAAATGTTCTGTAGAGGTTTTCAAATTCGGCATCTTAATGCAATAATAATGTTAAATCACTAATTTTTTTTTTCATTTATAGTTACTAACGCAAAGGCAGGGATTTTTTCCAATTAAATTTGAAATATAAACCTCAAAAGAAATATTCGTATTCGTATTCGGCGAACACTGTTTTAAATATTCGTATTCGTTTTCGCGAATACTAAAAATTGATATTCGTAACATCACTAGTACACAACATCGCCCTCCTTCGTCGGTTAGCAGAAACATCGGCGAAGTAAAACAATTATTAAAATGTCTGCAAATACAGCTTAACAAAGTTAATGCGTCTACCTAACACCTGAGGCGCCTCAAGCATGCTATAAAAATTAACATAACGCGCAAAGCAGAGTTGTAAAAGGGTTAAGCCTTCTACATTTTCAACATCTATCTTCTCTACTCTATCTCTCTCTCTGAGTTCCGGCACAATGCACTGCATACGTAGGGGTCATCCTCTGAGTGCTGGTCCTAATTAAAAAAAAAAAAAAAAATACGTCTCTGGCAAATATTCCTAGATAAATATCTTCAAAATTTAAAAAATTGTTTTTGTGTTAATAATCAATTAATAAAAGTTTTCAGTTTAAAACAAACTAGTTTTTAAAAAGTTTCTCAATAAAATTTTCAGCAGATCAAGGTTACTTTAATAGTACAAATAAAAGTTGCAAACTTGAATTATTTAAAATTGTCAAAATTAGGGTATAAATCGTCCCATCGTCACTATATTATTTTTAGGAGACCAGCAAGCAAATTGAATAAACATACTTATGTATATATATTTTTTTTTTTACTTTTATTATTTATTGAATCTTCAATTATAGATTGAAACATCAATAAGTTTTTCAAATCTTATATCTAAAAATTTTATATATGTATATGTTTAGCAACTGCTAACAAAATTTTTAATTTTCAACGGTTGATTTTTGTTTTTTTTTACATCTCTCATGTACGGCTGAGAAAAAGGGTATCCCTCTTTGTCTATAATGCAGAATATTGCGCGAATTAAAGTTTTACCTTTTTTGTTAATTAAAAAAATATTTTCTTTAGACACGTATGTGCCTTTTATTTATTAATAATACTTTCTTAATATTGAATTAAAAATACAACGACGACTATGCGTCTTCACTACTTATTTTTAACTGACTTACATTTACAAAATATCATTCTTATATAACATTATTTTTCTTATCATAGTTCTTTATATAAAAAATGTGTTTATCTTAAATACTAATATTCTTTGTCTTATATTAGTTTCTTTGTTATATTGTTCTTAAATACTAACATTCTTTGTCTTAAATATTTAAACATTTCATTTCTGTTTAATCTATATTTATGACTCATAATTATTTACTTAATATTATCATGTATTTCTGAGCATGCTATTCTTATCTTAAATCTTAATATTATGTACTACCATAGAGACTGACCTTAACTCCCCCCTGGGTTAAGCAAGATCGTCCCGATCTTTCCTAATGCGTTGTAATTCTATTTTGTATGCTCTGTTAAAATTTTCTATTTCCGTCTTCCTCCTACATTCAGTTATACATGTTGTAATTTTTATTATAAAGTAGATTATTATTGTTAGTAGTATAAGAAAAAATATACTGTAAAAGAAAGATCTAATGGGATGTTCCTCAATTGGGATGGTGAATTTTTTTAATGAATCTATATTGCTAAAAGCCAGTGTGCTATCAGATTCTATTATTTCTAGAATTTCGAAATTTTCATTATGTTTCATATGGATAGCTTTGTTTATTGTGTCATGAATATTCCTAAATACCTTGTTATCTATCGTGACTTCGTCTGTATATGTTACTAAGGTTATACCAGTGGTGGTGATATTGTTGACATTGTGGTCTCCGTCCAGTAATATTGAGCCTTCGTCAATTTCTAATAATTTTTTGTTATATTCTTGAACCACTGTGCATTTACTATTTCTGTTATTGAGTAGTTGGATTATGCATGTGTCTGTTTCGTTATTTGTTTGGCATATGTTTCTGCCCAGATAGTTCTTGCAAAGCTTTACTCTAATATATTCTTTGTTGCATTCAGCGATTAGTTGATCTGTCTGAACTTTTCCATGCCTAAAGCTTATAGGTGTGAATTTAAAAAGGTTACAGTGTTTATTAAGTATGGGATATTTATACATTGTTACGAATAGCTCCCCTGTACCTGCTACGTGTACATCTGCATATTCCAATATGTTTATTATTGGTACCGAGATTAATTCATGTTCCAATATTTCCTTTATATCGTCCATATTCAAAGATTCTGTAAGATATTCATTATTCTTCGCGGCATTTATTGTTCGAACAAGTAAAAGTAGCTGCTCGTGCACTTCTTTTATAATGATGTGGTTTTCTAAAGTGTGGCCTTGTAATGAATCAATTAATTTCTCAAACCTAGAGTTCATTAAGCGTTGTTTTTCATTATTGTTTATTAATACATTTATTGCTTTTTCCATTTCTATGAAGTCATTATGATCTGGGTTTCCAGTGATAAATTTTAGTGCAGACCCTAGGAAGTTAAGTGATCTTGCATATCTTTTGTGCTCATTCAGTTGTCCTGCTAGTGTCTCAATTTTCTTTATCCAAACTTTTTCCTGAGTAGTAAGCTCATATTCTTTTGTAATGATATTTCTGTATGGTGTGAGTATTCTTGTCAAGTTAGTTACATGAAAAAGATATGAAAATTCGTTGAATAGCAAAGCGTCTTCTGTTTTAGTTAGCAAGAATTTTCTATCTTCTAATTTTTTTATTTCCACGTCTGCTTTTATTGCTAATACGGCATTCACGAGTAATATTAGAAATTTGAGTGTCTTCATTTTTTAATGTATAGTTCTTTATGTTGTCCTTGTGTACAATAACTCCTCCCTGTGTTAAAATTGTGTCCTCACGATCTTCTTTTACTATGTGTTTTTTATATCTTGCGTTATTTTTCTTTCTTAATCCTGATATTTTTACTAGTATTTGTTCACCTGGATCAAATGTGCGGTGTTTTCTTCCCTTGTTTAATTTTTCCAATGTTTTTCTTGATGCTGTTTTTATTTTTTCTGATATGTCTTGTTGGTTGTATTCTATTCTACCAAAATGTATGTCGCTGGGCTTATGTTCTGTTACCGTATGTATCGATTCATTGAGTGCTTTAACTGTCCTAAATATTTCTTCTATTATCGTTGTACTATTCTGTATTTTGAATATTCTAGATAATTCTGATATTGTATTGTGTGCTCTTTCGACTTGACCGTTTGCTGTTGATCTATAGACTGGTGTTTCTACTTTCTCTATGTTGTATTTTTCACACATCTGCTTTACTGAAGGTGATGTAATGCAGGGTTCATTATCAGTCATGAGTCGTTTGCAGTTTGGAAAATTATTTGTGATTAATTCTTCTAGCTTATCACTCATTCGTTCTTTTGATTCACACTCTCTTATTGCTATGTATTTTGAATATTTATCTATTGCAACCAAAAATATTTTCTTATCGTTATAATATATATCTGCGTGTATATGTGTTCCCTTTTCTATTGGTATGTCTGAATCTGTCAGAGGTTCTCGTGTAGGTTGCCTTTCATATTTTCCAAAGAGGCATGCTACGCATTTTTTATTGTATGCTTTACATTCTCTTTTTAAATTTGGCCAAAAAAATGTTTCAAGTATCTCCTTAGTGTTGTTTTTATACCCCCTATGAGCTCTATCGTGAGTTTCTTTGATTATTTTAATTTGTTCTTCTTTATCAGAAACATCTCTTAATTTCTTTTGTGTATAAACGAATTTCATTCCATTGAATATTTCTTTTATTTTCCCACCAAATCGGTATATTGTTTCGGGATTTGTATATATTGCAGTTATTCTATTTGGGTTTAGTATCTGTTTTAATTCACAGATTAAATTTTCTTCGTTTGTAAAATGTACCTGATACCGGATTTTGTTTGTAAACACTGTATTTGTTATTGTTTTGTTGGTGTCTACGCTTGGTATCAGTTCGATTTGAGTCGCATATGTATTGAAGGGTTGGGATACTGCTTCAATAGCATTTGTTGGAGAACTTATTGCTGAGTGAACTGTACTGATAGTTGAAGAGTTTATTTGCTGTCTTGAAAGTGCATCGGCTACGACATTTAAATGACCTGGTTTATATACCAGTTTTGCTCCAAAATCTTCGATTATGTTTTTCCACCTCATAAGTTTTGTGTTTGGATTTTTTTCGGATGTTGCAAATGTTAAGGACTGGTGATCAGTGTAGATTGTCAAATCAGCTACACCATAAATATAATTCCTAAGTTTTTGTAATGACCAAATAATTGCCAATAATTCTTTTTCATTGGTGCTGTAATTTTCCTCTGTTTTATTTAAAGTACGTGATAAGAAAAATATCGGTTTCTTGTATTGACTAAGAACTGCTCCAAGTGCTATGTTGGATGCATCAGTTGTTAGTTCAAAAGGTTTAGAATAGTTGGGTTGGAAAAGTTCTACTTGTTCCCTTAAACATGTTTTTAAGTTATTTATGGCTTCTAATGCTTGCTTATCAAGGTTTATATACGTATTCTTACTCTTATTTTTTCCTATTTGGCCATTGTCTCCTCTCAAATGTACTGTCAAGGGTTTGGCTATGCTGGCATATCCCCTAACAAATTTTCTATAATATCCCGTCATTCCTAAAAATCCTTTTAAGTCCTTCAGAGTTTTAGGAATAGGGTAATTACTAATTGCTGCTACTTTCTCAGGGTTTGTTGAAATCCTATTATGTTTTATAACATGTCCTAGGTATTCCACTTCCGTTTGAAAGAATTTAGATTTCTCATCAGATACCTTGAGTGTTGCTTTATTTAATGCTTCAAATATTATTTCGATATGCTTCATGTGTTCTTCGATTGAAGAGGAGTATATGATTACATTGTCTATATATACGTATGCAAATTTACCTATGTAGTCTCTAAGAATGTCATCCACACATCTTTGGAATATTGCAGGTGCATTTTTTAAGCCAAAGGGCATTCGAATAAATTCATATTTACCGCCGTTTACACAAAATGCTGTTTTTTCCCTATCTTTTTCAGCGATTCTTATCTGGTGAAAGCCAGATTCTAAGTCTAGAGTGGTAAAATATTGGGCTTTACCTAAGTTTTGTATGGTCATATTCACATCTGGAATAATGTACCTATCTGTAAATGTGTTGGCGTTCAATTTTTGGAAATCGATGACCATTCGTTTTTTGGGTCTTCCTTGTTCATCCATACCCTTTTTAGGGACTGTCCATATTGGAGAGTTGTATGGGCTATTGCTTTTTTGTATAATTCCTTCATTAAGTAATTTTTTTATTTCTTTATTGACGAACTCATTATCCGCTATGGGATATGGATACTGTTTCGTCCATATTGGCTCTTCGTTTTGTGTTCTGATGGTGGCTTCAATAGTCGTTGTGAAGGGTAATGGTCCTATGCCATTATTTTCCTTCATAATTTTATCTATCTTTTGCCTATATTTTTCTTCTCCTACGATATAATTCAGTTTGGGTTGACTCGCACTATCTATGGTGGTTAAGGTCATATCCCTAAGGTTTATACTAGCATTTAATACATTTAGTCCTTCTAATCCTAAAATCATATCAAATGATTCAATATTACTTAATTCAAAAAAAGTTATTTCCCTATTCATTAATTTTATTATTCTTTTCGTGTTTATTATGGAGTAACCGTGTATGGTTTTTATTTTAATGGGTTTAATTTTTATCCTATCTGAAGAGTCGCAATTTATATTTATATAATTATGGGTTGCACCGGTATCAATTAAAATATCATATTTTTTATTACTTAAATCACTAGTTAAGGTGAGATAGGGCAACCCGTCTCTTAGTTTAAATTATCTAATCTTAAGTTATTTACCATTTGTCCTGTTTCCACGTACATACTTGAATTGTCATCTTCTTCTTGGGATGTATGGTTTATTCGTTGTTGTTTATTGATATAATGATTACCACTGTGTTCTCGCTTCCATGGTCGGTTGTCTACGAAAGGTTGATGTGGAGTGTTGTAATTGGTATTAGTTCTCCTTTGTGCATGTACAATCTGCCTGGAGTCCGTTTCCATAGGGACAGGTTTAGGTTGTTGATTGTTGTAGCTTCGTTGATTATAGTGTTGTTGAAAATGTCCTTTCTGTAGTGTAAAATTTGGACGTCTATAATGATGTGTATGGTGATAAGACTGCTCTTTCTGTGAGTGATGGCTCTGAGGTTGTTTGTTTTCGTTATCGTATGATAACCGTAAATTCTGATGATGGTTATCATGCTCAATAGTTCTAGCAACAGCATATGCATGTTCTAGATCATTTAAAGAGTTGGCATATAAAGTAGATCTGATAAAAGCGTTTGTTACCCCAGAAACGAATACACGTACTGCTTCATCATTAGCATTTCTTATCATAGCTTCGATTGCAGTAGGATGGTCACCAGACATTGAAATTTTGGATGTAACTAAATTCAATGCTTGATTTATTCTGTCATGATATTCTGATAGAGATGATTTATTTTGTTTTATTCTTCGCATTTCTTCCTGGAGGACATATAGTGGACGCATGTCAGCATATGTGTAATCCAATCTATTTCGAATGGCTTCAAAATTAAACGGAGTATTATTGTTGGTTAATATATCCGATGCTTGGCCTCTGATTTTTGATTTAATTATGGAAAGGGCTTCAGAGTAACGGCTTTGTCCTTCAAAATTTTTTATGTCGTTCATTAATCTTGAGGCGTCTTCTCGCCATGCCCTATACTCTGTTTGGTTACCACTGAATGTTTTCAGGGCTTTAAATACTTCCAGAGAGATGTCAGAGGGCTGTTGGTAGTTTGTTACCACATCCTTGAGTTTCACCACTGGTGCTGGTTCTAGCAGCGGGTTGACACGAATACTTGCCATTTTCCCATTTAGTGCTTGGCAATATTGCTCCATTTCGAGTAGTCTTGCAGTGAGAACTGCCATGCGTTCTTCGTTGGTTGCCATTTCCAATGGACGCTGTTCGTCAAAGTTTCCTTCACGTTTCTTTTTAAATGAGTGCATGAATTTCTATTATTGTTGAATATTTTGCTTTCACTGTTTTTTTATATATATCCTGTTCTATGCAGGATTTTGTTGTTTTTTCTTTTTACTAAACGATTTTTGATAAACTCTTTTTTTAAATAAATTTTTTAGATATTAAAATTTGTTGAGATTTTTTATTTTCGTTTTCTCTATGGAAAATTTTATTTTTTATTTTTTCTTCCTATGAAGAAATTTTTTACTCGCGTCCTTGCTGCGACAAGGATTCCACGATGGTCCGCCTCTGAAGGATAAGTATAATTATCCTCCTGGCAGGATCGCCAATTAAAGTTTTACCTTTTTTGTTAATTAAAAAAATATTTTCTTTAGACACGTATGTGCCTTTTATTTATTAATAATACTTTCTTAATATTGAATTAAAAATACAACGACGACAATGCGTCTTCACTACTTATTTTTAACTGACTTACATTTACAAAATATCATTCTTATATAACATTATTTTTCTTATCATAGTTCTTTATATAAAAAATGTGTTTATCTTAAATACTAATATTCTTTGTCTTATATTAGTTTCTTTGTTATATTGTTCTTAAATACTAACATTCTTTGTCTTATATTACTTTCTTTATTCTATTGACTTACATTTACAAAATATCATTCTTATATAACATTATTTTTCTTATCATAGTTCTTTATATAAAAAATGTGTTTATCTTAAATACTAATATTCTTTGTCTTATATTAGTTTCTTTGTTATATTGTTCTTAAATACTAACATTCTTTGTCTTAAATATTTAAACATTTCATTTCTGTTTAATCTATATTTATGACTCATAATTATTTACTTAATATTATCATGTATTTCTGAGCATGCTATTCTTATCTTAAATCTTAATATTATGTACTACCATAGAGACTGACCTTAACTCGCGCAAGTGGATTTGGGTGCAACTCAAGTTTTTCAATATATTTTCTCGCGTGTTTTGAAAATACTGTCTTCAACAATGGAACATCAAGGTTATTGTGAATGCGCTGATTTCGGATATACCAGGGGGCTGCTCTAATAGTACGTAGAATTTTGTTTTGTCGCCTTTGAATTTTTTTCTACATTCGATGCTGAGGCAGTGCCCCATAACTGAATTCCATAGTACTATATTGGTTTCAGGATCGCGTTGTATAATAGAAGTTTACAGTCTAGGCTTAGTATAGAATTTATTCCAATAAGCCAATTCATTTGGGCTGCTTTAATTTCATTTGGATCAACTTTGCGTCTATGTGCGATTTCCATGTTAAACGACAAGTGTGTTGCGGTATAGTCTCGGTGTTAATTTGTATAGGCGGGCATTTTTCCCTGCGCAACGTAAATGTGACGTGTACACATTTCTCGTTAACTTTAATACGCCATTGCTTTAGCCATTTTTGCAATTTTTATATATACCATTGTCAGTTGCGGGAAGCTTCTACTGGATTTTCATGAACGCTTAGAAAAGCTGTATCATCAGCAAATGTTGACGTGTAAATGTTACTGCTTAACGGTAAGTCAGAGGCGTGTATTAAATAAAGGGGTCGAAGATACTGCCTTGAGGGACTCCGGCTTCAATCGGCTGCGGATGGCTTAAAAAATTGCCTTCCCCAACTACAAATTTTCCTTCCTTTAGATAGCTTTTTAAAAGCTTGACGATGTTTGCTGGTAGATTTTTTATTAGTTTGTTGATAAGACCTTCGTGCCATACTTTATCGAAAGCTTGTGAGACATCGATGAGGAGCGCAGGGCAATATTTCTTTTTTTCAAAAGTGTCTCTAACAACATTCACAAGTCCGTGAGTTTGTTCAATTGTGCTATGATTTCTGCGAAAACCGAATTGATGATCTGGAATACATCCATTACTAGTCACTATAGGCATCAGCTTGCTTATATACAGCTTTTCAAATAGTTTTGAAATGTTGGGCAATAAGCTAATAGGCCGATAGGATTCAACTTTTGTATGATCCTTGCCTGGCTTTGGTATCATTAGTAATTAGCGACACCTTCCATTCTTTTGGATATCGTTCTAGGAGTAGAATGCTGTTAAAAATGAATAGTATTATACTTTTTGCAATGTAAGACAATTCTTGAAGCATTTTGTTGCTTATTTTGTCGACACCTAGGGCTTTTCTGGTGTTAGGACTAGTAATGGCATTTTCAATCTCCGCAATGTTAAATCTCAGCGGTATTTCTGGTAAAGAGACGACTGGTGGCAGTTCAACAATATCAGCAGAAATATTCGGCGTAAATACTTTTTCTAAGTGCTTCAAAAACAGAGCACCTTTTTCAGCATCAGTTCTTGCCCAGTAGCTCGTAACGGAGGTTTGGATATCACTGGCCTTTTAAACCCTCTGGCTGCACGCCACAGCTAATAATCTGATTGTGGAGTTGCATGGAGTTCTTGAAGAAATTTTTGAAGGGAAGCAGTTTTTTGTGTTTGCAAAACTTTTCTAAGCTGCTTGGTACACTCCTTCACTCCCTTTGTAGAAGCACTAAAGGCAGCTTGTTTAACGTGTTCTTCAAACAACCTAAGGCAATCTTCTATGTCAGAAGGTGTTCTCAGCGGCATTCTTATCAAGCAATCAGCACACAAATGTTTTTGTATTTCAGCCAGTTAATACGTGCATATGTCATCGGTAAGTCATATGTTGGTGTTGCAGTTTTATGATTGTAAATAGTGACAATTGTAGGCGAGTAGTCTGAAGATAAATCTAAAGATACTTCAATTTCAATCATTTCGCTGGCTACACTTTCGCTATTCCCGAGCCACAAAAACCTCTACCTCAAAGATCCTTGGTGTCTAAAATAGCTTCGCGAGGTCAAATGAGTTTCTCTGATGAGCATAACATCGATTTGTTTATGCAGAAGAAAATATTCTATTTCATTTTTATGTTGGCAGATGCCGTTTGCGTTACAAAAACATATTTTGAAGTTCATGGTATTTTTAGTACTGCCTGCAACAAGGTAGACTGCATTTTCAATAATTCCTGCATCATACAGGACATTTTGAGAGTAAGAGTATTTACTGTTTGTATTATGCTCTCAATTGCGGCTTTAATATGACTAAAATTAGACCCTGGAGTTTCGTTTGCTGGTACCGTTTTGTGCACTGTATTCTAGTTACTTTTTAAAATGTTAGCGTATGAAAATTGACCATTAGGTTGTTGCTGAGCAATAGTCGTGTTAGATTTCAATACGTTTGAATATTGTTTCTGACTGGAAGACTGTTGAGGTAACTGTGGGTAGCTTAAAAGTGAGATAGGCGCAGCGGGGATAAAATTCCCTTTTTTACTCGACGAACGTTTAAAAAACGAGTAAAGAGGGCAGCCTCTATAGTTGGCAGTGTATTTTCCGCCGCAATTGCCACATATTTTCGCCTTGGGATCACCTTTTATTATGTCGCAGTTAGCGGTACTGTGTAGCTTACAACACACAACGCAAACGGTAGGCAACTTGCAATAAATTTTGGTATGGCCGAATTCTTGGCAGTTCAGGCATTGATCAAGTCCATCTCTTTTAAGTGGAATCTCAACGGTAACTCTTCGATGCAATAAGTACTTTAAATTATAGATAGCATGCGATTCATTTATTTTTTATTTTCAAGTCACTCTAAATATATGTAGGTTGGGGAATTTTTTCCCTATTTTTAATTTTTGAAAGATTTTTAACTTTAAATCTACTATTTTCAAGGCCAGACTTTACCTCTTCTGGATTCACGCTAGAGTATATACCTTTTATTACGACGGTTTTTTTTTTTTTTTTTTTTAATTAGGACCAGCACATTGCGCCGAATTTCAGAGAGAGGGATAGAGTAGAGAAGATAGATGTTGAAAATGTAGAAGGCTTAACTCTTTTACAACTCTGCTTTGCGCGTTATGTTAATTTTTATAGCAGTGTTGAGGGGCCTCCGGTGTTATGTAGACGCATTAACTTTGTTAAGCTGTATTGGCAGGCATTTTATTAATTGTTTTACTTCGCCGATGTTTCTGCTAACCGACGAAGTAGGGCGATGTTGTGTACATTAGCTTAGAACATCATCAATCGCTGTCGGAACAGTTTTTTAGTGACCAGTGCTATGCCTTCATCACTTAAATAGTCCGACAACAATTAATACAATGTTGATTGACTTGCTCTGGCCAGGGTTTGAACCCAGGCCCCACGTCATTGTTTGCTTAGTAGTCAACGCGCTAACTACTTCAGTCAACACCACCCTAAAGAACATTAGCATTCTTTAATTGGTACGTATACAAATTTTTGTTTGTTTTTTTGACTCAAAGTCAGAAACTATTTTTCGGTAATTACTTTCTTGCAATACCTGATTTTTTGTTTCGATGATATTCCCGCGTTTAATTGGATTTACATAGAACTAATTTTCTCCAATTAACGAGACAAGGCTTTTAACACATCGTCATCGCCTTGTTCATTTAGAACCGCGAAACGATTTTCGGAATTCTTTATATTATTTTTCCCATTTCTGGGTAATTTCGCCGTTGACGCTATTTGAGCGGATTTTGGATTTCTTCCCTTTTTTAGCAGGGTTATGTGTCTGTCCATACCTGTTTCAATTTTATTATCAAAATTTTCACTCACTGCATTTCCAATTTTTTGCACGTTGGTCAACTTGTTATTTATTGTTTGTTTGTTTGTAGAGCTAAGCTGACAAGTTTGCTAATGGGTGCAATTTTTGTTGCTTCTTGATCACTATTCTACATATACGGAGAGCATGATCACGCACGAGTAATTGTGTTTTGTGTAGAATTCAGGTTTGTCCTTAATAGATTTTTTTACTGTCGTCATCAGCAACCAAACTTAAATAAACATTCCTACTGATTGTAGGTTTATTGTTTTTGTTAGAAGATGAACTCATTTAGAATTCTCGTTTTTTGTGTTCACTTATATTAATTTGTGTATGCAAATATTTATGTATATTGCACACAAGCAAAAAATAAAATAAAACCAGTAAAATAACTGTGAAGTCATTTATTGGTACTTTTTTTATTTAATCGTTTTAGTTGTTATATATTTTTTTTTTTTTTTTTTTTTTTTTTTGATAATTTTATTATCTATTGAATCTTTAATTATTTAAATTGAATTATCAATAAGTTTTTCAAATCTTAAATGTAAAAAATATTAAGTATAAGTTTAGCCAATGCTAAACAAAATTTTTAATTTCAACGGTTAATTTTTGTTGTTTTACATCTCTCGTGAACGGCTGAGAAAAAGAGTATCCCTTCTTTTCAGCCGGGTGTGGCCTCTATAATGAAGAATATTGCGCGCAAGTGGATTTGGGTGCAACTCAAGTTTTTTTATATATTTTTTCGCGTGTTTTGAAAATACTGTCTTTACCAACGGAACGTCTAGATCTTTATGAATTCTATGGTTTCTGACATACCAGGGGGCTGCTGTTATTGTACGTAGGATTTTATTCTGTCGCCTTTGAATTCTTTCTACATTCGATGCTGATGCAGTGCCCCATAACTGGATTCCATAGGACCATATTGGTTTCAGGATCGCGTTGTATAAGAGAAGTTTACAGTCAAGGCTTAGTATAGAGTTTCTTCCAATAAGCCAATTCATTTGGGCTGCTTTTAGTTTCATTTGTGTTAACTTTGCGTCTATATGCCATTTCCATGTTAAACGACGATCAAGATGAACGCCTAGATATTTGACTACAGTGTGTTATGGTATAGTCTCGGTGTTAATTTTTATAGGCGGGCATGTTTCCCTGCGCAACGTAAAAGTGACGTGTGCACATTTCTGCTCGTTAACTTTTATACGCCATTGTTTGAGCCATTTTTCCTGATTGGATATATATTCTTGTAAGTTGCGGGAAGCTTCTACAGGATTTTCGTGAACGCTTAAAAAGGCTGTATCATCCGCAAATGTTGATGTATGAATGTTACTGCTTTACGGTAAGTCAGAGGCATATATTAAATAAAGTAAGGGTCCGAAGATACTGCCTTGAGGGACTCCGGCTTCAATCGACTGCGGAGGGCTTAAAAAATTCCCTTCCCTAACTACAAATTTACGTTGCATTAAATAGCTTTTTAAAAGCTTTACGATGTTTGCTGGTAGATTTTGTGTTAATTTGTTGAAAAGACCTTCGTGCCATACTTTATCGAAAGCTTGTGAGACATCAATAAAGAGCGCAGAGCAGTATTTCTTTTTTTCAAAAGTGTCTCTAACGACATTCACTAGTCTGTGAGTTTGTTCAATTGTGCTATGTTGACTGCGAAAACCGAATTGATGATCTGGAATACATCCATTACTAGTCACTATAGGCATCAGCTTGCTCATACACAGCTTTTCAAATAGTTTTGAAATGTTAGACAGTAAACTAATAGGCCGATAGGATTCAACCTTTGTATGATCCTTGCCGGGCTTTGGTATCATAGTAATTAGCGAAACCTTCCATTCTGTAGGATAGTGTTCTAGGCGTAGAATACTGTTAAAAATGAATAGTATTATTCTTTTTGCAGTGTAAGGCAATTCTTGAAGCATTTTGTTGCTTATTTTGTCGACACCTGGGGCTTTTCTGGTGTTAAGACTAGTAATAGTATTTTAAATCTCCGACGGTTGTCAGATCTAACAATATTGTCAGTAAAATGTGTTGAAAATTTCTTACAACCGTCTGAACTAACAATTTTTGTCTGACAACATTGCCAGAAAAACCATTGTCAGTGAATTGTAATACTATAAACTATTAAAAAATTGTCAGACATCTGACAATCGTGTAAACAGAATTCGCTTTTATTGTCAGATAATTGCCAGGTAATTGTCAGACAATTTTTCATTGTCAGATGTTCGAGTTTTGTGCATCTGACAATTAAATCATTGTCAGAGAATTCTTCCTGTTGGCAACACCGCTCACACGTGTTTTCAAACAAATAAAACACAATATTAAATCGGTAGTTTAATAATATAATACATATATATATATAATTTAATAAAAAACTAATAAAATAAAAGTGAAATTAAAATGAGTGAAGATGACAACATTTTAATCGATTGCACATTTGAGCCAATCACAATTTTATCATCTTTTCCGTCGCTTACATACTCTCATGTTCCAAAAAAGGCTAGAACGCAGCAAAAATCATATAGAAAAAAAGTGGAAACGGCATGGTGCGATGAAAACATTTTAAAATTAATAGCTGCAGTTGGAGAACGGCCAAGTTTGTGGGACTTAGGATGCGCAGAGTACAAACTTCCAAAGGAAATTATATGGCAGGAAGTTGCAGACACCATTGGAGTTAGTTTTAATGACTGCAAAGGAAAATGGACAAATCTCCGCACGACCTTCAACTGCAATTTGGAAAAATTAAGAAAAAGAAAATCGGGACAAGGCATCGACGAACATGTTAAAATTATTTGGAAGTATTTTAACTCAATGATGTTTTTGGAAACAACTAAAGTACGTCAGTCCACGCAATCTACTGCATCAATGCAATTGGTAAGTATTGCATGTCTTCCAAAGATAAACATAAACCGTATAAAATTGTTTCTGTCCTTGTGTAAAGGATTCTGCAACCACAGATGAAATATTAATAAATGATTTAGGATTTAGCGAAGAACTGGCTTCACTGGCAAAATCAAACTGTGGACAACGACACAGTCGTAAAAGTTCCACACCATCGTCAATGTGTTCAACGCCGTCAAGAAATTCCAATTTAAAAGAGATGGCCATAGAGGCATTGCAGTCCATGCGATCCAGCCAATCACAACCAAAGGACACATGTACTGTCTTTGGGGAGTACATTGCGGCTGAGTTAAGGAGTCTGTCCCCAAGACTGGCTGCAATCGCAAGGGCCAAATTAAGACGTGCATTCAACGACATAATGGATGAGGTGACTTTGATGGTAAGTGTGCCATAATTTTCTTTATATGTATGTATGTATATACATATATATATATATCGTTCATTCATATGTTATGTTTTCTAATTACTCCTTCCTATCTAGGTACCACAGCAGCAAGAAGATTTCCTGGGAGGTGACAATAACGTAGTACTCAAAACAAACACTGCAAATAAAACCCATGAGTCCAACGCATAATGTTTTTATTAACATGAATTTTAATTCTGTAATCATCCCTATCCCTGAATTTAATTAATAAACTTAAATATTTAAATAAGTAATATTATATTTTATTTGACCTTTTTTATATTTATTTTTGTGTTTAAATTAAGCACTAAATATCAAAAATTTGTTAATAAAAAGTGAAATTTTAACATGAACAAGTTATTGAATATTTCGTCAGCTAAAACGCAAACGGCCCTATCATACATTATTGTAATTTTACAGGAGAGGCAAAATACTGTTTTAAGCAAAAATTATAGCTTCAATCACCATGATTTTCACCAGTATTATTAAAAATCTATCATTTTTTTTTGTTATTTTTCAATGTTGGATATACAAACGATCACTTAAGTCTTTTTGCGTTTATCAAATAAACGCTTTTGTTAGTTAGGGCCGTTTGCGTTTTAGCTGATGATTTGTATGTTATAAAAACAGTTTTCAAAATATTATTTGGTTGAGGGATTCAATATTGAATTCAACATTTCAACACAAATAATTTAAAAATTTTTATTTCATTCATTCATGTTCATAATCAATTAAATATTCTAAATTTTAATATTTAAAATAAGAATTAATTAATTAATCAAGATTTTTAAGGATTCAATTTAGAATTATTAGTTAATTATAATTACCACAATATTACTAATAATACGAACTATTAAAACTAAATAATTTTGTTAAATAAAGACCGAAAAATTTTTATAAATAAAACAAAAAACTTTTTTATATGAAATTATTTTAAAGCCATACACATTTTGAATAATTAATATTGAAATTAATATTAAATTTTCTTTTTGAACAGGAAACATTGCGATTAATTTGAGTTTGTTACCTTTACCCTATGGGTTTGTTCATTTATGTTTTTTGTTTAATTAATCTGATTGAAACTACACTTTTGCTGATTGAAACTATACTTTTGGTTTACAACAGTATTTTGTTTCTGTAAAATTTCAAATATGTTAGGTAGGGCCGTTTGCGTTTTAGCTGACGATATGTATGTATGTATGAATATTAAAGTGAATGTTTGTTTGTATGTTTTGAAAGCTATGTATTACTAAACGAGTGAACACTGGGATAAATTTATAAGATTTTTAAATCAAAATATATACTTAATGTAATGAAATAACGTCCTCATTGCTGTCTTAGTTGTGTGTACTGAAAATCCAATTCACCTTCTTCGATAAAATATGACGTAAACTCTTCTTGGACATCTTTAGCATTGAATGTGCATTTATGGGATCTTTGTAGTGGATACATTGAAGAGCCTACAGTTTCTTCACTACGCCAATCACCCGAGATAAGTGAGCCGTTGCTATCATAATGGTCAAATACATTGGCCGGAGCATATTTTTTTTTATTTGTAGTTATCAAATAGTTGTGGAGCACGCACATGCAAGAGTCACTTTCTTGGTTTTTTCGGGATTCAAGCATATTGGTTTACGTAACACTCGGAAACGTGCAGACATGATGCCAAAAACATTTTCGATGATACGGCGAGCACGGCTTAGTCGATAGTTGAACACACGCTGCACCATTGTGAGACCGCGTTGGCTATACGGCTTTAAAAGATTTCGCCGGATAGCGAATGCATCGTCAGCAACGAGGACGTACGGAACAGGACGCTGTCGACCTGGTAGTGCCTTAAAAGGTGGCAAACATAGCTGATTCGTGTCCAGAGCTTGCCCAAATGTGCAACGATTAAATACACCGCCATCGGAAAATCGCCCGTTTCGACCTACGTCAATGTACAGCAATTTATACTCGGCGTCAGCAACGCCCATCAATATGATACTGTGCGTTCCCTTGTAGTTGTAAAAGATACTTCCAGCATTGGCTGGTGCATCCATCACCACATGCTTTCCATCGACTGCTCCAATGCAGTTAGGAAATTGCCACAACTCATTAAACTTACCGGCGATGACTTCCCAATCATCTGATTTTTTTGGTGTCTACAAACAAACTGAATTTATATATTTTTGTGCTAGAATGAATGATGGAAATAAGTTTACCTCTAGATATGCATTCACGAGCACTTTATAAATGGCATCTAACACTTCTGGGATAATGGACGAAATAGTTGATGCCGGAATTCGAAATAAATATTGGAGTGACCGAAAGTTTTCGCCTGTAGCTAGATATCGAAGTGTTAATGCAAGTCGCTCACCAGCTGAAATGTTCCGGCGCATATTTGTGTTCTCTTTTTGTATAAATGGGGTGACCAATTTTAGCAGGTTATCAAATTGTTCGGAGTCCATTCGCAAAAAATTGCGATACAACTCCGGCTCTTCGGTTCGCAATTGTATAAGCAGCTGGGCATAAAATCCTTCTTGCTGGCGGCGAAGCACCCAATCCTTCACCCCAACTTTGCGGCGTTTTTTTTTACGTCATTTTCATCCTCGCTGTCTTCAAATACGTATGCAGCTAAAATCGTTGCAACTGCTTCCTCATTGTCCATTATTATTTACGTATTTACTTTTTAAGTTTTACACAAACATAAATAATTTATAATTGACAATTTTCTCTGTTGTTGGCAACGCCTAATAACATACCTGACAATTTTTGCATCTGACAACCGTGTAAACTGACAATTTATTAACTGACAACGTTGCTAGATAAATTGATTGTCTTACAATTGTCTGGCAATAAATTGTAAGCTTTTCTGACAATTTTCTTACAACCGTGTGATCTGACAATAAACCTTGTGCTGGCAATTTTGTATTGTCAGTACATTGCCAGCAAATTGTTAGATCTGACAATATTGTTAGATCTGACAACCGTCTGTACAGAGCTTAAGCTAAGAAGAAAAAGAATTAAACTAAAGCGATAACTAAATTGACAAATCAACTAACGCTAAAATAAGAAGGAAAAGAATTAAACTAAAGGGATAACTAAATTACTAAATTAACTAAGGCTAAACGAATAAGTAAATTACTTAAAGTTAAACATAAAACTACATTAGTTAGTTAACTAAAGCTAAATCTATAATTAAATAACTTTATGAGTTAAACTATTTATTTAATTAAAAAACTAAATCTCATATGCGTGAAACACATACATACATATGTACTTATCTAGAACTTAAGCCATAAATGAAATAAAAGTCAGTGAATTTGTGCATTTATCAAAACGTAATACAAAAGCATTGTTTTATTTCAAACGGGGAAATCAATTCCTACAAATTTGGAGGCTCAACCAAACAAAAATACATAAATTCAATAAGAAGAAAGAAGAAATTCATTTTTCAAAAATATCAAAAATGTTTTGAAGTGACTGTACATCATAACTCATAAAACGAAAATCATTTGCCAAAAACAAAGTGCCAATATAACCGAAAATATATGTACCTACATAAAATCGAGAAAGCATACCAGTGAGAAAAATAAACCCGTATTTAAAAGAACAGTAAGAACTTTAAATAACAAAAGAAAAAAAAACCGTTATAAATAAAGTCCAAAAAAGAATAAACTAACAACAGAAAAAAAAATATCAACGAAAAAAACCCACCCTTTCTTGTATTAAAACAGTGTCGGGCACACACATACTCTCTCATATGTTTTGGTATGGGAAGCAGCAAAAAAACGAACGACTGTCAATAATTATACACTCGAAAAATTTTTCTGTTGCCAAAAGTAAAATACATTTCTTGCCTTTTAGTATTTTTATTTGATTTGAATTTTTTTTCAATAATACTTTTTATGTTAATATAATAATAACGAAAACAATATTCATTTAATAATAAACTAGTTACACAACGAATGAAATGAAATATAATATTTAATAAGTAAAGAAATATCTAGAAAACATAATACATAAAAATAAAATTTATTAAAAACGAAGCTTGATAATTTATTAAATTTGATAATTATAATAAAAAGTTCGAATAAAAACAAAATTATAAAAAAAAAATCATTTTCCCATTCTTCATTGAACATTTTGCTTTGAGTGTAAACAAAAAATTATAAGCGAGGTCTTCCTCAAACAAGTGCTGATCAGCGACTGGTTTGATTTACTTTGACGAAATGATAACAAAGCAACAACCGAACGTTAATTCTCATAAGCTACACGAAGATGCTTATAGTATACGTGTGTCGACGTCGCGCAAACAGAATTTTCTTGCTAAGCACGCGTGCTTAGCATTTCAAAAATCGCCCGACACTGTATTAAAACCACAATTGTTCATTTAGTAAATGGAAAATCCGAAAAAATAAAATTTTATATCTACATACATATATATATAAAAGAGGATGTGTGTATGTATGTAAGAAATGGACTCGAAAACGGCTGGGCCGATTTTGATGAAATTTTCAGAGAATCTTCAGAATATTCAGGCGGGTGACATAGGCTATATGAAGGTTTGATTGGACAAAGAGGCGTGGCACCGTCCATATAACCCAAAAAGTTAAATCGCCATATTTTGGGCATTTTTTACCTACATCGATGATATTTGGTACATATGGTATTGCCATAATTTGGAATACGTACCAGGCGAAAAGTGGGTGGGACCACGCCCCTTTTAAGGAAAACCAAACCCTTGGACCGATCTTCCTAAAATTTTCAGAGCATGTTACTGTGACTCTGGAAGGAATAATAGGCTATATGAAGTTTTGATTGGACAAAGAGGCGTGGCACCACCCATATAACTTAAAAAGTTAAATCGCCATATTTTGGGCATTTTTTTACCTACATCGATGGTATTTGGTACATATGGTATTGCCATAATTTGGAATACATACCAGGAGAAAAGTGGGTGGGACCACGCCCCTTTTTAGGAAAATAAAAAATCGTAATATAGTCTTAACTACTGGACCGATCGTCATGAAATTTTCACAATAAGAATTTTATTTTATAACGAGGGGGTAGCGAAGCGCACCGGGTATATCTAGTAAAAAATAAAACAAAAAACTAAAAAAGAACAACCCTGAATATACAAACATGCATAAGACAAAAAGTAGACTTTTCTGTGGAAATACCCATATATATTTCGTTGGTAGCCATACCAACTCATCAGTAGATGTTTTAAATTGTATAGGTGTAGAAAAGTAAACACATTCATAATGGAAAATTATTTGTTGTGTGTGTTTAAAAAATTTTGAAAGCTATTTTTATGCTTTGTAATTCACAAAAATATATTTTGTTAGTTTTTGTATAAATAGATGAGCTTTAAAATTTTTTAAACATAAAGGGTAAAACATCTACTGATGAGTTGGTATGGCTACCAACGAAATATATGTTACAGAAAATATATATATGTATATATAGAATTAAATTGTATGTCATTACATACATAATAAAAATTCTTAGGAGGTGGAAAATGTGAAGCAAATAACACTGTGGAACAAAGTTCGGTTATCAAAAGTTGGATCGATTTTGAGAGTGAAGGGTGAAAATAGAGGCTAAATTAGAAGACCCGTATCGGGGCGTTTGTTTATGTTAGTTCGAATTTTTTTTTAATCGACCATCGAACTTTGCAGTCAAATGCCGATTTTCAGCATATTGTTTATATGGTTTTTTGGCTATAACTCGTCGACTAATTGATATTTTTTAAATCTGTAAAAGCCAAATTATTGCAAGAGACCTGTGCAACAATTAAAATTTGTTAAAAAATTTATTTAGAAATTTTTTGTGGTGCTTATGAAGCAAAATGTTGGAAAAATTATATTTTCTCATGCTTTTTGAAAACATTTTCCACATAACTAAATCTTTTTTGCTTTCTGTTTGATCTAAAATATGCTTCTCAGTTTCTTCTTTGTGTTCCCCTTCTTCCTCTTTTTCCTCGTGTTGCTCTTCATTAAAGGTGTTTTTATACCAAAATAATAACTTTTTTGTTTTCAACCACCGCACAGGCAGCGATTTTTTTTTCGTACAAGAGAACTAATTTCAAAAATAAAGATTCAGTTAAGACTCGGAAGTCAGCCGAAGCTGACGTCTTTTAATTTTTGCTCGGTCGTGATAAAATTCTCTTTTAATTTTTTTGGAACTTATTTCATTTTGTGATTGATTTGAGTTAAGTGCATCGGTTTCATAAAAATAACAAGAAAAAAACATTGCATAATATATATTGTATTAAAAATGTCGGAACCAAAATGTAAAATGGACCATTTTTGTAATGTTTGTGGATGTTTCATAGCAAGCGATGCAAAATGTGGCAATGCGAGTGTTTTTTTTTTTTGGAAGCCTATAAACAATATTTCTCGCAAGAGTTTATCACTGATGTAAACTATGCCCCTAAAAAAGTTTGCTTTAATTGCTATTCAACTCGTATGCAATGGAAAAGTGGAAAGAAGAAGGCTATGCCCTTTGGTATATCAATGATGCGGTTAGACAACAGCCCGCATCAAGAAGAAAATTGCTATGGATGTATTGTAATGGCAACATTGGCTATAACTAATTTAGTACACACAAGCAATGCAACCCTATTACTACTTTTATTAACACTATGGTAACACATTTTAAGAATAAGTAGAAGCAGGAAAACTTAAATAAACTTGGCGAGCCTGCCTATAACCATCAACCGAACAACAAGTATTTCAATTCGCTACTACCATCCTCCACATGGCGACCGTGAAGGTGTGGAATATTCTATACATACTTATATATTTTCTAGAATATTCCAAAGTAAAACTGAAAATTTAAAGTGGACTACAAAAGAAAATATATAAATTATTACTATATCAATTCAAACCCTAAAGAATTTTTGGAAAACTATAATAAAAATTCGTTCTAATTGATCCATCATTATTTACACTCTACATACTGGTACTCCAAAACATTATTATAAAACGTACCAGTCACCAATTAATTGTAGTTTAAAATTCAACTTCGTCATCATTGTTTGAGAGGAGGAGTACTTACCAGCTGAGAAAAAACATTCGAAAGTAAAAACAAAAAAAAAACAACAACTGTTTTCAATAAAAATCTTGACGTTTAGTTCATGCTACAAAATTAAGCTAAGAATATAAAAGAAAATTACAAATAACAACAATCACCAGCTTTAATCAACACAAAAATTACGCAGTACCAATTTAAACAATTTTGCAATTTGAAAAAGCTCACAACAACTAGTTCTTACTACAAGCAACAACAAATTACCTTCAAAAAATAATACCAAAAAAACCCATACATATAAAAATATGTATATAAAAATGTACTGTGATTCCACGTGTTTAAAATCACAGAACCAAAGAAAAAAACAGTGAATAATAACAAAATATTTATATAAAAAAAATTAAAGTAAATATATTAAAAACAAAACTAAATAAAGAATTCTTAAATTTCGTGGTGCGAGGAAAGGTATGTTACGGTTAACAAAATTCTTTAATCAAAACATAACCTATACACTGAAAGCGAAAAATTCGCATTACTAAATATTTAGAAGAAAAGTTGATTTACTAAAATAAGTGTACAAAGTGCGTAGTATGTACATACATACATATGTACATACACATTACTTAATTAACAAAAAAAAATGAATTAAACAAAAACCTGAATTTAACAGAAAACACAAATACTCGTGCGCGATAATTATCTTTGAACATGTTAAATAGTGATCAAGAAGCAACAACAATTGCACCCATCAGCAAACTTTTCAGCTTAGCTGTACAAACAAACAAACAAACAATAAGTAACAAGGTGACCAACGTGCACAAAATGGTAGATGTGGTGAGTACAATAAATGATAATAAAATTCAAACAGGAATGGACAGATACATAACCGTGTTAAAAAGGAGAAGAAGTCCAAAATCAGCTCAAATAGCTTCAACAGCGAAAGTTCCCAGAGATGGAAAAAACAAAATAAAAAATTCCGAAAATCGTTTCGCGATTTTATCTTAACAAGACAATGAAGACACAGCTACAACAAGGTCGACTGATATATTTAAGAGAGCAGAACTCTAGTTTTTTGGTAAAAAGCCTTATCTCCTTAATTGGAGAAAATGAGTTCTATGTAACTCCAATTAAGCGCGGAAATATTAACGAAACAAAAATCCAGGTAGTGCAAGAAAGTAATTACCGAAAAATAGTTTCTGACCTTGAGTCAAAAAACAAAAATTTTTATACGTACCAATTAAAGAGTGCTAAAGGTCTAACCGCCGTAATAAAAGGTATAGACTTTAGTGTGGATCCAGAAGAGGTTAAGTCTGGCCTTGAAAATAATGGCTTCAAAGTTAAAAATGTTTTTAACATCAAAAATAGGGAAAAAATCCCCCAACCTATTTTTAGAGTCGAGCTACAGCCAGGTGACTTGAAAATTAAAAAAAAATGAATCGCACCCAATCTAGAATCTAAAGTACTTGTTACACAGAAGAGTTACAGTTGAGATGCCACATAAAAAAAATGGACGTATCCAATGCATGAACTGTCAAGAATTTGGCCATACCAAACCTTATTGCAAGTTGCCTACCGTTGGCGTTGTATGTGGTGAGTTGCACAGTACCGCTAACTGTGACAAAATAAAAGATGATACCAAGGCAAAAAAATTCGGCAATTGCAGTGGAAACCACACTGCTAACTATGGAGACTGCCCTCTTTACTCTTTTTTTAAAAAATCGTCGAACAGAAAAACAAATGCTACTCCCGATCAGCCCAACACCCCTTTAAACTACCCTCAGTTACCTCAACCGTCGGCTAGCCATAATCAATACTCAAATGTTTTAAAGTCTAACACGACTCTTACTCAACAAAAACCTAATAGTCAATTTTCATACGCTAATATTTTAAAAAGTAACCAGACTACGGCGCAAAAAACTGTACCAGCTAATGAAGAATCAGGGCATAATTTTAGTCGTATTGAAGCCTCGATAGAAATAATAATACAAACAGTAAATACATTTACTCTCAACATGTCCTGTATGATGCAGGAATTGTTGAAAATGCAGTCTACCTTGTTGCAGGCTGTATTGAAAAAACCATGAACTTAAGAATCTGTTTTTGGAACGCAAACGGCATCTGCCAACATAAAAATGAAATAGAATATTTTCTTCTGGATAAACAAATCGATGTTATGCTTATCTCAGAAACTCATTTAACGTCTCGAAGCTATTTTAAAATTAGTGGATATAATTTCTACGATACTAAGGATCCTCGAGTTAGAGCTTGTGGTGGCTCTGGAATCCTAATAAAAACTCGAATAAAACACTACCTGCTAAATAAACTTCGTGAAGAATATCTTCAAGCAACAAATATCTGTATAGAAAACTTTTATCAAAAGCTTGTGATATCATCTGTTTATTCTCCTCCCAGGTTTTCAATTTCAGAGAGTCAATATACCGCATTTTATACAACACTGGGGTTCCGTTTTCTAGCAGCTGGCGACTACAATGTTAAACACACTTTTTGAGGCTCACGTTTAATCAGTCCTAAGGGTCGTGTTTTGTTTGACACAATTTCAAAAATGGGTTTCAATGTAGTTTCAAGTGGACAGCCAACATATTGGCCAACAGAATTGTGAAAGGCGTGTTCAGCGAGATGGTTGAAGTTGAAGCATCCTTGGACTTATCTTCAGACCACTCGCCTACAATTGTCACTATTTACTCACACACAACATGTGATTTAGCGACGACATCTGCACGTATTAACTGGCTGAAATACAGAAAATATCTGAGTGCTCACTGCTCGGAAAAAATGCCGCTGAGAACACCTTCAGACATAGACGATTTTCTCAGGTTGTTTGAAGCGCAAGTTAAACAAGCAGCTTTTAATGCTACTTCAAATGAAATAAACCAACCAGTGAGATTTAACAATATTTTTTCTGTAGATATTGGAAGGCTATTGACTGTAAAACGGAGAGCTCGACGAGAATGGCAACGTTACAGATCGCCTCAGCTAAAATTAAGGCTTAAGGAGTGTACCAAACAGCTAAAAAAAGTTTTACAATCACAAAAAACAGCTTCTCTGCAAAAATTTCTGCAAGAACTCGATGCAACACCATCAACAGATTATTCGCTGTGGCGTGCAGCCAGAGGACTTAAAAGGGCGGAGATATGTAAACCTCCATTACGAGCTTCAAATGGTGACTGGGCAAGAACTGATGCTGAAAAAGGTGCCTTTTTGTTAAACACTTCGAAAAGGTATTTACTCCAAATATTACTGCTGATATTATTGAACTGCCACCAGTCGTCGCTTTACCAGAAATTCCGCTAAGATTTAATATTGTGGAGATTGAAAAGACTATTACAAGTCTAAACTCAAAAAAAGCCCCAGGTATTGATAAAATAAGCAACAAAATGCTGCAAGAATTGCCTTTCATTGCAAAATGAATAATACTATTCATCTTTAATAGTATTTTACGACTGCAATGCTATCCGGCAGAATTGAAGGTTTCGATGATTACTATGATACCAAAGCCCGGTAAGGATCATACAAAGGTTGAATCCTATCGGCCTATCAGCTTATTGTCCAATATGTCGAAACTTTTTGAAAAACTGTACATGAACAAGCTGACTCCTATAGTAACTAGCTGTGCATGTATTCTAGATCATCAATTCGGTTTTCGCAGTCAGCATAACACTATTGAACAAACTTACAGACTTTTGAATGTTATAAGAGAAACTTTTGAAAAAGAAAAATATTGTTCAGCGCTTTTTATTGATGTCGCACAGGCCTTTGATAAAGTATGGCACGAAGGTCTTGTCCACAAATTAACACAAAATCTACCCGTAAACATCGTCAGGCTCTTAAAAAGCTTTCTAGAGGAACGAAAATTTGAAGTTAAGGAAGGCAATTTCTCAAGCCCCCCGCAGTCGATTGAAGCCGGAGTCCCTCAAGGCAGTATCTTCGGTGCTTTACATTATTTAATATATGCCTCTGACTTACCGTTAAGCAGTATCATTCACAAGTCAACATTTGCTGATGATACGGCTTTTCTAAGCGTTCATGAAAATCTTGTAACAGCTTCCCGGAATCTACAAGGGTACATCTCAAAATTGGAAACATGGCTAAAACAATGGCGAATAAAAGTGAATGAGCAGAAATGTGTACCCGTTACTTTTACCTTACGCAGGGAAACATGCCCGCCTCTACTAATCAACACGGAGACTATACCGCAACACACTGTAGTAAAATATCTAGGCGTTCATCTTGATCGTAGTTTAACATGGAAATCGCATATAGACGCAAAGTTGACACAAATGAAATTAAAAGCAGCCCAAATGAATTGGCTTATTGGAAGAAATTCTATATTAAGTCTTGACTGTAAACTTTTGTTATACAACGCGATCCTGAAGCCAATATGGTCCTATGGAATCCAGTTATGGGGCACTGCCTCAGCATCAAGTGTAGAAAAAATCCAAAGGCGACAAAACAAAATTCTACGTACAATTACTGCATTCTCCTGGTATATCCGAAATCAACGAATTCACAAAGATCTTGATGTTCCGTTGGTGACGACAGTATTTTCAAAACACGCAAAAAAATATATTGAAAAACTAGTATTGCACCCAAATCCACTTGCGCGCAACATTCTAAATTATAGAGGCCACACCAGGTTGAGAAGGAGTGATACTCTTTCTCTCAGCCGTACACGAGAGATGTAAAACATCAAAAATCAACGGTTGGAATTAAAAATTTTGTTTAGCACTGGCTAAACATATATTAAAGTATTTTTAGATTTAAGATTTGAAAAACTTATTGATGTTTCAATTTATAATTGAAGATTCAATAAATAATAAAACTACCACAAAAAAAAAAAAAATTCAAAAACATTTGCTTTTTTAAAAATTCTCAGAGTAATTCCAAGTACAAAAGGGGATCAAAGCAAGTAAATACAAAACAAAAAAAAAAAAAAAACATACAAAACATATATTCTCTTTATACGCTCAGAGTATTTGTATTTACCCATTCTTATTCACAATAAGTAGAGTAAAGTTAACATTTTTTTGCTAATATTCTGAAAGTATTTTGCAAGGTTCTTATTTAATCATGTAGGTATTTTAAGCATTTTCTCGGTTTTTATTTTTAGCATTAATTAAGCAGTTAATTTTATGGAATATACATATGTACATACCTATCTATGCAAAAGATTACATGATTTCACCTAATTGGCAACATTGCTATTGCGTATTAATAAGAAACTGTGAGCAGTGATGCCAACTCTTGTAATATCAAAAGCACTGTGAGACCATGGAAATAGGGTATAAATGAAAAAAATTTCGGGTACAAAAGCACTAACCTAATTTTGCTTTGGGTCTGGTGGATCAAAAGACAGCCTTGGCTGTAATGAAAAACTTGCATTTGGATCTATTGCTTTTTCATGTTTTTTTTTCCGTGCGACTTTGTCGTAGTAAATCGCTTTATCGTGAATTTATTTCATAATTAGAACAAATGCAATATGCTTTTAGTTCATCTTTTGCTGACCCAAGGTTTTCTATATATTTGTTTTTCCATCTAAAGGAAATCCATTGTTAGATGATGAACTTTAACACATATAAAATCAATATACTGTTCAGCTTTATAATAAACAAGCCACTTTCTTGCTTAAATTTGCACAACAAACAAATCAACGGATATGTATATTAAAAGTAAAATCATTGCTGAACAAATAAATCATAAAATTTTCTGCACGAATTAAAAAAAAAAAAGATGCTTGAGAAATTTTGGAAACCAAACTCTTTGCGAGTACTTATCAAAATATAGATGCAAATAATACGCAGTTGGTTAAAGAATAGTAGGAAAATGGTTCAATGTCAAAAATTTTGATTATTTAAAACGCACATAAAAGCACTTTGAGAAATTGTTAAAAGCACTATAAGTACCCGCTTTTCAAAAACGGGTATTTAACAAAACACATATGCATATGTTCATTGATGACACGTTCATGCAGCCCTTTAATAAATATGTCATGGTATAATAAATAAATGTAAATATGTAATACTAGCATTTAACCCGCTTGTTCTATAGCGTATCCCTTTCTTTCGTGGACATATTTTTACGCCAAAGCTTATGTTGCATTCACTCAGGGCATTGCATGTTTAATTTTATGTTTGTACCAGTTAAAGAACGAAAAAGTACCAAAAAGATCCCTCTAACAAATTCTCATTCACTCAGGACCTTGAATGTTTAATTTTATGTTAATAGGTCTAATATTAAAGAAAATGAAAAAGTACCAGTTAAAGACCGAAAAAGTACCAAAAAGATCCCTCTAACAAATTCTCATTCACTCAGGACTTTGCATGTTTGATTTTATGTTTCTAGCATTAGAACTAACGGAAATTCAAAAAGTATTAGTTGAAGAGCAAAAAGTACCCTCATAGGTTATTATCCACTCAGGACATTGCATGTTGAAGTTTATGTTTCTAGGTCCAATATTAACGATAATTAAAATAAATTGCCAGTTGTAGAACCAAAAAGCTAAAGTAAGAAATTAAATTTTCCGTATTTCCCCTTTTTGGTACTTTTTTCTCCCAATTGAAGCACGAAAAATTTAATTATTGTAGTGGGAGCCCATAATTTAATACGTTTATGTCAATAAATAAAAAAAAATGTTTTATGAAAAAAGTACCAAAAATAGTTACGCTTTTTACCCCTTAAACGTCCGAATTTCGAAAAAGTACCAAATATGTATTTGCAAAATGCAGGTTTTACCCGTTTACTCCGTTAAAGGTCTGAATTTCCAAAAAGTACCAGACACCTGTCCGCTTATTTTTCTAAAGAACAACGATAAGCATTAAATTTTTTTTGTATCTCTTTTAGTTTTAGAGATATAAGGTTACCGTTTTTGCCCTTTTTTACCCCCTAAACATTTGAATTTCCAAAAATCCCGTCTTAGTGGATCGATTTGGGGAGAGACCAAGCCCTGGTCTAAATTTCAAGTTTTTGCCTTCAGGCGTTTAGGCTGTGCGATGATGAATCAGTCAGTCAGTAACGTTACAATTTTATATATATAGATAAGAAAAAAAAATTTGATCGAATTATTTTGTTCTTCATTTCTCCCTTTATATTTTTAAATTTTGTTTTGCCAAATCACATTTTCTTCTTTTGAAATCTTAATACATACATATGCATGTATGTACATATTCAACTCGACCACAAACAATAGTAAATAAAAAATGCAGAAGAAACTAAAAATTTTTTGCTTGCTACTCATCTCCACAGTACATATGTACATACATGCACACATGTTATCTCTTTTACGTTTCGTTGTGCACTAAAATGAAAAATTTTGAAAATGTTCGCGCACAAGTCCACTAACAATACAACAAATCATGGTGGAACAATAAGGTGCGCGTAAGAATACAACAATAAAAAACGACATGCATTTTGTTTGTGTAAAATTCATTTAAAATTCATTCATTCAAAACAAAGCTGTATACTAAACAAAACAAAAATTGTTTTGTATGTATTTATTGGTTATGCAAAAACAAAAAGCATGACGTAAACAAAAATATTCATGATGGCGGCCAAAAATGTAAGCAACTTTTGACAAGACCGAATTAACTTACCATATTTTTGCAGATTATTTTACGGTCAAAACACAACCCTACAAAAAACCATATTCCTTCTTGCGCAGACCTGATTATTAGACCATGACAACAAATCACAATAAATTTAAAATTTTCAATTTCTTATGATTTGTGCGCTCACAGCCCCATTAACTTGTAACAAGACGTCGAACACGAACAAATCACACGCACAAATCAATCGTGTGTGGGCACCTTAACTTGTACCAAGACGTCGAACACGAACAAATCACACGCACAAATCAATCGTGTGTGGGCACCTTAACGGAGTGTATTTCGATTTTTGTTCGTGTAGTTAAAAAAGTGTATAATTAAATAAAATGTAAGTACAAAATGCTACAAATTTATTTAGTAATAAATTTTGTCGTTTTTTTATATCTTTAAAGCTTTATTTAATTTATAATAGTGTATAGAAAATGAAAATTTTGCCTCCGCCGCTTCAGGATTCCTCACACTGGAATATTTTGGGCACAAATTCCATTTGATTATAATCTGGCTCTTTACTTCTTTTCCGCATTTAACTGATGGGTTTATATAATTATGGTTACCACAATGTTTAGTTTTTATATATTTGTCACTGTTTTTTTTTTCAAAATTGTACTTTTCATAGTTTAACAATTACATTGTTTACAAATTGACTTAATTTTTCTGTTTCATTTTCATACGTTTCATATAAAAGCAGCTGGCTAAAACATTCTTTCTCTTCTTCTTTTTCTTTCGATTAGATTTTTTTTCAGAATAGAAATTTTCGATTCGACCGTAACTGAATGCGGGAACGTAATCGTAACTCAGAATAAGGGTGAATAAATTCATAAAATTCAGTTGGGATACAGTCATATTTTTTTGTTATTCAAATACGAGTATAAACAGGAACAAAAATAGTGATGAATGGGTAATATAATGAAACTTTGGGATCAACCCGGAGGTACTCGGAACTAAAAAAAAAAATTTTAAATATGCATAATTATTTTTATATTTAACATTTTTTAATTTTGCTATATAACGCTATGGCCAGTCTAATGGTCATACAAACTTAATTCATTTTTATATACATATTATGTAGCTTGTCCCGGTGTGCTTCGCTACCCCCTCGTTATAAAATAAAATTAAAAGTATTTATATATCCTATTATGAAAATTTAATAACGACCGGTCCAGTAGTTAAGACTATATTACGATTTTTAATTTTCCTAAAAAGGGGCGTGGTTCCAGCCACTATCTCCTGGTACGTATTCGAAATTATGCCAATACCATATGTAAAAAATATCATCGACGTAGGTAAAAAAATGCCCAAAATATGGCGATTTAAATTTTTGGGTTATATGGCCGGTGCCACGCCTCTTTGTCTAATCCAAACTTCATATAGCCTATAATTCATCCGAGAGTTCCAGTTAAATACTGTGAATATTTCAGGAAGATCGGTCAAAGGGTTTGGTTTTCCTAAAAAAGGGGCGTGGTCACACCCACTTTTCTCCTGGTACGTATTCCAAATTATGCCAATACCGTACGTACCAAATATCATCGACGTAGGTCAAAAAATGTCCAAAATATTGCGATTTAAATATTTGGGTTATATGGGCGGTGAAACGCCTCTTTGTCCAATCAAAACTTTATATAGCCTATAATTCATCCGAGAATTTCAGTTAAATACTGTGAAAATTTCTGGAAGATCGGTCCAAGGGTTTGGCCTCCTATAAGGAACAAACAAACAAATACACAAACAAACAAATTAACAAACACACATTAGGTTTTATATATTAAGATATAGATATGGGGTTTTCACACTGTAGTCATATCAGTCATATTTTCATAATGTCTTATTAATTTACAATAGTTCAAAAAAATTGTTGTTGTGCTTCAAGCAAAAAAGTCATATAATAATTATTATTAATTATTATTATAATTATAATTAGACTTTTTAACAGTTCAACCTAAACAAGAGCGGCAAGTGGAACTTTTTCTACCGACTAACGCTCACCATAAAGGTATAAACACATTCGCCACAGCAGACTACAGGAACACAAGAACACAAATGCTGCTAGCTACCGTTGTAGCCTTTTAGCAGCTACTTAATTATTTTGGATACGACAGATACACAGTAAACAGCTGATCCTGAATTGTTGCAACGATTCATTTATGTATATTACAGTGGTGATATTTAGCGCTTTTACTTGTTAAGTTTGCTAGGGCGAATTGAATTCGCCACTCACATCACTTTGTATGGATTCGCTTTGACTGAAAAAATTCATCTCATGGATCTCTTTTGGCTCCGGAGTTACGGGGTTCAAAACTAATTTTTTATTGGCCATAACTCCTAAAATATGGAACGGATATAAGCGATGTGGATATCACTCTAAACTTCTCTAAAATACCTTTGTACTGGTATACAAATTTTTTAAAACAATTTACCCATTGCGAGTGAAATTCAGTTTTAAAATTTTTTTATCTGACTTTTCACTTTTACAGAGTATATATTTGAAAGCTGTCACCGATAAAATACGTAAGTTATGCTTCTTTAATGATTATTTTAAGAATTAAATGAGTTACTTAGAGCATTTTGAATTGATACCTATGTCGTTTATATTCGTTCTATATTGTAGGACTTTTGATCAATAATATATTAAAGTTTTGAAATCTGTAACTGCGGAATCAAGAGAAAGCGCCGAAAAAATTACACAAACATTTTTAGGTAAAAAAGGGCTGTTACCCTGTGAGTTTTTTTTAATCTTTAACCATGTTGGTATTTTTGACTCAAGTCAATATTCTATATAACAATTAAGCTAATAAAAATTCTTGATGCATATAACATTTAAATTTTGTAATGTTTTTCTTTATCATACAATAAAAAATATTTCTAATCACTAATTTGTTTTACAAATTTTGTATATTGTCAACACTGTTTTGGTTTTGTGGCCAACAGAAATAGAAATTAGTTTAATTCGACTACACGACAAAAGTAGCATGGACAAAAACCTGTTGCCGTGTTGCCTTGCTGTCTTCAATATAATCATTCTCATATGCACACATGTATTCTAATTTTGACAGGTGGTAGTCGGTAGTCTGCTGTGGCCAATGTGTTTAATGCTTAACGCGGCATACCAAAATAAGAGCGAAAGCGTTGTGTCATCAATAAAAACAGGGCTGTAATAAAACTAACATCTCTGAATAGTGATTGCACAGGAATGATAAGGCCGTTTCAAAAATTGTACTTCATTGAGTGGCAAATAATACCTTTTTTCCCAAATTGCAGTCAATGTAATTTTTCTTATTAAAGCCTAGTACACAGTTCTAAAATCTTGCATTTAATTCTACACGGAAAAATAATTATGTAGATTTGTTTAGAAATGTAATATGTTTGCTTAATTTTTTTAATTATTTCATAGAAATTTAAGTGTTAACTTTAAACAATAATTACCAATGCACATAAATGTCAGAAATTCCTTCACAAAACAATTATCGGACCATTAATTTTTGTTTCTGTTCACTGAAAAATTTACCATTTTTTACACAAGCATACCTGTAATTACCATTCAAATGTCAAAAATTCCGTACACTTTCCTTTTCAGCTGTGTACTAGTGTACGGAACTTAACATAAGGCATTTACCAACCTGAATTTCCGTTCTTTTTTGTATACATACTTCTTATGGCAGACTTAAATTCCGTAAGAACTGTGTACTGGCCTTGACTTGCATAATAAAGAAGTTAACGACAAAGTTATTGTATTGAAAGACTGGTTATTAATTTGGAAAAACAAAATATTATTTGTTTAATTTTAGTCTAGAGTATTTTGATTTTATTTAGCAATTCGTGCTAATTTGCGATTTCAGAAAATTTGGCTCAATGATATTTTTTTGACATGACATAGAGCAAAATTTGTACTTCATTTGTCATAATAATGAGTTTCCGTTGAACTCTAATCGTACCAGACAGAGATTTTAAAAAGATTTATGCATTTGCATATGTAAATTCACAGATATGAAATTTTGATATGAAAATTGTACTGAGAAAAGTATTCATCGTCCCTGACAAGAAAAATATTAATACAACAAATTTTTTAAACATTGTTTTTATATTCTGCAGCCGACTTCACTATTAAACGCGTTGTCAAAATCGGATTTTCCAACCGCTTAGAATTAACGCGGCGGCATTTCGGTTTGTTTCATACAAATTGTATTAGCATGAGAAATTTTGACACCTAGAAAACGCTTGCCGCTCTTGTTTAAGTTACACTGTAAGGTATGTTTATGGTTTGTCATAAAATAACAGAAGAAACCTTAGTCGAGCAGTTAAAACTCTTTAGTCGAGCCGGCGATAATATTTACAAGCCGCCGCTACTTATAAATAACACAATAATAAAAATATGTGTTTGCGTAAGTGATCTGCCAGCTGAAATTTATTCACTCTTATTATGCGTTTCGATTACGTTCCCGCATTCAGTTACGGTCGAATCGAAAATTGCTATTCTGAAAAAAACCTAATCGAAAGAAAAAGTATGTTTATGCCAGCTGCTTTTATATGAAACGTATGAACTTGAAACAGAAAAATTAAGTGAATTTGTAAACAATGTAATTGTTAAACTATGAAAAGTACAATTTTAGAAAAAAAAATCATCTGAGGAGTTGGTGTTATAATAAAGGATTCTTTGCCTTAAACGTTGCCTTATTTACTTGACATTCTTTGCATCGCTTGACATATTTGGCGATGACTCTAGTCACACCTCTCCAGTGGTACTGTAGCTGTATTTTCTTTACCATGCGTGTTATTCCTGGATATCCTCCAGTTATTGGGTTATTATGAAATTTTTGCATGATGTTTAGTTTCTTCGAATCGGTAGTGACTTTAATTAATTTTGGTGTGAGCACAATAGGTATATTAGAATCTTGCAATATTTCATTACCTTTCTTTTTGAAAGTTTCTATATTTGTTCCTAGGTTATAAAGCGTACTATCATCTAGTGAAAGTCGCAATGTTGTTAGACTCATGTCATCAGCTACTTTTTCAAGCTTTATAAAGAGGTGACCTAAGTCTACATAAGTATCTATTTATAACTGTGTCGTTCAACTTAAATTCGGAAATTACTCGCGTTCCTTTTTTTATTATTATTTCATCCTTAGTAAAATACAATCTTGGTATTTTACGGTGCTCTTGGGCATTTATCGCCTCATATACTTTTGAACCAACCGATGTTTTAAAATTTGAGTTTATTTTATTCTCATTGTTACAATTATTTTTAGACTGAAGACGTTGTTACCTTCAGTATCTTATTGATCTCTGTGTCTTTTATATCTTGAAAGTCTATTCGTGACAGAGCGTCTGCCACATTTCTTTACCCTAACATACTCGATTACAAAATCATACTCTTCTAAATCCAATCTCATCCGCATTAGCTTTGATGAGGGATTTTTTTCAATGAAAATAGGGATGTGAGCGGTTTGTAGTCACTTTTGATCACAAACTTTCTTCCATAAACATATGGCTTATAGTATTTTACAGTTCAATGTATTGCATGTAAGTTCCTGCTCTATTGATGACTTGTTGCTTTCACTCTTAGTGAAAGATCTGGATGCATATGAAACAGGTAGTTGAATAGCTTGTTTTTCCTGACTGAGAACAGCTCCGCAAGCATGCTTAATTGCGTCTGTAGTGATACAGACTTCTTTAGAAAAATCTGGATATTGAAGTATTGTAGGACTCAATAAATGTGATTTGAGGCTTTGGAAATAATTTTCACATTCCTTAGTCAATTCAAATTTTACATTCTTTCGCAACAACCTAGTTATATGTCGTGACAATTCGGCAAATCCCGGTATGAACGGTCGATAATAGTTACAAAAAGCTAGGAAGCGTTTAGCTTTATCCCCATTTTTTGGTGTAGGATATTTATCAATTATAAAAAATTTACTGTCGTCAGGTAAAATACCTTTGTCAGTGCATTTGTGACCTAGCAATGTCACTTCAGGATAAAAGAATAAGCATTTATAAGGATGCAATTTAACATTATACTTTCTACACAAACTGAATACGTCTTTGAGATTACGTAATATGTGTTCTGTAGAGCAACCAATCACAACCAAATCGTCCATGTATACGAAGGCTTGTGTTGGTGACAACCCGGCA
The DNA here is from genome assembly GCA_947311025.1 of Lypha dubia. Classification (NCBI taxonomy): domain Eukaryota; kingdom Metazoa; phylum Arthropoda; class Insecta; order Diptera; family Tachinidae; genus Lypha; species Lypha dubia. The sequence continues at coordinate 97,033,082 of OX371260.1, read as the reverse complement.
AAACCCAATGACATCAATCGTTGATACGAGTTTGGGGCAATTTTTATACCATATGGTACTCTGTTAAAACGGAAGGATCCTTTTTCTGTGGAAAAGGAAGTAATATCTCTATAATCTTTGTCTAGTTCTACGTGGTAATGGAAATTTATCAGCTCCTAAGTTTTTATTTACTCCCCTATAATCTCCATCTCTTTTGATTTTTACCTGTAGAGGTTTTTTAGGTACTAAAAGAATATGACTATTGTATTCAGATACTATTAATTTATCAACATGTTTGTTTACTTCCTCTTTATGTGGATAAGGTATTCTGTAATTTGTTTTATATAAACCGCTTGTTTATTATGGAGTCTAAGCTTCTGCTTATAAAAATTGTTTACCGTTATTTTTTCGGTTTCTAATGCAAAAACGTCTATGAACTCATGACACAGTATTTTTAATTCTTTATCAACAAATTCTGGAAAGTTCCTTGATAAACGTTCCAGTTTTTCTTTATTTTTCTGTTGGTCATGGTTTTATTTTACGATTTTATAGTCACTCAGACTTTCTGTTAACATTTCGACATTGTTAATGATAAAATCATTTTAAGTTGTATTAATAATTCTTACTAAAGGTTTTATTTTGATGTTATTGTGTTAGCAATGTATACTCCATCTTGAAGTATTTGTACTAGTACATCTGTTTCAGTAGAATTTAATCGAACTGACCACTTCAGATCTAGCTGGAATTGATATGGAATTAATGTTAGGAGCGCTCATAACTGGAATAGATATATCATATGGAACATCATTAGTTCTCAAAGTGATAATATATTCATCGTCTGGATAATCCAATACACAATAAACACGTGCACAGTTCCATCTGTTAGTACCAGTTTCTCTTAGTTTTCAACTTCTGGTATGTATTGGTAAATATTTTCTTGTTTCTGGTATTAGTAAGTATTGTTATTCTGCAAAAATATTTTTGTAAATTACATACAAATTTAACATTAGCTCAAAAGCCGACTAAGCTACGTTTACATTTATCAAATATTTGTCGAAAAAAACTTGACGAAGAAATAAACTAATTTTATTTCCTTTCAATACAAATTTTGTTTAGTTATTGGTTTGCATTTATTGAAAACTGTATAAAATACCTTTTTGTAAAATATTTCAGTTTATTTTTTAACATAAAAGCAAAACATAAAAAGCATTTATAAGGATGCAATTTAACATTATACTTTCTACACAAACTTAATACGTCTTTGAGATTACGTAATATGTGTACTGTGGAGCAACCAATCACAACCAAATCGTCCATGTATACGAAGGCTTGTGTTGGTGATTGAAAAATTAGTATTGCACCCAAATCCACTTGCGCGCAACATTCTAAATTATAGAGGCCACACCCGGTTGAGAAGGAGGGATACTCTTTCTCTCAGCCGTACACGAGAGATGTAAAACATCAAAAATCAACGGTTGGAATTAAAAATTTTGTTTAGCACTGGCTAAACATATATTAATGTATTTTTAGATTTAAGATTTGAAAAACTTATTGATGTTTCAATATATAATTGAAGATTCAATAAATAATAAAACTACCACAAAAAAAAAAATTACCATTAAACAAAAACCAAATATTAAAATTTGCTAAATTTTACAAAAGAAAACAGCAACACATTACTATATATACATATGTACGTACATACATACACGAATGAAAAAAACAAGTTTTAACCATCAAAGAACAAAACCAACATAAAGCTGATAAAATTCAAAAATTAGAAAATGAAGACCAAAAATGTTAAATGTTCTTAAACATATGTACATCCCAGCAAAAAATAATCAAGTTTTTGGAAGCAGTACATACTTTTTCTGCCTTAAGAACGTGCTTCATATTAAGCACATACATATGTATGTATTATCTTAACAAATCAGATATGTATGGCAGAAAATGTAAAATTTTTTGATAACTTTATTTAATCAATGTAGAAACAAAAACAAAAAACACACTAACCTTACACTAGTGCATAATAGAAAGCACTATTGTAAGGCAATGATTAAAATTTTAAATTTTACGAAGTGTAACGAACATAATAAGACGACAATACGAATGTTTGATATTGTTTTCGTTCCATGAATTTACTTCATACTCACTGTTCTGAAATAAGCACTGAAAACGAAATGCTCCAAACTGGGACATCGCGAACAAATATCATGCCATACGTAAGCAGGTTTGTAAGCTAATATCACCTGATATTCCCTTACAACCGTGCTTCCGGCGAAGCAGTAAAATTTGCTGGGATATTTAGTAAAAATTAAACTACATATGTATGTATGTACTTAAATATTTATGTATATGCAAATTTGAAAAACTACAAAAATAGACAACAAAAAAAGTACAGTGTCTTTAATTTTATGACATGGTGACAACGGAGTAAGAACCGTTGGTGCAAATACGAAAAAGTACCTAAAAAAAATAAACAGAAACCGTTAATGCAAGTCAAATTTTAAGTACAGTTTCGACGACATACAAAAGGAAACTCAAAACAAAAGAAATAAAGAATATTTGAAGAACAAAGAATAACCTTTAACTAACGAGGTGGTGGTAAATTTTACCCTCTCTTTACATTTTTTTTAAATTCTCTCTTCCATTGCGCTCAATCAATTTAATTCTCTTGGTATCTTCATATATTGTGATCGTTGTTATTAAGTTGTGTTTTGGCTGAGCTAGAATTACCACTCCTCGGCATTTACGTAAGTTTTTCTTTGAACATATTTTACCACCACGTCAGCGTTTGCGTAAGTATTTAGTAGAATCAAATTTACCCCACATCGAAATTAACGTAATATTTTCGTGGAATTATTTTTACCACTCGTCTGTTTTCTTGTTGGTAAAAAATTATTTATTTCAAAAACGTTATATTACACATTTTTTAAATTACGTAATATGCTATTTATGTTTACAGATCATGTCGAATTCAAAAAAACTCAGTGATTCAGTCATATCTCAATTTCTGGAGGAATGTTTCGAGGACGATGACGATGTTAGCGAAGTCGACGACGAAATTGTCGATCCGGATTTCTGCATTAAAGAAAGTGACATGGAGGATAAAATACATACGTATAGAAGATGATTCAAGCAGTGAATACGATGAAGCCGATACAATGATTGTTGAGGAAATTGTTGGCAATGATGAAGAAGAACTAGTTGTTGATGAAAATGTATGTGAATCTGCTGTAAACTACTTTTATGGAGAAAACGGGTTCAAGTGGTCAGCATTGGAACGTCAAATGATTTTACCACATCTGCAAAGACGTCAACACAACCAAAAGCTCCCTCGGGTATTACGAGACACAATTGGTAACATTTTGGGTCCGGACTCGGTAGCTCCGCCTCCAGTAAAACCGATCCACGTTGCTCGTAAGTTATGCCACATATGCCCGACTAGGCTAAAGCGAAAAACTATACACTTTTGTCTGCAATGTAGTAAGCCAATGTGTATGGGATGCAGCAAACATATATGCTTACACTGTGCGAACACAGATTTTGATGTCTAAAAACCCACCTAAAAGGTTGACCTCCAGTTTTTACACCTGACTATTTTTTTTATGATCTCTTTTATATCTTTAAATCTTTTGTATACATTTGGCTGTGAAAAGATGCCCTTTAAGTTTTTGTTTTTTTTTTTTTAATTCATATTTTTTTTATAAGTTATTTATATGTCGTTTTTGTATATTAAAAAAAAGGTTTGTGAAATAAAGTACCTGTTTTGTTCAAACGAATAAAAAATATTTTTGTTTTCTTTATTTTTTGTAATTAAAAATATAGTAGCTTATTTTTAAAAAACAAATAATTATCAAAAAATATTGTTTAAAAAATTTTTTTTAGTAAAATTAAGAGGGGTAAAATTTACCACCACGTCATAAACTATGTCCCAAAATTTCACCTCGTCAGTTAAAGGACAAAAAAAAATCAACGAAATCAATAAAAGAAAACGAAAAAACTTCAAATTATAACAGTTTTCAAAGTGTAATAAAAAAAACAAAAAGTTGAATCACTACAGATTATTGCAAACGAAATCTGAAAAAAATGAAAAAGAAGAACCAAAAACAACGTAAAAGCCTAAGCACAAAACAACAGAGAAACAACATTTCAACAAAGACAAAGAAGAAGATGACAAAGGAGAAGGTATTTTAGTTAACAACAGGGTGACTGAATATTTAGTGTACATGATATTATTTATACAATTGTAAATATTCTAAAAATGTTTTCACGATTTTCACTACTTATTATTATACTATGTAACTATGAATTAATTAAAATATGAAAATAAAGTATTTTAACGCATTTATAAAAGAAATTATATATGTATAAATATTTACAAAACAAATAAAATTTTTAATAATTATCTACATTAAATCTAAACGTTATCCATATTTACAATTGTCGATAAATATTATTAAAATGTGTATGTCTACTAGAGTTGTCAACCGATTAAGAATAATTCGATTAATCGATCAAACAAAACGAAACTCTTGTTCGAATAATTTTAAAATGCCGAATTTCGAATAACGAATAAATCGATTAATTAATGTCAATTAATCGAACAAATTTTTGCATACGTAAAATATATGTTAAATTTGATAGTGTGATTTGAAACAAAGCGAATACTTGTTATTTTGGATGTTTGTAGTTGTTGTAGAACTACGCTTACCTAGTAGTCGTGCTATGTTTTAAATGAAACGTTAAACAATTTTCAAGAATGGGGTTTTTTTCACTCTCAGGTGAATAAGTTAGAAATACACTAAAAACCAAAAAAGAACCAATTGCTTTATATAAATCTTATCATGTAAGTAGAAAATATTGTTATTGTATTTTATTTTTTTTAATTACATAATTATCTTTCAGAATGAGCTTGGTTTGGAAGTATTTTACCAAGAACAAAAAAGAAAGAAATCAAAATCACTTATAACAAGTGTCCTAAAGTATACAAAATTGTTGGATCAACAACAAAAAAATTAATAATTATTTTGTAACAGATTTACTAAAACGCATTAAAATAAGATTAAATAAGAGACGTATAAAACTTTAAAATACGTTAATAATATTTTTAAATTCTGGAAATTTTCCGAGCAATGAAAGTTTTTAAAATATTTAAATTTAAACTAAAGAATAAGCAAATGAATTATACTCAGGTAAAAGTAATGACATAGAAGAATTTATTAGTAATGAGAATAACAATCTTATTCTTCTATTTTTTGTACTAATAAAATTCAGAAAATAAAATAGAATTTAGCGATATATTAGACGATATGGTATATTTGAAAAAATCTAAAAAAGAACAAAAAAATTAGATAAACTATTTTATGCTCTTCTCACTATATCGTGGATCGACAATTAGCGAGTTTTTTTTTCAAAATCAAATTTAATAAAAACAAAAAATCGTTTGAAAGCAAAAAATATTGTTTTTAAAAGATTATTTCTTAAGAACAACCTAAATTGTCTGATTTAACAAAAAAATCATTTGATATATTTTGACTGAATAAAACATGTGTATTTGAAGTATTAAAATCGACATACATCAGTTCAAAGTAATTTCAGTTATTACATTTTTAAGTTTTTTTATGTACAGTAGAATCTTAAAAAAGTTAACCAAAATGTTCCAAGGGGTATTAACTTTTTCGAACTTTTAACGTTTTTTTATAGTCGAAAAAAGGAATATATAAAGTATGTAAATATGTAAACAATTTATATTTTTATTAAAAGACTTAAATAGTTTTCTTATTTTTTAAGTATTTATTACTTGACCTTTTTCGTTTGTTTTTGATATTTATTTTTAATAAAAACGGGCTTTTAAGGTCATATATTTAAAATAAAATTATATCTTTTATTTCTTTTTAACTTCCGACGTTTCGTTGGAAAATCCCAACACCATCAGGGAAAATATTTTTATTTTGATCTGGTAATACAGAAATTTTTTTTGTTAAAAATTTTTTGCAAATATTTTACAATTTTTGTTGTGATTAAATTTAAACTAAAAACAATCATGTAATTACTTACATATGTCAAGTGATAATTTTAAATTTAAAAATTTGTTGCATTTAATATAAAATTACACAAGTAAATTAAAATCAAAATTAACACATAACGTACAAAATATCAGCATATTTGCTTCTTCGGTTAAATATCACAGATTATTTTAAAATAAAGCTATAGAATAATTTGCATTTGTATTGTCCTTTTCTCCTTTTTTGTTTATTGCACTGTTCCCTTTTTGTTGAATTCTAAGGCTCTCTAATATCATTTGTTCTGACGTCTCTCTTTGTTTAATATCATCACATTCCTCAAGTCAGCTGCATGTTTGTTTTCGGTACAATGTTGTGATAATGCTGTTGTGTGTTTTTCTTGTATATAAATTTCATTTTCGTGTGCATATTGATTAGGTTCCCACATGATTTGCATCATCTTAAAAAATTTATACGCTCTAAAAAGAGCTGCACGTTGATTATGAAAAACTGTTAACTTATCCGCGTGTTTACCTTTTTCGCGAGTTAGCTTTTCTAAGATTCTACTGTATTATTAATTTTATGAATTTTTTTTTGTTAATAAATATATTAACTATTTTATATTCAATTTATTTTGGTTATATATGCATTTTTGTGTTAATAGCAAACATTTATTTTTTGTCAATAAATAATTTGTAAGCATTTTTTTATTCGTTGTTCTCATCGATTAATCGAATAATTTTTTAGCTTTAAAGCAAATACAGAAAAAGATAGACATGTTTTGACGATGAGATATAACAGAAATAGAGAAAGTTTTAACCAAAATCCTCATTCAAACTTTAGATTTTCCCGTGGTAATAATCATCAACAATTTCATGGGTCGAATGCGCACAATAATAACTCTAGAGCCAATAATCACAATAATTCTCGAAATAATAGGTACAACAAGCGAGGTAGAAACAATAACAATTCCAGTTATAATAACAATTCCAGTTACAATATCAACTCCAGTTATAATCGGAATTCGGGGCGAATGCCCTATACGTACCAATTAAAGAGTTCTAAAGGTCTAACAGTCGTAATAAAAGGTATAGACTCTAGCGTGGATCCAGAAGAGGTCAAGTCTGGCCTTGAAAATAGTGGCTACAAGGTGAAAAATGTCTCAAACATTAAAAATAGAGAAAAAATTCCCCAACCAATATTTATAGTCGAGTTAAAGCCAGATGACATAAAAATAAAAAAAGAGGGACATCCAATATATGACTTAAAGTACTTGTTGCATCGAAGAGTTACCGTTGAGCTTCCACATAAAAGACCTTGACCTGTTCAACGCCTGAACTGCCAAGAATTTGGGCACACGAAGTCTTATTGCAAGTTGCCTACAGTCTGCGTTGTATGTGGTGAGTTACACAGTACCGCTAACTGTGATAAAATAAAAGGTGATCCCAAGGCGAAAAAATGTGGCAATTGCGGCGGAAATCACATTGTCAACTATTGAGGCTGCCCCCTTTACTCGTTTTTTAAGAATTCACCAAACAAAAAAACTAATGCTACTCCCGCTCAGCCTAAAACCCCTATTAACTATCCACAGTTACCACAACCGTCCAACAGCCAGAATCAATATTCAAACGTTTTTAAGCCTAACGCGAGTAGTGCTCAACAACAAGCTAATAACAAATTTTCATACGCTAGTATATTAAAAAGCAACCAGAGTACGGCGCAAAAAACCGTAAATGTAAATGAAGACTTGGGGTCTAATTTTAGTCGTATTAAAGCCTCAATTGAGAGCTTAATAAGAACAGTAAATTCATTTACTCTCAACATGTCCTGTATGATGCAGGAAATGTTGAAAATGCAGTCTAGCCTGTTGCAGGATGTACTAAACTAGCCATAAACTTAAAAATCTGTTTTTGGAACGCAAACGGTATCTGCCAACATAAAAACGAAATAAATGATTTTTGTGAAGATTATCTTCAAGCAACAAACATCTGCATTGAAAATTACTATCAAAAATTTGTAATATCACCTGTTTATTCCCCCCAAGATTTTCAATTACCGAGAGTCAATATATACATTTTTATAAATCACTGCCCCCCGTTTTCTAGCAGCTGGCGACTATAATGCTAAACACACATTCACGTTTAATCACTCCTAAGGGTCGTGTTTTGTTCGACACTATATATAAAATGGGTTTGAATGTAGTTTCAAGTGCTCAGCCAACATATTGGCCAACAGATCGACAAAAAATTCCTGATGTAATCGACTTTGGAATCATAAAAGGTATTCCCAGCGTAATGATTGCAGTTGAATCATCTATGGATTTATCTTCAGACCACTCGCCTAAAATTGTCAATATATGCTCGCATGCAACTGCATCACCTACATGTGACTAACCAACGATATCTGCACATATAATGTGGCTGAAATACAAAAAATACCTGAGTGCTCATTGCTCGGACAATATCCCGTTGAGAACACCTTCTGACATAGATGACTCTATTACGTTACAGATCGGCTCAGCTAAAATTAAGGCTTAAGGAGTGTACCAAGCAGCTTAAAAAAGTTTTAAAAACACAAAAAACAGCTTCCCTTCAAAAAAATCTTGAAGAACTAGATGAAACACCACAAACAGACTATTCGCTGTGACATGCAGCCAAAGGACTTAAAAGGCCAGGGATTTGCAAACCGCCGTTACAAGATTCGAATGGTGACTGGGCAAGAACTAATGCTGAAAAAGGTGCTCTTTTCGTGAAACACTTAGAAAAAGTGTTTACTCCAAATATTTCTGCTGATATTGTTGAACTGCCACCAGTCGTTTTTTTACCAGAAATATCGCTAAGAATTAATATTTTGGAGATTGAAAAGGCAATTAATACTCCTAACAGCAAAAAAGCACCAAGTATTGATAAAATAAGCAAGAAAATGCTTCAAGAATTGCCTTATGTTGCAAACCGAATAATACTATTCATCTTTAATAGTATTTTACGACTGCAATACTATCCAATAGAATGGAAGGTTTTGATGATTACACCAAAGCCCGGTTTATTGTCCAATATCTCGAAACTTTTTGAAAAACTAGAGAAACTTTTGAAAAAATGAAATATAGTTCAGCGCTTGCTATTGATGTCGCACAGGCTTTTGATAAAGTGTGGCACGAAGGTCTGGTTCACAAATTAACACAAAATCTACCCGCAAACATCGTCAGGCTCTTAAAAAGCTATTTAAAGGAACGAAAATTTGTAGTTAGGGAAGGCAATTTCTTAAGCCCTACGCAGTCGATTTTTTTTTTTTTTTTTTCATTTATTTCAATTATAAATGCATTTCATATTGATCATAGACCTCAGCGCCTTAAAGGCATTATTGAGGCAAGCTGGCAACAAAGTTTAAGCATATTTTACAACATTTACAGAGGAAATAAAAAAGAAAATTCAGAATATTAATTAGAATTATGTATAGATAATTATACATATAAAGAAAAGAGTTTAAATCGGAAAAATAATGATATTGATACATAATGAAGAAATTAAATAACGTTGAATACAAAATGTTATTACTTATAGTTATGAGGCTAAATAAATTTCATCTTCATCATGGCCTGCAGCTTGTTGAGATCTGCGACCCATTGACTTCATTGTTGTTGCTTCTAGCAAGAGTTCATCCACATCTGCTTCACATCTGATAATTCCTGGTTTTGATAGCTCACTTCTCTTTGTAAAAACTTTTCCTCCAACAGCGTACACAGCACGATATCCAACATTTTTCAACGACATTGCATAATTCAATAGCGTTAAAGTTTCTTTACTTAAAAAGTCATTAACATATACATATTTCATGCTTTCATTTTCCTTAAGTTTGGTTTTAATCGATAAAAATGTTTCTTTTGCTTGCTTAGAGCTAAACTTGACAACAACCTGTTGTTTTGCATTTGATGGCTTATGTTTATTTTTAATAAAGTAAGCATCGTGAATGCATTCAGGTTTTATAACCACACCAGCACTTGCGATTTTCAACACTGTATCAACTGGTGAATCTTTATCAGAAACCTCAACTCCTCTGATTAAGCAGTCATTCTTAACTTTTTCATTGTTCAACAATTTTACAGAATTTTTAAGATATTCCACTTCAGCCTTTAATTATTTATTCTCCTTTGTTATTATTTCCAAGTTCTTTTTGTTTTCTGCAACACCGTGCACAATCTCAGCAAACTGTTTTGACATCAAATTCATCGCATCTTGCAGACCGGACAATTGGTCGAGTTTTTTCAATTCTTCTTTAATTTGTTTTAATTCATTAATGGTACCACTATTATTACATAAATGACAAACAAATTCTTCGCTTTCGTTGTTAAGAAAATATTCATATTTACGTTTATCTAATGATGTACATATTACATGATAAACTTGATTACATTTGTCGCATTCAATAAAGTCTTCCTCTTCTTCCTTTACCAGCATTTTGCATTGCAGACAATTTTTGTATATTGTTATATATTTATTAAAAAAAAATATTTTGTTTACTATTAATTATGAAATTAATTTCTTTTTTATAAATGTTTGCAGAGAGCCAAAAAAACTGATGTTCATCGATAAGGGCTGCCAACTTATGCCTATTGAAACCGGAGTTCCTCAAGGCAGTATCTTCGGTCCTTTACTATACTTAATATATGCCTCTGACTTACCGTTAAGCAGTAACATTCACACGTCACCATTTGCTGATGATACGGCTTTTCTAAGCGCTCATGAAAATCCTGTAGAAGCTTCCCGGAATCTACAAGGGTACACCTCAAAACTGGAAACATGGCTAAAACAATGGCGGATAAAAGTGAATGAGCAGATATGTGTCCACGTAACTTTTACATTACGCAGGGAAACATGCCCGCCTATACAAATCAACAACAAGACTATTCCGCAACACACTATAGTAAAATATTTAGGCATTCATCTTGATCGTCGTTTAACATGGAAATCGCATATAGACGCAAAGTTAATACAAATGAAATTAAAAGCAGCCCAAATGAATTGGCTTATTGGAAGAAATTCTATACTAAGCCTAGACTGTAAACTACTATTATACAACGCGATCCTGAAACCAATATGGTTCTATGGAATCCAGTTATGGGGCACTGCCTCAGCATCGAATGTCGAAAAAATTCAAAGGCGACAGAATAAAATACAATAACAGCAGCCCCCTGGTATTCTACGTACAATTACAGCAGCTCCCCGGTATGTCAGAAATCATCGGATTCATAAAGATCTAGATGTTCCGTTGGTGAAGACAGTATTTTCAATAAACGCTAAAAAATATATAAAAAAACTTGAGGTGCACCCAAATGTACTTGCGCGCAATATTTTAAATTATAGAGGCCACACCCGGCTAAAAAAGAAGGATACTCTTTTTCTCAGCCGTACACGAGAGATGTAAAACAACATAAATTAACCGTTGAAATTAAAAATTTTGTTTAGCATTGGCTAAACTTATATGTAATATTTTTTAGATTTAAGATTTGAAAAACTTATTGATAATTGATAATTGATATTGATATTGAAGATTCAATAAATAATAAAATTTATCAAAAAAAAAAAAAAAAAAAAAAAAAAAATTCAATTAATAAAAATAGTTTGAAACATGAACGTATTAAAAACTTAAAACTTATTTTGAATGCTAAAATGCCAAACTATGTCAAGAAAGATCTAATGCCAATATATGAGGAATATGCAGATATCTTTACTCTTAAAAGTGATAAGATTACCATAAATAATTTTTATGAACAACAACTACGACCCAATGATATGCACATCACCTGTTTATATCAAAAAATTATCGGCTCCCACATACGCAAAGAAGCGAAATTAAGAATCATGCTCAGAAGTTACTAGCAAATGACTTGATTGAACACAGCACGTCAAATTATGACAGCACTTTAATTTTGGTTCCAAAGATAATATCAAATCCCATCGTATCTGCGTTGATTTTCGAGCAATTAATAAAAAACTCATAGCTGACAAATATCCTTTGCCAAGGATTGATGATATACTCGACAACCTTTGTAGAGCTAAACATTTTTCGATAATCGACCTTTTTTCTGGTTTTCACCAGATACCGCTTCATGAAGACTCAAGAGACTTAACATCATTTAGTATAAATCAAGGTGCATTTAGATGGAAGGTTTTAACGTTCGGACTGAATGTAGCTCCGAATTCTTTTTCGCGAATGATGTCTATAGCATTCTCCGTTTTAGAACCAAATAAAGCATATTTATATATGGAAGATATTATCGTTATTGGAAACAGTAAATAACATCATTTAAAGAATTTGGCTAGTGTTTTTGGAACGTTAAGAAAGTACAAATTGAAAATTAACACGTACAAGTGCAATTTTTTTAGACCCGATGTCACATTCTTAGAACACAAATGTACCTCGAACGGGCTCTTACCTTTACAATTACATAACGAGGAAAAAAGTACATTTTATTTGTGACAACAATTGTCAGAAAGTCTTCGAGACCATAAAATCACTTATATCACCCAAAATTCTCCAATACCCCGACTTTACGAAAGAATTTATAATTACTGTCGATGCTTCAAAGATTGGTTGTGGTCCAATTTTGAGTCAGAGGACTGATGGACATGATTTGCAGTGTATTACGCATCTAAGGCTTTTAGTAAATCAGAACAAAGAAAACCAGTAATAGAACAAGAACTTTACGCCATATACTTTGCCATAAATCAATTCCGACCTTATGTCTATGGAACAAATTTTATTGTCAGAACTGATCATCGACCGTAAGTCTACTTATTTAATGTAAAGGATCCATCATCCAAACTAACGAATATAAGACTTAAACTTTCAGAATATAATTTTTAATAGAGTACATAAAAGGAAAAGATAACGTTGGTGCAGATGCTTTATCTCGTATTTCGATTGAAGAATTGAAAAAAGCGATATGTACTGAGCAAATTCTCGCCGTTACAACTCGAGTAATGTCAGAGCGGAATTGCATAAGCAAACCAACTTCAGAAAATTATAATGAAATTAAGTTACGAGTATACGACAAATTTTCCCAAAATTTTAACAAAACCATTTCGAAAATATATCAGAAATAAGCTATGAACATAATGATATAACTAACATAAAACTTAAAATATTCAACAGATTTAAATTGAAATTTTTATAAATATTTAGATTGTCAACGAAACATTGAATTTCGAGGATATGCTTTTGATGCTTCAACGGGAAGCAAACAATCGTAATATTTACATATATATTAGAATGGTGTAAAGACGATTCATTTTTTAGTAGCTACAAGATTGGTGAATTGAAAACCCATGGTAATAGAGTACTAACAACTCTGAAAATAATGTTAGTGGAACCAATAGAAATGGTATTTGCAAAGGATAAACAGACAAAACTGTTGGAAATTCATCACAATTTTAGGTGGTCATTGTGGCAGAAAAAGATTATATGCAAAGTTAAAGACAAAATATTACTGGAAAAGAATGACTAGGGATATAGCTTCTTTTATTAAAAATTGCACAGACTGTAATACGAATAAAGTTAGAATTGGAACAAAAGAAAAACTCACACTTACACCCACACCAATTAAACCTTTTGAAGTGGTAGTATTGGACACAATTGGTCAGTTACCAACATCAAAATATGGTAATAAATATGGGTTAACTTTAATATGCAATTTTACAAAATATCTTGTTACGATACCTATACCAGATAAAAGTGCAAAACGGTTGCGGAAGCAATTTTTTAAAATTTTATTTTGATTTACGGTAGAATGAAGTCAATTAAGACTGATTTAGGTACTGAATTTAAAAATGATATTTTTTGTGAACTGTGCAAATATTTAAACATTGAGTTAAATTTTTCAACCGCTTACCACCACCAAACCGTAGGAACAGCTGAACGAAATCATAGAGTTTTTAACGAGTACATAAGATCTTATATCAGCGAAAACATATCGGACTGGGATACTTACTTAAAATATTTTACTTTCTACCATAACACAACTTCAAGTTCAACTTTTGATAATAAATATACACCATTCGAACTTGTATTTGTAAAAGAACCAATTATGCCAAATGAACTGAAACTGGATAAAATTTATCCTATTTATAATGAAGAAAATTATAGCAAAGAAGTTAAATATAGCCTACACACTACGGCAAATGAACTCTTAGAAAAACAGAAGAAAAGAAATAAAAACCTGTACGATATATTTGCAAATCCGTGTAATTTAAAAATTAATGATAATGATATTTTGATAAATACAAAAAAATACCGTATGATAAATTTGAACCCATATATGATGGTCCATTCATTGTTAAAAACATTAATGGTGTAAATGTCACAATATACAATGAAAATTTAAAAAAGAAAAAACAATACATAAAGATAGAATTAGGAAAGCATAAAATATTGTTAAAATAATAAAAAAAAAAATATATTAATATTTCTTCTAATTTCTTCGATCTTTTATTAAATTTATTTTCAGTCTGATTTTCGCGAGTTAAAGATCCACTTTTATGTTTTTTTTAAAAATAACAATAAAAAATTTTATTTTTAAAAAACCAATATTTCGCTTCTTCAGGGTTATATTACGTTAATATTAATATGAAAAAATGTATTGTTTGTTTACAAATTTTTGATAGGAAATTGAAAAATTATTTAAAAAAACATTTTCTGGCGCCAAATCAAAAAATTAATAATTGTATGAACAAATTAACAAAATTATTTTAAAGCATATCTTAAGGATTATAGAGAACATTAATATATAAAAACAAAACAACATATTTCACAAAAAGTTAGCTTAAATTTCTACTTCTATTAACTAAATATCTATAATTCTGAGCTATATTTGCTGTATCTATTTTGTAATTAATCCGTTGTGTATTGTGAACTTTACTGATCTGTAACATATAATAGCTTGGAATCCATTTTTTTTATTATAACATATTCAACATTCAATATCAAGATACATACAATTTTTGCAGAACAAAATTCTAGGCTTGGCATATAAATCAGTGATTTATACGTTTTTTCTGGGTTTTCTTTTTTTCGAACTTTGTTCTTGTTTTTTCCCCACTGCCAAATTAGATTTTTAATAAGAGAATTCGGGAAATTATAGTCTGATAATATATTTCTTAATATAAGACTCTTCTGATTAAATTATTTGCCGTGTTTATTATGACTCTTTTTGGGTGTTTTGAAAAATAGTTTATTATTCTTCCTGACGCTGTGGGTTTTTGATACCAATCTATTTTTAAGGTATTACCTTCTCTAATGATTAAGGTATCCAAATATGGTAATCTACAGTTTTTTTCCTTTTCCACTGTGAATTTGATGTTTCGGTGAAAGTTATTCAATTTCATCAAGATTGTTTCGATCGTGCTTTCCCGTGCTATGCTAAATATATCATCTACATATTTAGTCAATACTTTTGGTTTCTCCGGCAATTTGCTGATTACTGTGTCAAGAAGTTTCTCCATCACTATATCCGCTACAATAGGTGAAGCTGGAGATCCCATAGGTAAACCTCTTTTTTGCATATAAACATTTTTGTCGAACAAAAAATAGCGATTGTCTTTTATGCGAAATTAACCAATTTTTAAAAATAATTCCTTAGTCATAGTTGTGAATTTTTAATTTCATTCCATTTTTCATCTATAATATCTAAAGCTAAATCTACAGGAATGCTCGGGAATAAGGATATTACGTCAAACGAAATCAATCTTTCATCATTATCCAACACTAAATTCTCTAATCTATCTTTAAATTGTATAGAATCTTTCACATTGAATTTCGAATTGTCAGTAATTTTTCTTAATATCGTTGTTATGTATCTACTTTATTGAATAGAGGGAGAATTGACACAAGAACATATCGGTCTGAGTGGATAGTTTTCCTTGTGAATTTTTGGATGTCCATAGATTCTTGGTGCTATTGCTGTTTCCGTTTTTAATGTTTTTTTTTTCTGTTTTTTTCTCAATCTCAGTTATCACTTTGTTTTTGAATAGTTCTTCCACTAAATCGTTATTTTTCTTTTGTAAAACACCGGTAGGGTCTTTTTTAATCTTTGGTATGTCATCATGTCACAAACAATGTTTCTCATTTTTGTATTATATTAATTTCTGTCAATTGCCACCGTTACATTCCCTTTATCCGCGTTGAGAATTAGCATATTCTTAGTTACGTTCAAAAACTTTTTGGCTTGTCGTAATGTGTTTAATACAAACTTGTCCCTATTATCCATTCTGTTGTTATTTAGATGTTCGAAAAAAAGAAAACCCAGAAGAAACGTATAAATCACTGATTTATGTAAACAGGATATCGGAAAGATTCGAAGAATCAAAAATGTTTAACACAGAAACAATACAAGTAGCACACAAAACACACAAAAATTTAACTACTATATACAGCAAAATTAAAGACAAGGTTCCTAACATGGAGAAATCTAATGACGTATACAAAATCCCGTGTATTGGAAAGGAAGAGGAAAAGTGTGAAAAAGTATATGTGGGAACTACTAAAAATAAACTTAAAACTAGATTATCATCACACAGATCGGATCAAAAATCAAGTAATATTAATTCGCAAAAACAGCGTTGACGACCCACTGTGCAGAAAATAAACATTCTCCAAACTTTGATAATGTGAGAATATTGCAGAGCGAAAATAATTACAAACGAAGATATATGTTAGAAATGCTACATATCATTAACGTACCAACTGGGCGTCCAAAATATTCGTGTTTTTTGTGTGATTGGGATTCACGATACGGAGAAGTTGTAAAAGGAAGAAACCAGTACAAACAGCATAACAGGAATAGTCGCATTGGACGGAAATGGCCTTAAGACAATAGGCTATACGAAAGTCTTGTTGCTGAAATGAAAATTTTGTTGCCGTTGCTCCACATTAAACTTGGCATTGCTAAAAATGTTATTAAATGTATCGCAAAAAGATCGGCAGTATTCAACCGCTTAAAAGTCATTTTCCCAAGACTAAGTACCGCCAAAATTCAGGAAGGGGTTGTTAATGGTCCCGACATACGGAAACTAATGAGTCGTTAAGATTTTGACCAAGTTCTGACAGACCGAGAATTAAAAGCATGGCTCGCATTGAAAGCTGTCATTAAAGGACTTTTGGGTAAAGAACACACAGACAACTACAGGCAATCTGTTGTAGACATGTTGGCAGCTTTCGATGAAATTGGGTTTAATATGTCGTACAAAAAAGACTTAGTTTTGTGGAAAATTTTTTTACAAAGCATGAATATCAAATAATTTTTCATAAGCACCACAAAAATTTTCTAAATCAATTTTTTAAAAAAATTTTAATTGTTGCACAGGTCTCTAGCAATAATTTGGCTTTTACAGATTTAAAAAATATCAATTAGTCGACGAGTTATAGCCAAAAAATCATATAAACAATACGCTGAAAATCAGCATTTGACTGCAAAGTTCGAAGGTCGATTAAAAAAAATTCGAACTAAAATAAACAAACGCCGCGATACGGGTCTTCTAATTTAGCCTCTATTTTCTCCCCTCACTCTCAGAATCGACCTAATTTTTGCTAACCTGAATTTGTTCCACAGTGTATTGGTAAATCTGTGAGAAAAGGAGAAATATTAAAATAAATTTGTGAGTGAGTTTAAACTTTAAAGAAATAGTAGAGACAGTAAATAGAGTCGGCAGGAATTTAGATATGTATATATGAGAAATATTTTAACAGGTTTTGTGCGAATTTTATTGAAGAGGAGAAATTTAATTCTGTGTGAATTAAATAAAGAGGAGAAATTAAATTCTGTCTGAATTTAAATAAAGAGGAGAAATTAAATTCTGTGTGAATTTAAATAAAGAGGAGAAATTAAAATTTCTGTGTGAATTTAAATAAAGAGGAAAAATTTAAATACCGTGTGAATTTAAATAAAGAGGAAAAATTTAATTCTGTGTGAATTAAATAAAGAGGAAAAATTTAATTCTGTGTGAATCAAATAAAGAGGAGAAATTTAATTCTGTGTGAATTAAATAAAGAAGAGAAATTTAACTCTAGGTGAATTAAACAAAGAGAAGCTACCTAACAAGTACTGAAAAAGCATTTGCACATGAATACTGACGAGGTTTAGTGGCTTTCACCGAAAAACAACGTTTGTTTCTATTCAGCTAGAGCTGTTGAGAAATCTACAAAAGGGATGTATAAATATTAAATTTTTACTTTGGTGCTCGAAATATGTTAACAATGTCTACCTAATATTTCTCTAATTATAAGCATTTACGAACTTGAGCCTGTACAAATATTTACAAAAAGGAGAAATATTTGAATAAAACTTTGAATAAATGCAAGCAAAGAAGTAAAATACACTCGAAAATTTTGCTAATCATTTTTCACACATATTGTCGAAGTAGTTCACATTTTTCTAGGTAGGGAAAATATTAAGCATTTATTTATCCAATAATAAATAACACTGTGATATTCGAAAAAATTAACTTCGATGAATCCTTTTCGAACTATTATTATTCACAATATCCGATTTATTTATTCTAATACAGGCAAATTTCCATCTACCAATATATTTACATTGGAAAATTACACTAGAACCTGCAGCGGCCTTAGATTTGGCTTTTTAATGTTGAACAATGTGTTTGGTAATAAATAATTATTAGCTGAACAACAATATTTTTATTACGTAAATACCTACATATGTACCAATTTTCCATCATGAAATTTCTAAAATTATGTGCATACATATAAAATAACAATTTTTTAAAATTATTTTTTCAAATTGATTTCGCTGTCGACAACCAAACTTGCGTGATTGCATTCTGACAGTTGCGCACGTAAAATATATCATAGTGGGTGCCAAATTTTTATGAAAATGCTTACATTATCGCTCGCTTTCTTTGTCAGACTAAATTTTTTTATATCAATAATTTTTGTTTATCTGGCTAACTTCCTTTTGATTGACAATTTTTTTTTTTTATAATTTTGAATAAAATTATTAAAATTTCTACATATGTACATATAAGCAAAATTGGCTTAGTTCACTGCGTATCAGCTGTCGTTTTGCAATTAAGTGATGCATAAGTAGAGTAAATATGTATAAGCTATTGGTTTTTAGTGTTGCTTATTTGCAAATATGTAGCATGTGCATTTCTCTGTATTGTTTAGTGTAGAGCAAAAATATACTACACAATTTTGCAAATGCAATGATGTAAAACCATTTGCACAAGATTGTGAATAGGGCTAATGACTTTAGTTGCTATTGCATATTTTTCACGAAATAAATTTGCATAAAGAAGAGTGCTGTTATCTGAGGCGAAATAGAGATAAGGGATTTTTGCAAATTGAGAAGTTTGAACAATTAATAGCTCAACATATGCCAAGCAACTATTGAAACGCCTTTATCAACGCCTAAGCCGACTAAGGCATTTTCACTTTGATATTTCATAGTTGTATTAAGCGTCTATATTGGTTTTTATAATAGGGGGCACCTTTGAACACTTTTTGCTTTCAAGCCTCATAAATATATATATTTTTGAATTATTGACTTTTTATATAATTTAACTAATATGTATGGAAATAAACTTAAAGTTCGATTTAATTTTTTTTTTTATTTTTTATGGATGAAGTCATTGTGTTCAAATGTGTCCCCCATACATAAACAGTCTTATTTTTTATATACATACAAAATTCTACATTTATTTGAGCTTGTACCCAAGTATTTAGCAATATCTAACCCGCAACAAATAAATAAAATTTAAAATTATATACAACATATATAATAAATACGATTTATTCATTAAGAAAAACATAAACATTATCATTCAAAAATAAAAAAAATCAGATCAAAAGTAAGTTTTATATTCACCCCTATCATGAATAATTTTTCCCTCGAAACTTTTCCCCTTTCCCTAAATTTACAATCGTGGAACAATTCTCCGTGTATAATTTCATGACAAAATAAAATTCCCCTAATCGTGAATGATTTTTTTTCACTTTTCCCTTCAATTTATTCACTTAATTTTTGATGGGGAACATACCATAACATGTAAGTATGTAGTTCTTATTAGTGCTGGCAAAGTATTGAGTAGTGGGTACCGAGTATCGAGTATTTGCCCTTTTTTTTGGATACTCAATACTCAAAAGTAGTTACTCGATACTTTCAGAGTTGTATTTTTAAGCAGTTGGGTGGCTAAAATAGTGTATAAAAATACATCACTGTACAGAAAGACAACAACGTGTAAGCTAAAAAATTAAACCAACCGCCGAAATAAATCTGTCAATAAAATAGAACCATAAAAAAGTATTAATTTTCCAAAGAACCATTATATGCATAACTACATTTTTTTGAGAACAATTAAATTATTTCTGAAGTTGTTAACGTTGAATTAAAAGTTAGCTTTACATTTATTTTTGATTTAATAATAAAAGACACACAAAACCTATAATAGTGAAGATCTATTTTTAATTTTGGAAGAAACTACTTCAATTTGCAGATAAAAACTATGCGTTAAAAATTCAAAAAATCCGTTAAAAGTATCGCGTAGTATTGAGTACCCAAATGAAAAGTATTGAGTATTATTGAGTAATGAAAAATAGTAGAATTTGCCAGCACTAGTTCTTATAATTTGAATATTAAAGCTTAAAAAGTTTATTTTAATGAAAAGATCTGATAGTAATGCACAAACTTTTGTACATATGCTCAACAAAATTCAAAACAACACGCCGATTGCCTACAGATTTGCGAAGCTTTAATTTGTTAGATTTTTTTCCGTTTGTTGGCTTTCCAAAAAGTAGCCGAATTATTTTACCACATAAAAGTTAGAATGCAAAAAACAAACGAAGCTACCAAGCTAAAGCTCCAACACTGAATATTTACCTTTGATTTTTTAAGTTTTCTTTAAAATAAATATGTCCGTGTATATTTTTAAACAAAAAGTTCTTTGATTTCTTATTATTTTATTCTTCTTTCCTTTTTTACACTCACTGAGAACTGACAGCGGGAATAATTTTTCACGGGATATTCACGATATCATTTTTCCCTTCGAGGGGAATGAAAATTTCACAGGAACAAAAATTTCACTTGTTATTCATAATCCCCCCTTATTAAGGCATAAAAATAAACTTAAAAATATAAAAGAGAAAATTCAGGTCACAAATAACTCTTTTTTAAATTAAGTAAGGTACGCACAGAAAAATATAAATCACATTCATTAACAAAATTAATTTAGTTGTCTTAATAACCCATTAACATGTTCAAAGGTGCCCCTTTTTTTTGTTCAAACATGAACTAGCGTTCCATTTCACGGAAATTTATAATATACATTTTTTTACATAAATCTCAAAGAACTTAGCTTAATTTTGTTTGAAATGAATTTTGGACTGCAATAAATTTCTTTCATAAAAGAAACCGAACACTGAATACTTCGTACACTCTTCCAAAAAAAAAAAAAAAAATAATAAAAAAATCTACAATGGCACTCTGCATACTTGTTCAGCCAACTACAATCGGTCGACGAGAGAAAAAACTAGCAAAAGTTGTTGACGTTGTTAGAAAACAAGGTTGTCATAAGAAAAACTCGGTTAAGGGTCGGAAATTATTTTAAACTAAAATTTTATCAACATTGTTCAAAGGTGCCCCGTGTTAAAACGTGCACCCCTCACCACATTACTAGCTGTGACCGGTGCGCTTCGCTTCACTATCGTCTTCTAATATAAAAACATCACTACATACATAATATGTATAAATAATTTATTGTTCTATCCTTTTTGTGAAATTTCATTACAACTCATTAAAACACAATGAATTTAAAGACATTTCGCTGAAAGTGTAGTAGTGACTAGTCGGTAACGCGGCGGCAAAATTTTGCAATTGGAAAATCCGATTTTGACAGCGCGTTTAATAGTGAAGTTAGCTGCAAAAGACAAGCACTCATGATACAATGACTATAAGGTAGTCTTACAAGCCCAGCTGACAATTCTGTTAAAATACTTGTTTTTTATTTTAAGTGTTAAATTTTGATTTGTATTTATTTTTTCGTATTTGAATGAATAATTTTTATTTATATTTTTGTCACAGGTTGTCACATACACATTTATACTTTTGACTTCTGAGGAATTTTTTTGTTGTGTTTGTTGTAGAGATGCATGTATTATTAGGTTATGAGTATACTATTATAATCAGGGTTGTTATATATTTTGTAATAACCCTGTTTTAATGACAAAGCGTTGACGCTCTTGTTTAGGTATGGTATTTCAGCGTTAACGCTAGGCGGTAGAAAACGTTCCGCTTTCCGCTCTTGTTTAGGTATGGCTGTTATAAACACATTCGCCACAGCAGACTACACGAACACATGACTACAAATGTTGCCAGCTACCGTTGTAGCCGTTTAGCCAGCTACTTAATTATTTTGGAACCGACAGATACACAGTAAAATGCTGATCCTGAATTATTGCAACGATTCATTTATGTATATTACAGTGTTGCATATTTAGCGCTTTTACTTTTTAAAGTTCGCTGGGGCGAATTGAATTCGCCACTCCCATCACTTTGTATGGATTCGCTTTGACATAAACCGAAATAATTCATCTCATGGATCTCTTTCATCTCTCAAAACATATTTTTTATTGGCCGTAACTCCTAGAATATGGAACGGATATAAGCGGATATATAAAATACCTTTATACTGGTATAAAAATTTTTTTAAACAATTTACCCATTGCGAGCATAGCTGCCAGATTTTTTTTGGTAATATCGTCATATTTTTAGGCAAAAATCGTCATTATCGCCACTATAGCTTATTGAAATCGTCATTAAAACGTCAAATGAAAAAATCGCTTTTTTACCAACAAAACCTATTTTTATTAGAGGCAAAACATAACAAAACTCTTGATTCAGCGAATCTTATTAAAAAACAGCATTATTTAAAATACAGAGATCAAATACTTCACTTAGAATTCACAAAAAAATCACATGTAAATAGATTGCATATTTTTCAATACCTTGAAATATATTTATACATTGTATGAAAAAATAACAAATCCTTTAGTTATTTTTTTCAATTTAGTATAATATGCATTTTAAATTTCATTTTTGGAAACACTTTTTCTAAAAATGCATCAAAACTACAATAAAATTTATACAATAAAATATATTTTTTTAAGAAAATAGACATATACATATGTATATATATTTTACAAATATATATTGCAATTAAACATATCGATTAATTCAGATTATAGCAGGTACATTTGTTTAGCTTTAAATAAACTTTTGAATATAATATTGCCTCCAAAGACGACTTTTTCAATTTCTTATTTTAGTCTTATTTACGTTTAGCTGACTAAATATTATTTCCATATTTGCTTAATAATGTGGTAAAACTAGGATTTTTGTAATAAATCGGAAACAAAAGACTAGAATCCCTCGTTTGCATCTGTGATAGTTTTTTCGAAAAATCCAATAGTTATATGTTTTTATTAGGACAATAATTTCAATTGTCTGAACTCTGTTTCTAGCTCTTGGTTTTCAGTTTCTTCAACAAAATAAGTCAATTATTTTATAATTTCAGAGAACCAACTTTTTTTTCTTCATTAATAATATTAAATGGCTTAATTTGGCCAAGAGCTTTATATTTATTTTCAAAATCAAATCATGATAATATCTGATTACAAAGCTCTATATAAAAATTAACACAATTATTACTGATATCATATTTTGCTTTTGCATTTATTTGTGATTCTTCCAATACGTCTCTGGCAAATATTCCTAAATAAATGTCTTCAAAATTTAAAAAATTGTTTTTGTTTTTATAATCAGTTAAATAAAAGTTTTCAGTTTTACGCAAACTAGTTTTTAAAAAGTTTCTCATTACAATTTTCAGCAGTTCAAGGTTGCTCTAATAGTACAAATATATGTTGCAAACTTGGATTATTTAAAATCGTCAAAATGAGGGCATAAATCGTCCCATCGTCACTATGTCATTTTTAGGACCCAAAATCGTGAAAATGACGATAAATCGTCAAATCTGGCAGCTATGATTGCGAGTGAAATTCAATTTTATAATTTTTTTTACCTTACTTTTCACTTTTTCAGAGAACTTACCATGCTTTTCTTTTGTGTATACTTGAAAGCTGTCACCGATGAAATACGTAAGTTATGCTTCTTTAATGATGATTTTTAGAATTAAATGAGTTATTTAGAGCATTTTGAAATGCTCGTTTATATTCGTTCTATATTTTAGGAGTTATGATCAATAATATAATAAAGTTTTGATCCCCGTAACTGTGGAATCAAGAGAGAGCTCCGAAACAATTACACAAAAATTTTTAGGTAAAAAAGGGCTATTACCCTGTGAGTTTTTAAGCTATTGCATAGCTTCTATCGCACGCTTTGAGGGGACCGAATCTAGAATTTTGAAAAGTTTGTTTCTTAAGTCTTTTGTTTTTTGAAGTGAAAACTTCTTTTTTGTATAGTCTATGTATGATGACTATACAGTGTTGCCGCTTTGGAAATTTTTTTAATTTTTTAATTTTCAGTGCTCATACAATTCCAATTGAACAAACGCGTTTTTATAATCGTCGCAACTGAATATAAAAAAAATATAAAAAAAAAAATTTTTCAAGTCACAAAAAAATTTAAAATATAAAACAAAACATTTATTGAACAGTTATTTTACTGGTTTTATTTTATTTTTTGCTTGTGTGCAATATACATAAATATTTGCATACACAAACTAATATAAGTGAAAATAAAAAAAAGAGAACTCTGATGAGTTCATCTTCTGACAAAAACAACAATAATCCTACAAGCAGTAGGAATGTACAATATATAACTTTAGTTGCTGATGACGACAATAAAAAAAAAGGAATTAATCAAAAACCTGAATTTAACAGAAAACACAAATACTCGTGCGCGATCATTATCTCTGAACATGTTAAATAGTGCTCAAGAACCAAAAACAACAATTGCACCCATCAGCAAACTTGTCAGCTTAGCTGTACAAACAAACAAACAAACAATAAGTAACAAGGTGACCAACGTGCACAAAATGGTAGATGTGGTGAGTACAATAAATGATAATAAAATTCAAACAGGAATGGACAGATACATAACCGTGTTAAAAAGGGGAAGAAGTTCAAAATCAGCTCAAATTGCTTCAACAGCGAAATTTCCCAGAGATGGAAAAAACAAAATAAAAAATTCCGAAAATCGTTTCGCGGTTTTATCTGAACAAGACAATGAAGACACAACTACAACAAGGTCGAGTAAACCTCCACCGATATATTTAAGAGAGCAGAACTCTAGTTTTCTTGTAAAAAGCCTTATCTCCTTAATTGGAGAAAATGAGTTCTATGTAACTCCAATTAAGCGCGGAAATATTTCCGAAACAAGAATCCAGGTAGTGCAAGAAAGTAATTACCGAAAAATAGTTTCTGACCTTGAGTCAAAAAACAAAAATTTGTATACGTACCAATTAAAGAGTGCTAAAGGTCTAACCGTCGTAATAAAAGGTATAGACTCTAGTGTGGATCCAGAAGAGGTTAAGTCTGGCCTTGAAAATAATGGCTTCAAAATTAAAAATGTTTCTAACATCAAAAATAGGGAAAATACCCCCAACCTATTTTTAGAGTCGAGCTACAGCAAGGTGACTTGAAAATTTAAAAAAAATGAATCGCACCCAATCTATAATCTAAAGTACTTGTTACACAGAAGAGTTACAGTTGAGATGCCACATAAAAAAAATGGACGTATCCAATGCATGAACTGTCAAGAATTTGGCCATACCAAAACTTATTGCAAGTTGCCTACCGTTTCCGTTGTATGTGGTGAGTTGCACAGTACCGCTAACTGTGACAAAATAAAAGATGATAACAAGGCAAAAAAAATGCGGCAATTGCAGTGGAAACCACACTGCTAACTATAGAGGCTGCCCTCTTTACTCTTTTTTTAAAAAATCGTCGAACAGAAAAACAAATGCTACTCCCGATCATCCCAACACCCCTTTAAACTACCCTCAGTTACCTCAACCGTCGTCTAGCCATAATCAATACTCAAATGTTTTAAAGTCTAACACGAATCTTACTCAACAAAAACCTAATAGTCAATTTTCATACGCTAATATTTTAAAGAGTAACCAGACTCCGGCGCAAAAAACTGTACCAGCTAATGAAGAATCAGGGCATAATTTTAGTAGTATTGAAGCCTCGATAGAGATCCTAATACAAACAGTAAATACATTTACTCTCAACATGTCCTGTATGATGCAGGAAATGTTGAAAATGCAGTCTACCTTGTTGCAGGCTGTATTGAAAAAACCATGAACTTAAGAATCTGTTTTTGGAACGCAAACGGCATCTGCCAACATAAAAATGAAATAGAATATTTTCTTCTGGATAAACAAATCGATGTTATGCTTATCTCAGAAACTCATTTAACGTCTCGAAGCTATTTTAAAATTAGTGGATATAATTTCTACGATACTAAGGATCCTCGAGTTAGAGCTTGTGGTGGCTCTGGAATCCTAATAAAAACTCGAATAAAACACTACCTGCTAAATAAACTTCGTGAAGAATATCTTCAAGCAACAAATATCTGTATAGAAAACTTTTATCAAAAGCTTGTGATATCATCTGTTTATTCTCCTCCCAGGTTTTAAATTTCAGAGAGTCAATATACCGCATTTTATACAACACTGGGGTTCCGTTTTCTAGCAGCTGGCGACTACAATGTTAAACACACTTTTTGAGGCTCACGTTTAATCAGTCCTAAGGGTCGTGTTTTGTTTGACACAATTTCAAAAATGGGTTTCAATGTAGTTTCAAGTGGACAGCCAACATATTGGCCAACAGATCGACAAAAAATTCTTGGTGTTATTGACTTTGGAATTGTGAAAGGCGTGCCCAGCGAGATGGTTGAAGTTGAAGCATCCTTGGACTTATCTTCAGACCGCTCGCCTACAATTGTCACTATTTACTCACACACAACATGTGACTTAGCGACGACATCTGCACGTATTAACTGGCTGAAATACAGAAAATATCTGAGTGCTCATTGCTCGGAAAAAATGCCGTTGAGAACACCTTCAGACATAGACGATTCTCTCAGGTTGTTTGAAGCACATGTTAAACAAGCTGCTCTTAATGCTTCTTCAATTCAACCAAATCAACAAGCGAGATTTAACAATATTTTTTGTGCAGATATAGAAAGGTTATTGACTGAAAAACGGAGAGCTCGACGAGAATGGCAACGTTACAGATCCCCCCAGTTAAAGTAAAGGCTAAAGGAATGCACCAAACAGCTTAGAAAAGTTTTGCAAACACAAAAAACAGCTTCGCTGCAAAAATTTCTGCAAGAACTCGATGCAACACCATCAACAGATTATTCGCTGTAGCGTGCAGCCAGAGGACTTCAAAGGCCGGTGATATGTAAACCTCCATTACGAGCTTCAAATGGTGACTGGGCAAGAACTGATGCTGAAAAAGGTGCTCTTTTTGTTAAACACTTAGAAAAGGTATTTACTCCAAATATTACTGCTGATATTATTGAACTGCCACCAGTCGTCGCTTTACCAGAAATTCCGCTAAGATTTAATATTGTGGAGATTAAAAAGACTATTACAAGTCTAAACTAAAAAAAGCCCCAGGTATTGATAAAATAAGCAACAAAATGCTGCAAGAATTGCCTTTCATTGCAAAACGAATAATACTATTCATCTTTAATAGTATTTTACGACTGCAATACAATCCAGCAGAATGGAAGGTTTCAATGATTACTATGATACCAAAGCCCGGTAAGGATCATACAAAGGTTGAATCCTATCGCCTATCAGTTTATTGTCCAATATGTCGAAACTTTTTGAAAAACTGTACATGAACAAGCTGACTCCTATAGTAACTAGCAGTGCATGTATTCCAGATCATCAATTCGGTTTTCGCAGTCAGCATAACACTATTGAACAAACTTACAGACTTGTGAATGTTATAAGAGAAACTTTTGAAAAAAAGAAATATTGTTCAGCGCTTTTTATTGATGTCGCACAGGCCTTTGATAAAGTATGGCACGAAGGTCTTGTCCACAAATTAACACAAAATCTACCCGCAAACATCGTCAGGCTCTTAAAAAGCTATCTAGAGGAACGAAAATTTGTAGTTAAGGAAGGCAAGTTTTCAAGCCCCCCGCAGTCGATTGAAGCCGGAGTCCCTCAAGGCAGTATCTTCGGTGCTTTACATTATTTAATATATGCCTCTGACTTACCGTTAAGCAGTATCATTCACACGTCAACATTTGCTGATGATACGGCTTTTCTAAGCGTTCATGAAAATCCTGTAGAAGCTTCCCAGAATCTACAAGGGTACATCTCAAAATTGGAAACATGGCTAAAACAATGACGGATAAAAGTGAATGAGCAGAAATGTGTACACGTTACTTTTACTTTACGCAGGGAAACATGCCCGCCTATACAAATCAACACCGAGACTATACCGCAACACACTGTAGTAAAATATGTAGGCGTTCATCTTGATCGTCGTTTAACATGGAAATCGCATATAGACGCAAAGTTGACACAAATGAAATTAAAAGCAGCCCAAATGAATTGACTTATTGGAAGAAATTCTATATTAAGTCTTGACACGCAAAAAAATATATTGAAAAACTAGTATTGCACCCAAATCCACTTGCGCGCAACATTCTAAATTATAGAGGCCACACCCGGTTGAGAAGGAGGGATACTCTTTCTCTCAGCCGTACACGAGAGATGTAAAACATCAAAAATCAACGGTTGGAATTAAAAATTTTGTTTAGCACTGGCTAAACATATATTAAAGTATTTTTAGATTTACTGCCTGTTTTTAGAAAATGAAAACAAAATAGAGAGTGAGAATTTATATTGAAAACAAAAACAAATTTTCGTATTTTATTGTTGTTTTCACTATAAATTCTCACTCACAATTTTGTTTTCATTTTCTAAAAACAGGCAGTTAAGATGTGAAAAACTTATTGATGTTTCAATTTATAATTGAAGATTCAATAAATAATAAAACTACCACAAAAAAAAAAAAATCCAGTGCTGCCACTTTTCCCGGAACATTTTGAGGAAATTTTTATCCAAGTTTTTGGGAATTCCCGCCCAGTTTTGCCACCTTTTCCCGGGAAATTTTCCGGGATTTCTGGGTTTTTAGGGGATTTTTATATACATATGTATATAAAATAAAGTCGTGCTAGTTACACTATTTTTAACTCAACAGATTTGGCTGAAAATTGGTGGGCAGGTAGCTTAGAACCAGGAGAAGGACATAGGATACTAAGGTAAGGCACTTTTTACCTGGGGGACTAGCGTGCCCTTCTTTGTATGGGGATAGAAAAATGAAATTAAAATTGCATAAGTTGATAAAGAAATGCCATGCAATATCTATACCGCGGCAGTCCCCGAGTGCCACACGTCTTTTTTTTTAATATCTAGCAATGTTGGTATTTTTGACTCATGCCAATATTCTATATAACAATAAAGCTAATAAAAATTCTTGATGCATATATATTCAGAGTGGATATGAAAAACAAGTCAGAATTGCCATTTATCAGAATTGAAAATCGATTCTGATTTCAATTGGTGTTATGAAAACGTCTTGGTTTTGTCTTTTTTTTTTTTTTAATTAGGACCAGCACTCAGGGGATGACCCCTACGTATGCAGTGCATTGTGCCGGAACTCAGAGAGAGGGATAGAGTAGAGAAGATAGATGTTGAAAATGTAGAAGGCTTAACTCTTTTACACTGCTTTGCGCGTTATGTTAAGTTTTGTAGCAGTGTTGAGGCGTCTCCGGTGTTAGGTAGACGCATTAACTTTGTTAAGCTGTATTGGCAGGCATTTTATTAATTGTTTTACTTCGCCGATGTTTCTGCTAACCGACGAAGGAGGGCGATGTTGTGTACATTAGCTTAGAACATCATCAATCGCTGTCGGAACAGTTTTTAGTGACCAGTGCTATGCCTTCATCACTTAAATAGTCCGACAACAATTAATAGAATGTCTCACTAATGTACATTACATAAATTAATGATGTTGATTGACTTGCTCTGGCCAGGGTTTGAACCCAGGCCCCACGTCATTGTTTGCTTAGTAGTCAACGCGCTAACCACTTCAGCCAACACATAATAATAAACAAAACTATGTTCAAATCAGCTATTCTGCTTTGTTTGTATTTTTTCTGCACAAATTCAACAATTTATTAACAAGTGAGACATTTAAAAAAAAAAAAATTTTTATTTTAATCACAAATTTAACACTTTATTTACGAAAATACTTTTTTCCACGTATTTACATCTTTATTCGGTGGACCAGTAGCATTTAAAGACCCCGCCAATGCCTACCAAAGAGAATCCACCAAAACCTAGCATTTTGTAAATCCCTTCGCGATATCAGTATTCTTGTCCATGAAATTCTATAAAAATTCGATTGAGTGTTTGGTTTCTATGTTTCCCCCTATTTGGTGTAAAATTAGTTTTATGTAAATAATAGTTTTTATTTTGTTTTCAAACAAATGAAAGTATGTATGTATGCATATATATAAATGTATGTATTTTTTCATTGTACACCAATCTTTAACAGCTTAAAGCAAAAATAAATATAAAACAAAACAATTTTTATGGAAATATTTATTTCTTTAATTAACAAATATTTAATTTTAATTACATTGTGCGATAGTTTTGAACAGCTTAAAGCAAAAAATAGACACAAAACCAAACAAAAATGTAACTCTGGCGGCTGGCAGCTGATCGGATTATTTCTGACACAAAAACGATAATATTTTATTCTTTAACACCAAATTCTGACATAATTCTGATTCGAACATAATATCGATTTCTGTAGCACTAAAAGTAATTTATTGTCGATTTTAATTCTGATTCTGACAGCAATCAGATTCCATAACAACCCCGATTATAACATTTAAATTTTGTTATTTTCTTTTTTATTTTACAATAAAAAATATTTCTAATCACTAATTTGCTTTACAAATTTTGTTATATTGTCAACACTGTTTTGGTTTCGTGGCCATGAGAAATATAAATTAGTTTAATTCGACTGCACGACAAAAGTAGCATGGACAAAAACCTGTTGACGTGTTGCCTTGCTGTCTTCAATATAATCATTCTCATATTCACACATGTATTCTAATTTTGACAGGAGGTAGTCGGTAGCTTGCTGTGGCGAATCTGTTTATACCATAACATAACACTTTTGTTATTGTTGAAATAATTGTCCACGCTATGACCGCATGATCAGAATGCATTATGCTGATCATGCATATTCCCGCACATACTTTGTGTATGTGTTAGTGTAAATAATCGTACATAGTATGTTTAAGCTAGATTAAGATTTGTTAGTAAGAAAATTGTGCAGTACAATAATGTAACAGAAAGTGAACAGTGGCACAAGCGGCTATTGTAAATGTTGTAAATGATATCAAGGTTAAAGTTGAATATCTAGTAGTTTATCTAGCAATAATTATTGCAACACTATTGATACAATTCAACCAGAAATCTATTGTCGGCTGAAACAATTTTACAAGAAATAATACTAAAACTTAGATCTTCAGTTAAAGAAGAATCGGTAGATGTTATAACTGCTAAAATTATGAACATTAGACAATCTGGTAAAAACGCTTAAACCTATACTAAAGAGGTGGAAGATCTCACAAAGAAATT
The DNA here is from genome assembly GCA_947311025.1 of Lypha dubia. Taxonomy (NCBI): domain Eukaryota; kingdom Metazoa; phylum Arthropoda; class Insecta; order Diptera; family Tachinidae; genus Lypha; species Lypha dubia. The sequence continues at coordinate 97,001,386 of OX371260.1, read as the reverse complement.
AGAAACAGCATATGTGACGCGCAAAATAGAAAGGGACCTAAGGGTAAAAACCGGTTTTGTTCAGAAAAGCCATTTTAAAGATTTAAATACGTGTATCTTTGGTGTACCATCACTTTCATAAAACGCGCATTTCTCTGGGAGAGAACACTTTTGGGGCATGGGATCGGTCTCATTCGATGCTCAGATGTTGGCCACATCAAAAAAAAAAAGTGAAAATTGATTTTTTTCCCTTAGGTCTCTTTCTCTATGCGCTTTCACATATCTATATCTCAAATGGCTTGTCTAATAAAACAGCAAGTAAATATGCAACACGTACAGTAGTTACTACCACTGGTTCAAATTCCATAAATTTTAATCCCAGAAATAATAATTCCAACTCAAGGAACAATAACAATATATATTTAGATATGGGAATTTTAATGATAGAAATCCTAATAGAGGAAGAAATAGTTATGCGAATAGTAACAGAAACCAATACAATAATAATGGATACAAATCAAGAAATAGTAATAATGTACGATGTATTACCGAAGAAAACAATTCGGGAAACGTACAGACACCCCAGCATACTTTTTAGATGAAAAAATTTACAGCATACAATTAAACCTATACAGCAATTTAATTTCCTGAACTACTTTAAATGAGAATAAGTCAACATTCTTAATATACACTGGCGCAGACATATTAGTTATCAAACATAATCAGGTTCTAAATGAACCAATAAATGTAACAAAAAGAACTAATATAATATGTATTGGACAAGGTCTCATAACTACATTAGGTAGAGTGAGAACTGATTTAAAAATAGATAGATTTCTCATAGCACATGAATTTCGTGTTATTGGAAATGAATTTCCTATTTAAGTTGATGGAATAATAGGAATGGACTTCATTAGAAAATACAGATGTGTATTAAAGACGTGCAAGAGTATACCAAAAAGTATTTGCAAAACAAATATACCATATACATATCTGTTAAAATTGATACAAAAGAGCATACAACATTGTATTTGTTTGGTTTTTGTAACACATGTCACTGGTACGAACAATAACAGTTGTATTTGTTTTTTATTCTACAGTAATTGTTGTACCACAAATATTTTCAAAATAATTGTTGTACCAGAGATATTTCCAAGCAACAGTAAAATAATGTAAGAAATATGTTAACTAGGTTTTTATGTTAAAAAATAAACTGAAATATTTTAAAAAAAGGTATTTTATACAGTTTTCAATAAATGCAAACCAATAACTAAACAAAATTTGGATTGAAAGGAAATAAAATATTAGTTTATTTCTTCGTTAAGTTTTTTTCGACAAATATTTGATAAATGTAAACGTAGCTTAGTCGGCTTTTGAGCTAATGTTTGTATGTAATTTAGAAAAATATTTTTGCAGAATAACAATACTTACTAATACCAGAAACAAGAAAATATTTACCAATACATACCAGAAGTTGAAAACTAAGAGAAACTGGTACTAACAGATGGAACTGTGCACGTGTTTATTGTGTATTGGATTATCCAGACGATGAATATATTATCACTTTGAGAACTAATGATGTTCCATATGATATATCTATTCCAGTTATGAGCGCTCCTAACATTAATTCCATATCAATTCCAGCTAGATCTGAAGTGGTCAGTTCGATTAAATTCTACTGAAACAGATGTACTAGTACAAATACTTCAAGATGGAGTATACATTGCTAACACAATAACATCAAAATAAAACCTTTAGTAAGAATTATTAATACAAATTAAAATGATTTTATCATTAACAATGTCGAAATGTTAACAGAAAGTCTGAGTGACTATAAAATCGTAAAATAAAACCATGACCAACAGAAAAATAAAGAAAAACTGGAACGTTTATCAAGGAACTTTCCAGAATTTGTTGATAAAGAATTAAAAATACTGTGTCATGAGTTCATAGACGTTTTTGCATTAGAAACCGAAAAAATAACGGTAAACAATTTTTATAAGCAGAAGCTTAGACTCCATAATAAACAAGCGGTTTATATAAAACAAATTACAGAATACCTTATTCACATAAAGAGGAAGTAAACAAACATGTTGATAAATTAATAGTATCTGAATACAATAGTCATATTCTTTTAGTACCTAAAAAACCTCTACAGGTAAAAATCAAAAGAGATGGAGATTATAGGGGAGTAAATAAAAACTTAGGAGCTGATAAATTTCCATTACCACGTAGAACTAGACAAAGATTATAGAGATATTACATCCTTTTCCACAGAAAAAGGATCCTTCCGTTTTAACAGAGTACCATATGGTATAAAAATTGCCCCAAACTCGTATCAACGATTGATGTCATTGGCTTTTGCCGGGTTGTCACCAACACAAGCCTTCGTATACATGGACGATTTGGTTGTTATTGGTTGCTCTACAGAACACATATTACGTAATCTCAAAGACGTATTCAGTTTGTGTAGAAAGTATAATGTTAAATTGCATCCTTATAAATGTTTATTCTTTTGTCCTGAAGTGACATTGCTTGGTCACAAATGCAATGACAAAGGTATTTTACCTGACGACAGTAAATTTTTTATAATTGATAAATATCCTACACCAAAAAATGGGGATAAAGCTAAACGCTTCCTAGCTTTTTGTAACTATTATCGACCGTTCATACCGGGATTTGTCGAATTGTCACGACATATAACTAGGTTGTTGCGAAAGAATGTAAAATTTGAATTGACTAAGGAATGTGAAAATTATTTCCAAAGCCTCAAATCACATTTATTGAGTCCTACAATACTTCAATATCCAGATTTTTCTAAAGAAGTCTGTATCACTACAGACGCAATTAAGCATGCTTGCGGAGCTGTTCTCAGTCAGGAAAAACAAGCTATTCAACTACCTGTTTCATATGCATCCAGATCTTTCACTAAGAGTGAAAGCAACAAGTCATCAATAGAGCAGGAACTTACATGCAATACATTGAACTGTAAAATACTATAAGCCATATGTTTATGGAAGAAAGTTTGTGATCAAAAGTGACTACAAACCGCTCACATCCCTATTTTCATTGAAAAAAATCCCTCATCAAAGCTAATGCGGATGAGATTGGATTTAGAAGAGTATGATTTTGTAATCGAGTATGTTAGGGTAAAGAAATGTGGCAGACGCTCTGTCACGAATAGACTTTCAAGATATAAAAGACACAGAGATCAATAAGATACTGAAGGTAACAACGTCTTCAGTCTAAAAATAATTGTAACAATGAGAATAAAATAAACTCAAATTTTAAAACATCGGTTGGTTCAAAAGTATATGAGGCGATAAATGCCCAAGAGCACCGTAAAATACCAAGATTGTATTTTACTAAGGATGAAATAATAATAAAAAAAGGAAACGCGAGTAATTTCCGAATTTAAGTTGAACGACACAGTTATAAATAGATACTTATGTAGACTTAGGTCACCTCTTTATAAAGCTTGAAAAAGTAGCTGATGACATGAGTCTAACAACATTGCGACTTTCACTAGATGATAGTACGCTTTATAACCTAGGAACAAATATAGAAACTTTCAAAAAGAAAGGTAATGAAATATTGCAAGATTCTAATATACCTATTGTGCTCACACCAAAATTAATTAAAGTCACTACCGATTCGAAGAAACTAAACATCATGCAAAAATTTCATAATAACCCAATAACTGGAGGATATCCAGGAATAACACGCATGGTAAAGAAAATACAGCTACAGTACCACTGGAGAGGTGTGACTAGAGTCATCGCCAAATATGTCAAGCGATGCAAAGAATGTCAAGTAAATAAGGCAACGTTTAAGGCAAAGAATCCTTTATTATAACACCAACTCCTCAGATGATTTTTTTTTCTAAAATTGTACTTTTCATAGTTTAACAATTACATTGTTTACAAATTCACTTAATTTTTCTGTTTCAAGTTCATACGTTTCATATAAAAGCAGCTGGCATAAACATACTTTTTCTTTCGATTAGGTTTTTTTCAGAATAGCAATTTTCGATTCGACCGTAACTGAATGCGGGAACGTAATCGAAACGCATAATAAGAGTGAATAAATTTCTTGTAAATCTTCTAAAATGTTCATTATCAATTAAAATTTTCAAATTGTTTTTTATCTACACGAACTTGCTGAAATAAATATAAGCAAAAGCAGCTGTTGCCGGTAATGAGCTGAAATATTTTTTGCACTGCGGCAAGTGGAAAAACGTTCGCAAGCTGCCTGGCAGATCACTTACGCAAACACATATTTTTATTATTGTGTTATTTATAAGTAGCGGCGGCTTGTAAATATTATCGCCGGCTCGACTAAAGAGTTTTAACTGCTCGACTAAGGTTTCTTCTGTTATTTTATGACAAACCATAAACATACCTTACAGTGTAACTTAAACAAGAGCGGCAAGCGTTTTCTAGGTGTCAAAATTTCTCATGCTAATACAATTTGTATGAAACAAACCGAAATACCGCCGCGTTAATTCTAAGCGGTTGGAAAATCCGATTTTGACAACGCGTTTAATAGTGAAGTCGGCTGCAGGATATAAAAACAATGTTTAAAAAATTTGTTGTATTAATATTTTTCTTGTCAGGGACGATGAATACTTTTCTCAGTACAATTTTCATATCAAAATTTCATATCTGTGAATTTACATATGCAAATGCATAAATCTTTTTAAAATCTCTGTCTGGTACGATTAGAGTTCAACGGAAACTCATTATTATGACAAATGAAGTACAAATTTTGCTCTATGTCATGTAAAAAAAATATCATTGAGCCAAATTTTCTGAAATCGCAAATTAGCACGAATTGCTAAATAAAATCAAAATACTCTAGACTAAAATTAAACAAATAATATTTTGTTTTTCCAAATTAATAACCACTCTTTCAATACAATAACTTTGTCGTTAACTTCTTTATTATGCAAGTCAAGGCCAGTACACAGTTCTTACGGAATTTAAGTCTGCCATAAGAAGTATGTATACAAAAAAGAACGGAAATTCAGGTTGGTAAATGCCTTATGTTAAGTTCCGTACACTAGTACACAGCTGAAAAGGAAAGTGTACGGAATTTTTGACATTTGAATGGTAATTACAGGTATGCTTGTGTAAAAAATGGTAAATTTTTCAGTGAACAGAAACAAAAATTAATGGTCCGATAATTGTTTTGTGAAGGAATTTCTGACATTTATGTGCATTGGTAATTATTGTTTAAAGTTAACACTTAAATTTCTATGAAATAATTAAAAAAATTAAGCAAACATATTACATTTCTAAACAAATCTACATAATTATTTTTCCGTGTAGAATTAAATGCAAGATTTTAGAACTGTGTACTAGGCTTTAATAAGAAAAATTACATTGACTGCAATTTGGGAAAAAAGGTATTATTTGCCACTCAATGAAGTACAATTTTTGAAACGGCCTTATCATTCCTGTGCAATCACTATTCAGAGATGTTAGTTTTATTACAGCCCTGTTTTTATTGATGACACAACGCTTTCGCTCTTATTTTGGTATGCCGCGTTAAGCATTAAACACATTGGCCACAGCAGACTACCGACTACCACCTGTCAAAATTAGAATACATGTGTGCATATGAGAATGATTATATTGAAGACAGCAAGGCAACACGGCAACAGGTTTTTGTCCATGCTACTTTTGTCGTGTAGTCGAATTAAACTAATTTCTATTTCTGTTGGCCACAAAACCAAAACAGTGTTGACAATATACAAAATTTGTAAAACAAATTAGTGATTAGAAATATTTTTTATTGTATGATAAAAAAAAACATTACAAAATTTAAATGTTATATGCATCAAGAATTTTTATTAGCTTAATTGTTATATAGAATATTGACTTGAGTCAAAAATACCAACATGGTTAAAGATTAAAAAAAACTCACAGGGTAATAGCCCTTTTTTACCTAAAAATGTTTGTGTAATTTTTTCGGCGCTTTCTCTTGTTTCCGCAGTTACAGATTTCAAAACTTTAATATATTATTGATCAAAAGTCCTACAATATAGAACGAATATAAACGACATAGGTATCAATTCAAAATGCTCTAAGTAACTCATTTAATTCTTAAAATTATCATTAAAGAAGCATAACTTACGTATTTTATCGGTGACAGCTTTCAAATATATACTCTGTAAAAGTGAAAAGTCAGATAAAAAAATTTTAAAACTGAATTTCACTCGCAATGGGTAAATTGTTTTAAAAAATTTGTATACCAGTATAAAGGTATTTTAGAGAAGTTTAGAGTGATATCCACATCGCTTATATCCGTTCCATATTTTAGGAGTTATGGCCAATAAAAAATTAGTTTTGAACCCCGTAACTCCGGAGCCAAAAGAGATCCATGAGATGAATTTTTTCAGTCAAAGCGAATCCATACAAAGTGATGTGAGTGGCGAATTCAATTCGCCCTAGCAAACTTAACAAGTAAAAGCGCTAAATATCACCACTGTAATATACATAAATGAATCTTTGCAACAATTCAGGATCAGCTGTTTACTGTGTATCTGTCGTATCCAAAATAATTAAGTAGCTGCTAAAAGGCTACAACGGTAGCTAGCAGCATTTGTGTTGTTGTGTTCCTGTAGTCTGCTGTGGCGAATGTGTTTATACCTTTATGGTGAGCGTTAGTCGGTAGAAAAAGTTCCACTTGCCGCTCTTGTTTAGGTTGAACTGTTAAAAAGTCTAATTATAATTATAATAATAATTAATAATAATTATTATATGACTTTTTTGCTTGAAGCACAACAACAATTTTTTTTTAACTATTGTAAATTAATAAGACATTATGAAAATATGACTGATATGACTACAGTGTGAAAACCCCATATCTATATCTTAATATATAAAACCTAATGTGTGTTTGTTAATTTGTTTGTTTGTGTATTTGTTTGTTTGTTCCTTATAGGAGGCCAAACCCTTGGACCGATCTTCCAGAAATTTTCACAGTATTTAACTGGAATTCTCGGATGAATTATAGGCTATATAAAGTTTTGATTGGACAAAGAGGCGCTTCACCGCCCATATAACCCAAATATTTAAATCGCAATATTTTGGGCATTTTTTTAACTACGTCGATGATATTTGGTACGTACGGTATTGGCATAATTTGAAATACGTACCAGGAGAAAAGTGGGTGTGACCACGCCCCTTTTTTAGGAAAACCAAACCCTTTGACCGATCTTCCTGAAATATTTACAGTATTTAACTTGTGACGACAAAAGTCCTAAAGTCGTTTTTGCCACACTGGTTTTAATAACAAAAACCCAATTGCCTGACTTTTGTAAATGAATTTCTTTATATTATTATTTGAATGAATTAGATAATTTTTATTAATGAATATAAATACTATTTTATGAACTTATTAGAAATAATACCCGATATGGTAGTATTAAGATAATTATATATAATCATTTGAACTTAACGGAAAAATTAACTACCATCACTGGTAGTCATGATATAAATAGTAACTTACGTTTATACACAGCGCTGAACAACACAATCATCGAACAACTGATCACGTACACAACTCGTGCGCAACGTATGGGTGCGGTTGTGTGTGTATCTTGTGTGTGCCAGCAATTTGCTATAAAAGGCGACACATTCGTTGATTGAGTGGAGTTGGTTGGCAGCTGCAAATGTGGTAAGAGCTCTTAGTAGACTTATTTGCTAAGAGGCATTAATACATTTTTTGTATAGACTAAGGATTCGGTTGTGGTGGGTCTAAGCACGGCCACAATTGGATTTTTAGTAGAAGGAGGTTGACTAGCGGTGTGGGTCTAAGCACGGCATCGGTAGGCAACATCCTTCGATACAACCGGTTGTAATTAACTCTAAGAGAAATACCGTTCTCTATTGTGGTGGGTCTAAGTACGGCTACGGTAAAGATTTCGTCATATTTCTCTTTCATCGAACGTGCTCTATTGTGGTGGGTCTAAGCACGGCTACAATAGGGATACCGTTATCCAATCAAGAGACGTCACCAGAGATGAAGAGAACGACTATAAACAACTCTCAGAGAAAATAACCACATACCGAAGCAGAATCTATATATACATATATACATAAACAGAAGAGTAAATAAAGTGATAAGATTTATAACGTATTCTAAAGAATTCCGAAGTCTATTTATTACTCTTACTCAAAAAACGGATAAAACACAATCTAGTAACGACCCTGGACAACGCTGAGCCTACCCCAGCTTCAAAGCGAGAAAACGTGTCGTTACAAACTGGAACTCTCGGATGAATTATAGGCTATATGAAGTTTGGATTGGACAAAGAGGCGTGGCACCGGCCATATAACCCAAAAATTTAAATCGCCATATTTTGGGCATTTATTGACCTACGTCGATGATATTTTTTACATATGGTATTGGCATAATTTCGAATACGTACCAGGAGATAGTGGGTGGAACCACGCCCCTTTTTAGGAAAATTAAAAATCGTAATATAGTCTTAACTACTGGACCGGTCGTTATTAAATTTTCACAATAGGATATATAAATACTTTTAATTTTATTTTATAACGAGGGGGTAGCGAAGCACATCGGGACAAGCTACATAGTATGTATATAAAAATGAATTAAGTTTGTATGACTATTAGACTGGCCATAGCGTTATATAGCAAAACTAAAAAATGTTAAATATAAAAATAATTATGCATATTTAAATTTTTTTTTTTAGTTCCGAGTACCTCCGGGTTGAGCCCAAAGTTTTATTATATTACCCATTCATCACTATTGTTGTTCCTGTTTATACTCGTATTTGAATTACAAAAAAATATGACTGTATCCCAACTGAATTTCATGAATTTATTCACCCTTATTCTGAGTTACGATTACGTTCCCGCATTCAGTTACGGTCGAATCGAAAATTTCTATTCTGAAAAAAACCTAATCGAAAGAAAAAGAAGAAGAGAAAGAATGTTTTAGCCAGCTGCTTTTATATGAAACGTATGAAAATGAAACAGAAAAATTAAGTCAATTTGTAAACAATGTAATTGTTAAACTATGAAAAGTACAATTTTGAAAAAAAAAACAGTGACAAATATATAAAAACTAAACATTTTGGTAACCATAATTATATAAACCCATCAGTTAAATGCGGAAAAGAAGTAAGGAGCCAGATTATAATCAAATAGAATTTGTGCCCAAAATATTCCAGTGTGAGGAATCCTGAAGCGGCGGAGGCAAAATTTTCATTTTCTATACACTATTATAAATTAAATAAAGCTTTAAAGATATAAAAAAACGACAAAATTTATTACTAAATAAATTTGTAGCATTTTGTACTTACATTTTATTTAATTATACACTTTTTTAACTACACGAACAAAAATCGAAATACACTCCGTTAAGGTGCCCACACACGATTGATTTGTGCGTGTGATTTGTTCGTGTTCGACGTCTTGGTACAAGTTAAGGTGCCCACACACGATTGATTTGTGCGTGTGATTTGTTCGTGTTCGACGTCTTGTTACAAGTTAATGGTGCTGTGCGCGCAAAAATTATAAGAAATTGAAAATTTTCAATTTCTTGTGATTTGTTGGATTGTTAGTGGACTTGTGCGCGAACATTTTAAAGTTTTTCATTTTAGCGCACAACGAAACGTAAAAGAGACAACATGTGTGCATGTATGCATGTACTGCAGAGATGAGTAGGAAGCATTTTTCTGCATTTTTTATTGACTATTGTTTGTGGTCGAGTTGAATATGTTTAAAGATGGTTATTAAGGAATTTTTAATTTATGATGTACATACGTACGTGAATCTTTAATTAATAATTAAATTATCAATAAGTTTTTCAAATCTTAAATCTAAAAAATATTAAATATAGGTTTAGCCAATGCTAAACAAAATTTTTTTTATTTTCAACGGCTTTGCGCAGAGGCGATATCGTAACCAATGAAGTTCTACTGAGGTGCGAGTATTGCTAGTTGAAACTTTAACCAACATTCATACATACATACATGTTTTTTAATAATATTAGTTTACTTCTATATAGGTACATACATACATATGTATGTATGCATATATAATTTGGTTTTGCCCATACAAATACATACATACATATGTATGTATGCAAGTATATAATCAAAAGAGAAATTGCATCATCCGCTTCACAATTCATGTTTTCTTCTTGCCGTATAAGGTTATTGTGATTTGTTCGTCGTTTGTGGAGAAATGTTACGCGGACAAATCACATGCACAAATCACTCGTGTGTGGGCAGCTTTAATGGGGCTGTGAGCGCACAAATCATAAGAAATTGAAAATTTTAAATTTATTGTGATTTGTTGTATTGTTAGTGGACTTGTGCGCGAACATTTTCAAAATTTTTCATTTTAGTGCACAACGAAACGTTAAAGAGATAACAAGTGTGCATGTATGTACAATGTACATTGTACATATGTACTGTGGAGATGAGTAGCAAGCAAAAAATTTTTAGTTTCTTCTGCATTTTTTATTTACTATTGTTTGTGGTCGAGTTGAATATGTTTAAAGATGGTTATTAAGGAATTTTTAATTTATTATGTACATTTAATATGTACATACATACATATGTATGTATTAAGATTTCAAAAGAAGAAAATGTGATTTGGCAAAACAAAATTTAAAAATATAAAGGGAGAAATGAAGAACAAAATAATTCGATCAAATTTTTTTTTTCTTATCTATATATATAAAATTGTAACGTTACTGACTGACTGATTCATCATCGCACAGCCTAAACGCCTGAAGGCAAAAACTTGAAATTTAGATCAGGGCTTGGTCTCTCCCCAAATCGATCCACTAAGACGGGATTTTTGGAAATTCAAATGTTTAGGGGGTAAAAAAGGGCAAAAACGGTAACCTTATATCTCTAAAACTAAAAGAGATACAAAAAAAAAATTTAATGCTTATCGTTGTTCTTTAGAAAAATAAGCGGACAGGTGTCTGGTACTTTTTGGAAATTCAGACCTTTAACGGAGTAAACGGGTAAAACCTGCATTTTGGTATTGATTTGTCACCCCATCTATCTTTTAAACACATATACATAGAAATAAGGTTTATATCACATTTGAAACTTATTTAAAAAATCCAAATACATATTTGGTACTTTTTCGAAATTCGGACGTTTAAGGGGTAAAAAGCGTAACTATTTTTGGTACTTTTTTCATAAAACATTTTTTTTTATTTATTGACATAAACGTATTAAATTATGGGCTCCCACTACAATAATTAAATTTTTCGTGCTTCAATGGGGAAAAAAAGTACCAAAAAGGGGAAATACGGAAAATTTAATTTCTTACTTTAGCTTTTTGGTTCTACAACTGGCAATTTATTTTAATTATCGTTAATATTGGACCTAGAAACATAAACTTCAACATGCAATGTCCTGAGTGGATAATAACCTATGAGGGTACTTTTTGCTCTTCAACTAATACTTTTTGAATTTCCGTTAGTTCTAATGCTAGAAACATAAAATCAAACATGCAAAGTCCTGAGTGAATGAGAATTTGTTAGAGGGATCTTTTTGGTACTTTTTCGGCCTTTAACTGGTACTTTTTCATTTTCTTTAATATTAGACCTATTAACATAAAACTAAACATGCATGGTCCTGAGTGAATGAGAATTTGTTAGAGGGATATTTTTGGTACTTTTTCGTTCTTTAACTGGTATTTTTCTCATTTTCGTTAATATTGTACCTATGAACATAAAACTAAACATGCATGGTCCTGAGTGAATGAGAATTTGTTAGAGGGATCTTTTTGGTACTTTTTCGTTCTTTAACTGGTACAAACATAAAATTAAACATGCAATGCCCTGAGTGAATGCAACATAAGCTTTGGCGTAAAAATATGTCCACGAAAGAAAGGGATACGCTATAGAACAAGCGGGTTAAATGCTAGTATTACATATTTACATTTATTTATTATACCATGACATATTTATTAAAGGGCTGCATGAACGTGGTCATCAATGAACATATGCATATGTGTTTTGTTAAATACCCGTTTTTGAAAAGCGGGTATTTATAGTGCTTTTAACAATTTCTCAAAGTGCTTTTATGTGCGTTTTAAATAATCAAAATTTTTGACATTGAACCATTTTCCTACTATTCTTTAACCAACTGCGTATTATTTGCATCTATATTTTGATAAGTACTCGCAAAGAGTTTGGTTTCCAGAATTTCTCAAGCATCTTTTTTTTTTTAATTCGTGCAGAAAATTTTATGATTTATTTGTTCAGCAATGATTTTACTTTTAATATACATATCCGTTGATTTGTTTGTTGTGCAAATTTAAGCAAGAAAGTGGCTTGTTTATTATAAAGCTGAACAGTATTTTGATTTTATATGTGTTAAAGTTCATCATCTAACAATGGATTTCCTTTAGATGGAAAAACAAATATATAGAAAACCTTGGGTCAGCAAAAGATGAACTAAAAGCATATTGCATTTGTTCTAATTATGATATAAATTCACGATAAAGCGATTTACTACGACAAAGTCGCACGGAAAAAATACATGAAAAAGCAATAGATCCAAATGCAGGTTTTTCATTACAGCCGAGGCTATAGGTTAGTGCTTTTGTACCCGAAATTTTTTTCATTTATACCCTATTTCCATGGTCTCACAGTGCTTTTGATGTTAGAAGAGTTGGCATCACTGCTCACAGTTTCTTATTAATACACAATAGCAATGTTGCCAATTAGGTGAAATCATGTAATCTTTTGCATAGATAGGTATGTACATATGTATATTCCATAAAATTAACTGCTAAATTAATGCTAAAAATAAAAACCAAGAAAATGCTTAAAATACCTACATGATTAAATAAGAACCTTGCAAAATACTTTCAGAATATTAGCAAAAAAATGTTAACTTTACTCTACTTATTGTGAATAAGAATGGGTAAATACAAATACTCTGAGCGTATAAAGAGAATATATGTTTTGTTTGTTTTTTTTTTTTTTTTTGTTTTGTATTTACTTGCTTTGATCCCCTTTTGTACTTGGAATTACTCTGAGAATTTTTAAAAAAGCAAATGTTTTTGATTTTTTTTTTTTGTGGTAGTTTTATTATTTATTGAATCTTCAATTATAAATTGAAACATCAATAAGTTTTTCAAATCTTAAATCTAAAAATACTTTAATATATGTTTAGCCAGTGCTAAACAAAATTTTTAATTCCAACCGTTGATTTTTGATGTTTTACATCTCTCGTGTACGGCTGAGAGAAAGAGTATCCCTTCTTCTCAACCGGGTGTGGCCTCTATAATTTAGAATGTTGCGCGCAAGTGGATCTGGGTGCAATACTAGTTTTTCAATATATTTTTTTGCGTGTTTTGAAAATACTGTCTTCACCAACGGAACATCAAGATCTTTGTGAATTCGTTGATTTCGGATATACCAGGAGACTGCAGTAATTGTACGTAGAATTTTGTTTTGTCGCCTTTGGATTTTTTCTACACTTGATGCTGAGGCAGTGCCCCATAGCTGGATTCCATAGGACCATATTGGTTTCAGGATCGCGTTGTATAACAAAAGTTTACAGTCAAGACTTAATATAGAATTTCTTCCAATAAGCCAATTCATTTGGGCTGCTTTTAATTTCATTTGTGTCAACTTTGCGTCTAAATGCGATTTCCATGTTAAACGACGATCAAGATGAACGCCTACATATTTTACTACAGTGTGTTGCGGTATAGTCTCGGTGTTGATTAGTAGAGGCGGGCATGTTTCCCTGCGTAAAGTAAAAGTAACGGGTACACATTTCTGCTCATTCACTTTTATCCGCCATTGTTTTAGCCATGTTTCCAATTTTGAGATGTACCCTTGTAGATTCCGGGAAGCTGTTACAGGATTTTCATGAACGCTTAGAAAAGCCGTATCATCAGCAAATGTTGACTTGTGAATGATACTGCTTAACGGTAAGTCAGAGGCATATATTAAATAATGTAAAGCACCGAAGATACTGCCGTGAGGGACTCCGGCTTCAATCGACTGCGGGGGGCTTGAAAAATTGCCTTCCTTAACTTCAAATTTTCGTTCCTCTAGAAAGCTTTTTAAGAGCCTGACGATGTTTACGGGTAGATTTTGTGTTAATTTGTGGACAAGACCTTCGTGCCATACTTTATCAAAGGCCTGTGCGACATCAATAAAAAGCGCTGAACAATATTTTTCTTTTTCAAAAGTTTCTCTTATAACATTCACAAGTCTGTAAGTTTGTTCAATAGTGTTATGCTGACTGCGAAAACCGAATTGATGATCTGGAATACATGCACTGCTAGTTACTATAGGAGTCAGCTTGTTCATGTACAGTTTTTCAAAAAGTTTCGACATATTGGACAATAAGCTGATAGGCCGATAGGATTCAACCGTTGTATGATCCTTACCGGGCTTTGGTATCATAGTAATCATCGAAACCTTCCATTCTGCCGGATAGCATTGCAGTCGTAAAATACTATTAAAGATGAATAGTATTATTCATTTTCCAATGAAAGGCAATTCTTGCAGCATTTTGTTGCTTATTTTATCAATACCTGGGGCTTTTTTTGAGTTTAGACTTGTAATAGTCTTTTCAATCTCCACAATATTAAATCTTAGCGGAATTTCTGGTAAAGCGACGACTGGTGGCAGTTCAATAATATCAGCAGTAATATTTGGAGTAAATACCTTTTCTAAGTGTTTAACAAAAAGAGCACCTTTTTCAGCATCAGTTCTTGCCCAGTCACCATTTGAAGCTCGTAATGCAGGTTTACATATCTCCGCCCTTTTAAGTCCTCTGGCTGCACGCCACAGCGAATAATCTGTTGATGGTGTTGCATCGAGTTCTTGCAGAAATTTTTGCAGAGAAGCTGTTTTTTGTGATTGTAAAACTTTTCTTAGCTGTTTGGTACACTCCTTAAGCCTTAATTTTAGGTGAGGCGATCTGTAACGTTGCCATTCTCGTCGAGCTCTCCGTTTTGCAGTCAATAGCCTTCCAATATCTACAGAAAACATATTGTTAAATCTCACTGGTTGGTTTATTTCATTTGAAGTAGCATTAAAAGCTGCTTGTTTAACATGCGCTTCAAACAACCTGAGAGAATCGTCTATGTCTGAAGGTGTTCTCAACGGCATTTTTTCCGAGCAATGAGCACTCAGATATTTTCTGTATTTCAGCCAGTTAATACGTGCAGATGTCGTCGCTAAGTCACATGTTGTGTGTGAGTAAATAGTGACAATTGTAGGCGAGCGGTCTGAAGATAAGTCCAAGGATGCTTCAACTTCAACCATCTCGCTGGGCACGCCTTTCACAATTCCAAAGTCAATAACACCAAGAATTTTTTGTCGATCTGTTGGCCAATATGTTGGCTGTCCACTTGAAACTACATTGAAACCCATTTTTGAAATTGTGTCAAACAAAACACGACCCTTAGGACTGATTAAACGTGAGCCTCAAAAAGTGTGTTTAACATTGTAGTCGCCAGCTGCTAGAAAACGGAACCCCAGTGTTGTATAAAATGCGGTATATTGACTCTCTGAAATTTAAAACCTGGGAGGAGAATAAACAGATGATATCACAAGCTTTTGATAAAAGTTTTCTATACAGATATTTGTTGCTTGAAGATATTCTTCACGAAGTTTATTTAGCAGGTAGTGTTTTATTCGAGTTTTTATTAGGATTCCAGAGCCACCACAAGCTCTAACTCGAGGATCCTTAGTATCGTAGAAATTATATCCACTAATTTTAAAATAGCTTCGAGACGTTAAATGAGTTTCTGAGATAAGCATAACATCGATTTGTTTATCCAGAAGAAAATATTCTATTTCATTTTTATGTTGGCAGATGCCGTTTGCGTTCCAAAAACAGATTCTTAAGTTCATGGTTTTTTCAATACAGCCTGCAACAAGGTAGACTGCATTTTCAACATTTCCTGCATCATACAGGACATGTTGAGAGTAAATGTATTTACTGTTTGTATTAGGATCTCTATCGAGGCTTCAATACTACTAAAATTATGCCCTGATTCTTCATTAGCTGGTACAGTTTTTTGCGCCGGAGTCTGGTTACTCTTTAAAATATTAGCGTATGAAAATTGACTATTAGGTTTTTGTTGAGTAAGATTCGTGTTAGACTTTAAAACATTTGAGTATTGATTATGGCTAGACGACGGTTGAGGTAACTGAGGGTAGTTTAAAGGGGTGTTGGGATGATCGGGAGTAGCATTTGTTTTTCTGTTCGACGATTTTTTAAAAAAAGAGTAAAGAGGGCAGCCTCTATAGTTAGCAGTGTGGTTTCCACTGCAATTGCCGCATTTTTTTTGCCTTGTTATCATCTTTTATTTTGTCACAGTTAGCGGTACTGTGCAACTCACCACATACAACGGAAACGGTAGGCAACTTGCAATAAGTTTTGGTATGGCCAAATTCTTGACAGTTCATGCATTGGATAGGTCCATTTTTTTATGTGGCATCTCAACTGTAACTCTTCTGTGTAACAAGTACTTTAGATTATAGATTGGGTGCGATTAGTTTTTTTTAATTTTCAAGTCACCTGGCTGTAGCTCGACTCTAAATATAGGTTGGGGGTTTTTTTCCCTATTTTTGATGTTATAAACATTTTTAACTTTGAAGCCATTATTTTTAAAGCCAGACTTAACCTCTTCTGGATCCACACTAGTCTATACCTTTTATTACGGCGGTTAGACCTTTAGCACTCTTTAATTGGTACGTATAAAAATTTTTGTTTTTTGACTCAAGGTCAGAAACTATTTTTCGGTAATTACTTTCTTGCACTACCTGGATTTTTGTTTCGTTAATATTTCCGCGCTTAATTGGAGTTACATAGAACTCATTTTCTCCAATTAAGGAGATAAGGCTTTTTACAAAAAAACTAGAGTTCTGCTCTCTTAAATATATCGGTGGAGGTTTACTCGACCATGTTGTAGTTGTGTCTTCATTGTCTTGTTCAGATAAAATCGCGAAAGAATTTTCGGAATTTTTTATTTTGTTTTTTTCCATCTCTGGGAACTTTCGCTGTTGAAGCTATTTGAGCTGATTTGGACTTCTTCCCCTTTTTAACACGGTTATGTATCTGTCCATTCCTGTTTGAATGAATAAAAGATAATGATGAAAGTTTCATGATCATCAATATTAAGTTTCATGCAGCCCTTTAATATTTATGTATATACTCGTATGTATGAATGTATTTTCATACATACATACATGTTTTTTAATAATATTAGTTTGCTTCTATGTACATACATATGTATGCATATATAATTTGGTTTTGCCCATACAAATACATCAAAAGAGAAATTGCATTATCCGCTTCACAATTCATGTTTTCTTCTTGACGTATAAGGTTATTGTGATTTGTTCGTCGTTTGTGGAGAAATGGTACGCGAACAAATAACACGGACAAATCACTCGTGTGTGGGCACCTTTAGCAAACAAGCAACTTAGAAAAACGTAGCTACGATCGTAACGCAGAATACATTCAATCGAAAAGCAAATCGAATAGGTGCGGAGAACGGAACGCAGAATAACAATGCTGCCAAACTGTGAAATTTACGATCCGAATCGAAACGCAGAATAATAATAAAAATAATAAAAATTCTGACTAAACACAACACATTTACATATTTCTTCTTATTTTTTCGATCTTTTATTAAATTTATTTTCAGTCTGATTATCGCGAGTTAAAGATCCACTTTTATGTTGTTTTATAAAAAATAACAATAACAAATTTTATTTTAAAAAAACCAATATTTCGCTACCAAATAATGGGTAGCTTCTTCAGGGTTATATTACGTTAATATTAATATGAAAAAATGTTTTGTTTGATTACAAATTTTTGATAGGAAATTGAAAAATTATTTAAAAAAACATTTTCTGGTGCCAAATCAAAAAATTAATAATTGTATGAACAAATTAAAAAATTATTTTAAAGCATATCTTAAGGATTATAGAGAACATTAATATATAAAAACAAAACAATATATTTTACAAAAAGTTAGCTTAAATTTCTACTTCTATTAACTAAATATCTATAATTCTGAGCTATATTTGCTGTATCTATTTTGTAATTAATCCGTTGTGTATTTTGAACTTCACTGATCTGTAGCAATTCTAGCACTAATCTACGCTTATACGAGTAATTATTTTCTTTGTTTAAAATTAATGTATTTTTAAAATCAGGACAATGATTTGAGATAGCGCAATGTAATGACGAAGCTGTCTTTTGTGTTAATGTAGTGTTTCTGTATTTATAATCCGAAATTCTACTTTTTAATTTGTTCGTGGTAGTACCTACATATAAGTTAAGGTAACAAATATTTAACATACAAATTACAAATTACGAAATTCACTGTAGTTAACTAAACATTTATTATTGACCTAAATACAGCTCGATTAACTAAATGCTTAGTTAAGCGGAAGCTTTATTATTTTTATAAAAAGTAGAACAATAAAATAATTAAACAGCAATAATTTCAATATAGGAAATAAATAAATAAAAGTAGAAGAATAAAACAATTAAACAACAATAATTTCAATATAGGAAATAAGTTTAAAAATAGAACAATAAAAGAAATGCACAATAAACAGAAATTAAAATTAAGTTAAGAATTCGTTTATAAGTTCAGTTGTAAAATTAACTCTAGAAAAAACGGACACATAGAGTCTCAAAGAAAATTAATAAAATAAACTATTAAGAATAAATTAATAAAAAGTAAATAAAAAAGGAAATAAAAAAACTATTTATTTTTTTTAATAAAAAGGAACATTTAAAAATTTAACTGGCGCCCGAGCAGGGACCGTTTTCGCAAAAAAAAAAAAAATCGCGCTCGAAGTGATAAATAGCCCGTAAACGCGAAACGGTTAAAATAAAGAAAAAAAACCCCCAAATAAAATCCTGTGAAGAATAAGTAACTTCCGTGGTGCTTCAGTAACAAACAGTGAACGAGACTTTGCCACCAAGCCCATCGAAGCAGTGTTCCCGAAGCAACGCTTGAGGATCAACAAGAAAGAAACCCGCAATGATACTACTATAAGATAAGATATTTATATTATAAAGTGAAAAATTTATTGAGATTTATGTAAGATATTATTATAAAGTGAAAAAATTATTGAGATCATTATAAAGTCAAACTCCCACTCAAAACTCTATAAAATAGGAAAACCCAAGAATATCTTTTAGTTTTTCTCTCTTCCCCTAACACTTTTAGACTAAATAAAATTCATATAATCTTCGGCTTTATTTATTTACACTCGGAAATTTTTTATTCATTTCGCTATGTCAAATCCAAACAATTTATTACGCCCTCCTATCCTCAATCCCCAAGCCAAAAATCCTAACCATCCTAACGCAGAAATTCCTTTAGGTAAATGTTGCAAATCTGGAGCCTTTGATAACTCAAATTGTCGTGAATATTCTGGGACAAAATTCACGACAGGCGAGCAATAATTTTTCGGAAATATCCGACCAACAATTGATGTCAATCAACGGGACAATTTAGCAGACCTGGATAAGATATCAGACGTGGTACGATGTATTAGAGTCTTTTCAGGAACACCAGGTGAATTTAACTCATGGACGAAAAGTGTGGAGCGAATCTTGCGAGTTTATGAGCCGTTAAAGGGATCTCCCAAATATTATGCTATATTGAGCGCTATTCGCAACAAAATCACTGGACATGCAGATACGGCACTGTAATCTTATAACACGCCCTTAAACTGGAATGCAATCTCTAGATGCCTTTCGGTCCATTATGCAGATAAACGCGACCTTACTACATTGGAATACCAGATGACAACCATGATTCAAGGAAATTGTTTATTACAAGATTTCTATCATAAAGTGTACGCTCATCTGTCACTCATACTGGATAAAATTTCCTGCATGCATGTGGGAGCAGAACCTATAGAACTCCTTACTAAAACCTATCGCGATAAAGCCCTGGATACATTCATTAGGGGACTCAAGGGTGACTTACCGAGATTGTTAGCAATGAGGGAACCGTCCGACCTCCCACAAGCCCTTCATCTGTGCTTGAAACTGGAAAACCAGTACTTCCGGACCAACCATGCGAATGCCGGTCAACTTCAAAACAGAAATCCTGGCAGTCATCCACAACCTCCTCCTCGAAAACCCAACGTAAATACAAATAGAAACTGGCAACCATTTTATCCTCATCTTTCTTTTGTGCCACAACCGAGGCAAAATACAACATTCGGTAACATGCCCTTCCACCACCAACAGCCCCACAACTTCCGAAACCCGCAGAATGTTGGAATGGTTCCAAGACCACTACCCCCAAAACCTCAACCAAGACCAGAACCAATGGACATAGATCGAAGTGTTCATACCGCAAACATTAACTACATGAATAGGCCATCGAATAACAATCTTTATGGTAAAAGACCACCCGAACAAAACAATCAGCCTTTTAAGCATCAAAGAAATTTCCACATAGAAGCGGAAAACCAAACAACATACCACGACCAAGGCTATTACCATCAAGATGAACCTCACTCATTTCAACCTCAAACGGATTACTCAACGGAGTGTCGACAAGGATATGAACAGGAGCAACAATTAACTCTGGAAGATCCCAATGCCCAATGCCGCACTGTTCGTTGCCCTACATCGAATGTAAAACGGAGAGCGGTGACATGTTGAAATTCTTAATAGACACGGGATCTAGTAAAAACTATATTCGGCCCCAACTAGTGAAAAACCCCATCCCTAATAAAGACCAATTTCTGGCAAAATCAGTTGGAGGCGACGTTCACATAGCTAAACATACAATAAAAAACTTATTTAACCTAAGGGACATTCCTATTAAAATGTATCTCTTACCAACCCTTAATACTTTCGACGGAATACTAGGACACGATACCCTAAAGGATCTATCCGCGGTTATTCACACAGAGGACAATTTTTTGAATATAAAAGGGGGAATAAAAATTCGTCTTAAACAACTAGCAACACAGTCAGTTAATATGGTCAATATTAGAACCGACCATATGAGTCCGTCCCAAAAGAGGAACACAGATCAACTTGTACAAAGATTCCCAAAATTATTTGCAGAACCGGATGAGAAACTTACTTACACCACAAAAGTTGTTGGTGAAATACGAACATCAACAGATAACCCAGTATACTCGAAATTTTATCCATATCCAATGTCACTAAAAAACGAGGTTCAGTCTCAAGTGAAACAAATGCTAGACGACGGCATCATACGCCCATCCAGATCACCTTACAATTCTCCAGTTTGGATTGTAGAAAAAAAACCTGACTCACAAGGTAACAAACAATACCGATTGGTCATCGACTACCGTAAACTGAACCTTATAACAATACCCGATGCCTATCCAATCCCAGATATAAACGAAGTCCTGTCTCACCTCGGCAAAAATAAAGTGTTTTCAGTTCTCGATTTAAAAAGTGGATTTCATCAAATACCGTTGAAAACCTCCGATATCGAGAAGACAGCGTTTTCAATTAACAATGGTAAATACGAATTTACCAGATTGCCCTTTGGTCTCAAAAACGCTCCATCCATATTTCAGCGAACATTGGATGATATACTCCGCGACCATATAGGAAAAACTTGTTTTGTTTATATTGATAACATTATAGTCTTCAGTAAAACGGACGAGGAGCACCTACAGAATTTTATTAATTATAGGATTATTTACTTTTGTTTTTAATCGTAAACATTTACTATCAATATTATTGAGATTAGAATATATTGTTTTAAGTTTATTTTTATTATTTAGAACACTAGAGGATGCGAACATGAAAATACAATTAGACAAGTGCAACTTTTTCAAAACCGAAGTGGAATTTTTAGGATTTATAGTCTCTTCAGAAGGAATCCGAACTAATCCCAAAAAAATCGAAGCAATACTCAACTTTACAACCCCAAGAACATTGAAAGAATTACGATCCTTTCTCGGACTCTCGGGTTACTATAGACGATTCGTTAGGGATTATGCTAAACTGGCAAAGCCCTTAACGACTTTACTAAGAGGGGAAGGAGGCCGTGTTTCAAAAAATAAATCAGCCAAACAAGCTATCTCTTTAGATGAGAACGCCTTAGTCATTTAATAAGTTGAAAAATTCGTTAGTTTCGCAGGACATAATATTGGCGTATCCTGATTTTGAAAAATGCTTCGAACTCACCACCGATGCATCAAAATTTGCATTGGGGGCAGTACTGTCGCAATCCGATAAACCTATTGCCTTCATCTCAAGAACTCAGAGTAAAACGGAGGAAAACTATGCCACCAATGAAAAAGAGATGTTGTAAGCGAACCCGATGTAAGTGAACCCGAATACAATGAAGAAAACCTTATATCTATTCTAAAGAAATATCTCAATCCATCAGTCATAAACTGCATCAAAACCCCTGAACCAATAATGGGAAAAATACAGCGACTATACCCCCTTCATTTTAGCAACTACAAGGTAAGATTCACACAAAATCAAGTAAGAGATGTCACCAATGAGGAGGAACAAGAACAAATTATCATCCGAACACACACGCGTGCTCATAGGAATCAAAAGGAAAATAAGGCACAAATCTTGGAAAGGTACTATTTCCCATCTATGACCAACAAGATAAAGGCTATCGTCAAACAATGTACCGTTTGCAAGGAGAACAAATACGATCGTCACCCGAATAACATTGAACTGCGAGAATCTCCCATTCCCCAACACCCAGGAGATATGGTTCATATCGATATCTACCACACCGACGGAAAGCAGATACTCACAGCCATCGATAAATTTTCTAAATATGCCCAAGCGAAGGTAATCAAGTCTAGAGCCGTAGAAGATATTAAAGAGCCACTGCGAGAATTAATGATGATATATGGAATTCCAAAGACCTTTATAACGGACAACGAAAAATCACTTAACGCAGCCGAAATAACATTTATGCTGCAAGACCAACTAAAAATTAGTATTTTCAAGACACCACCATACAAGAGCTCTGTAAATGGCCAAGTCGAGAGACTTCATTCGACCCTAACTGAGATGATGCGTTGTATAAAAACCGATGGAACAGAACGCTCTTTCACAGCACTTCTGGAAAGAACGATTAATGAATACAACTATTCGATACATTCCACGACGAAAAGAAAACCCGTCGAGGTATTCTTTGGACGTATTGTAAGTAGCGATCCGGAAAAACTCGAGCAAGCCCGTCAAGATATTATAACGAAACTTAAAGAAAAACAATTAACGGATATAAATACTCACAACAAAAATCGCACACCTATGAAAACTTATAACATCGGAGACATTATTTATACGAAAATAGACAAAAGAATAGGGAATAAGATAACTCCGAAGTACAGAAGAGAAGTAGTTAAGGAAAATTACTCGACAACAATACTAACGCAAACGGGGAGAATCGTACACAAAAATAACATTAAAACTTAAATCTTATCCGTTTCAGATTAATGCTTTTCCTGTCAGTCCAAGCTGATATCCAGATTTTTAATCACACCTCATCACAAATAGCTACGATACATAATGGACTCGCCAAAATACAAGATGGCACATTCCGATTCGTCCACGAGATAGACACAAGGAGATACGAGAACTACCTCCAGGAAATACAAGATTTCATAACTAAATTCAAAACATCCCGTAATCCTATATTCCCAATCCTCGAACACGAAATGAACAGAGTATTTGAACTTTTAGATACTATAAAACCATTAACTATATATAAGAACAAGAGATCAATTGATTCACTAGGAACGGCCTGGAAATATCTAGCCGGTTCTCCAGACCATGAAGACCTTAGAAAGATTACTAAAAACTTAGAAAAATTAAATGAGAATAATAATGCTCAAGTAGTTATTAACAAAGCTTTTGAGTCAAGAATTAATAATATTACCAAATTAACCAATTTTTTAACTAATAGCATAAAAGAAAGTAGTATTTTAAGTGAAGAACTAATAATTTTGAACCAAAATAAATTAAGAATAATCAAAGAAGAAATTCTAAACATAAAATATGCCATACAGTGGTCTAAGATTGGAGTGATTAACTCATATATTTTAAATGAAATTGAAATAAAATTAGCAATTGAACAATTAAGAAATGAAAATGTACCTTTTAGTAACTCAGAAGAGGCACTTGAATTTGCAAATATAAGAGTAATAAATTCTTTATCATTGATGCTCTACATAGTAGAAATTCCGTTAACAAAAAAGAATACGTATGAAAATTTAATTGTAAAACTAATCAAAAATAATAATGTTATTATAAGTATTAAATTTAATAGAATATTAAAATTCGAGAACGAAATTTACGCAATAAGGAATGATTGTAAGAGCTATAATAATTTGGTAATTTGTAAATACAAGGATCTAACAGATCTGTCAGAAGATCCATGCATCCGCAAAATCCTAAACTCAAAACCCTCCTCATGTGTTTTAAGTAATGATCATCATATCCCCGATATTGAGGAGATTTCTACTGGAACAATACTGCTAAATGAATTTTCTGGTACACTAGAATATGGCAACAAAACCCAGAACCTTACTGGTAGTTACATTATAAATTTCCAAAATGAGACCGTAAATATAAATGGAACTATTTACGAAAATATAGATGCACAACCGATGAAAGAGATATCACCAATGAACCAACCGACCCCAAATGAAATAGAACGACTCCAATACCTATCATTAGAAAGTCTTAATGAGCTACATATCAAGAACACGAAGAGAATAAACAACTTCAAAAAATCAACAGAAATAAGAGAAGTCACACTAGCATCCATAATTCTAATCATAACTATCTCTCTTGTAACAACAATGGTGATATGTAAACACAGAAGCAAAACCATATACGTCAGCCAAATTCCACCACCCATTGAAACACCTAGTGAAAATCCAACTCCCACAGTAGAACAACCGATAACGCAAAGTTACCAGAACTTTAAGCTAAATGATATTCCATACCTTTTATCGATTGAGGACAATCGATTTTAAGAGGGAAATTCACTGTAGTTAACTAAACATTTATTATTGACCTAAATACAGCTCGATTAACTAAATGCTTAGTTAAGCGGAAGCTTTATTATTTTTATAAAAAGTAGAACAATAAAATAATTAAACAGCAATAATTTCAATATAGGAAATAAGTAAATAAAAGTAGAACAATAAAACAATTAAACAGCAATAATTTCAATATAGGAAATAAGTTTAAAAATAGAACAATAAAAGAAATGCACAATAAACAAAAATTGTAATTAAGTTAAGAATTCGTTTATAAGTTCAGTTGTAAAATTAACTCTAGAAAAAACGGACACATAGTGTCTCAAAGAAAATTAATAAAATAAACTAATAAGAATAAATTAATAAAAAATAAAAGTAAATAAAAAAGGATATAAAAAAACTATTTAGTTTTTTTTAATAAAAAGGAACATTTAAAAATTTAACTTATACAACATAGCTCTATATATATATAGCTCTAGATATTGTTGAGGAAAAATGGGATACAATAAAAGAATATACAAAAATTGAGAAGAATTTATTTATGCGTTTTCTGAATTTTTGTATTATAGACAATATGTATTTTAAATATAATAAAAATATATACCTGCAGCTAAGGGAACTTCCAATGGGATCTCCTGCTTCACCAATTATGGCATTGTTATGGAAAAATTATTAGATAGTTCTATAGAAAAATTAATAATTGAACCAAAAATTGTATTAAAACACGTTGATGACCTTTTTTGCATTGCTTCATATAATTCAATTAAAGTTATTTCATCAATGTTTAATTCATTGCATAATGATATATAATTTACTATTGAAAAGGAATGTAATTCTAAACTTCCATATTTAGATACATTAGTAATAAAAAGAGGAAATAATTTATGGATTGATTGGTATCAGAAGCCAACATCTTCTGATCGGCTTATTAATTATTTTCTAAACATCCTAAAATGATTATAATCAATACGGCTAAGAATTTAATACAGAGAATACTAAAGATTAGTGATAAAGTATTTCATAAGACTAATATAGAAAGAATTAAAAATATTTTATTGAAGAATAATTATCCAATTCAATTGATCTGTTGTTTAATAAGACAATTTGTTAATCACAATAATTTAAATACAAGACCAAGTATTGAACCAGAGATTTATAAATCACTAACTTATGTGCCTCTCATATCTGAAAGATTAGAAAAGTCGAAGATTTATGACAATAAGAAATATGTAATGGCCCATAAAATGTATAATACATTAGGAAGACTATTCAGTAACACAAAAGAAAAGATAGATAAAGTAGAGATGTCTAACTTAGTTTATAAGATTCCCTGTGGTGGAAATGATATTGATAATTGTAAGAAGGTATATGTAGGTACTACCAAGAACAAATTAAAAAGTAGAATTGCGGGACATAAATCAGATTATAAATACAGAAACACTACATTAACACAAAAGACAGCTTTGTCATTACATTGCGCTAGAACAAATCATTGTCCTGATTTTAAAAATACATTAATTTTAATCAAAGAAAATAATTATAGGCGTAGATTAATGCTAGAAATGTTACAGATCAGTAAAGTTCACAATACACAACGGTTTAATTACAAAAGAGATACAGCAAATATAGCTCAGAATTATAGATATTTAGTTAATAGAAGTAAAAATTTAAACTAACTTTTTGTAAAATATGTTGTTTTGTTTTTATATATTAATGTTCTCTATAATCCTTAAGATATTCTTTAAAATAATTTTGTTAATTTGTTCATACAAATATTAATTTTTTGATTTGGCGCCAAAAAATGTTTTTTGAAATAATTTTTCAAATTCCTATCAAAAATTTGTAATCAAACAAAACATTTTTTCATATTAATATTAACGTAAAATAACCCTGAAGAAGCTACCCATTATTTGGTAGCGAAGTATTGGTTTTTTTAAAATAAAATTTGTTATTGTTATTTTTTATAAAACAACATAAAAGTGGATCTTTAACTCGCGATAATCAGACTGAAAATAAATTTAATAAAAGATCGAAAAAATAAGAAGAAATATGTAAATGTTTTATGTTTAGTCAGAATTTTTATTATTTTTATTATTATTCTGCGTTTCGATTCGGATCGTAAATTTCACAGTTTGGCAGCATTGGTATTCTGCGTTCCGTTCTCCGCACCTATTCGATTTGCTTTTCGATTGAATGTATTCTGCGTTACGATCGTAGCTACGTTTTTCTAAGTTGCTTGTTTGCTAAAGGTGCCCACACACGAGTGATTTGTCCGTGTTATTTGTTCGCGTACCATTTCTCCACAAACGACGAACAAATCACAATAACCTTATACGTCAAGAAGAAAACATGAATTGTGAAGCGGATAATGCAATTTCTCTTTTGATGTATTTGTATGGGCAAAACCAAATTATATATGCATACATATGTATGTACATAGAAGCAAACTAATATTATTAAAAAAACATGTATGTATGTATGAAAATACATTCATACACACGAGTATATACATAAATATTAAAGGGCTGCATGAAACTTAATATTGATAATCATGAAACTTTCATCATTATCTTTTATTCATTCAAACAGGAATGGACAGATACATAACCGTGTTAAAAAGGGGAAGAAGTCCAAATCAGCTCAAATAGCTTCAACAGCGAAAGTTCCCAGAGATGGAAAATAACAAAATAAAAAATTCCGAAAATTCTTTCGCGATTTTATCTGAACAAGACAATGAAGACACAACTACCTTTAATCCTTTAGGGTATCGTGTCCTAGTATTCCGTCGAAAGTATTAAGGGTTGGTAAGAGATACATTTTAATAGGAATGTCCCTTAGGTTAAATAAGTTTATTATTGTATGTTTAGCTATGTGAACGTCGCCTCCAACTGATTTTGCCAGAAATTGGTCTTTATTAGGGATGGGGTTTTTCACTAGTTGGGGCCGAATATAGTTTTTACTAGATCCCGTGTCTATTAAGAATTTCAACATGTCACCGCTCTCCGTTTTACATTCGATGTAGGGCAACGAACAGTGCGCTAACCTAAAAAATGTACATCGCTATGTTCTATAACTCTTCTTGGGCATTGGGATCTTCCAGAGTTAATTGTTGCTCCTGTTCATATCCTTGTCGACACTCCGTTGAGTAATCCGTTTGAGGTTGAAATGAGTGAGGTTCATCTTGATGGTAATAGCCTTGGTCGTGGTATGTTGTTTGGTTTTCCGCTTCTATGTGGAAATTTCTTTGATGCTTAAAAGGCTGATTGTTTTGTTCGGGTGGTCTTTTACCATAAAGATTGTTATTCGATGGCCTATTCATGTAGTTAATGTTTGCGGTATGAACACTTCGATCTATGTCCATTGGTTCTGGTCTTGGTTGAGGTTTTGGGGGTAGTGGTCTAGGAACCATTCCAACATTCTGCGGGTTTCGGAAGTTCTGGGGCTGTTGGTGGTGGAAGGGCATGTTACCGAATGTTGTATTTTGCCTCGGTTGTGGCACAAAAGAAAGATGAGGATAAAATGGTTGCCAGTTTCTATTTGTATTTACGTTGGGTTTTCGAGGAGGAGGTTGTGGATGACTGCCAGGATTTCTGTTTTGAAGTTGACCGGCATTCGCATGGTTGGTCCGGAAGTACTGGTTTTCCAGTTTCAAGCACAGATGAAGGGCTTGTGGGAGGTCGGACGGTTCCCTCATTGCTAACAATCTCGGTAAGTCACCTTTGAGTCCCCTAATGAATGTATCCAAGGCTTTATCGCGATAGGTTTTAGTAAGGAGTTCTATAGGTTCTGCTTCCACATCCATGCAGGAAATTTTATCCAGTATGAGTGACAGATGAGCGTACACTTTATGATAGAAATCTTGTAATGAACAATTTCCTTGAATCATGGTTGTCATCTGGTATTCCAATGTAGTAAGGTCGCGTTTATCTGCATAATGGACCGAAAGGCATCTAGAGATTGCATTCCAGTTTAAGGGCGTGTTATAAGATTCCAGTGCCGTATCTGCATGTCCAGTGATTTTGTTGCGAATAGCGCTCAATATAGCATAATATTTGGGAGATCCCTTTAACGGCTCATAAACTCGCAAGATTCGCTCCACACTTTTCTTCCATGAGCTTAATTCACCTGGTGTTCCTGAAAAGTCTCTAATACATCGTACCACGTCTGATATCTTATCCAGGTCTGCTAAATTGTCCCGTTGATTGACATCAATTGTTGGTCGGATATTTCCGAAAAATTATTGCTCGCCTGTCGTGAATTTTGTCCCAGAATATTCACGACAATTTGAGTTATCAAAGGCTCCAGATTTGCAACATTTACCTAAAGGAATTTCTGCGTTAGGATGGTTAGGATTTTGGGCTTGGGGATTGAGGATAGGAGGGCGTAATAAATTGTTTGGATTTGACATAGCGAAATGAATAAAAAATTTCCGAGTGTAAATAAATAAAGCCGAAGATTATATGAATTTTATTTAGTCTAAAAGTGTTAGGGGAAGAGAGAAAAACTAAAAGATATTCTTGGGTTTTCCTATTTTATAGAGTTTTGAGTGGGAGTTTGACTTTATAATGATCTCAATAATTTTTTCACTTTATAATAATATCTTACATAAATCTCAATAAATTTTTCACTTTATAATATCTTACATAGATCTCAATAAATTTTTCACTTTATAATAACTTACATAAATCTCAATAAATGTTTCACTTTATAATATAAATATCTTATCTTATAGTAGTATCATTGCGGGTTTCTTTCTTGTTGATCCTCAAGCGTTGCTTCGGGAACACTGCTTCGATGGGCTTGGTGGCAAAGTCTCGTTCACTGTTTGTTACTGAAGCACCACGGAAGTTACTTATTCTTCACAGGATTTTATTTGGGGGTTTTTTTTCTTTATTTTAACCGTTTCGCGTTTACGGGCTATTTATCACTTCGAGCGCGATTTTTTTTGCGAAAACGGTCCCTGCTCGGGCGCCAGTTAAATTTTTAAATGTTCCTTTTTATTAAAAAAAACTAAATAGTTTTTTTATTTCCTTTTTTATTTACTTTTTATTAATTTATTCTTATTAGTTTATTTTATTAATTTTCTTTGAGACTCTATGTGTCCGTTTTTTCTAGAGTTAATTTTACAACTGAACTTATAAACGAATTCTTAACTTAATTACAATTTTTGTTTATTGGGCATTTCTTTTATTGTTCTATTTTAAACTTATTTCTTATATTGAAATTATTGTTGTTTAATTGTTTTATTGTTCTACTTTTATTTATTTATTTCCTATATTGAAATTATTGCTGTTTAATTATTTTATTGTTCTACTTTTTATAAAAATAATAAAGCTTCCGCTTAACTAAGCATTTAGTTAATCGAGCTGTATTTAGGTCAATAATAAATGTTTAGTTAACTACAGTGAATTTCGTAATTTGTAATTTGTATGTTAAATATTTGTTACCTTAACTTATATGTAGGTACTACCACGAACAAATTAAAAAGTAGAATTTCGGATTATAAATACAGAAACACTACATTAACACAAAAGACAGCTTCGTCATTACATTGCGCTATCTCAAATCATTGTCCTGATTTTAAAAATACATTAATTTTAAACAAAGAAAATAATTACTCGTATATGCGTAGATTAATGCTAGAAATGCTACAGATCAGTGAAGTTCAAAATACACAACGGATTAATTACAAAATAGATACAGCAAATATAGCTCAGAATTATAGCTATTTAGTTAATAGAAGTAGAAATTTAAGCTAACTTTTTGTAAAATATTTTGTTTTGTTTTTATATATTAATGTTCTCTATAATCCTTAAGATATGCTTTAAAATAATTTTTTAATTTGTTCATACAATTATTAATTTTTTGATTTGGCGCCAGAAAATGTTTTTTTAAATAATTTTTCAATTTCCTATCAAAAATTTGTAATCAAACAAAACATTTTTTCATATTAATATTAACGTAATATAACCCTGAAGAAGCTACCCATTATTTGGTAGCGAAATATTGGTTTTTTAGAAATAAAATTTGTTATTGTTATTTTTTATAAAAAAACATAAAAGTGGATCTTTAACTCGCGAAAATCAAACTGAAAATAAAAAAAAAAAACATTTACATTTAACCCTCTGCGACTGATGTGGTAGTCTATCAGAGACCAACAAATACTAAACAGTATTTTGCACCGTTATTTTCCAAACATCTACTCTCGCGTTCTCTGTACCTTCTTATTGTAATTAGATCAGCGATGTCAATTACGATTGTGTTGGTGAGATTTCTCTTATCTCTTACATTACCAGTGGGAGAAATGTGCGGTTGCGTGGTCTAGGTTAGGTTAGGAAGGGTATTATGAAATATACATCCACTCGGAGACCCAATTGGATCCATTGTGATTCCCTTCATTTATAATTTATTGACTAATTAGTCTCCTTACTGTCCAAGAGAAACAAAGAGCCGTTATCATCTATCATTCAGCCGTTTAATTCCCATGATAAAGCCCCTGATATCCTAAAGTTTGCACTTCGCGATATCACTAATGCCCTCATGGAAACGTCTGCTCAGCCATCTTTGCCTATGGCGTTGCAGCCTTGGGCAATGACAGATGATATTCTCTATAGTTTCTGGCTCCTCTTTATCCCCACACATCCTACAGAAATCCGGAGTGCCATTTTCCCATATGCTGGTCCTCGCTCTAACCAAGCAATGGCCAGTCAAGGAGCCTACTAAGACTCTCAAAACCTTTCTATACATATCCAGCAGTAGATAAGATTTACCTGAGTCTAGTTCTGTCCATATGGGCCTCGAGACTCTACAATCTTCTCTATTCCTCCAGGAATGGTTAGTTCTGCTAATTACCCAATTACTGAGTTCCCTATAGTAGTGACCGATTGGAGGCTTAACCGACCTGTCACTAATATGTGCACAGCATCTAAACAATTATATCTTACGCTCGCAAAACAAAAGAGCGTAAGCGTACATGTGAGTTTTGTTTCCACAATTGTGTTTGGCGCTGACATCACTGCTTTAGATCAGTGTCGGCCACAAAGAGAGTAAGAAAGAATCTAGGTATGTATTAGTGAACAATACAGTGAACAAAATACATGAACATAACACAACACCGACATTGAATTTGTTTTGTATAAATATTAATATAAATGAACATATTTTTAAGTTAATAAATTGCATCAGACAAGTATTTTATCAGAAACAATATAAAAATGACAAAACTTTAAAAACTTCAACATTTAAGGTTGGTATGGTAGTAGAAATTAAAAAAAAAATATCATTGATCAAAAGGAAAAATTACTTTCCTACAATCATCCACATTATTACCTAATTTTTATTAAAAATTTACTATTAAATTGAAAGCTAGAACAAAATAAAGTAATTGTGCGTTCTTGCAAATATTCGCTGTGTATCTAATAAAAACAAATTAAAGAGAAATATTTCTTTTTTTTTTCAGAAGTGTCTCTAACTACATTCACAAGTCTGCGAGTTTGTTCAATAGTTTTATGCTGTCTGCGAAAACAACCAAATTTATGATCTGGAATACATCCATTGCAAGTCACTATATGAGTCAGCTTTTCAAAAAATTTCGACATATAAGCAATAAACTTATAGGCCGAAAGGATTCAACCTTTGTATGATCCTTGAGACGACTGGTCGCAGTTCAACAAAACCAGCCGAAATATTTGAAGTAAACTACTACTACTACTACTTTTTCTAAATGTTAACGAAAAGAACACATTTTTCAGCATCAATTCTTGCCCAGTAACCATTAGAGGCTCGTAATGGAGGTTTGCATATCACTGGCCTTTTAAGTCCTCTGGCTGCAGGCCACAGCGAATAATCTGTTGATGGTGTTGCATCGAGTTCTTGCAGAAATTTTAGCAGCGAAGCTGTTTTTTTTGTTTGCAAAACTTTTTTAAGCTGCTTGGTAAACTCCTTAAGCCTTAATTTTAGCTGAGGCGATCTGTAACGTTGCCATTCTCGTCGTTTTTCAGTCAATAGCCTTTCTATATCTGCCCAAAAAATATTGTTAAATATCGCTTGTTGATTTGGTTGAATTGAAGAAGCATTAAGAGCAGCTTGTTTAGCATATGCTTCAAACAACCTATTAGAATTTTCTTTGTCAGTGGGTGTTCTCAATGGCATATTTTCCGAGCAATGAGCACTCAAATATTTTTTGTATTTCAGCCAGTTAATACGTGCTGATTGATGTCAGCGGTAAATCGCATGTTGGTTTTGCAGTTGTGTGCGAGTAAATAGTGATAATAGTATGCGAGTGATCTGAAGACAAATCCAAAGATGCTTCTACTTCGATCAGGAATTTTTTGCCGATCAGATCTGGCTGAAATGTTCGCAAGAAATTCTCACTTGGCGGCAAGTAGTCAACCACTACCCGCCCTCGAAAGAGTGTCTGTAACTATGCCCAAAAGATGTTTTGGAGCGAGTGCAGTAAAAAGGCTTTAGCGGAGCTTAACATAAATACGTCTCTTGGGCCGAACGGTATACCTGCACTGGTCTTGAAACAGTGCATTTTCTACGTTAGCACGTCCATTGGCACGTCTGTTTAGCACTTTGAACCATGCTGGTGAATTTCTAAAGTGTTGCAAGGTTGCCAATGTAACGCCGATCCCTAAAAAGGCCAACAACTTCGAAAATTATGGCTCATATGCACTTTGTTCTTTGCTTTCCAAAGTGATGGAAAGTATGTTGAATTTCCATATTGTGAAATATTTTGAGTTCAACAATTTACTTAGCAACCAGTATTATGACTTTTGAAGAGGGCGCTCTACTGGGACTTACTGGCTTTCCTTTCGGAAAAGTGTTGTAACAGCATACATCACTTTGGCGAAAGTAAAGCGGTGGATCTAGATATTTCCAAGGCATTTGAGGGAGCGTGGCATGAAGCAAAACCAATTGCTTTTGATGTCGGTGATGGGTTAACTCGATTTGTATCGAGCTTTAGATGGAAGTTATACAAACAAGTCCAAGATAAATTCAGGGGTACCGCAAGAATCCGTTCTTTGTCCTACACTTTTTTTATTTTTCTTAATGAATTTCTGTGTCAAACTTCCAAACTTATCTACTCTTTTGCAGTTACAGGCCAAGCCCGTCAAAGATCTAGGCAATGCGGAAAAATGTAAATGATACATTAAATCGAGATCTCCTGATAATTTTCAATATAGGTCATGCTAATAGGGTAAATTTTAATGCACGAAAGACCCATTGTGCTATGCTTAGGCACAGACTTATGACTGGACATGCTGCTCCATCTGTAATTATGAAGAGTGTAAATATTGAGGAATCAGAGGCTTTTGATATTCTTGGCATGAAAATACATTGTGATTTTTCGGTGGAATTATCACATTTTTCATGTCTCAAAAGAAGCACTCAAGATTCTTAGTTTTTTATGTCGTTGTTAGACATACTCCAGCTGATTAAATGGAATACAACTATCATGTCAAAGTCTATTTTGAAATTACTCGATCACGTACAAGATAGGACGAAGAAGCTTATCGGTGACAGTAGAGTAGTCTAGTAGTCTATTGACTCACTAGAGTATCTACGCATTGTAATGTGTATTACACCGTTCTTTCGCTAATAAAGCGGAATGTTATCTAATGAAATCAGGGATGTTGTTCCCGAAACCCATAACTTTTCACTTACAACACGCTCTTCAGTAAGAGCACAGTACTACTGGATTTCACTCGAAAAGTAAACAAACGGACCTGTTAAGTATTAACAATATATTGTTCGTAAGTAGTTTTGAATGTTATTTTGTATTTAACGAATTCTGTAAAACGATTGGTATCTGAATAAGTGTTGCATTTTTAGTAACAACTGTTAGTTTTCATCTACAGTTCTGTAAACACTGACTGCTAGAATGTCTACATCAGAGATGCCCTCAAGTTCCTTATGGAAGAGCAAACACCAACACAATTAAAGAAAAACTAATTTTTATTCATTATTTTTTGTTGTAAAAATCAATACATACACAAAAAAAATAAGAAATAAACTTTTCATTTAACGTACACGGCAAAAAAAAAATTGATTTGCATTTTTTGTAAACATTATCTTAAATCCATTTTGCAAAGAATACAAAAATATCACATAAACGTTTTCAATTATGTGAGAGTAGATTGTGAGTGATCATACAATAATTTTTTTGTTAATAATATAAGTTTGCAATTTAAAACTACATAACACCAATTTTGTCCAAGTGCTTTTAAAAACACACATTTTTAAAAGTATGGCTGACTTCCAAAACGTTCGTATACAAAGTTTGTATACAGTATTGCTACTGTATTTAAATCACATACATATGCAAAGTTCCGAAGCAATGCAACAACTATAAAACCGATGCCGTGTTTGCTTTCTTCCTGCGTTAAAAATACTTGGCGGCGGCGTTTTGAAATGGTATACATTGTACAATTATTGTACTGCGGCGTTATGAAATATGATGCTTTGTTCAAACACAAAGCAATTGACGTTTTGGAAGTCAGCCTATCATACGTTAAAAAAAACCAAATCTACCTTGATGATCGCTATCGTGTATTGCTCTTGCGTGTATACAGTGAAGAACAACAATAAAACAAATGTATTTCGTATTGCTAGTGCTGAGTGCTGTATGTGTATATTAAAACACCCTGCCTATAGCTAAGAGTTTTAGAAAAACAAATGAGCACCAAGCGCATAGGGCTTAAGCACCCTTGGTCTACATGCTTTTAAAGAAAAATTATAGTTTTTAGGCGATTCGTTGTGTAGCATCAGTTGGAGCAGCAGCTAGCTTTGGCTATAAGAATTAATAAAGTGAATAAAATCTAAAATAACTGAGTTTTAATAGTTTTTGGTCCGTAAACTAACGAAACACGTTTTGGTGCCGAAACCCGGGAATATTACATTACATATTTTGTGTATTTCTTCTACAAAGAATAAAAGTGAGTTGCAGTTGTTAATATAAGTACATGAAAACCGGTTTCTGTAAATATCTAGTTGATTATGCTAAAGAAATCACCGTTAAAGAGCATCACAGGCAGCTTGTCATAATACATAATAGAAAGCTTTACTACTGTTAATAAAACTGCATTGTAGAGGTCAATTTATCAGAGGCTAAAGACATCAAAGTTAAATATTAATGCGCATGACAGGAATCTTTCCATAATAATAGAAAGGTTTACTAAAGTTAAAACCTTTAGATAACTGCATAGATCAAGCAGTAGCTTTCTAACTGCAACCCAAAAAAGAAAAAGGCTGACGTCTGAAGAAACTAAACAGATTGCATGATAACCAAAAAATTATTGTTATATAATCTTTCTTTTTAATATATAAAACCGAATGTGTGTTTGTTCATTTTTTTGTTTGTTTGTGTGTTTGTTTGTTCCTTATAGGTGGCCAAACCCTTGGACCGATCTTCCTGAAATTTTCACAGTATTTAACTGGAACTCTCGGATGATTTATAGGCTACTTTTTTTTCAACCACACCCACTTTTTCGCCCCCTTTTTTAAATTATGTTACTCCTACCACGTAGTTTTTAACAAAATTTATAACTTAAAGTGAGCACAACTTCGCCATTTGTGGATCAATTTTCAAAATTCTTTTTGCATATGGACAAGGTCCAGAATATTTATTTGTTTTAAGAAATTGTTTGTTGGATCGAATGGTGGGGGCGGTAGGGCGTTGCAAATGGCCCGCCACAATAATTAATTATCAAATAACTTCGCCATATTTTGGGCATTTTTTTGACCTACGTCGATGATATTTGGTACATATGGTATTGGCATAATTTGGAATACGTACGAGGAGAAAAGTGGGTGGGACCACGCCCCTCTTTTAGGAAAACCAAACCCTTGCACCGATTTTCCTGAAATTTTCATAGAATGTTACTGTGACTCTGGAAGGAATAATAGGCTATATAAAGTTTTGATTGGACAAAGAGGCGTGGCACCGCCCATATAACCCAAAAATTGAAATCGCCATATTTTTTAGGCATTTTTTGACCTACGTCGATGATATTTGGTACATATGGTATTGGCATAATTTGGAATACGTTCCAGGAGATAGTGGGTGGAATCACGACCCTTTTTAGGAAAATTATATATCGTAATATAGTCTTAACTACTGGACCGATCGTCATTAAATTTTCACAATAGGATATACATATAAATACTTTTAATTTTATTTTACAACGAGGGGGTAGCGAAGCACACCGGGATAGGCTAGTTATAATATAAAAATATGAAAATTAAAAATCGTAATAGAGACTTAACTACTGGACCGATCGTCATTAAATTTTCACAATAGGATATATAAATACTTTTAATTTTATTTTATAACGAGGGGGTAGCAAAGCACACCGGGATAGGCTAGTAATATACAAAATTATAGAATTTTAGGGAAAATTCTTGCAAACTACAATATATTAATAATATGTATACCAAAATATTGAAGAACATGATGGCCCCTTCTGAAATGCATGAATTGTGAGGCAACAGTGCTGCCAACTTTTTTGTTTTAAAGCCTACACCTTCAGAAAAAATGCCCTTTTTCCCCTGCATTTGAAGAAAGAAAGCCCCTACAAATATACCTACGGTTTCAGCTGCCAAATTTTTAGAATAAAGTAATATTTTTATATTAAAATACATTTTATTCTCTTTTTGTATGTTTGATGTAGAGTAAAACTAAAATACTGAGAAAAATACATAAAGGCAGTTTCAGACTATAAACCAACAATTAATAATTTTTTGGGAAAATTAAACTCTGTCATGATTTGTTTTTTTTTTTTTTAAATTTTCAAACAACAATTAAATTAGGTAAGCATTTTGGTCAAAAGTATTAAAACGTATTGTAGTCTGAAATGGTCTTAAACGGAGTTATATTATGTTACATTAATATTTTACATATTAAATGAATCACTTATAGATATTATTAGTACACATTTTTTTTGAAATGTGTTGGACCAGTGTGCAGTCTATGTTTTGGCATTATATGTATGATCTTATTATGCAAATTGAATTTAGTATTATATTGCTTAGTTTATTCCTCTTTTTAGTTCGAACATCAGTGATTATGGAGAAAATTCTTCCTGCATCTGCATTTGCATGAGGTAATGAGAATAAAATATTAACTAATTTTGCAGAATTTGGCACAATTAGTTCATTGTTAATTATTTTAGACCAAACTTTAACAATATCCAAGTTTCTTAGTGAATTTATTTCATGTTTAGAGAAATTGTATTCTAATGTCCGCCATTCCCGAGTGAGTTCATTACTGTTTATTTTGAACTTTGTACATAAAAAATCAAACGTAACGTCATCTTTGTTTTCTCCGAAAGCAGCATTGGGATTGAGAAACCACATTTCTTTAAAGATAATTCCTGTTTTGCAGTTCTTCCAAAGCCGTTAAGTAAAATTGATGGCAATCATATTTAATTCGACTCATATTATGCTCTGGCAAATTCTTTAAAAACTCTTCGCATTCACTACCGACAAATACTTCTTTAATTGGCAGCGAAGTATGTGGAGATCGAACTATACAAGTTGTTTTCAGTTCACTTTTCTTAATGCAATTTTGGTCTAATTTTAAAAATATTTTGATCGATTCTGCATGGATTAAGGGTCTCTTTGCTTGAAATAGAGCAAATAATGAATTAAAATATTTTAAAACATATTTTAAAAACAGTAAATAAGCTGTGTTACATTCGTTCGTTAATTCATTGTAAATTAATTCTGCTGATTTAAGTTTATCTCGTGAGTAAGAAAATTTTAAATATTCTAGTAGTACTTGCCAGTGTGATAAAATTCGCTCAACACATCTTTGATATGTTCCAATTTGTCGTATAAGTTCTTCTGGTGCTCTGGGTAATGATAGACAGGCTTTATTGGCAATAATTGCTGCTGAATGGCAGATGCATTTTATTGTTGTTGCTTCTGGGTTTTCTTCCATCAAACGAGAGGAATGAGTTGTGTTGACCCACCATAACGTTGGCTCCATCGCCACACATTCCAATTACATTTGAAAACGGAATTGAATTATTAAAAATACATTCTTTGAATGATATATAGAGACTTTCTGCACTGCAGTCACATCTAAAAGATCCACAAGTTGAATAATTACTTGCTCCTGCTCAGCGTCATAAAATATTACTAACACACACATTGTTTCATTGGAAGCAATGTCTGTGCTTTCATCTATAAGTACAGAAAATTTTGTATGTTTTAACTTGTTAACCAATTTTAATTGTTCCTCTTCAGCCAATACGTTTTTAATTATTTTGGTACATTTCGTTCTGCCTAGTTTACTCTTCTTAATAATATTTGAATCAGGCACTATTTCTTTCAAACACAACATGCAAGTGCTACATTATGCTCAGCAAAAAATGCACTAAGTCTACTTTCAAACCGTTCAACAGGATCAGCACCTTGATTCTGTTTAGCAAAAAAAATGCCGACAGGTTTTGTTGTGTTTACTGTCGCAACATTCGACTGGTGTAGTTTTGTTAAAGCATGTTTCTTTAGCTCCGATTTTCCACAATTCATAAATTTTCCACAGGCTTTACATTTACATGTAAACTTTTAATTTTTAATTTCTTCCAACCAACCTTCAAACTCCTTTTCCTCTAGCCATCTTTGACAGAACTTTTGCTTTCGATATTTCTTTGGCTGGACATCACTCCCCAGAAGAACTAATGCTATCAGACATGTTTCTACATATAAAAAAGACACTAAATTTTATTTGTGCACTTATAACATTATATTTTTACCTACACCACTTTTGTTCAATTAAACAGGGAATGTTTTTTGTTCTTTTTTTTAACACACAATTTTTTTCCAATTTTTCAATGAGATTTTTCTTCGAAATTTAAAAAAAAGTTGGTAACTGCTCATAATGCCATATTGGCACAACAAATGTGTAGCCAGATGAAAATGACATTTAAGGGTGGTCAACTAAAATTTTGTTTTAAACATAAAAAAACGTCAGTTAAAAAATGATTGCACTAAAAAGTACCTACATTGTGATAAAATAACAAAATCTGTCCCTCTTTCCCTTCGCTAACATATTTTCATGAAAAAACCTATTTGTAGGGATTTTCCCCTACTATTGGCAAGACTGAGTGGTAATGATCAGGAAGATAGTGATCAAGGCAAAATTAATGATCAAAATTACAAGAATTAAAAAAAATGATTTCCAAAAAGGGTACTACTTTTTCGACTGAGAAACTCAACTGTAGGCTGGGGTATTGAAAGCCCTTTTTAAGCAGTTCTTGAGTACAAGCAAATATGAATAAACTTTAATCAGCTGCGGGTGGTGCTTCAACTGATGCAAAGATTACTGATATCGGAGAGAGAGGTAATATAATGACATTACTGTCTAAGCGGAAATCATCGGTGATGGATGTTAGTCTCCCCAATACAACACTTAAGTGCAATGTTGTCACTAGGTAATTACAAAGATGTAGCGAATCTTATTCGTATCCATATGATGATGGAAATAGTAGATACAGATTCGCAAGTCAAATGGGAGGAATCAGTCGACTATGGAAGCTGTCAAATTGGGATGATTTTTCTGTACTTTTAACAATTAAATAGTAAGTTAAGTCTAGATTAAATGAAGTCAAATTAGATTTTTGTGTATTACCAAAAATAACAAGCGCTAAACCAGATCGTTATTTCGATGTGTCTAGATGGAAGTTACCAAAAAAATGTAAGTTGGCTGATCCAACTTTTCATAATTCTGCACGAGTAGATATTTTAATTGGACCTCAAATGTTTTTTGATCTGCTTTCAATCGGGCGAATTTGTCTAGATGAAAGGTTATCCATGCTGCAAAAAACCATACTAGGATGCACAATTGCGGGTAAATCTAAAGAAGGCTCAACACCAATAGGCGCAGTACGCTACTTTCTGGTCAGCCCTAATAGTCAGGAAGATAATGACTTAAGGAAGTTGGTTGAAAAGTTCTGGGAAGTAGAAATGATTTCTCCTAAGACAAAATTTTATACCGAGGAAGAGCACGCATGTGAGCAAATATTCCTAGAGTCAATCTGTAGAGATTGGCTGAAATTCCAATTAAGTCTACAGTAAATCATTTGGCTGAATCCTATCCTGCATCTGAAAGGCAGATGCTCCTACTTGAGCGTAGGCTGAGTAGGGATCGATCTATAAGAGCCGCTTATAATGAATTTATGGATGAATACTTGTCTTTAGGTCACATGACTGAAGTCAAAGAAGGTGATATGGATAAGATAAAATACATTGCCCCACATCAACATGTTTTAAGGCCAGATTTTACGAGCACTAAACTTTGGGTGGTATTTGACTGCAGCTGTTAGACTGACAGAGGGTTTTCCTTAAATGAGGTCATGATGAAGGAGCTTGTAGTACAAGATGATTTGTTGGCTATCGTACTGCGATTCATGTGTTTTAAATTCGCAATTTCAGCCACCGTTACAAAAATGTACCGCCAAGCCTATGTTGCGAATAAGAACGCAAATTATCAGTTGATTTTGTGGAGATCGTCCCCGAAAGATATGTTGAAGGCCTACCGTCTGCGCACTATTATATATGGTACGACATCTGCTCCCTATCTGGCGAAGAGGTGCTTAAAAAATTTAGACGAAGATTCTGCAAAGGAATATCCGATCGGCTTAACAATGATATTATCTGATAAATATATTGATGATTTGATGTGCGGATCAAACCAGGAAGCAGACATTTTTGAAACTTATAACCAGGTATCAGCGGTAATGAATATCAAATATTAAATGGATTTTAAAAGTCAATTGGGATGAATCCTAACCAATGAAACTACATAATAAATGGGCGGAATTTCGTCAGAAAGTCCAAGACGTCAGGAAAATAAAGGTGCCTAGATTTATCTTGGCTACGAATAAAATTGTTAGAGTAGAAATGCACGGGTTTTCCGACGAATCAAAAAGTGCCTTCGGATGCTGTATATACATCCGCACTATATGTGATAACAATGACGTCACGGTACATTTATGGAGTGCTAACTCAAGAGTAGCACCATTGAAAACTCAATTCTTACCTCGG
Organism: Lypha dubia; assembly: GCA_947311025.1. Classification (NCBI taxonomy): domain Eukaryota; kingdom Metazoa; phylum Arthropoda; class Insecta; order Diptera; family Tachinidae; genus Lypha; species Lypha dubia. The sequence continues at coordinate 96,959,320 of OX371260.1, read as the reverse complement.
CTGGAGCTCTTGGCTGCAAAATAACTGTCAAAGCTGGTAGCGAAGACGAAATTAAATATTTGTAATATAATTGATTCCACTTATTTGTGGACAGACTTGGAATTAGTACTTAACTGTTTGAGGGAACATCCATCAGATTGGAATACATTTGGGCCCAACATTGTATCATTTATTCAAGAAGAGACAAAATTTGCCATATGGCGGCATATCCCAGTCTAACCCCGCAGATATTATTATCTAGAGGTGCGTGTGTTGACGAAATAATTCTTTCAGGTTTGTAGGCCCTGAATTTTTGAAGAAATCTTGCGATGAGTGGCTAGCGAATAAGATTAGAAAAAGAACCGATGCTGAAATAGAACGGAACGTGGTGGGACTGTAATGGTTGTTACTTCGCCAACTGGGACAGCTCCTACTCATGGTGACTCCTTTTGAGGCGACTCAAAACCACATATTCTAAAGTATATTGAAGCTTTCAGTGATTTTGAAAAACTACAACTGGCTTTCGAAATTGTGCTGAATCTTTCTTGAAGCCCTACTGTGTGGAGCAGTATTATTTCCGTGATGATTTGGCTGCGTTTCTGAAGAAGCGAGAATTACATGCGAATAGCAAATATAAAAGTTTGAGTATATTCATTGAACACACTACTGGTGTTTCGCTACTACGTGTTGGTGGAAGATTGTTGAATGACAAGGCATCCAATTATTTTACCAAACAATTAAAAGATCGTGTGTAGTTTTGTGAGATTCTAGCATTTAAAATATTTACGTGCAGGCCTACAGACGTTAATGGATATCATCGAACAGAAGTTTTGGAGTGTCCACGCTAAAAAATTAATACGTAAAGTTACTGGTAGCTGTCTAAAATGCTTCCGATGTCGTCCAAAACTGAGTCAACAAATAATGGGCGATTTGCCCATTGTATAAACTTCCTGTTTGTCGTACTACAAAAAGCTACATTGCTGTTTTTAGTTGCTTTGCTACAAATGCAGTGCACATGGAGGTGGTCTCCGATGTGACAGCTAAAGCATTTGTGGATTCGTTAAAAAGATTTGCAGCAAGATGAGGATTTTGCTCGAAATTATTCTGCGTTAATGCCACCAACTTTGTGAATAGCCGAGGGGAGTTGGAAGAGATGAAAACAAAATTTTTTGAGAAGCAAGTGCAGGGAAAAATTTCAAACTATTGTGCTCTAAATAATATCGATTTTTACCATATACCACCTAGATCCCTTACTTTGGAGGATTATGGGAAGCGGCTGTAAAGGCTGCAGAATATCACTTGACGAGAATATTGGGTCAATCGTAACTAAAGTTCGAAGAACCAACGACTGTTGTCGCAGAGATAGAAGCTGTATTAAATTCGGGGCCATTGACTGCGTTATCCAACGATCCAAATGATGAAAGTGTCTTGACACCCGCGCATTGGTGGTCCATTGGTTAGTATTAGTGAGCCTACTGTAAACGGTAAAGTATGGTCGCATTTAAGCAGAAACGTATTTCTGCAATGCAACAGCACTTCTGGAAAATATGGTTGACAGAGTTCCTACGCGAATTGTAACAGAGAGTCAAGTGGACCAAGAAGCAATGCAACTTAAAGGAAGGTGATCTGGTGTTAGTAGCGGATGATATTTTGGCCCCTAAACAGTGCCTTATTGGCAGAGTTCTAAAGATAACAAGGGTTGGTTTGAGTCGCCGATGTAAAAACCTAGAAAGGATATTTCCGCAGAGCTATTCAAAAATTGGCCCCATTCCATATAATCGTTGATGTATTTCCGTGATCCATCAAGGGTGGCGATATGTTAAGTATTAACAATATATTGTTCATAAGTAGCCTTGAATGTTATTTTGTATTTAACGACATGAATATAATAAATGAATTAATAAAACTATATTAAAGTTATTAGAAATTAAATGAAATACTTTTTATTTTTAGGGAACCAGTTATTTTGTCTAAGAGTTCAATTTTTCAACTGCGCCGAAACACTTCTATTAAAGGATTCGGACTAAGTGTCCAGTTTAACTTTGATGCCCTCACCGATCAAACTATTTGCGGACATGTTAAACTAGCTTCACTCCACTTTGTCAAATCAATTTCTCTCTGAAAGATTTAAAAGTTGTTCCGTAAATCCCAAAAGCATAGATACGTTTTATTAAAATCAAAAATTTAATTTTTTTATACCTCTCCCATTTGATTAAACTTTGACAAACAATTTGGTTGAAGAAAAATCAAAATATTTTAATTTTTTCAAGTTAACTAGTAAAGCTACGTTCACATTTATTAACTATTTGTAAAAAAAAACGCTACCACTAGTTTTGCTTTGTACATTAGATAAAAAAAATTAATTATTCCACAAAAAAGTATTTTTATACAGTTTTTAAAAACTGACAACCCATAATTAAAATATATATTAAAATTAAAGGAAATCAATTATTACTCTCTTTTTTGGTAAAGAAAAAGGTAAGTATTTTTAAAATCGTCTATAATATCATTAATTTTCATTTCAAAATAAAAAATATTAAAGTGGAATTGGTGGCAAACATACATATATTTTTAAATTTGTAATTGTAAAAAAGTATAAATTTGACGGTTGAATGTAAATCTTTCAATTCAGTTTGGCTTAAAATCAATTCAATTGAAAAACTCAATTGACAATTGAATTGAAGCGTGTAACTTATGTCCAAAAGTAATAAAACAGTTTTTTCCCGTTTTTGGTCTTGCTTTATTAAAATGAATTTTAAGACTAACTTTAATAATAATTTTTAAAACTGGCTTAATGTAAGCAACGTAAAGATTTTATGCTTACGTTTGCTGTCTGGCAAAACGTGGGAATGTAAAATAAAAATGTAATAGAAAACTTTTATGTTCTCTACGCTTTACCAGCCGTTGTTATTAGTTGGGGTGATCTGGATGTAACTCCTCCCCCTTAAATGGTGGCCTCTCCTGAGTCCACTTATTTGTCTGTTTTCATTTTATATGTAAAACTTAAGAGTATAAAAACTTATTTTCATTTATATATACATTCATATTCTTTATTTTAGCCCATGTTTTTCTTTTATATTTGAAATTTCTAAATCTGCTGTTTTGGGTTTACATATTTTTTATTTTCATTTTATTGACAATCATACGATTTTTATTACTAATTTTTATAGCTACAATTATGATAACTATTATGGCAATAAAAAATGTTATTTTTATTCCATGCAAAATATTTTTATGTACTTTCAGTTCTTTTATTTCTTTGATATTTTCAGAGTGTTTTAATTCTATTGGCTTAAAGTTTTTTGGTATTATGTCAGATTGTGATAACTTATTACTAGGGTAAAAACATTTGTTTTCAACAATAATTTTCTGGTTTTGGAAAGTTTGGTTATTAATTTTAATATTGCAATTATAGAATATAAGTATGTAGTTTTTATTAGCTCTTAATTTTCTATTGTTACAGTCCTGTATAATTTCCAAATCGTTTGCATTTTTTACTAATATCATATCGTTTTCAAATTCTTCAATTTCAGTTTTATTGTTATATTTAAAATTAAAACTGTTTAACAGAGTACAGTGCTTACTTTTTCTAAGATTTTTAAGATAGACGTTTTCTTCATAATCCAAAACAATGTTTTCAATTTCAATAACATTGCTCTTGGGTTCATTAATTTCCATATAATTTTCCATATAAGGAATCATTTGGAATTTTTATTGCAAGAATAAATTCAAAAATGCAGTCAAAATGTAGATTTTCATAAGCTTTAATTTAAAGAAATCTATTTCAAATTTATCTATTTTTTCAAATCTGAGTATACTTGGATGAAATATATGATTTTTGCGCATGCTGTAATATCCTGAATGTGTTCAATTCTTGTTCTTATGTATGTAAGCTTAGACATTTGGTCATTATATAAAAGCTATCGAATTATTTCGTTATGTATTGATCAGTGTTATTGTTAATTTTTATTCTCTCATTTTCAAAAGCTGGTTTTAGTGTTTGAATATACTCGTTAAAATCTGGGGAGTTATTATGTATTTCGATTCGAATCGGAAAATTTACGAATTCGTAGAAATGGGATTAAATAAATCGTTCTATGATTTTCGAAAATTTATTTCTGAACGTTCGTAAATTATGGGAGTTTTTTTAATCCCTTTTCGGAAAGTAAGAAATTCTCATTCGAAATTACAACTATGTAGCACGAAAGCAAATGGCAAAAGTGTTATTAACGTACATATTTCTTTCGAATGCCATTTTGATTGCGGAAATCTAATAGTTATTGTTTATAAGTACTTAAAAAGCACATAAATGTGAGGCAATTTTTTTATGAATCTAAACGAGATATTTACGCTACATTCACATTTATTAAATATTTGCCCAAAAAAAAGTAACTACTAGTTTTGCTAACTTGGTTTTTATAATACAAAATAAAATAAATTATTCTACAAAAAAGTAAAAAAATTGCGATCCCTTAATTAAAACAAATATTGGAATTAAAAGAAATATGTAAATTATTAGTTTATTTCTTGGTTAAGTTTTCTTCGATAAATGTGAACGTAGCTTTATGTACATACATACATACTTAGTACTTTTAAAAAATGTAATACTCACGAATTATCACTGAGATTCATAATGATCCATGTATCTTTTATAAATTTTCTTTAGAATCTCTCTGAATAAAAATCCTCCACTTTCCCACAACAAAATACTATCCATTTAAGTTACTTGTGTATTTTTAAATTTGCACTTAAAATTGTTGTGTACTTATAGACACTGTAACTATTATATATATATAGTATATGAATCACCCTATCTATAACGTAGTTAAGTAGTTATAAGAACGACTTTAATATAATAAATTCATTCTGAACTCAACATAACATGGTGTCAGGTGTGTTAAAATAAAAAAAAAAAAAAAAAAAAGTCAAAAGAAAAATATCAAAGAAAATATAATATAATTAATTTAATAAATAAGTCCAGAAAAATGGAAAAGATTGGTGCCGGGTCAAAAATAAATATGAGGGCATCCAATATGGCCGTTGAGTGGAAAAATTGGTTGGCACAATTTAAAATTTTCGTGACTGCATCAAGTCTCGATGGAGAGGCGGATAAGAGGAAAGTGGCGCTACTTATCCACCACATGGGTCCTGATGCATTCCACATTTTTCAATCTTTCGATAAGAATGCTACAGAAATTAAATATGAAGATCTTTTAAAACTGTTCGATCAATACTTCATACCAAAATCAAATACGGCAATGGACCGCCATATTTTTTTTTACAAGAAAACAAAATGGTGGAGAAAGTATTGACGAATATGTAACTGTTTTAAAAAATTTGAGTCAAACATGCGGTTTTGGAGATCTTAGAGAAGATCTTGTTAAAGATATATTTATTTGCGGTATTTCGTCAGAGTTTCAACACATCAAGGAAAAATTGTTAAGCGAGGGGACAATTAAATTAGAAAATGCCATAGCAATTGCAAAAAGTATTGTTGCTGCCCGTGAGAATGCTACCCAGATGGACGGTTTTGGGTTCAATATGCTCCAAAAAAGTGGTAGATATACAACCACTGGTACACAAAGAAATTTTGTACAGAAGTCGTGTGCTAAATGTGGCCAGGTACACAAGCACAAATGTCACAATTGTAACAAGAAGGGCCATTATGCTAAAATGTGGGTTTAGTCTAAAAGAGAACAAGATTCTGGTAATTTTAGAGGTTATGGTCGCAAAAAACAGCAACAACAGTATAGCACAAAAAAGTATGTAAAAAATTTATCAAATACAACCGGTGTAGAAGAAGACAATGAATTATAATTATTTATTGGAACTTTGATTTTTTGTCAACAACAACAAAATATAATTGATGATGGCGACCTGCAACAACAAAATATAATTGATAATGGCGTCCAACAACAACAAAATATAATTGATAATGGCGTCCAACAACAACAAAATATAATTGATAATGGCGTCCAACAACAACAAAATATAATTGATAATGGCGCCCTTCAACAACAAAATATAATTTATGAGGGCGTTCTGCAATATAAAAATATAATTGATAATGGCGTCCAACAACAACAAAATATAATTGGTAACTTAGATGATACTCAACAAAATACAACATCAAACAACGGCTGGAATATAAAAGTGCTGATCAACAACAAAAATGTGGAGTTTCAGGTTGATACAGGTGCAGATGCCAACATTTTATCACAAGATGCTGCCGAAGGTTTGGGTTTAGCTGGTCGTATGATAGCAACAAGTACGAAAATCAACACATTCAGTGGTGAGAGGTTGCCGATTAAGGGTAAAATTAAGATTAATTTTTTATACAATTTTAAAAAATATATTGATTATTTTTATGTTGTAAACTTACAATGTAATAATATTGTAGGCCTTAGTTTAGCAATAAAAATGAGTTTGATAAAAACTGTGAAAATATTATCGGCTGAGGGTGTCATAAAGCAAAATTCTGATATTTTCGATGGTTTAGGTTTAATACCCAATGAGTGCAACTTGATGCTTAAACCTAACGTTAGTTCAGTCGTGGATACTCCAAGGTGAATTCCTTTTTCATTAAATGAAAAGCTTAAATTATAATTAGACAGAATGGTTAATCTGAACGTTATACAACGTGTTGAGGAACCTACGGAATGGGTGAGTTCTATCGTTTTGGTGTCAAAACGGGATGGTAAAATTAGACTTTGCCTTGATCCTAGAAATCTTAACAAAGCTATATTAGGACCCCATTTCCAGTTCCCAAATATTGATGATTGCAAAGCAAAGTTGAGTGGTTCACGTGTGTTTAGCACATTAGATGCAAACAGCGGGTTTTGGATAAGGGGTATTATGAAAAATCATCTAAATTATGCACCTTCAATACTCCTTTCGGGAGGTATAGATTTTTCCGTTTACCCTTTGGCATAAATGCCGCTCCGGAGATTTTCCATGGGGAAATGATGAAGTTATTTGGCGATATCGATGGTTTATTGATTTACATCGATGATTTTTTGATTTATGCAATGTCGGTTGAGGAACATAACAATGTGGGAGTAAAATTTAACAAGGCAAAATCAAAATTTTTACTTAGTGAAGTTAAATTTATAGGACATGTATTTAACAAGGAAGGAGTTAAACCGGATAAGGAAAAAATTAGTGCCATTTTAGAAATGTCACTGAGCTACAAAGGTTTTTAGGAATGATTAATTATCTTGGACGTTTTATTGATAATCTGTCGCTAAAGAACAGACATTTAAGGGAACTTTTGAAAAAGGATATTTTATGGCATTGAAATGATACAATGCAAAAGGAATTTGATTACTTGAAAATGGAAATTACTAAAACACCTGTATTGACGTATTTTGACCCCAATAAACAATTGACTTTAACAGTCGATGCATCCAAGTATGCAGTAGGGGCTGCAATATTACATGGGAGAAATCCCATCGCTTATGCCTCAGCGTCTTTGACAAATGCTCAAATGAATTATGCACAGATCGAAAAGGAACTGCTTGCGATTTCGTTTGGTTGTGTGAGGTTTCACCAGTACACTTATGGTTGTCGTGTAAATGTTGAAACTGATCACAAACCATTAGTCACATTATTTGATAAGCCTTTATATAAAATACCTGCAAGGCTGCAACGTTTTATGCTACGTTTGCAGTCATATAATTTAAGCATGACATACAAGCCTGGAAAGTTTTTGTATATAGCTGACACGCTATCAAGGTGTCCTCTAAAAGAGAAAGTCTCAGTAGAATTTGATGATGAAGTTTCATTACATTGTAATTTTTTGAAAACATTTATGGAAACACCATTCTCTAATGTTAATGAGATTCAACAACAAATTAGAATTGACAAAACTTGTCAAAAAATAAAACAATATATAGAAAATGGGTGGTCTAAGAATCGGAAATAGGTTGATAGAGAAGTTATACCCTATTTCAAGATTAAAGATGAGCTGACAGTTATGGATGATCTAATTCTTAAGGGAAATCAAATTTTAATTCCCCAGGTGTTACGCCGCAAAATGCTTGAAGCCATACATGTGTTATGAGTCATTTTCCCCTAACCAACAGAAGTATCAGCGACAGCGGAACATACGCTGCACAAACATACTGACGTTGAGTTATTTTCCCTCAACCAACCAAAATACCAACGACAGCAAAATACCGCTGTATGCATTACTGAAGTAATTACCAGTAATTTTCCTACAGATATATGCTGACGATGCAATACCGCTGCATACATGTATATGTCAGTAACTTTCCTACAGAATATGCTGAATTTGCATACTGGCACACTTAGCAACGATCACGCCAGCGGCAGCGAACGTCAGCAGCACCGTTCATCGAGCAGCACAAAAGTGGGTATAAAAGCGGAGGGTGATTTGGTATGGAGGTCCACTACTATTATTCAGTCTATCAAGTCAGTTCTAGTCGAGTCAGTTCGTAACACATAACACACATAACAACAACCTGATCAAACACCAGCCTTAAAAAGCGGGTCCCTGTGAAGGCTTAACATATTTCCCAAACAAAAACCTGATCAAACACCAGCCTTAAAAAGCGGGTCCCTGTGAAGGCTTAATATATTTAAATTAGACTAAGAAATAAAAATAAAAAGTAAATAAAAGTAATAACTAAAATCCTAATAGTCTCTTGTGTTTTTAATTCTAAAAAATAAGTTACCAAATAAACATAACATTTTGGCGCAGCCGGTAGCCGCGTAAATAATAACATCAAGGAAATATAATTATCCTTGTGTTGATCTTGCTCAAGAAAAAACTGTCAGGTGTAGCAAAACCAACAATACATAAAAGTCTAAATCCTAGCTACCTTGTATTGTTGCATCCTACACACGACGGTGTAGAACTGCACAGACAAATTGAATAAAGTCTAAATCCTAGCTACCCTCATATTGTCATTGCAGGACTAATCGCTAAAGCAGATCAAGGCAAAAAGGAGAATTACCTTGATTGTAAAAATTCTGCGCGGTTGCGAACAAACTTATATAATAAAATAATAATAACAATAATAATATAAAGTGAAAATAAGCCTAAACCACAGACCACTATGAGGATAATAAACAGCGGAATATGGGTAAGTAGAATACAGCTTTAATGGACAATCCACAGACACAGGCAGACGACTTAATAAAACGGATAGATAAGTATAATTATTCAGTGGACAGTCTACAAGTTCTTGCGTGGACACAGCCCACTACCAAGATGATTAGCAGCGGAACATAGAAAGACGATCACCGTCACCCCAGCAAAACCATACTACTGAGAGAGCGGAAATTGAAAGGATCAAAATGCCTTCGCTGTATGAGATTATTAAGATCGTAAACAACACGGTCCCATCATTTTTCGGGACCGATGGGCCAGACTTACCATCAGAAGTATGCAGGTACATACAAGGATGCAAGATGGTAGAAAGAGAAGTACTCACAGGGGCAAATAACGTCCTAACACAAGATGTGATACAGTGCCTGAAATTGAGACTGCTGGGGGGTGCATACTCAAATATATCCCAGATGACTTTTGGTTCAGTGGACGCCTACTGCAACACCATCAAGAAATTTTATCTAAAAAATAAAAGCCTGGATAAGACAAGGGAGCTGATCTTGGGGTGCAAACAGAGCATCAGAGAGTCAGCATGCAAATTTGGAGAACGCCTGGCTAGCCTATTAAATGAGGCAAAAACAGCAATAGAGAACGAATGGCCGGTGGGACCGGGCCGGGAAACCATGCTGAAACCCCTTGCATTAAAATTTTTTTTTAGAAATAGGAATTTAAAAACGGCACCAGCACCGTTTCATGCCGTTTTTAATACTGCACGACGAAATTTAATTTTTGAATTTGTGCATTAGTGCAGTTTTAAGGTTCTACAAAATTATTGTATGAAATACACTAGAACTGCAATACATGAACAAAAGCGACCCAATTGGCAAAGACATCCAATTGAATAAAAAATTAAAAAGATATAACATATGTATAGTAAAAATATACATACACATTTATAGCGATAATCGCTAAATTATTGAACCAAATAGTTCTTACTAAGTTATGGTTGAGTCATGGCGCAATAAATACAAAATTGTTATACGTATTGCATAAAACTTGAAATGCAAAACTGTTCACAATTATGTTCAGTGACAAAAATTGTCGGCCATTTATGCATCAACAATGACAACGGTTAACGAAATCAATTAAGTTTAGGTTTAATTTATAAATTTGAAACAAAGAATTGAACTCAAATTAAATTCGAAAAATTTCCAACTGGGTTATATACGTTTTTTTTTTTGGGCATAAGTACTTGGTTATGAAACATGATTCCACGGCAAAATTTTGCCAGACAGTTTCACGGCCAATGACAACTAAATCAAACTGCATAGTTTAATGTACGTATGTGCATATGTATATGTACGTATATGTGTGCATATGGATATGCAAACAGTAACAAAAAAAAAAAAAAAAAAACTTTTCGATTTTTTTTTCTGTTCGTTGTTGATTTGAAAATAATTATACGCGTATGTATAATTTTTCTTTCAGATCAACGGAAACAACAAAAGTGTTAAATTTCTTTCACTAACAAAATACTAACAAATACAACTGAACTCACTTTTTAATAAAAAAGTGCTTTAATCAGTTGAAATTTTTTAAAAATTTTTCCTACTCATTTTTGCAACGTGTTAAAATGTTTTAAAAAGTTTTCAATTCCATGTAAACGTAATTTTTAATGTTTGCACATGTTTACAACTACAGGGTAAAAAAATGAATGCAATATATCCAAACTGAAACAATTTTTTTTTTTTTATCTTAATTTTTTTTTTTTTTTTTTTTGACTTTAGTTGAGTACTTGACTGTGAAATATGATTACACAGCAAAATTCTGCCAGACTATTTCACAGCCGGGTACAACTGAATAAACAAATATACACATGCATGTATGTGTGTAAGAATACAAATAAGTTTGGCATTGACATTGAAACAAAAATAAAAACCAAACATACATACATGCATGGTATTTAAGTAATACATACTAACAATAATAATAAAAAGCACGAATTAATGAAATAATTTCAACAAATTTCCTATTAATATTTATTTTTGTCTTTTATCTAAATAACAAACTATTTGCAATTTTAAACTTTCCTAATTTTCTGCCATTTTTGCTGTTGATTTAAAAAAAAATTATAAGCAAGTGAATAATTTTTCTTTTAAATCATTAAAACAGCAAAGGTGTTAAATTTCTTAACAAAGACAAGGATAAATACAAGCTAAACTAAACTCATTTTTTTTATATACATATAAAAAAAAAGGGAGAAGAAAAAATGTTTAAATAAGTTGAAATTTGGTAAATGTAGTACTAAATGTAATAAAGTTTTGTTTTTTCTTACTCATTTTTTTTTGCAACGTTTTCAAATAATTTAAAATTTTTCAATTTCTTGTATAAGTTTATTTCAAGGTTAATATAAGAGTACATATATATAAATATCAATACACATACACAATAATTATACAACTAACTTGTAAACAAATTAACAATACACATATACATATATATATATATACACATATAACTAATAGTTAAAGAAAAATATACATATTTAAAATAAAAGCAATAAGAAATTTTAACTAACAGAAAATCTAGTTAAAATATTAAAATTTTATAAATAACCTACAAAACATGTCTAATTAATAATAAGTAAAAAATATAAAAAAAAAAAAGAGAGAAATACATATATGTATATAAGACATATAAGTACAAATAAGAGAAGAAATTTTATATAAGTATACGTAAGAAAAAATTGTTAGTTATAAGATTAAAAATATTAACCGGCGTTTTAAAAAACAACCAACAATCATCACCCCGTCAACAATGAAGAATCCAACAATCATCAACAGCAGCCTATACCTTCAACCTCACACAACCATAATCAACAGTTAAAGCTATATGCGATAGCACGCGCACATACATGGACGGAAAACGCAGCTCCGTTAGAAAATGGGAAATCACCCCAACGTCAGTAACAACCTCAACATTTTCACCAACAATATCATATTTTTTCCTTGGTGACGCAGCAAGCGTACCAAGTCGACAGACACTTAGCAGTCACCAACTAATGGTAAACTGCGAACCTTCAGGCAATCAAGGCTCGGGAGATAATTACATATTACTCCGAGAGCTGCCAAAGCTGTATCGCCAAGGTAGTCGGATGCATACACACATCTATTTTGACTTGATTCCAGAAGGATAGCTACGAAACATCCTAAGACAGGATGTTTCTTGTCCGTAAGGGGGGAGGGATGTTATGAGTCATTTTCCCCTAACCAACAGAAGTATCAGCGACAGCGGAACATACGCTGCACAAACATACTGACGTTGAGTTATTTTCCCTCAACCAACCAAAATACCAACGACAGCAAAATACCGCTGTATGCATTACTGAAGTAATTACCAGTAATTTTCCTACAGATATATGCTGACGATGCAATACCGCTGCATACATGTATATGTCAGTAACTTTCCTACAGAATATGCTGAATTTGCATACTGGCACACTTAGCAACGATCACGCCAGCGGCAGCGAACGTCAGCAGCACCGTTCATCGAGCAGCACAAAAGTGGGTATAAAAGCGGAGGGTGATTTGGTATGGAGGTCCACTACTATTATTCAGTCTATCAAGTCAGTTCTAGTCGAGTCAGTTCGTAACACATAACACACATAACAACAACCTGATCAAACACCAGCCTTAAAAAGCGGGTCCCTGTGAAGGCTTAACATATTTCCCAAACAAAAACCTGATCAAACACCAGCCTTAAAAAGCGGGTCCCTGTGAAGGCTTAATATATTTAAATTAGACTAAGAAATAAAAATAAAAAGTAAATAAAAGTAATAACTAAAATCCTAATAGTCTCTTGTGTTTTTAATTCTAAAAAATAAGTTACCAAATAAATTGTAACATTTTGGCATTTTGGCGTGGTTAATAAAATTAAATAATAATAAATAATAAAAATAAATGTTTTAATTTAAACATAACACATGAAAGTCATATGGGCATTCAGAGATGCCAAAGTTTAGCTCGCAAAACCATTTACTGGCCCAACATTTACAATGATATTTTGAACATAGTTAGTAATTGTGAAATTTGTTTAAAGTATCGCAACGCAAATACCAAACTCGAAATGATTCCACATGAGATTTACAACATTCCGTGGTTTAAAGTGGGTTGCGATATTTTTGAATTTAATAAAAATCAATATTTGATGGTAGTTGATTACTATACAAAGTATTTTGAAGTTGAGTTATTAGCCAATGGATATTCTAGTACGAATGTCATAGTTAAGCATAAGTCTATTTTCGCCAGACATGGAATACCACAGATATTTATTTCTGATAATGGACCACCGTACAATTCGAAAGAATTTAAAAAATTTTGTAGTGAGTGGGGCATTGACCACAAAACCTCAAGCCCATATTTGTCAAGATCAAATGGCCTTGCCGAAAGGTCCATCCAAACAGTGAAAAATTTTTTATATAAATGCAAGGAAAGTGGAACAGATCCCTATATCGCTTTTCTGCACTATAGGACAACCCCAAAGGTTAACATGCCAAGTCCAGCAGAGTTATTATTGTCAAGACAGTTACGAACAAAATTACCATCAGTTTCAAAAAATTTTAAGTCGCAATTAGTAAATACTGAAGTGTATGAAAGAGCCTTGAGAAGCAAAACAATGAAATCAGCCAGACATTATAACAGAAATGCAACATACAGAAAACCCATTAAGCCAGGAGATAGTGTAATGTTTAGAAAAAATGATCATTCGTTTTGGTTTAAAGGTGAGGTAGTGGATTACTGTGAGGAGCCGAGGTCATTTATCGTTAGGGATAATGACTGTGCGTTATATAGAAGGAACGAACAACATATATCAATAAAACCTGAAATATCAACAAGCAAAATAGAAAACACACAAACCAATTTGGAAACAGTTGAAAATAGCCAACGGGATAATCAGAATTTGCATGATACTGCTTATGTAGCAAGAACTGGTAGAAAAATAAAACCTCCTTCAAGATACGATTGATTCGCTAAATTTAATTAACATACAGTTTTTGTGAAACTCTTTAAATATATGTACATATATAAATCTCATCTCGAAAAAATTTATAATGTAAAACAAAACATAATTTATTAAATTCAATATTGTATTTTACTATTATTATTATATTTATCTTTTTATGAAAAGGAAGATGTGTGTAACTATTATATATATAGTATATGAATCACCCTATCTATAACGTAGTTAAGTAGTTATAAGAACAACTTTAATATAATAAATTCATTCTGAACTCAACATAACAAAAATGTTTTAAGATAATTTTTACATTTGTATAAAAGAATGCAAAGTGTTACCAAGTTTTATAATATCACTTCAGTTTCAACTTTTGTAGTGTACAGACGCGTTTTTATAATCGTCGCAACTGAATATTAAAAATTTATTGAAAGAAAATTCACAAAAAAAAATATACAAAAACAAAACATTTATTAAACAGTTATCTTACTGGTTGTATTTTATTTTTTGCTTGTGTGTAAATACATATATATTTGCATACACCAACCCATAAGTGAACACAAAAAAGAGAACTCTAAATGAGTTCACCTTCTAACAACAACAATAAACCTACAAGCAGTAGGAATGTACAATATATAACTTTGGTTGCTAACGACGATAAAAAAATGAAGTAAACACAAACCTGAATTTAACAGAAAACACAAATACTCGTGCGCGATCATTTTCTCTCAACATGTTAAATAGCGATCAAGAAGCAACAACAATTGCACCTATTAGCAAACTTGTCAGCTTAGCTGTACAATCAAACAAACAAACAATAAATACCCAGGTGACCAACGTGCACAAAATTGTAAATGAAGTGAGTGAAAATAGTGATAATAAAATCCAAAATTGGTATGGACAGATACATAACCGTGCTAAAAAGGGGAAAAAGTCCCAAATCAGCTGAAATAGCGTCAACGGCGAAAATGCCCAAAGATGGGAAAAATAATATTAAACAGTCTGAAAATCGTTTTGCGATTTTGAATGAACAAGTCGATGAAGATACAAGTACAACAAGGTCCACTAAACCACCGCCGATATATTTAAGAGAACAGAACTCCAACTTTTTGTTAAAAAGCCTTATCTCATTAATTGGAGAAAATGAGTTCTATGTAACTCCAATTAAGCGTGGCAAAATCAACGAAACTAAAATTCAGGTAACACGAGAAAATAATTACAGAAAAATTGTCTCAGATTTTGAGACTAAAAACAAAAACTTTTATACATATCAACTAAAGAGTGCTAAAGGCCTTACAGTAGTTATAAAAGGAATAGATTCAAGCGTGGTTCCGGAAGAGGTAAAGTCTGGCCTTGAAGATAGTAGCTTCAAAGTGGAAAATGTTTCAAACATTAAAAACAGGGAAAAAATCCCCCAACCTATTTTTAGAGTCGAGCTACAGCCATGCGACTTGAAAATTAAAAAAAATGAATCGCACCCAATCTATAGCTTAAAATACTCGTTGCATCGAAGAGTTACCGTTAAGATGCCACATAAAAAAAATTGGACCTATCCAATGCATGAACTGTCAAGAATTTGGCCATATCAAAACTTATTGCAAGTTGCCTACCGTTTGCGTTGTATGTGGCGAGTTACACAGTACCGCTAACTGTGACAAAATAAAAGGTAATACCAAAGCAAAAAAATGTAGTAATTGCGGCGGAAACCACACTGCCCACTATAGGGGCTGCCCTCTCTATTCTCTTTTTAAAAATTCGTCGAACAGAAAAACAAATGCTACTCCCGCTCAGCCCAACACTCCTTTAAACTACCCACAGTTACCTCAACCGTCGTCTAGCCATAATCAATACTCAAATGTTTTAAAGTCTAACACGACTCTTACTCAACAAAAACCTAATAGTTAATTTTCATACGCTAATATTTTAAAGACTAACCAGACTCCGGCGCAAAAAACTGTACCAGTAAATGAAGAATCAGGGCATAATTTTAGTCGTATTGAAGCCTCGATAGAGATCCTTATACAAACAGTAAATACATTCACTCTCAACATGTCCTGTATGATGCAGGAAATGTTGAAAATGCAGTCTACCTTGTTGCAGGCTGTATTGAACAAACCATGAACTTAAGAATCTGCTTTTGGAACGCAAACGGCATCTGCCAACATAAAAATGAAATTGAATATTTTCTTCTGGAGAAACAAATCGATGTTATGCTTTTCTCAGAAACTCACTTGACGTCCCGAAGCTATTTTCGAATTAGTGGATATAATTTCTACGACACCAAGGATCCTCAAGGTAGAGCTTGTGGTAGCTCTGGAATCCTAATAAAAAATCGAATAAAACACTACCTACTAAACGACCTTTGTGAAGAATATCTTCAAGCAACGAACATCTGTATTGAAAATTTTTATCAAAAGCTTGAGATATCATCTGTTTACTCTCCTCCCAGGTTTTCAATTTCAGAGAGTCAATATACCGCATTTTATACAACACTGGGGTCCCGTTTTCTAGCAGCTGGCGACTACATGCTAAACACACTTTTTGGGGCTCACGTTTAATCAGTCCCAGGGGTCGCGTTTTGTTTGACACAATTTCAAAAATGGGTTTGAATGTAGTTTCAAGTGGTCAGCCAACATATTGGCCAACGGATCGTCAAAAAATTCCTGATGTTATCGACTTTGGAATCTCGAAAGGTATGCCCAGCGAAATGATTGAAGAAGAAGCATCTTTGGATTTGTCTTCAGATCACTCGCCTACTATTATCACTATTTACTCACACACAACTACAACACCAACATGTGATTTACCGCTGACACCTGCACGTATTCACTGGATGAAATACAAAAAATATTTGAGTGCTCATTGCACGGAAAATATGCCATTGAGAACACCTGCTGACATAGAAAATTCTATTAGGTTGTTTGAAGCACATGCTACACAAGCTGCTCTTAATGCTTCTTCAATTCAACCAAATCAAAATTTAACAATATTTTTTGTGCAGATATAGAAAAGCTATTGACTGAAAAACGGAGAGCTCGACGAGAATGGCAACGCTACAGATCGCCTCAGCTAAAATTAAGGCTTTAGGAGTGTACCAAACAGCTAAGAAAAGTTTTACAATCACAAAAAACAGCTTCGCTGCAAAAATTTCTGCAAGAACTCGATGCAACACCATCAACAGATTATTCGCTGTGGCGTGCAGCCAGAGGACTTAAAAGGCCAGAGATTTGCAAACCACCATTACGAGCCTCTAATGGTGACTGGGCAAGAACTGATGCTGAAAAAGGTGATCTATTTGTTAAGCACCTAGAAAAAGTATTTACCCCGAATATTTCTGCTGATATTGTTGAACTGCCACCAGTCGTCTCTTTACCAGAAATACCGATGAGATTTAACATGACGGAGATTGAAAATACTATTACTAGTCTTAACACCAGAAAAGCCCCAGGTGTCGACAAAATAAGCAACAAAATGCTTCAACAACTGCCTTATATTGCAAAAAGAGTTATACTCTTCATTTTTAATAGTATTCTACGGCTGCAATACTATCCTGCAGAATGGAAGGTTTCGATGATTATTATGATACCAAAGCCCGGCAAGGATCATACGAAGGTTGAATCCTATCGGCCTATTAGCTTATTGCCCAACATTTCAAAACTATTTGAAAAGCTGTATATGAGCAAGCTGATGCCTATAGTGACTAGAAGTGGATGCATTCCAGATCATCAATTCGGTTTTCGCAGACAACATAGCACTATTGAACAAACTCACAGACTTGTGAACGTAGTTAGAGACACCTTTGAAAAAAAGAAATTTTGCTCTGCGCTCTTTATAGATGTTTCTCAAGCTTTCGATAAAGTATGGCACGAAGGTCTTATCCACAAATTAACACGCAATCTTCCCGCAAACATCGTCAAGCTTTTAAAAAGCTATCTAAAGGAACGAAAGTTTGTAGTTTGGGAAGGCAATTTTTTAAATCCTCCGCAGTCGATCGAAGCCGGAGTTCCCCAAGGCAGCATCTTCGGTCCCTTACTTTATTTAATTTATGCCTCTGACTTACCGTTAAGCAATAACATTCATACATCAACATTTGCTGATGATACAGCTTTTTTAAGCGTCCATGAAAATCCAGTAGAAGCTTCCATCAACTTACAAGGGTATATATCCAAATTGGAAAAATGGCTTAAACAATGGCGTATAAAAGTTAACGAGCAGAAATGTGTACACGTCACTTTTACGTTGCGAAGGGAAACATGCCCGCCTATACAAATCAACACCGAGACTATTCGGCAACATACTGTAGTCAAATATCTAGGCGTTCACCTTGATCGCCGTTTAACATGGAAATCGCATATAGACGCAAAGTTGATGCAAATGAAATTAAAAACTGCCCAAATTAATTGGCTTATGGGAAGAAATTCTATACGGAGCCTAGACTGTAAACTTCTACTACACAACGCGATCCTGAAACCAATATGGTCCTATGGAATCCAGTTATGGGGCACTGCCTCAGCATCGAATGTCGAAAGAATTCAAAGGCGACAGAATAAAATCCTACGTACAATAACAGCAGCCCCCTGGTATGTCAGAAACCATCGAATTCATAAAGACCTTGACGTTCCGTTGGTGAAGACAGTATTTTCAAAACATGCGAAAAAATATATAAAAAAACTTGAGTTGCACCCAAATCCACTTGCGCGCAATATTCTTCATTATAGAGGCCACACCCGGCTGAAAAGAAGGGATACTCTTTTTCTCAGCCGTTCACGACAGATGTAAAACAACAAAAATTAATCGTTGAAATTAAAAATTTTGTTTAGCATTGGCTAAACTTACATTTAATATTTTTTAGATTTAAGATTTGAAAAACTTATTGATAATTTAATATAAATAATTAAAGATTCAATAAATAATAAAATTATCAAAAAAAAAAAACTTGAAAATTTACCTTAAAATGATTAAAACAACTCCGCAGCCCTTTCGAACATACTACATAATACGATTTTACTTTCTTTTCGGAAATTCCTTTCGAATTTCGGTTTGAATCGAAATACATAATAACCCCCCTGTATTCATATATATTTGCTAATTAATTGTATTTATGATATTATGACCATTTGCCTCTACAACATTAAGACGCTCAAGAATTTCCTGTCGGTCATCATCAGCCCTCTTTTCTTTTTAATTTCTAACGAAGTTATTGAGTTTAATTTGGCTTTATTATTTTTATATCTGTTTCAACGATTTCTCTGTTATCCAAATCTAATTTCTTTGTATTGCTCTCATTCCGATTTATATTATTATTTAATTCTATAGTGTCAATAATGTAAGATTGTAGGAGTTTGGTTTATCACCTCAACTTTTCCTAACTTGTAGGTATCCTGATTCCTCCGTGATTGGGTTAATCTGAAGTACTCCCTGTGTCTCGGTTGCCAGCATCATCATTACCGTTATGATCGCCAAGATCTGCAAATTTGGAGGGTATTTTAATATTTGTTGTGTGTACATTTTCTAAATTACGTTTAATAAATTTTGGTTCTTCCTTATGTCTTAAGCTTTTGTAATTTTTTATAGACCCTGTTTCTCTTCTTTCTGTGTACGATTCCCTTTTGCAGTTCAGTTTTTTGATGATATGATATCTTTTATTTTTTGTCTACTTCTGATAAGTCCCTGACCTACAATACCATTTATAGCGTCCGATGGAGCACATTTGCATTTGAAGGTACTGTGCACTGTGTTATTGTAAAATTTTATGGCTTTTAACATATGAGTAATTATTGGCAATTTTTTTTCGAGGTTAAGTGTCCTAATTTTTTCAGTAAAGGTATTGTTAAGACGTTCAATATCAGAATTTCCGGTATGACTATTTGGTTTAGAAGCATAAAATTTGGATTCTTTCCTGTGTATGTTCTGACAGGTCCGGTGCTACAACAATAGGCAAAGGTATGGACAATTTGGGTGTCCGTTCGGAAACTCCATTTGTCAAGTTTTCACCTTCGGAGAAACGTTGTTTCCAAAAAACTTTGGAAGCTCGCTTCAGTCGTGAAAATGCTATCCAAATCGCATAAGGAGCAACTAAACGTGTGCTATCTGATGATAAGCAGGTTTCGCGGGGTAAGCGGCCCAAAACTGCGAGTTGCCGCGTTCCTAACCGTACAATGCAGCCTCAGTTTAAACCAGCCTACAGCCATAGCGCTGGATACGTTGAAGACGGTTTTGTCACCAACGACATAGCGGGCAATCCTCTGAGAGACAAGCAGAGGGCAAGACTGTAAGAGGCCATAATTGGCACGGTGATTGAAGTGGGAGGAGATGTTCAACCTGAATTCGATGGCTGTGCTCCAAGTACGGGTTGGCTCGTGGTCACCTGTACTAATAGGAAAACCGTTGACTGGCTCATGGTCAACATCAGCACAATTGTTAAAAAATGCAATCTCGAGGTATGGATAGCGGAAGAATCTGATTTTCCCAGATCACACCATGTGTGAGGTTACTTCCCATAAAGCCAGGATATTAAAAACGAAAAGATTCTGGCAATCATCGCGGCTCAAAACAACTTGAGTGCACACCTTTAGAAGGTAACTATGAAGAAGAACGATGTTCCACTTCTTCATGTAATAATGGCGGTAGATGACAGTTCTTGGGCCAAACTCGTGGAGACGAAGGGCCGAATTGCTTACCGCTTCTCCCACCTGAAGCTGTCAATTAAGGACGCGCAAATGAAGTTCCAAGCGAAGGCAGTAGCAAGGGTTGTAACTCAGCAGCATAAGGACAGTGGAAAAGAACTGGATATTCCGTAGGATGATGGTTCATCCACTAGTAAGACCCGGCGAAACCTAATATAATTAAGCCTAAGCCAGTTTCCACGTTTTGGCAAACTAGTGGCCTGGTATCGAAGCGGGTCAACCCGACGGCAAGAAACTTGAGTTTTCTGCGGGCATTGGTCAAACCGTCGGTAAGGCTGCAGATAAGGCAGCCACCAAAACCACGGGTAAGTCAATCGGACTACCCTAAATACCAACAGCGTCCCGGTCAGACCCAGTAAAGGACCAAGAAAAGCAGAGGGTAGCTGCTAAATCTTCTAAGGAGTTTGAAGAGGTGTAAGCACCATGCAGGTGCTACAGGCGAACCTTCACTACGCTAAAGGAGCTTCGGCCACCTTGTGCAAGGTTTTCGCCGAAAAAAGGATAGACATGGTTCTTGTGCAGGAACCATGGGCTATCGAAGGTAAAGTTTTTGGCCTTCACCAAGAACCAGGTAGGTTATTATTTTATAAGGGAAATTATGTTCCTAGAGCGGCAACGCTAATAAGTAAATACGTTAATTACATTCCCATTTAAGAATTCATCCAAAGGGACCTGGCGGCGGCCATTATAGAGATTATAGAGACAGAACAAGTGACTACACAAGTAGTTTGTGCGTAGATATAGAGAATACTCCAAGAGTAGTGAGATTGCATAAGGCTCTCTCCCACTCTCATGTTAGTGAACTAGGCCTTCGCAAGGAGGCTGATGGTACACATACCAAGAACCGAAGTTAAACACTCTTACTTAGTGTTCATTTCCCAGACTCAATTTTCAAGGTTCAAAGTGATGATAACTTAACAAATAGCTCTCCTATTTTGTACAGAGGAGCTTAAAAATTATCAAAGCCATCGTTAATTCGGTCTATTTAGAGCAAGATTTGTCTACGGACGCATCTCCTGCTGTGGAGGAAAGTTAATGTTGTATTCATTCCAAATGTAGGCCACGGGCCAGGCAACCTGGCGAAATCTTACAGACCAATTAGGTGAACATCCTTTCTACTGAAAACGATGGAGAAACTAATTTATCTGCTCAATAGATCGATGATTTTGAATACCATCCCCTTCATATAAATCAATATGGTTTGCCTCATCTTGTTACAAAGATTGAGAAGGATCATGGGTCGGGTGAAATCGTATTGACATCAATGGCGCATTTGATAATATAAAATACGATTCTATTGGATGCTTTCTTATGCAAATGGGTCTTGACTACACTTCTGTGAGATGGATTAGGTCTATGCTTGAGATCAGGGACATAACTGATTCAATGGGTAACGATATGGATACTATTAATTCAGTCAAAGGGTGTCCCCAAGGGTGTATTTTATCACCACCTCTTTGGTCAGTAGTGATTTATGACCTTCTTCTCATTCTTAGTAAACAAGGACAGTCAGACGTCACGAATGTTGCTTTATGCACCGTTATGACATGGTCTGTGTTACCGAAAATTGTTTAAAATTAATAACGAAACTGCCACTAATAAATTTGCATCTCTTAATTTCATGTAACTATAATTACAGCTATGTAAATATTTTAGTTATCATCATTGTACCCCTCTTTTTAACATCAGAATTTTATATATATGGTGTATAAAGCCACGATACTACTCAACATAAAGATTTTCGACCCTATTTAACACGTTTAGCGCCATGTGCGGCACCGGTGCACACGACCTGAGAACTCGTTCGGGCCGCGTGTTCACATAGTCGCACGTAACCTTGTTGTCTTTAAGCGTGAATGTGGCATAGTGCACATGATTTACATTGGGTTTATATACATGGAATGAATCTGTGGCCCCGGGACAACGTGGGTTTGTGCTTTGCCCGAGCGTTTTGCATACCCATAATGCGTCAGGGGCGGGAAAAATATAGGGTTATTTGGTTCAATGAGAACAGGTCCAATAAATGATCGAAGCATTCAATGGTCCTTTCTGATGTAATTTCGTATAGATATTA
Source organism: Lypha dubia (assembly GCA_947311025.1). Lineage (NCBI taxonomy): Eukaryota > Metazoa > Arthropoda > Insecta > Diptera > Tachinidae > Lypha > Lypha dubia. Next base: position 96,936,495 of record OX371260.1, on the reverse strand, counting down.
GGTGGAACTCCGGTGTTTCCAAGTATTACATCTGGAAATGTCATTCTTTCCCCCATCTGATGAGTTCATCTTCTGACAAAAACAGCAATAATCCTACAAGCAGTAGGAATGTACAATATATAACTTTAGTTGCTGATGACGACAATAAAAAAAATGAATTAAACAAAAACCTGAATTTAACAGAAAACACAAATGGGTCATTCTTTAAAAACATGACCAATTGGTGTCCCCAGACTTTAATATTTTATATTTTGTTTCTCCAAAAAGAAAATAGAAAAATATCTGCATTTTTATAAATTATTATTGATTCTACGTAACTATATTATAAAAAAAAAATAACTAATTATCTGAAAATAACTTAAAAAATATTTTTAATGTCAAAGGTTTAGCAAAAACCTGTGTCCCGAGCCAATTTATAAAAATTTAATAGTTATTTTCAGCTAAAATAAAATTTAAAAAAAATAATATTTATAATTTTTGTTATTCAGTTTGTATATATTAATACCATATATAGAAAAGAATGATGAAAAATAATTTTTTTGTATAATTTTTTTGAAGAAAAATCTTGTCCCCATGTTCAGGTCCCCTCTGTTACGTCCACTCATTTTATTGAAAAAATTCTGTTAAACGTTATGACGCGTATATTTCACTTATGCTTCTCCATCATAACTTAGCAAAAATCAACAAAATGTGCTTTGAACTGTTCAGTCTTGTTTAGTGCGTGGTTGAGTAAGCAAGATAATTGTAGGCCGGGTACGTACCCTTATTCAGTGTCAACTCTGTTACTGTTGAAAAACGGTGAGTAAAGTGATTTTTTATTTATTTTATAATTTTTTTATAAATATTTTGTGTACACTAATTAAGTGGACAAATAAATTCTACAAAATTCTAATAAAAAGCTAAAATATGGTATTTTTGAGTTAATTTGTCCCCTCTGTTACCGGTCCACTCTGTGACTTTTTTATCTGTAAAAACTCCAAAAATTTAAAAAACTAATGCTGGTTATGGATTCTTATTGTTGATAAGATCCGTAACCACATGAGGCCAATTATAAACATATTCGGCCAACTTAATTTTTAAAAATTACAAAATTCAGAATGGTCATGTTTTTTAAGAACGACCGAAATACTCGTGTGCGATCATTATCTCTGAACATGTTAAATAGTGATCAAGAAGCAACAACTATTGCACATATCAGCAAACTTGTCAGCTTAGCTGTACAAACAAAAAAACAAACAATAAGTAACAAGGTGACCAACGTACACAAAATGGTAGATGCGGTGAGTACAATAAATGATAATAAAATTCAAACAGGAATGGACAGATACATAACCGTGTTAAAAAGGGGAAGAAGTTCAAAATCAGCTCAAATGCTTCAACAGCGAAAGTTCCCAGAGATGGAAAAAACAATATAATACATTCCGAAAATCGTTTCGCGATTTTATCTGAACAAGGCGATGAAGACACAACTAAAATAAGTTCGAGTAAGCCCCCACCCATATATTTAAGAGAGCAGAATTCCAGTTTGCTGGTTAAAAGTCTTATCTCATTAATTGGAGAAAATGAGTTTTATGTAACTCCAATTAAGCGCGGAAACATCAATGAAACAAAAATTCAGGTAGCTCATGAAAATAATTACCGAAAAATTGTTTCAGATTTAGAATCTAAATATAAAAACTGCTAAACGTACCAATTAAAGAGTGCTAAAAGTCTAACAGTGGTAATAAAAGGTATAGACTCTAGCGTGGATCCAGAAGAGGTCAAGTCTGGCCTTGAAAATAGTGGCTGCAAGGTGAAAAATGTCTCAAACATTAAAAATAGAGAAAAAATCCCCCAACCAATATTTAGAGTCAAGTTACAGCCAGATGGCATAAAAATAGAAAAGAATGAAGCACATCCAATATAATATAAAGTACTTGTTGCATCGAAGAGTTACTGTTGAGCTTCCACATAAAAGAGCTGGACCTGTTCAATGCCTGAACTGCCAAGAATTTGGGCACACGAAGACTTATTGCAAGTTGCCTACAGTCTGCGTTGTATGTGGTGAGTTACACAGTACTGCTAACTGTGATAAAATAAAAGGTGATCCAAAGGCGAAAAAATGTGGCAATTGCGGCGGAAATCACACTGCCAACTATAGAGGCTGCCCCCTTTACTCGTTTTTTAAGAATTCATCAACCAAAAAAACCAATGCTACTCCCGCTCAGCCTAAAACCCCTATTAACTATCAACAGTTACCTCAACCGTCCACCAGCCAAAATCAATTTTCAAACATTTTTAAGTCTAACGCGACTAGTGCAACAATCTAACAACAAATTTTTATACGCTAGTATTTTAAAAAGCAATCAGAGTACGGCGCAAAAAACCGTAAATGTAAATGAAGATTCGGGGTATAATTTTAGTCGTATTGAAGCCTCAATTGAGAGCTTAATACAAACTGTAAATACATTTACTCTCAACATGTCCTGTATGATGCAGGAAATGTTGAAAATGCAGTCTACCTTGTTGCAGGCTATACTAAGCAAACCATAAACTTAAAAATCTGTTTTTAGAACGCAAACGGCATCTGCCAACATAAAAACGAAATAGAATATTTTCTTCAGGATAAACAAATCGATGTTATGCTTATCTCAGAAACTCATGTGACATCTTGAAGCTGTTTCAGAATAAGTGGATATAATTTTTACGACACCAAGGATCCCCGTGGCAGAGCTTGTGGTGGTTCGGGAATCCTAATAAAAACGCTAATAAAACACCACCTGTTGAATGATTTTTGTGAAGATTATCTTCAAGCAACGAACATCTGCATCGAAACTTACTATCAAAAACTTGTAATATCATCTGTCTACTCGCCCCCCAGATTCTCAATTACCGAGAGTCAAAATACGGCTTTTTATAAATCACTGGGCCTCCGTTTTCTAGCAGCTGGCGACTACAATGCTAAACACACTTTTTGGGGTTCACGTTAAATCACTCCTAAGGGTCGTATTTTATTCGACACAATATCTAAAATGGGTTTGAATGTAGTTTCAAGTGGACAGCCAACATATTGGCCAACAGATCGACAAAAAATTCCTGATGTTATCGACTTTGGAATTGTGAAAGGCGTGCGAGATGGGCATCATTATACCCCTGATTTTCAATTTAAGAGAGTAAATATATCGCATTTTATACAACACTGGGATCCCATTCTCTAGCAGCTGGCGACTACAATGCTAAGCACTTTCGACTTTGGAATTATGAAAGGTGTGCCCAGCGAAATGATTGAAGTAGAAGCATCCTTGGACTTATCTTCAGACCACTCGCCTACAATTGTCACTATTTACTCACACACAACATGTGATTTGGCGACGACATCTGCACGTATTAACTGGCTGAAATACAGAAAATATCTGAGTGCTCATTGCTCGGAAAAAATGCCGCTGAGAACACCTTCAGACATAGACGATTCTCTCATGTTGTTTGAAGCGCATGTTAAACAAGCTGCTTTTAATGCTACTTCAAATGAAATAAACCAACCAGTGAGATTTAACAATATTTTTTTGTAGATATAGAAAGGCTATTGACTGAAAAACGGAGAGCTCGACGAGAATGGCAGCGCTACAGATCGCCCCAGCTAAAATTAAGGCTTAAGGAGTGTACCAAGCAGCTTAGGAAAGTTTTGCAAACTCAAAAAACAGCTTCTCTTCGAAAATTCCTTCAAGAGCTAGATGCAACACCACAAACGGATTATTCACTGTGGCGTGCAGCCAGAGGACCGATGATATGCAAACCCCTATACGAGCCCCAAATGGTGACTGGGCAAAAACTGATGCTGAAAAAGGTGCACTTTTTGTTAAACACTTAGAAAAAGTTTTCACTCCGTATATTTCTGCTGATATTGTTGAACTGCCACCAGTCGTCTCTTTACCAGAAATACCGATGAGATTTAACATGACGGAGATTGAAAATACTATTACTAGTCTTAACACCAGAAAAGCCCCAGGTGTCGACAAAATAAGCAACAAAATGCTTCAAGAATTGCCTTACACTGCAAAAAGAATAATACTATTCATTTTTAACAGTATTCTACGCCTAGAACACTATCCTAAAGAATGGAAGGTTTCGCAAATTACTATGATACCAAAGCCCGGCAAGGATCATACAATGGTTGAATCCTATCGGAATATTAGCTTATTGCCCAACATTTCAAAACTATTTGAAAAGCTGTATATGAGCAAGCTGATACCTATAGTGACTAGAAGTGGATGCATTCCAGATCATCAATTTGGTTTTCGCAGACAACATAACACAATTGAACAAACTCACAGACTTGTGAATGTCGTTAGAGACACTTTTGAAAAAAAGAAATACTGCTCTGCGCTCTTTATTGATGTCTCACAAGCTTTCGATAAAGTATGGCACGAAGGTCTTTTCAACAAATTAACACAAAATCTACCAGCAAACATCGTAAAGCTTTTAAAAAGCTATTTAATGGAACGTAAATTTGTAGTTAGGGAAGGCAATTTTTTAAGCCCTCCGCAGTCGACTGAAGCCGGAGTCCCTCAAGGCAGTATCTTCGGACCCTTACTTTATTTAATATATGCCTCTGACTTACCGTTAAGCAGTAACATTCATACATCAACATTTGCGGATGATACAGCCTTTCTAAGCGTTCACGAAAATCCTGTAGTAGCTTCCCGCAACTTACAATAATTATATCCAAACTGGAAAAATGGCTCAAACAATGGCGTATAAAAGTTAACGAGCAGAAATGTGCACACGTCACTTTTACGTTGCGCAGGGAAACATGCCCGCCTATAAAAATTAACACCGAGACTATACCACAACACACTGTAGTCAAATATCTAGGCGTTCATCTTGATCGTCGTTTAACATGGAAATGGCATATAGACGCAAAGTTAACACAAATGAAACTAAAAGCAGCCCAAATGAATTGGCTTATTGGAAGAAACTCTATACTAAGCCTTGACTGTAAACTTCTCTTATACAACGCGATCCTGAAACCAATATGGTCCTACGGAATCCAGTTATGGGGCACTGCCTCAGCATCGAATGTCGAAAGAATTCAAAGGCGACAGAATAAAATCCTACGTACTATAACAGCAGCCCCCTGGTATGTCAGAAACGATCAAATTCATAAAGACCTAGACGTTCCGTTGGTGAAGACAGTATTTTCAAAACACGCGAAAAAATATATAAAAAAACTTGAGTTGAACCCAAATCCACATGCGCGCAATATTCTTCATTATAGAGGCCACACCCGGCTGAAAAGAATGGATACTCTTTTTCTCAGCCGTTCACTAGAGATGTAAAACAACAAAAATTAACCGTAGAAATTAAAAATTTTGTTTAGCATTGGCTAAACTTACATTTAATATTTTTTAGATTTAAGATTTGAAAAACTTATTGATAATTTAATTTAAATAATTAACGATTCAATAAATACTAAAATTATCAAAAAAAAAAAAAAAATTCTTTCCCCTTCTACTGAGTGCCATATTGACTCAAAAACTGTTTCTGATACATCCGGATTTATATCAGTTTCCTCAAATATATGGTCCGGGTCATCTACTTGCTCTTTAAGAATACGAGATGTTGATGGCGTTGAACTAAAATTTGGTCGAAGGATGTTGAATGAATGAGATGTAGATAGTCTTGATATGAAATCTGGTGTAGGGATGTCGCTTGAACGAGATGTTGCTGTGTCCAGATTGTCTAGCATTTCTTCAGAATCGATGCACGTAGATGGAGGTGGTAGGTACTGTGATGCATATTATTTGGTCCACACTCTTTTAAGTGGACGGAACAACTACTTACATCTGGCTCTTCACCAGAATAACTAGAAGGATTAAAATCACTGTCTCGATCAACATCATCATTATCTTCTGATTAAACATAATCTGATAGATCTGAGAGATTAGCATTCAAAGTTTCATATATCTCTTTATCAGTAAGTTTTTTCTTTGACATCTTTTATTTCTTTTTCAATTACCTGAATTAATTCGTCTAAAACAATAAAAAAAGAAAAAAATGTTAAATGTGCACCGGAAGTAAAATTACTTCCTGGAGCCGCGTGATCACCGGTGCACACACGGAAAATTGTTGAAAAACCATGGAAAAAGTGAAAGTATTCACTTTCTGATTTCAAATATACAATAAAGAGACCTAAACAGAATGTTTTCAGGAAAAAAAAAGAATTTGGCCCAAATATGTGAATTGCGATTTTGGGGCTTGGCGCGAGATGTGTTAAAAATACTAAGCTAAAATTTATACATATGTGAATGAAATCTAATAAAATTGAATTAAAAAATTTCGCTTATGGAATTTTAAAGCGAATCTGCTATTAAAACTTGGTATTTAATTTCAACAAATCTTGAAAATTCTTACAGTGGTTTAAATAATATGGCACAATTTGCGAATTTGAGTGCCGGCTGCAGCTTATGTAATGACCCAGACGACAGCAACAAGATAACATGCTCTAAATGCCTTAGTAGCTTCCACAATATTTGCTGCAACGTTGATGATGATGTTAATATTTTTATATGGATCTGTAGAAAATGCAAAAGAAATCCCGTACATAACCTCAATCTTCATGAGACAATAGATCTATTTGACGATTTTCTAGACATAAACGGATCTAATCAGCCAGCATTCAGCAGATCTGCACCGCATATCACAAATGTCCAGGTTGACATAAGCAAAAAGAAGCAGCTTCAATTGCAACAATTAGAGGAGAATATGCAATTAAAACAAGAATTTTTACGACGTAAGTATGAACTGTTGCATGCCGTAGATGATGAGTATCAATAAATACTTGACGAAACGCAAATGCAAATGTACGGCCGGTGGATAGTAGTCTAATTGATTTTTCATGGTGTATACATGATGGTCAGCGAGGTAAAAACGACAGATTAAGACGTACTTCTTAAATAAATAAATGCAAATCCTAATATACGCCAAAAAGAAGTTGGTTACAGAGAGCTGCACGATCAGTGGTTTTCGTGATTTAGGTATACTCGTCTTAAATGCGGTTGCGGTGTGATCGCCACCGCATTGCTTTTGCTCAAGTATTCGCCATATCTGTACACATTTGAGTATTGCTACGTTTGAGCTTCCAACATACACAATCATATGCGATCGCGGTGACTGCTCTGCTTTACTTTTTTCACACACTCGGCAGTCGTACTCATACTTAACGTACACAACAAAAACATGCACGCACGAACATGAGAGCAGACTCATTGATGTCTGCTTTATATGAAGTAAATACAGCGTTGCCACTGTGTAATTATACAAAAGCTGTACTAATTTGAAAAAAACACTTATGTATTTGTATTTAACCTTTGTGTTCTGCAAAAATTGCAATAAATGTAAAATATTAGCGACGCATATATTCATATGAATGTACATAATATGTACGTATGTATGTGTAAATGCTGAATACCACTATCATGTTTTACAAAATTACCTCTATCATGTTTTTCGCTTCTCTTATAAAATAATAAAGTTGATAGTTAGGGCATTTATCGTTTCAGTTAACGAAATGCTAAATAAAACCCGTCTTATTTTTAATGTTTATTTTATTAAACTCTCATAACACTTGCACATTGTTTTTCGGAATCGAAATTTGGTTTTTTGTAATGCTGCGCACTTGCATTTTTCAAACTCAGTAGGAAAAATAACTACCCTGAAGAACAAATTATTTTTTTTTGAATGAATTCTTGTATACGAATATAAGCAGTTAGCGCCTTAAGAAATGCTTTGTGAAAGATTTATTCGTATATATAATTTTTGGGTAATTTTGAATCTGTTATTATGTAAGGATTAATCTTAAATCTGGCATCACTGATTGTTTGTGGAGAAAACTTCCAAAAGCAAATATAAAAAAATAATAGAGTATGAAAAGACGAAATACTAAAAGTTTTGCTCATGCAGATTGCGATGTTTGCTGCTACTGGTTCTTGCGCTAATTGTTTTTATGTACGGACACATCGCAAAGTAGCGAGCATATTATGATCGCATCAATTCTCCGTAAATAAAGTGCTCGGATGTGTAAATTATAGAGTACATATGCGGTGTATTTAAGGTTGCGGTGTGATCGCGCCGTTCTCTGGTTGGTTACTCCACTATAACAAAATGTGCATGCTTATCGCAGACACAAACCGTACCAGCGGCTAATTATCAATTTGCACACATTCACAATAACAATAATGAGAATATAAGCAAGCAACAAAAAGAAAATATGAACACCAAATATATATGTATGCAGTGAAAATAATATCACTACAAATCAATTTATGGCTCGTCAGTGTATCTCAAAAGATTTGGCACAGTTTAGTGACGATCCTAAATAAAGGCCAATTTTCATTATTGCATTTGAACAAAGTACTCGTGTCGGCAGCTATACGTTTGCAAAAATGCCTGTACGGTAAGGCACGTGAAGTTGTCTGGAACTGTCTCATGCTGCCAGACATTTAAATTTTTCAGCTGAAACGATGAACACTGAAGAAAATAAAAAAATAAATAAATAAATATATCGCGAAATTATTCCCCTTCAGAGATATGAAAATGCGATCCCTTCAATGGTTATAGAAACCTACAATCCAAACTTAATTTCGTCGCTTAAAACTTTCGAAGGCAGCAACCCATAGCTATAAAAGCTAGACTAGGTTGGACGCTTTTTGGCGGAATATTCATGCGGAAAACTTAATTTTCACAAATCCTGCTGTGATGAACACCGTTTTCTTATGAAACAATATTGTTCGGATGAGAATTTAGGCATAGATTGAGGCATTATTGAGCCACTTTCAAAGCTAGATCAAACTGCTATAGACATTTTAGAAAAACTTGTACATTAGTAGAAGGTCGTTTTGAAGTTGGTCTTTTGTGGAAAACTGATTTATCAAACATGCCTTGTAGTTTACGAACAGCAAAAAATCGTATGCTTTGCCTTCATAAAAGGCAAGTCGTGACCACATCCTAGCAGAAATACTGCAAAAACAAATTTAAAATTTAGAAATAGGGTTATGCGTAATGTTTACCTATTACTGTTTTAGAAGAAAAGTGGCAAAAAAATTTGGTATTTGCCTACATTTATTGTAAAAGATCTCCACAAGCCGAATAAAAATCGTTTGGTTTGGGACGCTGCTGCTAAGTCCGACAATTTCTCTTTAAATGATTTCTTGATAAAAGGGCCTGACTTACTTATACCTCTAATGAATATTTTATTCAAATTTCGTATGGAAGCTATTGCAGTATGTGGAGATATAGCAGAAATGTTTCGCAAAATAAAAGTCCGTAAGGAAGATGCTACTGCTCAACGTTTTTTGTGGTGGGATAATAAAAATGCTGTTGTAGTATATCAATTAAACGTTCTTATGGTTGGAGCATTGTGTTCACTCTTTATTGCTCAATTTGTGAAGAATAAAAATGCGCAAAGCTTTGGTGCAAATGAGAGGGTAATTGAAACCATTACCAAACAACTATATGGATGAGTTCATAGACTCTAGCGATACCATCGATTAAGCAATTGAATTGGTATTACAAGTAAGTGAATTACATTCTAGGCGAAGGTTTCATATGCGAAACTGGGGGTAGATTCTGGTTCTGCGATAACGTGAAATGTAAACATTTTTCTCGTTTACATTTTGTTTCTGATTCCCGTTCTGTGAAGAAATTAAAACAAATTAAAATCTTTTCACAATGAGAGAAACAAATGGAATGAAACAATTTATTTCTCAGTTTCACAGCAAAACTGATTCTCGTTTTATGTAACTGCGAAAACAAATGTCAAAACATTTTCATATGACGCGTTTTATTTTCACTTAAAATTTGTCAGCGAAAATGGAAAAGCAGCAAAAGGCATGCGCACAAGCATAAATCGAAAAGAATTTTTATTAATTTTTAGAACATACATATGTATGTAAATGTCGATATTGCAAACAATAAATGTGTAAGTATGTACATACATATGTATGTATATACATATGTATAGAGTTCAAAAATAAAAAAAAAAATCATTTGAATAATTGATTTATGTATACATGCGTATGTACATACATACATACATATGTACATATATGTATTTACAGATTTGTTACTGGATTTAAAAAAAATAATGCATACATTTTCAACTTTTATACATTTATCCCAATGTACAACGTAATTTATTTTTTTTTTTTGACAATTGTGCAGACCCAAGCAGAGAGAAAGTTGGTGTCGGCTTAAAAAAAATAAACTAAGAGGCGGCTTAAACTTATTTTGGAGCCGGCTGCTTAAAAAAATACATAAGGCGATAGAAAATCGAAAAGTGAAAAAACTTATTTTGCAGTAAATCTCGGAAACGCATAAAATTGAATATCTAGCACATTTAAATAAACTCAGGCCAAAACTAGAAAGCAATTAGCATATGTTATGGAAAATGTATCAATAAATAGAAATAATTAAAAAAAAAAATTGTAATCGACTTAGTGCTATTTTTTCTGCTAATGATTTTTCCGATTTTACTATCGATTGAATGTTTGTACTTAAGTAGGAAAATTTTACCTAATTATAACTATTCAGGCAATTTGTTGTTATTACTTTATTTAAATTACTACCTGCAACCGCGGGTCTTGTGCAATTTTGTCAAAAAACAAAAAAATATATGCCTTTGACACTGTTTATACACAAAAATACCAGAGCATAAAGTTAACAAATATGCGTGTGCTGCCATCTTTTTACTCATTACACTTCGATACAAAACAAGTGACATTTTCTTTGTCAATCACAATTGGAGACTATCAAAGTAATATATCACAAGATTATGGTTTTCATCAATCAGAGCCGACAACGTATACGTGTACCCGAAAAAGCACGACTGCACGCACACACTTAGAGCGTTGATGTGCTTTTTTCTCGTCTCCAGAGAGCACAAGAGAAACGTTAAATAAATCATTTTTAAAACATCTAGATTCTAGAATTAATCCCGTTTAAAAATTTGTTGCTCTTCGCAACATGCATACATACGAGTATGTAATTTGAAATCATATCATTTTATATATAAGTATATATTTATTCCTTATTCAACTTGTAGGATTAACTCAGTATCTGTAATGATAGACTATTAATAAAATTGCCTACTTATGTAATTCATACAATTTCTTCACCACCGCTAATTTGTTTATTTAATATTTTCTAATTTTTATTCAATTTTCTATAACATAAGCTATGTACATATATTATGTAATATATGTTGAAAAATCAACTTCAAAATTTCAATGAAGAATATATGCATGTTGTAAAAGCCACAAAAGCAAATAAATATTTGCATGCGGCCTTGCACCGCATCGAAGTAGTTCAACTTCGTTCTCTGTGTATGACATTTCAAGTTGAATAACATAGATATAAAGTTACACTGCAACAGATGGAATGAAACACTTTTTCATAATATAAACGGGAATCGCATTTTGTGCAACTGCGAAAAGATATTGCGTAAAGTTGTAATGAAATCGAAAATGAAACATTTTTTTACATTTCACGTTATCGCAGAACCAGAATTTACCCCCTGGTCATCAAACTCAACTGAGGTCCTAGAAGCACTTGGTGAAACAAAGTCAACAGAAAAAAAAATATTTCAGAGCAATGAGAGCTCGACTCCATTATAAAAAATTCTGGGCCTTCACTGGGACGCAAAAAAGGACGTTTCGTAGACCAATCCTAACTGAAAATATAATATCAACAAAGCGAGTAGTTCTACAGGTACTAATGTCTGTTTTTGTAGCCTGTTTTATGTCTTATTTAAAATCCCTGTTACAAGAGATATAGCGACGTGGTATCGACTAGGATCAACAGCATGATGAAGCTCTCTATTGCAAATGGAAAGACTGGTTATCAAGTCTGCCAATGATTACAGCAGTTTACATACCAAGTTGTTACCCAATTTTTATACAACAAAACTATACTGCTGAGCCTCATACTTTAGTCGACGCAAGTGAAAGTGCTTATGCTGCTGTTTCATATTTCCGTATAGAACTAAATAGTAATGTAGATAAAAGGCTAGTACCAGCCAAGGCAAAGGTAGCTTCTCTTCGACCGATGTCAGTGCCCAGGCCTGTGAAAACAGAATGCTGCCATAATATAAATTTACAGCGGAGATTTATGTGGACGGACTGAAAATCGGTTTTAAATTGGCTGAGTGGAGATCCACAAATATTTAAGCAGTTCGTCATGTTCCGCGTTGCGCAAATTTTAAAATTTACGAACGTTTCCGATTGGATATGGGTACCTAGCGCTAAGAATGTGGCAGATTTGGCGACGAAATAGAGATCACCTGCACAAAGTTTCAACGAACTGTTCCATGGTCCATCGTGGCTTAAGTACTCGGAGGGCAAATGGCCAAAAACTCAAAACGTAATTGCTTCTAACAACACATAAATAGACACTTCCGAAATACGTCCTTTATTTTTACATATGCATTCTCGTAAGTCGACTCCGGCTGCAATCAATTTTGAGTACTTTTCCAGTTGGTTCAAACTCTTTCGTGGCGTTGGTAATTGGATTGTATATATTGAGAGGCAAAGGCAAAAAATAAAAACACAAGAGCCATTACCAAATCTTGATTTATCCCATCTCGAAAAAGCAAAAAAAAAATATTTACAAGATATTCTAGAAGACGGTATTTTCCGACGAATATATCGCCCTACAACGTTGCAAATTTGTCCCTTTGATAAGCTTAACGTTTATCTCGATGACAATGGTGTGATGAAAGTGAAAAATCGAGCCCAATACGCGGTGACTACAACTTGCGGTATTCAAAGGGACTTAATTGTACTTCCAGGAAGTCATCTCGTAACAAAACTTATTGTAAACTATTATCACCGAGCGTACCACCATTTAAACCATGAAACGGTTGTCAACGAAATCCGACAAATTTATTTTATCTTGAAACTAAGAGTGTTTTACAAGATTATGCGTAGAAGCTGCCTGCAATGTATCAACGAAGCAGCTAGACTAATTCCACCTCAGATGGCCCCTTTACCTCGAGCACATCTTGGAGCCTTTCAGCGACCGTTTACATTTGTGGGAGTGGACTGTTTCGGTCCAATAGCAGTCACATTTGGCAGAAAATCATTAAAACATTGGGATTTGGTGTATACATGCTTAACTATTAGGGCTGTACATATTGAAATTGCCCATACTTTATCAACAGATTCCTTTCTTATGACCTTAACAAATTTCATTGCAAGACTAGGAGCTCCAGCAAAATTATATTGTGACAACGGCACAAATTTTCGGGGTGCAGATCGCCTTTTAAAAGAGAAAGCTGAGTTACAATGGTATCTCATGAAAGTTCAATCCGCCCTCCGCTCCCCATATGGGAGCAGCATGTGAAAGACTAGTGCGATCCATAAAAACAATTCCATATAAAATTATACCCTCGCAAAAATTTACTGATGAGAGCTTAAGAAGTGATCTAATGGAAATCGACCTAATTATTAACTCCCGCTCGAAACAGATGATCATGAACCTGTCACTCCAAACCACTTCTTATTGAGCAGCTTTAACAGCCAGAAGCCAATTAGCATACCTGAAAACATCGGCCATAGAATGTGTCTTCGACAAAGCAAAATTTTCCCAAATTTATTTTGGCGCCGTTTTGTCAAAGAAATGCTGCCTACATTGACGCGTCGCAGGAAATGGAGTCAGAAGGTAAAACCAATTGAAGAAGGTGATATCGTTATTATAGTTGACGAAAACGCAGAAAGAAATACTTGGCTGAAAGGAAGAGGTACTGATGTCATCAAAGCTAAGGGTGGTCAGCTTCGTAGGGCGCAGGTAGCCACCAAAAATGGAATCATAGAGCGACCAGCTGTTAAATTGGCAGTTCTTGATGTTGGTAATAAGTCATAGTAAGACTACAGATTTCGTCTTAGAGGGAGGCGAATTGTTACCGAAAATTATTTAAAAATAACGAAACTGCCACTAATAAATTTGCATTTCTTAATTTCATGTAACTGTAATTACAACTATGTAAATATTTAACTTATCATCATTATACCCCTGATTTTCAATTTAAGAGAGTAAATATATCGCATTTTATACAACACTGGGATCCCATTTTCTAGCAGCTGGCGACTACAATGCTAAGCACTTTCGACTTTGGAATTATGAAAGGTGTGCCCAGCGAAATGATTGAAGTAGAAGCACCTTTGGATTTCTCTTCAGATCACTCACCTACTATTATCACTATTTACTCACACACAACTGCAACACCAACATGTGATTTACCTCTGACATCTGCAAGTATTACCTAGCTGAAATACAAAAAATATTTAAATGCTTATTGAACGGAAAATATGCCATTGAGAACATCTTCTGGCATAGAAAATTATATTAGGTTGTTTGAAGCACATGCTAAACAAGCTGCTCTTAATGCTTCTTCAATTCAACCAAATCAACAAGCGAGATTTAACAATATTTTTTTTGCAGATATAGAAAGCTTATTGACTGAAAAACGGAGAGCTCGACGAGAATGGCAACGTTACAGATCGCCTGAACTAAAATTAAGGCTTAAGGAGTGTACCAAGTTTTGCAAAAATTTCTGCAAGAACTCGATGCAACACCATCCACAGATTACTCGCTGTGGCGTGCAGCCAGAGGGCTTAAAAGGCCAGTAATATGCAAACCTCCATTACGAGCCTCTAATGGTGACTGGGCAAGCAAGAACTGATGCTAAAAAAGGTCCTATTTTTCGTTAAATACTTAGGAAAAGTATTTACTCCAAATATTTCTGTTACTATTGATGAACTGCCACCAGTCGTCTCTTTAACAGAAATACCGCTAAAATTAAATATTGTGGAGATTGAAAAGGCTATTACTAGTCTTAACACCCAAAAAGCCCCAAGTGTCGACAAAATAAGCAACAAAATGCTTCAAGAATTGCCATATATTGCATATATTGCAAAAAGAATAAAACTGTTCAGTTTTAATGGTATTTTACGGCTGCATTACTATCCAAAAAAATGGAAGGTTTCGATGATTATTATGACACCAAAGCCCGGCAAGGATCATACGAAGCTTAAATCCTATCAGCCTATTAGTTTATTGCCCAACATTTCAAAACTATTTGAAAAGCTGTATATGAGCAAGCTCTTACCTATTGTAAAAGGTTCGGTTTATAATAAATAAATAATATGAAATGTGTCGGCGTTATTATGCCACTGACAACTAACAGGCAGATGGAATGCCAAATCAGATAAAATGCTTATTGAATAAAAGAGCCGATCGATTTAAGGCTAAGTCTTAATTGTGACTAATGAATCAAGAGTAATTTTATTTTCTATAAATTCACTTCTTATATACTAAAATTAATGGTAACTTAAAACTACACAAATTCCTTATGTAGCACAGTAGTATACAAGGGCATCAAATAACAATTAAAATAAAAGTATAACTAGTAGCAGTAAATGTAATTATAGTACAGTATTAGTTTTTGTATATTTATATTAAAGGAATTTGTTTAGGAATTTGGGTACGAGGGTAGAGCTAAAATTACTAATATAATGATTAATATAAGATTCACTACACTATAGTGACTAGTAATGGATGCATTCCAGATCATCAATTCGGTTTTCGCAGACACCATAACACTATTGTACAAACTCACAGACTTGTGAACGTTGTTAGAGAAACCTTTGAAAAAAAAATAAATATTGCTCTGCACTCTTTATTGATGTTGCACAAGCTTTCGATAAAGTATGGCACGAAGATCTTATCCACATATTAACACGAAATCTACCCGCAAACATCGTCAAGCTTTTAAAAAGCTATTTAACGGAACGAAAATTTGTAGTTAGGGAACAGCAATTTTTTAAGCCCTCCGCAGTCGATCGAATCCGGAGTTCTCCAAGTCAGCATCTTCGGTCCCTTACTTTATTTAATATATGCCTCTGACTTACCGTTAAGCACGTTTTCACCCGACCCATGAGCCTTCTTAATCTTAGTAACAAGGTGATGCAAAGCATGCTCAGTCGATTTTCTCTTAGCATAAGCATATTTATTTATATGCAAGGGGATGGTTTTCAAAAGATGAATTAGTTTCTCATTCGTTTTCAGTAAAAAGGATATTAAGCTAATTGGTCTATAAGATTTGACCAGGTTACCTGGCCTGTTGCCCACTTTTGGAATGAATACAACATTAATTTTTCTCCACAGCAAGGGGATGCGTCCGAAGACAAAACTTGTTATAAATAGAACTGAGAGGGCAGAAAGCAGTGCATCTTTGCACTTTTGCAGAAGTACTGGTAAGTTACCATCCCCGCCAGGAGACTTGAAAAGTTGAAAAGAAGCCATAGCCCATTTTATCGTATCCGGATTAACGATGACCTTTGAATATTTGTACAAAATTTGTTTGCCTTTTTAATATGGGAAAGAATTCTTGGAAAAATATTGCCAAGCTTATAGGTTGCCTAGAAATGAGATGGAATTGTACCTATCAAGAACTTGGTCCTTATTTTGATCTCAGTAATTTTTACGGCCGAAACTTTTTGGATACGAACTTGGCATTATTTTCACATTTATGTTTTTGTATAAATATTTATATGTAGTGCTTATCTGGGCCTACCTGTGTAGAAAGTTTCAGCTTTCTAGCTATACTAGAAGTGCCCTATACAAAGAAGGGGCACCATAGTGGCACCAGATGAAAAGTGCCGGTTTAAAAATCATTTTCATAATTTCTTATCAGGACCTACCTGTGTACCAAATTTCAGCTTTCTAGCTATACTAGAAATGCCCCTAGTCCCCCAGGTGAAAAGTGCGCGTTTAAAAATTGGTAATTTCTCATCAGGACCTACCTGTGTACGAAATTTAAGCTTTCTAGCTCAACTAGAAGTGCCCCATACAAATAAGGAGCATGATTGTCCCCGCAGATGAAATGTGCCCGTTAAAAAAACATTTTCGGTAATTTCTCATCACTACCTACCTTTGTACGAAATTTCAGCTTTCTAGCTATACTAAAAGTGCAACATACAAAGAAGGGGCATGATTGTCCCCCCAGATGAAAAGTGCTCGTTAAAAAATCATTTTCGGTAATTTCTCATCACTACCTGCCTGTGTACCAATTTTAGCTTTCTAGTGGAAGTGCCTCATACAAAGAAGGGGGACCCTAGTCCCCCCGGGGGGAAGTGCCCAATTTCAGATTTTTTTTATTGTTTCACCAAGACCTACCTCTGTACCAAGTTTCAGCTCTCTAGCTTTACTGGAAGTGCCCAATAATATTGATGAGTCAGTGAGTGAGTCTGTGAATATGTACTAAAATATGTACTTTTCACACCTTAATATCTCGGGAAGCTTTTACGGTAGAAGTTTCAAATTTAACCTGTGTGGTCAACTCTGTGGGGAGACCTTATGTTTCAAGTTTCATTCTATTATGATTAAGAGGAGCAAAGTTATGAGGGGCCTAGATATTTGTGCCCCGTTTGAGTTTTCACATGATCATTATCCAATTTATCCATATTCACTTTCCTAAAGTTCGCATAATTTTTTCCACTCCTTTCAGTTCTTAAATATATCTCTCCCGTCTGTATCTCATATTCTTCGCGATCATTATTTCGAATTTATATTGTCTTCTCCTTTGATTTTAAAATCCTTACTTTAATTTTTGGAAAATCCTCAACTTTTATTAGACCGTTTTGGAAATCTATAGGTTTACATCCTATAGTAGAATGTATAGTATTTTTATAATACATAATTACTTAATAAATTTTTTCTTCTACAGTGACAGTGTCTCTTTCAGGATCATGTCTGAGTAGTCGAATATGTTCATTCATCGTATTATGAAGACGTTCTAAGTCAGCATTTGAAGTATGATTATTGTTCGAAATAAGGTGTATGTTGATTTGTCTTTGCCTTAGAAATTCGGTCAACTCATTCTCAGTTATGATTTTACCAACAATACTTTTTTTTAATTAGGGATGAACGTTACGTGTGCAGTGCACTATGCCGGAACTCAGGGAGAGGGATAGGGTAGAGAAGATAGATGTTGAAAATTAAGGAGACTTAACTCTTTCACAACTATGCTGCTTTGCGCGTTATGATATTTTTATAGCAGTGTTGAGGTGCCTTCGGTGTTGAGTAGGTGCATTAACTTTGTTAAGCTGTATTAACAACCATTTTATTAATTGTTTTACTTCGTCGATGTTTCTGCTAATCGTAGAATGTGGGCGATGTTGTGTACATTAGCTTGGACAGAATCAATCGCTGTCGGAACAGTTTTTTAGTGACAGTGCTCTGCCTTTATCACTTAAATAGTCCGACAACAATTAATAAAACGTCTCACTAATGTGCATTAGAGAAATTAATGATGTTGATTAACTTGCTCTGGCCAGGGTTTAAATCCAGGCCCATAGTCATTGTTTGCTTAGTAGTCAACGCGCTAACCACTTCAGCCAAGTGCTCTATTCTATTCGGAATTCGAATTGCTTGAGCTTTTTTATAAAATTTATTAACTATTGTTAGAAAAAGTGTTCCCTCTAGAGTATAAAAAAACATCGATAGGTACTATATGACACGGTCTATCAGGGGTTTCAGTTAGTTAAATTTTTTTTTTTATTGGGTTGCGGTCATTTTTTTCTATGTTGCAAATGTGGCAGTTATTTATAGATTGTAGTATTCCTAATTTAAGCTTTGGGTGATAGATTTTCGTTCTAAGTTGTTCGAAATTTTCGGTAATACCACGATAGTTATTTCTTTCATGCTCGTTTTTAATAAGTTCCTGAAGTTTGTTTTCATTAGAAACATCGTCAAGACATTAGTTGCATTTTGCAATTTTTAAATGGGAATTATTTGAAAAATATTTTGAAACGGTTTCTCTAAAAATGTTGTAAATACAATCTTCAACATAAATAGCATTAACTCTTATGAGAAGTTATATTATCAGGCTCAAGTTCAGTTTTATTGAATTAATGAAAATTCAAAATTACTAAGAGTTTTTTTTATGTTGAAAAATATTATTATTTATATCCAATCAGTTTTTAGCAGAACGTATCAGTACTGGGCTCGAATCGTTACATCCGTGAACGTACAACTCGTCACGTAAAAAAACACTTTTGAGATTATAACATACGTGAACGTACCACAATTCACAATAATCGGGATTATGACACACGTTATCGTAAGACTGAACGTATGGTTTTTACGAAATGTCTTCCGTTAGTAAAAGTGCGTCCGAATACATATACAAAATTTGGAAAATAACAGAAAACGTAAGTTATTTTTGATTTAAAAAAATATTATTTTTTGTAATGCCTTGATTATTTAGGACTAACTACAACAAACTTAATCCTAAACAAAAGGAAGTAATGGCAGAGTTTATGAACGAGCATCAAAACTTGGCGAAAAATTTGCTGCCAAATTGTGCACAAGGAAAAGCCACCGCCAACCGCCTGTGGGATGATCTTACGAAGAGTCTGAACTCGGTTGGACCGCCAGTTAAAGATGTAAAGATGTGGAAAAAGGTCGATAAATTTGTTTTCAATTTGTTACTTTTTAATTCCCGTACTTCGGTTTTAAAAAATTATTTTCGCTCATTTTTTATTTTTGAAACTGAAGCCAAAAAATGTCAACAAAAATCTCTTTGTATATGTATACATACATATACATATGTACATATTAATATCGATGGTTTTTGATTACAGGCCTATGCTGACCAAAAATACCAGGCAAAAAAGAAACTGTCATTTAATAAATTTGCCAAAAAACAGACCGGAGGATGTTCTTAAGAGGAAAAGTTGCTGACGCCAAATGAGGAGCTTTTAATTGAAGCAGCCGGATTGGAAGCAGCAGTTGAAGGCAATAAATCAATACCAACATTTGGTAATACCGAAACTCCGTGCATTGAGCAACAGCCTGAAATTTCTAACGACAGCAGTTTGGATGCTGATATGCCCACCTGCAGTAAAACTGTTTTAAGAAAATCTGTTAAAAAAAACCAAAAATAGCGATCAAAAAATGTTGTTATTAGAAAAAAAAATATTAAGGCCGCAACCGATTTTCAAGGAAATATGGATGCAAAATTGGAAAGATTGTTGCAAGTTCAAGAGCGGCTGCTACAAATAAAAGAAGAAGAACATAACAAATACATGGAGATAGCAGAAGTTAAACTAAAACTAAAAAGAAAGCAACTTGAGCTCTTAGAAAAACAAAAATAAATTAATAACAATTTCGTTTTTAGATTTTATTTGGTTGTAAGTTTTAATAACTGGAATAACAAACATGAATGTAATACATACATAACATATTTTTTTTTTAATTTTATTATTTATTGAATCTTCAATTCTATATTGAAACATCAATAAGTTTTTCAAATCTTAAATCTAAAAATATTGAATATAAGTTTAGCCAATGCTAAACTAAATTTTTAGTTTTAACGGTTGATTTTTGTTGTTTTTACATCCCTCGTGTACGGCTGATAGAAAGAGTATCCCTCCTCCTAAGCCGGGTGTGGCCTCTATACTCCAGAATATTGCGCGCAAGTGGATTTGGGTGCAACTCAAGTTTTTTAATGTATTTTTTCGCGTGTTTAGAAAATACTGTCTTAACCAACGGAACATCGAGGGCTTTGTGAATTCGATGATTTCGGATATACCATGGGGCTGCTGTTATGGTACGTAGAATTTTGTTTTGTCCCCTTTGAATTTTTTCTACATTTGATACGGAGGCAGTGCCCCATAACTGGATTCCATAGGCCCATATTGGTTTTAGGATCGCATTGTATAGTAGAAGTTTACAGTCTAGGCTTAGTATAGAGTTTCTTCCAATAAGCCAATTCATTTGGCCTGCTTTTAGTTTCATTTGGATCAACTTTGCGTCTATGTGTGATAACATATAACATAGAATAAATTATGAATTCAATAAAATGCATTTTACAAAATATGACATTTATTCGAGCAAATACTCAAGAACTTGTGTTTTTAAAAATTTTTATTTATTTTTTGTGGATTAGCAAATATATATGAATTTCGTTGATTGCTATATACCAACTCATCAGTAGATCTTTACCATTTATGTTTGAAAGTTCAAAAACTCATTTATTCATACATGAACTCGCAAACAAAATTGCGAATTATAAAATCATAAATACTTTTATTGGCAACCAACGGTTGTCTAATTGTAAGTATATACATAGGTTTGTAGAAAAGTAAAGACATCCATATTGAATGAAGAAAATTGTTTGTTGTGATGTTTGTAAAGTTTTTTGAAAAGCAATTTTTCTTTTGCTTTTTTATTTCCGAGTTCATGTATGAATAAATGAGTTGTGGAACTTTTCAAACATAAATGGTAAAGATCTACTGATGAGTTGGTACTTAGCAACCAACGAAATGCATATATATTTGCTAAGCCACAACAAATAAATAAAATTGTTTAAAATGCATATTATTATTTTAGTTTACTAAAGAATGTTTTATTTGATCTCTAATAGTAGACCCAATTCTAAAAAATTGATCTTCTTCACCAATATGTATATATATTACTTCATTTGAATTATTTTGAGGCATATAATTAATATTAAATTTTATACATAAGTATCATCTTTTTTAGGAACTTTCCATATTGGAGTTGAAAAAGGTGAATGTGATGGTTTAATTATATTGTTATCTAGCATTTCCTGTATTTCTCTCTTTACTTCTTCTTTATGAACATAAACGTATCTATAAGTTTTTGCAAATAGAGGTATGTATATCATCCTTGGTAATTATTTGGTGCTTGGTTTAAATTTGGTTCATAAAATAATTATTTATAATTATCTAATATATTAATCAATTTATGCCTTTCTTCGGCGTTTAAATGATATATTCTAACTTCTTCTCGGTAAGGGGCTGTTTCTACCTCTACCTTAAAGCTATTTGCATTGTAAACTCCTTCATCAATAATAATTTCACCTTCAGAATCTTTGTGTTTCTTTATATGGATCAAGCCACATTCAATATCTGAAATAAATTTAACCGTATGACGTTTTCGAAAACCAAATAAAGGGACGTTTTTATTAGAGTCTGAACACAATGTTGCGATAATTTATTGCGGTGCGGTTTTCAATACGATTTTGAAGTAAAAAACCGCAGTGCAGAGCGGCATAAAATTAAAATCTATTTTATTTTCATTGCGGACTTTCTTATTCTCTCAATTTTTGATACTCTTTCTCTTTCTGATGTTGCCACAGTTTTTGAATAATTGGCGGTGTTCACAACATTATTGTTAACCAAAAACATGATTTTGAAGTATGTTTGAATGTATGCACATAAAAATTAATAAAAATGTAAATGTATGCCTTCGCCGTCTTCCGTTGTATTATATTTATTTTTCTCTCCCGCAACGAGAAATCGCACCGCACCGCAAATATTGTGTTCAGACTCTTATTAATTTTTAATTGATTATTGCTGTAATCTATAACAGCTTCGTATTTCTGTAAAATATCATTTCGTCTAATACCATCATAGTCGTCATGAAATCTACATTCAATGAATGAAATCTTCTCACTGATGTCCCCAAGTTCTTTAACATTGGGACCTGCTGAATGATATCAGTCGTTATATGATTTTTTAAAGTTTTCAGCTTCAACTTGCGGGATTTAATTTTCTATTTTGGGTTACATATTCCTGGATTAATAATTGAATGCGTGGCTCCAGTGACCACAATAAATTTGAGACTATCTTTTATTACTATATATGGTAATTCGCCGCAGAGGCTTTGAAAAGGAAAATTTTGCACTTCATCACTTTGAATTGGCAAATAATTGACTATGTTATTCAAATTGTTTAGGCGAAAATTATTTGAAGGTACGGGTAATTCCACTACCTTTTTAGTATTTTGAACAATATTAATAGCCATAGGTTCTGGAATACTATGCGAATTTTGATAATTTGAAAAATTTATATTACTATTACTATTAAATTGACCACCATTGTTTGGGTATCTAGTATTATATGATCATTTACATTGCCCTGATTATGTATTGTATTCTGTCTATGGTTGTACTGATTGTTTCCACTTGAATTAAAACGTTTGAATTCGTCCTACGATTATTTCTGTCATTGTACTTATCAAATTTCTTGAAATCAAAATTTTTATCTTCGCTGCTATAATTAGCATGATCAGAAGTAAAAAGAATATCCATTGCATTTTCAATTGTACCAGGATTTCTACAAGCCAGAATCGTCTTCATAGGTTCAGGTACCTTCTCTTTAAATATGTTAAGGCTTGATTCCTAAGTCAGAAGAAGTTTTATTATTTAAGCTTCGAAGCTTATCTTTTATGTCATTGTAAAAGTCAATAACATTCGTTCTAAAAACTACTGATTAAGTCTATGTTTTTCTCCAAAATTGTTTATCAAAACTAAAAATATCTGTCCCCATGACTGAATATGATACTTATTTCTACCTTTTAATAAGGTCTAAAAACAATACTTGAGAGAGTTCATTATATTCAGTAAGAAGTGGGTTAATTTTGTCAACCAACGAAATAAATTAATAAAGTTCTTTTCTATTACCAGAAAATTGGGGTATTCTTTCCAGGTATTTGAATGGATCTATGGAATAAGAACGTGGGGCGTTATTTTCTTCAGCCATTTTTAAAAGAAAAAGAAACGCAAAGAAATTTTTTTTCCTGATAAAGTATGCTAATTTGTATAAGTTTGTTTACAATTTTATGCAAAAATAGCAATAAACAAAAATTTATGTAAGACTGTTCAATAAGAAATAAAGGAAACAAATTATTTTTTTTATTATAAAAAAAGGATAAATGACCTCAAAATTCAGTACGTACTTTTTTTTTTTGTTAAATATTTTTAACATACGCACTATACTGATAAAATGATTTAATTTGTCTTTTATTGATCTCAAATCAATCCCGTTTTTATTTTTGTATTTCGTTTTTTTATTCTTTAAAATATTTACTGATTTTTTTTTTTTTTTTTTTTTTTCATTTACTTAATCGAGCCCATATGGGCCATATATGTATGATTATTATAATGTGATACAAAAAATCTCGTGTAAATTGGATCAATAACATTAACAACTTTTGAAAAAACACACACTAACATCAACATGAATAACGAATTTGTGCATTCCTTGTGTTCTTCTTTTGAAGCCAATGTTGTCAATGGTCTTTCACATACGAGACTTATTATGCAGGCATAAAATGACAGGTTTTAGGCGAAAGGGGTGAAGAGAGCACAATTTTTCAACCACCCTGAACCCGGCATTAGCAGCACAAAACTAATACATACACACTTACGAATACACAGGTTCTGTGTCAATGATGGAAAAATGAAAAATTCAAATGGTACTGTCCGACAACAAAAAGAGTGCTTTTTTCAACATTGTGGTACTTTTTGTGAAACATATATTTTTATTCAAAAATAAAATTAAAAATCCATTTTATAATAAAAAAAAAAACTATTAAATGAAGAAAACAATGCAGCGTGGTTGGCATAATTTTTCAACCAGGTTCAACCCCGTATTAGCAGAACAAAACCAATACATGTACATTAAAAAAAACAAGTGTGTGCAAAATACACTAATACACACATCTATGTATATTTTTATAATTATATGCCAGATTATTTAGCCTCGTGTGTTTTCCAAAGAACAAAAGTTATGTGAACTAAAAATTAATCTCGTGTAAATTGGACCAATAACATTAAAGGGCACTATACATTCGCCAAAACCACATCAAGCATTTAAAGTTGTAGCAGTAAAAATTTGTTTGTATGTGTGGCACCGACGACGCTTGATGAAAAATCAAAAATTTAGATATTGGGTATGCTTGATATCAAGCATACGTACACGCGCTTGATGTCAATGACAGTGTATAGTGCCCTTAACAACTTTTGCAAAAAACACACTAACAACAATATGCGTAACGAATTTGTGCATTCCTTATGTTCTTGTTTTGAAGCCAATGTTATCAATGATTATAAAAATAACGCAGATTTCTAAACAGGGAACAAAACAAAACAAAAAAGTTGTACTAAATTTGACGTGGGGGTACTGTGGTATTTTTGTTGTGAAAAAGTACTGAAAATAGTACAAAAGTACTGCATTTTCCATCA
Organism: Lypha dubia; assembly: GCA_947311025.1. Lineage (NCBI taxonomy): Eukaryota > Metazoa > Arthropoda > Insecta > Diptera > Tachinidae > Lypha > Lypha dubia. The sequence continues at coordinate 96,911,408 of OX371260.1, read as the reverse complement.
CTGTTCTGTGTTTTCTTTTTTACAGACCGTATTTAGTCGTTGGTTAGCTATCGTCGACTGAACATGAATTTCAAAGAAGAAGGGGGTTGGTCACGCCAATAAACTTTATGCATTTATTTTTTAATAAAACAGTATGAAACATTCTCAATTCATTTTAAATTTTTTTATAGGTATTTTATATTTTTTTATTTTATTTATAAGCAGAAAATATTTTTTGTAAATAAGGCGGTTTATGTTTATTAATTGTTAATTGATTAAATTTGTCAATAAATCTTTTAAAAAACACAAAATTTTTTAACGATTAATTATAAAAATTCTCAGAATTTACTTAAAAAACTACAAAAGTTCTTGGTAAATGGTGGCTAAAGTTGTTTTATTAGTATACATATATTCCTATAAAAAAAATTAAAAATGAATTGAGAATGTTTCATACTGTTTTATTAAAACATAAATGCACAAATTTTGTTTGCGCGACCAACCCCCTTCTTCTTTGTAATTCATGTTAACTCGACGATTGCTAACTAACGACTGAATGCGGTCTGTAAAAAAGAAAACACAGAACCTGTGTATTCGTAAGTGTGTATGTATTAGTTTTGTGCTGCTTGCGCGGGTATGAGGCTGGATTGTGCCAACGCAAAAACCGCTCTCTTCACCCCTCTCGCCAAAAAACTCACATTTTATGCCAGCATTATTCATCCCGTGTGTGGATCCCCATTGGGAAGAAATTGTTGCTGAACAATATATTACAGCTAATTTATTTTCATTTTGTGTGCTATTAAAAAATTTTACTAGTTGTCAAGTACAAAATTTTTTTTAGAAAACTGGAAATTTATTTGTTATCAGGTAAATATTTTCAGTTTCTCTACTATCAAAAATGGAAACGGATCATGTTTTCTCACTAGTCGCTAGTATAATAAATAAAAATAAGAAACCTAATTTTAAACCCTAGTTTAAACAGACGAGATGCACCTTTTTAATATTATGCTATCGACATCTACTGAAAACATTGGACATGCAACGAACATGTGTAAACTGGCATCAGTGATCGATGCTGAATGGACGCGTAACTGATACAGAACGAGTGGGTGTAAATTGACCTTCACTAGCTTGTTATTTTGTTTTGCATAAAATATCAATTCAGCTATGACATATATAGCTTTTTATAGTTTCCAATTTTTAGTTCTTTCTTCTTCAGAAAATTTCTGGTAAAATTTGTTTCTGTTTGTATTTATTGGAGAGTTAAGGTTTTGATATTTTCTAAGCGCCAAATTGCAGACAAACATAAATCCTTATATCTCCCGATAACCTTACTCGCAGTCTACATTAGCTTATTATTTGTTATAACATTAACATAGCGCCAGCAGAATAACAGTACTAAATTTGCTCATTTTTTTCTATGTGGGGAATATTAGTAAATGTTCATGTGCTGTTTTACCACAATTTTAAGGTGGAGTGGCAGAGACAGCAAATAGTTTTTGTTTGTTGTTTTTTTCATATTAGAAAATGATATTTGATCAGCGTTGTCAACTTTTTAATTTCAAAAGACACCAAAATAGCGAAAAAAACGCGCCATTTAACAAAAAACGCACCAAGTTCAGATTTTTTTTTATTGAATTAATTTGGCATCTTTACAACATTTAACTTTAGTCTAAAATTCTAATGTTGATATAATATTGTGCCAGTGCATGAACTGAATCATTCTCTACCGTTTTTCAATACTAGATAATATTTCGACATCGGATTCAAATTGTACTACTAATGGCATGATATCATATTTGCAATGGGATAAAACATTTTGTACAATGCTGGTTGTTGATGTCGGTTGTAGCTAAATGGGCTTAAAGCTGCAATGTGTTTCCGTGTTCCAGCATGCCGAACAAGGTTGGATATATAAGCGTGATATCGCATTTGCAATAACAACATCTTGCTTTTGTGTTATTATTTGGTCAAGGCCGAATCCATTGCTTAAACTCACATTGTGATTCCCAAATCCTTTTGTATTTCGCTTATGATCTTCTTTTTTAGACTCAATTCTTGACACTAACTTTAAATATATATTTTAGTAAATATAAATTTTATTAATTTTAGTGTTACAACCCTTTATGTAATCTTTTACGCATTTTATAAAAACGAACAATGATCTCAAGAATACTTTGTTTTTGCAAGCTCTTTAACAGACTTGACAACAACTTGTGCGACAAAAAACAATTATGTACTCTGAAAATCTAAAAGGGACAACAAATTTCTTATAATGAAATGTTACAAATTATCTACCTATAATAAAAAGACGGTTTAACGGTTTTTGTGAATGCGTTTTGGTACCTCTTAAACATCTGTTAAATTGAATGTAAAAATTGTACACAAATTTAATGAAATGGTATTGAAACAGTTGTATTTTTTGTACAAAATTCTTTTTTCTCATACTGAAACAAAAGATTGTGTTTAATATGATTTGGAGCCACCCAAAATTAAAAAACGCACCAAAATGAAAGAAAAAGCGCACCACGCACCAAATCGGATATTTTTCGCACAAAACATTTAGAAAAGCACCAAAAAAGGTGCGAAACGCACCAAGTTGACAACGCTGCATTTGATGTCTGACATCGTTGTTCTGATAACAGTAATATCTGCGGTCTATACTAGCAAAATTTTTCTCCTGATAAATGTTATAACAAATAAGAAGCTAATGTAGACTGTGCGTTATATAGAGTGAACAGAATAGAATAGCAACTTTTCTCTACTTGCTAAAATTTTCATAGTTGTTTCCTCTTCCCCGGCCAAAACACACCAAGACATTTTTTTGCATTTAAAATAATACACACAAACAACACAGCAACACATGCAAACTAAACAATTGCTTGAAGTCAATAAATTGTTGATGTAGGTCAGTAAGAATTTTAAGTACAAAACATTTTGGATCTTGCTCTATTGTATTTTCATACACGATACAATGATACAGCGCCATTGCAGATTGATCAAAGAGAAAGTTAACGTTTATTATTTCCGTATTCTCCACAGTGTAACAGAAGAACGTAATTTTTAGGAATCCGAAACACTTTCAGGATTTCCCCATACCCATTTAGCGTTGCTTTTAATATTCTCAATATAATTTAAAATATTTATGTTAAATTCAAATTCTTCAATTCTTACATAAAGAGTTTAAAATTTAAGTTTAAGTTTATAATTTAAGATCACATAACGATAAATTAGTATCCGTGTGATACCAAAACCCTTTTAGCTTTTAGCTAAGTATAATAAAAATCCTTAGACAAATTTTTTATATGAAATATTGCTTATTATAACAACAATATTACTATTCCAACATGAAAAATGTAAAAGCACATATGAAGGCTTACAACGAGTAGTTAGGTACTCACCCTTATACTAAAATGTATTTATGTATATTACCGGTAAGGTGATGTTGGGTTTCCGTTTACTTCTAATTTACGATACGATTCTTCAATAGGACTGAGTATATCAGTTACACTGAACGGTGTTGAATGGTTGTTAAAAAATGTGCTTTGGTAATTATGCTGACTATGAAAATTATGTAACTGTTGCAAATTTGAGATACTATACTGTTGATGCGCAATGGTAACTGTAGCTGATGTAGTCGTATCAAGATGTGGCGATATCGTACTAGTATGTTTTAAGACTTGTTGAACAAGTCCATGAGTTTCAGATATAGTATCTGTTGCCGCAGCCTTTGAAGACAGGCTCATTACCAATTCGACATCGCTGAGCTCGGCTAAAATGTGGTTACCGTCTTGACCGGGATCACCTGAATAGGCTTCAGAACTATTTTCAATGTTGTTTATTGGTAAGGCTGACATACGACTTTTTTCTGAAAGACAAAGATTGTTGTATCTATGATTTTATTGAATACAATCTAACGGTGACTGTATTACGAAACATTTTTGAATACATCGAGTGAGTTTTTATTAAATTGTTTTCAAACATAAAAAGGTTATGAATTTTAGTCGAAATATATGATGTTTAATCCAAAAAATTTTAATTATTGAGGTTTAAGTTCATATAACATAATTTTTGAATTAAATTATGATCAATTATAAATAATTCTTTAGGAAAACTGATATTAAATTAAGTATAAAATAATTATAACAACAAATGCCAATATTTTTATATCAAATATAAACTCTGTTTCTTTTTTTTTTTTTTTTTGGGCAAAGTTTGGTAAAAAGAACGTAAACTATATTGCTCTCAACCAAAAAACCAAGCCCAAAAATTTTATGAAAATGCTGTGAAAGTAAACAAAAAACTAAATTGTTTTTGATTGCCATTTTACTTTATTAGATATTTTTGTTAGTACACACATACATACAAATTTATTTTTGTACCTCCAAATATATATATATATATATATATATATATATATATATATATATATGGATTTTGCAAAAGTAACAATTATTTAATTACTGTTATTGTAAGGTAAAATTCAATTTTCTTCTTTGCAACAGTTTATTTCAGAAAAATTTTAGAGCACGGGCACGCTTTTAGATCAAAGCAGCATCCCAGTGTTGAGTAAAGAAGCAGACTTATAACACTGCTCAGCAGCAAAATCCTCCTTTAAATAAAACTATGTGGACTATATGGAGTTTGATGTCCTAAACTCAAATCCGTTTTCGGTTTTTCTCCATCACGTACGGTTTTTTTATGGGCGTGGCAAATTTCCCCCCTAAATTAATCAGGTACGAAAACATATTTCAGCCTAACTCGAGAACGACTCATCCGATTTTCATAAAAAAAACACCAAACGATGCGTAAGAAAGTTATTTTTAATTTAATGTAATATATTTTATCGTTTTGGAATTATTAAAAAATTTGAGAGGGGAAAATTTTTTTCTTGCAAAATTCGATATTTAATCCAGTTTATGAAATAAAACTCTAATCAAAATAAATAAATTTAAAAAGACATGTGAGTGATGTATGTACATTCAATCAAAACAAATGGAAAGAGGATCGTTATTCGATTACCATTTCTATACATGATAAAAATAGTAGCATGAAGTCGTTTGTAATCTTTTTACGTTTTTCCAATTCAAACGATGACGCTTTTTCGACGTCTATTTTTGCTTGCTGGTAAGCAGTGTAAGGAAGAAAGAGGGGTAAACAAAAAGACTTGATTTGTGTTTTTAAAGACTTTTCTTCTATTTCTCTCTGTTACTTTTCATTGTTTTTCTTACTTTTGTTATTTATCGTTGTTACTTTTCATTATTTCAAAATAAAATTGTGAAAAAAAGACTTTTTTTTTGTTTTGTGATAATTTTATTATTTATTGAATCTTCAATTTAGATTCTAATATCAATAAGTTTTTCAAATCTTAAATCATATATTTTAAATATAAGTTTACCCAATGCTAAACAAAATTTTTAATTTCAAAGGTTAATTTTTGTTGTTTTACATCTCTCGTGAACGGCTGAGAAAATAAGTATCCCTTCTTTTCAGCCGGGTGTGGCCTCTATAATGAAGAATATTTCGCGCAAGTGGATTTGGGTGCAACTCAAGTTTTTTTTATATAGTTTTTTCACGTGTTTTGAAAATACTGTCTTCACCAACGGAACGTCTAGATCTTTATAAAAGCTGTGTTCATTTACTAAAAATTTTTACAAATTTGTAGCAATTGTTACTAGAAAGCGTTCATTAACCCAAAAAATTTGCAACGAGAGAGCGTCGAAAGAGCGTAAAAAATTGAGAGACAGAAAAATTCTTGCAAGTTTTTACAAGTAAAATTTTTACTTGTAATAATTATTCAAACAGCTGTTTTGCGTTTGTGTTTACAAAACAATATTTCTAAATTAAGTTGCAAATAAAAATATTTTGGAAAATTAAAGAAATTGTAAGTAAATGTGAACTTTTAAAACGATAAAAAGTATTAAAAAGATGTATCTTAGGAACAACAGATACATACAGAAAATAAGATGTCTAATGGAATTGAAATGTTTTTGTTTTCTTTTTTCTTTAATTTTCACAGACCAGCTGTTATTTCTAATATTGTAAATATTGTGAGTACCTAGGTACTCGGTACTTTACAGTAAGCAGGCAAATAATTCAATTAGTTCAGATATATATTTGCAAATAAATTAAATTATTTTTAAAATTAACTTTGAAATAGTAATGTTTTTAACTATCAAATTCTATTTCTACCACCATATGTCCACGTGTGGACCGCCGAGAGATTTATTTTCACTTATATTGCGAAATGATTGTTCGAACTTATGTTTAACAAATTAATTGGTTGCTTTTTCTTTTGCAGTTGCTTTTATTTACCTTAATTACATAAATAAAAGAAACTTGATAAAATTTGAAAAATAGTCTAATTTATAAAACAATTTAAATGTACTTCCAATCTTCAAATTACCTAATTTATTTTTTGCCTTATTAACAGTTATTAATTATTATTTATAAGCGTTAATTAACACATAATTTATTAAATTACTTTTTTACTGCTTTTGGGGTTTAATGCTGGCAGCAACATGATATTTAATTTTGGATAAAGCTTTTTATTACAGTACCTCAGGTAGAAATTTAGAAATTAATCGAAAAAGCTACAATAATCTAACGAATAGCGTTTTTTTCTAAGAAATAACGAAATCGGACAAAAAATTTATAATAATTTGTAAAAGTAAATCACGAAAATCATCCATTACAAAAATATATTTCTTAAATATGCCAGATAATATGTTATAGCGTATAAACTAATTAAAAATAGATGTTTTATTCATTCATTTTATTCAAAAGTAGCTAATCACCCTTATCGTGTTTAGTGTATTTCGACTACGCCTAGTACTAGATTAAATAAAATTGCAAAACTTTTCATCATTCTATTACAAGCAGTACTCGAAAAACGCCAGTCACATTAATGCTGAATATAAATGACCATAATCACATTATTTTTATAATAATATACATATATGTATAATTTGTCCAAAAAATATAGAGGCAGTTATTAAGTACTCATATATACCTATACATTACAACACTACTTTAACTTGCAAATTTTTACTAGTAAAGTGTTCATTTACTTTTTCACATTTTTGAGAGTAATTTTGGAAAACTTTTTGTTACTCTCTCGTTACTAATTTTTACTAGTAAAGTAAATGAACACACTTAATATTCGATGATTTCTGACGTACCAGGGGGCTGTTGTTATTGTACGTAGAAGTTTATTCTGTCGCCTTTGAATTTTTTCGGCATTCGATGCTGAGGCAGTGCCCCATAACTGGAATCCATAGGAACATATTGCTTTCATGATCGGTTTGTATAATAGAAGTTTGCAGTCTAGGCTTAGTATAGAATTTCTTCCAATAAGCCAATTTATTTGAGCTGCTTTTAATCTTATTTGTGTTAACTTTGCGTCTATATGCGATTTCCATGTTAAACGACGATCTAGATGAACGCCTAGATATTTGACTACAGTGTGTTGTGGTATAGTCTCGGTGTTAATTTTTATAGGGGGCATGTTTCCATGCTCAACGTAAAAGTGACGTGTACACATTTCTGCTCGCTAATTTTTATCCGCCATTGTTTTAGCCATGTTTTCAATTTTGAGATGTATCTACCCTTGTAGATTCCGGGAAGCTTCTACAGGATTTTAATGAACGCTTAGAAAAGCTGAATCATCAGCAAAAGTTGACGTGTGAATGTTACTGCTTAACGGTAAATCAGAGGCATATATTAAGTATAGTAAAATAGCTTTTTAAGAGCCTGACGATGTTTGTGGGTAGATTTTGTGTTAATTTGTGAACCAGACCTTCGTGCCATACTTTATTAAAAGCCTATGCGATATCAATAAAAAGCGCTGAACAATATTTCTTTTTTTCAAAAGTTTCTGTAACTACATTCACAAGTCTGTGAGTTTGTTCAATAGTGTTGTGCTGACTGCGAAAATCGAATTGATGATCTGGAATACATCCACTGCTAGTCACTATAGGAGTTAGCTTACACATATAGAGTTTTTCAAAAAGTTTCGACATATTGGACAATAAACTGATAGGCCGATAGGATTTAACCTTTGTATGATCCTTACCGGGCTTTGGTATCATAGTAATAATCAAAACCTGCCATTCTATTGGATAGTATTGCAGTCGTAAAATACTATTAAAGATGAATAGTATTATTCGTTTTGCAACATAAGGCAATTCTTGAAGCATTTTGTTGCTTATTTTGTCGACACCTGGGGCTTTTTTGGTGTTAAGACTACCAATAGCCTTTTCAATCTTCACCATATTAAATTTTAGCAGTGTTTCTGGTAAAGAGACGACTGGTGGCGGTTCAGCAATATTAACAGAAATATTTTCTAAGTGTTGCGCGAAAAGAGCACATTTTTCAGCATTAGTTCTTGCCCATTCACCATTTTAACCTCGTAATGGAGGTTTACATATCACCAGTCTTTTAAGTCCTCTGGCTGCACGCCACAGCGAATAGTCTGTTTGTGGTGTTGCATCGAGTTCTTGCAGAAATTTTTGCAGCGAATCTGTTTTTTGTGTTTGCAAAACTTTTCTAAGCTGCTTGGTACACTCCTTAAGCCTTAATTTTAGCTGGGGCGATCTGTAACGTTGCCATTCTCGTCGAGCTCTCCTTTTTTCAGATAAAAGCCTTTTTATATCAACAGAAAAATTATTGTTGAATCTAACTTGTTGACTTCGTTGAATTGAAGAAGCATTAAGAGCAGCTTGTTTAAAGTGTGCTTGAAACAACCTAATAGAGTCATCTATGTCAGAAGGTGTTCTCAACGGCATATTGTCCGAGCAATGAGCACTCAGGTATTTTTTTTATTTCAGGCAATTAATACGTGCAGATATCGTTGGTAAGCCACATGTAGGTGATAAAGTTGTATGCGAATATATGGTGACAATTGTAGGTGAGTGGTCTGAAGACAAATCCAAAGATGAATCAACTGCAATCATTACGCTGGGCACACCTTTCACAATTCCAAAGTCGATAACATCAGGAATTTTTTGTCGACCTGTTGGCCAATATGTTGGCTGACCACTTGAAACTACATGTAAACCCATTTTAGATATTGTGTCGAACAAACACGACCCTTAGGAGTGATTAAACGTGAACCCCAGAATGTGTGTTTAGCATTGTAGCCGCCAGCTTCTAGGAAAAGGGTGCCCAGTGATTTATAAAAATCTGTATATTGACTCTCGGTAATTGAAAATCTTGGGGGGAATAGACAGATGATATTACAAATTTTTGATAATAATTTTCAATGCAGATGTTTGTTGCTTGAAGATAATCTTCACAAAAATCATTAAACAAGTAGTGTTTTATTCGCTTTTTTATTAGGATTCCCGAACCACCACAAGCTCTACCTCGAGGATCCTTGGTGTCGTAGAAATTATATCCACTAATTCTAAAATATCTTCGGGAGGTCAAATGAGTTTCTGAGATAAGCATAACATCGCTTTGTTTATCCAGAAGAAAGTATTCTATTTCGTTTTTATGTTGGCAGATGCCGTTTGCGTTCCAAAAACAGATTCTTAAGTTCATGGTTTGTTCAATACGACCTGCAACAAGGTACACTGCATTTTCAACATTTCGTGCATCATACAGGACATGTTGAGAGTAAAAGTATTTACTGTTTGTATTAAGCTCTCAATTGAGGCTTCAATACTACTAAAATTAGAGCCTGGAACTTCGTTTGATGGTAACGAGTTTTGCGCTGTATTCTAGCTATTTTTTAAAATGTTAGCGTATGAAAATTGACTATTAAGTTTTTTTTGAGCACTAGTCGTGTTAGACTTTAAAACATTTGAGTATTGATTATGGCTAGACGACGGTTGAGGTAACTGTGGATAGTTTAAAGGGGTGTTGGGCTGAGCGAAAATAGCATTTGGTTTTCTGTTCGACGAATTGTTAAAAAACGAGTAAAGAGGGCAGCCTCTATAGTTGGCAGTGTGATTTCAATTACCATATTTTTTCGCCTTGGGATCACCTTTTATTTTGTATTTTATTAAGTAAAATATATTTTTGTAATTTATTACTTTATAGTATTTAATTTATCTGAAAATAATTAATTTATTCATAATAATAACTTATTTATAATAGTAACAATAACTTTAATTTAAAATAATAACAATTAGTTTATTTAAAATAACTTCCATTTTCACTAATTGTGTTTTCTTTTCTGCAAAAAAACGGTACATCTCCATGCAGAAGGTGTACTTTCGTGTTCAGTTCTTAAAAATGTTTTGCTGTTTAAAAGGGTGATGTGTTGGATTCGGAAAAAGTCGCCCTCACTAATGGTGGAAGGCATTGCACTTTTTGCCCCGTAAAAATCGACAGTTTTGATAGTGCCCTGTAAAACTTAGCTGTCAGCTGTTAAAAACAGGGTGTTCCGCTTTTTCATAAGTTGTGTTTTGTTCTAGTGAAATAACAAGTTGCATTATTACAGGGTTGCCAAGACATTTTATACATGTGCCTTTCAGCAAAGTGCAATTTTGTGTGTAGAAAACATAAGATTCTTCCGAATCTGAATCCTCAGGATTTACTCCCTCAGTAAAAAAAATCTGAGTACCTGCAGGCCAGATATGTATATTGTTTTTAATAATAATAAAAAAAGTCAATTAAAACAGGTACAATTATTTTGCTCCACAAAATAACGTCATTTACCTCGCAGGTGCACAGGTAGCTAAAAACCGCTATAGGGGTAAGTTGAAAATTACTGTTTCGCTTTTTTTTTACACAGGTAACAACAGTGTTATGTGAATTAATTTAAATAAAACACATATACATACGTAAAATTATTAAAAACTAAAGCTTTTTATGACTGACAAAACGGTTTCTTACTCATATGTACCTATGCAGGATGATCAAAAACAGAAAAAAAGTGACATTTTCAAAAATTCCCCAAAAAGAATGGCACAAAAGCGCGCAAGGTTTTTCTTCTAGTCTTAAAGTAGAGGTTTTATGTGTTGTAGGAATTATTTTTCAATGATGCAATTTTTGTTGCTAATAATATTTTTCTTCTTTAAGCTAATAAGGCCTAACGTAGTTAATGTTAATAAAACAGCTTTATTACATTTTTTACCCAAAGTTTCATCAATTGTTTGTTGACTTCTTCAGGGGTTTCGTCTATTTAAAATTTTTAAAAAACATTATATTATATTTTGAAAAGTTTTTTCACTGTACACTATTTACTTACAATAATACAAATGTTCAATTAAAAAGGATTGCAATATAAAATTATTTTTGACAATTTTTTTGGAAAAAATTAATAAATAAAAATATACTGTTAAAACACAGTTGGTTCTGTTATTTGATTGCAACAATGTAACTAGCGCTGATATTATTGGTGTCCTCTTTTATGTTCATCGTTCTCTCTATGTTCTTTTGTATGCGCAAGCTTTCGATTGTGTATCTTTTTCTCTCTATATTTTCTCTGTCTAAACTTCTCACATTATCAAAATCAACTGTATGTTTGTTGTTGAGGATATGTGTTGACAAAGCTGTTGATGTGTTTTGTTTTTCAATATCACTTCTGTGTTGTGCCATTCTGTTCTCTAAATTTCTTTTAGTTGTGCCAATATATATAAGGTTGCATTGTTCTTCGTTGTTTCCCTTACATTGTAGTTCGTAGACTACGTTACATTGTTGTTGTTCATCAGTTTGCGCTTTTACTCGTTATTTGTTTCAACAGCTGTTTTTATTTCCTTTTTGTCCGTCAAACCAGGAATAAATGATACACTGTAATATTTTTTTGTGTTATTGTTTCCTTCGATATGTGTTCTTTGGTTAGTGTTATTTTTTAACTTTATTTTAACGTCATTTATTAAAGAATTTACTAATTTGGTAGGGAAGCTGTTGTTTTTACATATTTGACTATGTATTTGATGTTGATATTTTTTTGTTGTAATTCAGCAAGAGATGCGTCAAGAAGGTCATCTAATACAATATCAGCTATGGTGGGTGAAAGTGGACTAAACATTGGCATGCCAAATATTTGGTTGAAAACAGTTTTATCAAATACAAAGTAATTGTTGCCAATAAGACAGAATCTTAATATCTTTAGAAACATTGTTTTAGGTATTTTCGTGAAGTTCTTAATAATATCCCATTTACCCATTATCGTTCTGATGGCAACGTGTAGTGGTATATTAGTGAACAGAGAAACTACATCAAATAATATAAAGATTTCACTTTCATTGATTTCTAGATCTTTTAATTGATTTTTCAAATATGAGGAGTTCTTAATGTTATATTTATTCTTTGTAATTGTTTATTTCAGAATAATTTTAGAGCACGGACACGCTTTTAGAGCAAAGCGGAATCCCAGTGTTGAGTAAAGAAGTAGACCTATAACACTGCTCAGCAGCAAAATCCTCCTTTAAATAAAACTATGTGGACTATATGGAGTTTGATGTCCTAAACTCAAATCCGTTTTCGGTTTTTCTCCATCACGTACGGTTTTTTTATGGGCGTGGCAAATTTCCATCCCTAAATTAATCAGGTACGAAGACATATTTCAGCCTAACTCGAGAACGACTCATCCGATTTTCATAAAAAAAACACCAAACGATGCGTAAGAAAGTTATATTTAATTTAATGTAATATATTTTATATTTTATTTATTTGTTGCGGGTTAGCAATATCTAGATATATATTTCGTTGGTAGCTATACCAATTCATCAGTAGATGTTTTACCCTTTATGTTTAAGCTATAAATTATATAATTATAATTGTATAGGTGTAGAAAAGTAAACACATTCATAATGTAAAATTATTGTTGTGTGTGTTTGAGAAATTTTTTAAAGGCTATTTTTATGCTTTGTAATTCACAAAAATATATTTGTGAGTTTTTGTATAAATAGATGAGCTTTGGAATTTTTTTAAACATAAAGGGTAAAACATCTACTGATGAATTGGTATAGCTACCAACGAAATATATATCTAGATATTGCTAACCCGCAACAAATAAATAAAATATAAAACATAAATACTTGAGTACATGCTCAAATAAATGTAAACATTTTTTAATGTAATATATTTTATCGTTTTGGAATTATTCAAAAATTTCAGAGGCGAAAATTTTTTTTTTCTTGCAAAATTCGATATTTTTTCCAGTTTATGAAATAAAACTCTAATCAAAATAAATAAATTTAAAAAGACATGTGAGTGATGTATGTACATTCAATCAAAACAAATGGAAAGAGGATCGTTATTCGATTACCATTTCTATACATGATAAAAATAGTAGCATGAAGTCGTTTGTAATCTTTTTACGTTTTTCCAATTCAAACGATGACGCTTTTTCGACGTCTATTTTTGCTTGCTGGTAAGCGGTGTAAGAAAGAAAGAGAGGTAAACAAAAAGACTTGATTTGTGTTTTTCAAGACTTTTCTTCTATTTCTCTCTGTTACTTTTCATTGTTTTTCTACTTTTGTTATTTATCGTTGTTACTTTTCATTATTTTCATTGTTTCAAAATAAAATTGCGGAAAAAGATTTTTTTTTTGTTTTGTGATAGTTTTATTATTTATTGAATCTTCAATTTAGATTGTAATATAACTAAGTTTTTCAAATCTTAAATCAAATATATTAAATATAAGTTTAACCAATGCTGAACAAAATTTTTAATTTCAACGGTTAATTTTTGTTGTTTTACATCTCTCGTGAACGGCTGAGAAAAAAGTATCCCTTCTTTCAGCCGCGTGTGGCCACTATAATGAAGAATATTTCGCGCAAGTGGATTTGGGTGCAACTCAAGTTTTTTTATATATTTTTTTCACGTGTTTTGATAATACTGTCTTCACGGAACGTCTAGATCTTTATGAATTCGATGATTTCTGACGTACCACGGGGCTGTTGTTATTGTACGTAGAATTTTATTCTGTCGCCTTTGAATTTTTTCGACATTCCCATAACTGGATTCCATAGGACCATATTGCTTTCAGGATCGCGTTGTATAATTGAAGTTTGCAGCCTAGGCTTAGTATAGAATTTCTTTCAATAAACCAATTTATTTGGGCTGCTTTTGATCTTATTTGTGTTAACTTTGCGTCTATATGCGATTTCCATGTTAAACGACGATCTAGATGAACGCCTAGATATTTGACTACAGTGTGTTGTGGTATAGTCTCGGTGTTAATTTTTATAGGGGGCATGTTTCCCTGCGCAACGTAAAAGTGACGTGTACACATTTCTGCTCGTTAACTTTTATACGCCATTGTTTGAGCAATTTTTCCAGTTTGGATATATATCCTTGTAAGTTGCGGGAAGCTTCTACACGGCTTTCATAAACGCTTAGAAAAGCTTAATCATCAGCAAAAGTTGACGTGTGAATGTAACTGCTTAATGGTAAGTCAGAGGCATATATTAAATAAAGTAATGGACCGAAGATACTGCCGTGAGGGACTCCGGCTTCAATCGACTGTGGAGGGCTCAAAAAATTGGCTTCCCTAACTACAAATTTACGTTCCTCTAGATAGCTTTTTAAGTATCTCTAACGACATTCAGAAGTCTGTGAGTTTGTTCAATAGTGTTATGCTGTCTGCGAAAACCGAATTGATGATCTGGAATGCAACCATTACTAGTCACTATAGGCATTAGCTTGCTCATATACAGCTTTTCAAATAGTGTAGAAATATTGGGCAATAAACTGATAGGCCGATAGGATTCACCTTCGTATGATCCTTGCCGGGCTTTGGTATCATAGTAATCATCGAAACCTTCCATTCTGCCGGATAGTATTGCAGCCGTAAAATAACATTAAAAATTAATAGTATTATTCTTTTTGCAATGAAAGGCAATTCTTGAAGCATTTTGTTACTTATTTTGTCGACACCTAGGGCTCTCTGGTGTTAAGGCTTGTAATTGTATTTTAAATCTCCGTTATGTTAAATCTCAGCGGTATTTCTGGTATAGAGACGACTGGTGCCAGTTCAACAATATAAGCAGAAATATTCGGGGTAAATACTTTTTCTAAGTGCTTAACAAATAGATCACCTTTTTCAGCATCAGTTCTTCCCCAGTCACCATTCGAATTTTGTAACGGAGGTTTGCAAATCACTGGTCTTTTAAGTCCTCTGTCTGCACGCCACATTGAATAGTCTGTTTGTGGTGATGCATCGAGTTCTTGAAGAAAATTTTTCAGCGAAGCTGTTTTTTGTGTTTGTAAAACTATTCCGATCTGTTTGGTACCTTCCTTCAGCCTTAACTTTAACTGAGGGGATCTGTAACGTTGCCATTCTCGTCGAGCTCTCCGTTTTTCAGTCAATAGCCTTTCTATATCTACAGAAAAAATATTGCTAAATCTCACTTGTTGATTTGTTTTATTTGAAGTAGCATTAAAAGCAGCTTGTTTAACGCGCGCTTCAAACAACTTGAGGGAATCGTCTATATCAGAAGGTGTTCTTAGCGGCATTTTTTCCGAGCAATGAGCACTCAGATATTTTCTTTATTTCAGCAAGTTAACACGTGCAGATGTCATCGGTAAATCACAATGCTTCAACTTCAACCATCTCGCTTGGTACACCTTCTGCTATTCCAAAGTCGATAACATCAGGAATTTTTTGTCGATATGTTGGCCAATATGTTGGCTGACCACTTGACACTACGTTCAAACCCATTTTAGAAACGACGTCAAACAAAACTCGTCCCTTAGAAGTGATTAAACGTAAACCCCAGAATGTGTGCTTAGCAATATAGTCGCCAGCTGCTAGAAAACGGGGGCCCAGTGATTTATAAAAAGCCGTATATTGACTCTCGGTAATTTAAAATCTGGGTGGCGAATAGACAGATGATAATACAAGTTTTTTATAATATTTTTCGATGATTTAACCGGGTTTTTATTAGAATTCCCGAACCACCACAAGCTCTACCTCGAGGATCCTTTGTGTCGTAAAAATTTTATCCACTAATTCTGAAATAGCTTCGAGACGTCAAATGAGTTTCTGAGATAAGCATAACATCGCTTAGTTTATCCAGAAGAAAGTATTCTATATCGTTTTAATGTTGGCAGATGCCGTTTGCATTCCAAAAACAGATTTTTAAGTTCATGGTTTGTTTACTACAGCCTGCAACAAGGTACACTGCATTTTCAACATTTTCTGCATCATACAAGACATGTTGAGAGTAAATGTATTTTCTGTTTGTATTAAGCTTTCAATTGAGGCTTCAATAAGACTAAAGTTAGACCCCGAATCTTCATTTTGCGCCGTACTCTGGTTGCTTTTTAAAATACTAGCAAATGAAAATTTGTTGTTAGCTTGTTGGTGAGCCCTAGTCGCGTTAGACTTGAAAATGTTTGAATATTGATTTTGGCTCGTGGACGGTTGAGGTAACCGCTCAGCCTAAATAGCGGTATTAGCATTACCTTTTTTGTTTGATGAATTCTTAAAAAACGAGTAAAGGGGGCAGCCTCTATAGTTGGCAGTGTGATTTCCGCCGCAATTGCCACATTTTCTCGCCTTGGGATCACCTTTAATTTTGTCGTAGTTAGCGGTACTGTGTAACTCACCACATACAACGCAGACTGTAGGCAACTTGCAATAAGTTTTCGTGTTCCCAAATTCTTGGCAGTTCAGGCATTTAACAGGTCCAGTTTTTTTATGAGGAAGCTCAACGGTAACTCTTCGGTGTAGCAAGTACTTTAGATTATAAATTGGGTGTAATTTATTCTTTTTTATTTTCAAGCCAATAGGCTGTAACTCGACTCTAAATATAGGTTATGGAATTTTTTTCTCTATTTTTAATGTTTGAAACATTTTTAACTTTGAAGCCACAATTTTCAAGGCCAGACTTCACCTCTTCTGCATCCAGGTAGGAGTCTTTATCTTTTATTACGATGGTTAGACATTTAGCACTCTTTAATTGGTACGTATAAATATGTTTGTTTTTTGACTCAAAGTCAGAAACTATTTTCGGTAATTACTTTCTTGCACTACCTGGATTTGTGTTTAGTTGATATTTCTGCGCTTAATTGGAGTTAAGTAGAACTCATTTTCTCCAATTAAGGAGATAAGGCTTTTTACCAAAAAACTAGAGTTCTGCTCGGTGGGGGTATACTCGACCTTGTTGTAGTTGTGTCGTCATCGCCTTGTTTATTTAGAATCGCGAAACGATTTTCGGAATTCTTTATATTATTTTTCCCATCTCTGGGAACTTTCGCCGTTGATGCTATTTGCGGTGATTTTGGACTTTTTCCCCTTTTTAGTACGGTTATGTATTTGTCCATACCTGTTTGATTTTATTATCACTTATTGTACTCACCGCATTTAAAATTTTATGCACGTTAGTCACCTTGTTACTAATTGTTTGTTGGTTTGTTTATTTTTACAGCTAAGCTGACAAGTTTGCTAAAAGGTGCAATTGTTGTTGCTTCTCGATCAATATTTAAGTTTGGAGAGAAAGATCGCGCACGAGTACTTGTGTGTTGTGAAGGATTCAGGTTTTTGCTTAAATCATTTTTTTCATCTTCGTCGTCATGAACCAAAGTTAAATAAACATTCTTACTGCTTGTAGGTTTATTATTGTTGTTGTTGGTAGAAGATGAACTCATTTAGAGTTCTCTTTTTTTGTGATCACTATACATATGAGTTTGTATTTGCAAATATATATGTATATTACACGCAAGCAAAAAGTTAAATAAAACCAGTATAATAACTGTTTAATCAATGTTTTGTTATTGTTTTTTTTTTTTTTGTGATGTTAACTTTCAATAATTTTTAATATTCAGTTGCGACGATTATAAAAACGCGTTTGTACACTGCGAGAGTTAAAACTGAATGATGAAAAAATATATGAGTATGGAATGGAGCGAGAAGGCCTTGCGCATCCAAAAGAAGGGGGCAGGGCCCTTCGTGGTCCTTCTTTTTCCCGATGCGTTTAGTAATATGTGCTTACGCGTGTGTGTGTGTGTGTGTGTGTATGTAAGTATATTCAATATCAAATTTGAATCCGTGCTGAAATGAAAGTAACATGCCAACATAAAGCACTGTTCGCAAATATATGTACATATGTATTTATGTGTGTAAGCATGTGCCTATAAACATAAAACAAAGTTACTTTTGCAAGAACAACAGCACACAAATTGTGATTTTCTTTTGTTTTTGCATATATGTATGTATGTATGTATGTATGTAGAGTCGAATTCGGATAAAAGCACGCTATGTAAATGAAAAAATCGGTTAAGGGGCTGTGCACACGCTTTTTACTAATTTATCAGTGCAAAATTTCCAATCCGTAACAAATTTTTAACCGTCCCCCCCCACCCCTCCACCAGGATCGTTACGTAATATGTGCACAGCCCCTAATTGGAAATAAAAATTCTTATATAGTATTTTTAATAAATTTTAAAGCACTTATGTATGTAGCACATACATATGTACATTCGCTTAAATGAAAATCCGATTAAAAGAAAACCCGCTTAATTTACATATGTATGTACATATTTTGGTTAGAAATATGTAATCTAATTTTAATAAAAGAAACACCGCATAAGAAGAAAAATTATTAATTTACTGGTGACAAAATACTTTTTAGCGACTGATCATTTCAACTATAATAACCTGTTTATTATTTTTAAATATATGTATATATGTATTTGCAAGACTATATTTTAATTTTTAAAATGAATTTAAAAATGAAAAAGAAGCCACAAATGTTTTACTTCCAATGTTATATTTTCGTTTTACAGAGCGATTTTGAAGTGAGTTCGTTTAACTGAAACGTTTTTCACTTAACCGAACTTTTTTTTATCGAAAATCTCGCATAAGGTAAAAAAATGCTTGTAATTTTACATTTCCGCTTAACGGCATTCGACTGTACTCACTTACTAAGTTATTTATTAGATACAGTCGGATTCGCTTAAGCGGATATGCATGCAGTCCGTTTCCTTATGCGGGGTTTTCGATAAAAAGAAGTTCGGATAAATAAAAAACGAACTCACTTCCAAATTGCTCTGTAATACGAAAATGAAGCATTACAAAGTAAAACATACATACATATGTATGTATGTATGTGGTTTGTTTTTCTTGCTTGCTTGAAAATAATCAATAGTTAATAACATTTAATTGAAAGCCGCTAAAAAGTATTTTGTCAACAGAAATTAATAATTTTTCCTTTTATGGGGTGTTTGTTTTATATAAATTAGTTTATTTCTAACCAAAATATGTTTCAATCGGCAGGATTTCTTTTAAGCGAATGCAAGTGCTTTGAAATTGATCAAAAATAATAAATAAGAATTTTTATTTTCAAGTAAGAGATTTTTACATATTACAACAGGGCGCTTTTATCCGAATTCAACTTTATATTTATTTATCGTTGTCCTGCCTACCTAGATTCGGTGTCTATTTCCTCCTGTATTATTTCTATTGTTATTATTGCCCTTATAATTTCTTTCATAATTGCTTATAAAACTGTGGTTATTGCCTCTAGTGTTTCTTTCATAATTTCTTTGTCCACGATGTAGGTTATTATCTCGACTATTATTATTATATGTGTTATCATAGTGATTGCTATTTCTGCTAAAATTACGATTAGCATTATTTCTATTATGGTTGTTGACTTGGCTGTTGCTGTAATTTATATTATTTCTTCGAAAGTTGTCACTATTTCTATTTTCCGCAACATTTCGATCATTCCTATTATTATAATTATTTTGACTGACCCTTCTGTCAATCCTGAAAATATTGTTACTACTATTATTTTGTAAATTTCTTTCTAAAGTTAAGCATTTTTCTACTTCCTTATTTAAGGTTTTAGTGCTACTTGCCAATAATACGTTTTTATAGTCATCATTGACTCCGT
This sequence comes from Lypha dubia, assembly GCA_947311025.1. NCBI lineage: Eukaryota > Metazoa > Arthropoda > Insecta > Diptera > Tachinidae > Lypha > Lypha dubia. The sequence continues at coordinate 96,891,633 of OX371260.1, read as the reverse complement.
TAGTAAAAACATTCAGAGCCATTGTATCGCTCATTTTGTAGATGGCGTCTTTCGCTTCTTGCGTTGGAGCTTCAGTCGATTTTATGTGAAAATCACTGAGTTGCTCTGCGAGTACAGTAATTTTTTCCCTAAATGACGAAATATTCAAACCTCCTTGTTTTACCGCTCCTAATTATGTTAACACTTGTTGCAACGTTCTTGGATTAGGGTATGCCTCAATTAATAGCATTCTTAAATCTGCGACAGATGTCGGTCTATTTGCACGCCCTACCACACTGAACATTGGCTGTTATTATAAAATTGAACATATATTTGATGAAAATCTTCCTGTCTTCATTTCTTATTAAGTCGTGTAACAATTCCGCCTGAACTAGAAAGTCCTCTAAGTAATCGTATGAACCCTTAAATGTTTGTAAATTTTTGCCAACCACTGATATATCAAAGTGTGCCATTTTTTCTGTTTTATTATTTGTGACTAAAGTTTTCACTGACTTAATGCACAAATTCTTTATCGAATTTAATATTTTTGGGTATAAATAGTTAAATTTTATCACTTAAAATTTGCTTTCTTGATCCTCTAAATTTTCTAAAAGCTCATCAACTTCTTCTTTTATTTCTAACAATCGCGATAATTTTTCTTCTCTGTAGTCTAAACCACAGATACCCAGAAATGACAAAAAAAAAATTGGACTTCTATCATATTTTATTTGTCATAACCCGGCATCGTGAAAAAGTGACAACATTAGTGTGTTTGTTATGAAAGTAAACAAAACGAAAAGCAAAAAAAAAAGTTCAGTTTTTAATGGGAAATGCTACATGAAAGCACGCTTAAATTTAATAAAATGTAAAAATATTAAGTATTTACGGCATATAATTCGAAAATAAAGTGATAAAACAATTAAGTGTGCGCTTATATACTCAGTGTATTAAATTTATATACATACGTACATATGTATATGCTGGAAATTTGCCAACTGGTGGTGGTTTTTAACTTACATACACACATACATACATACTTGATAAATTCTGATATTTTGCAGATATTATAGTGATAAAATACAAACGATCAGTGAAAACCAACTTAAATTAATAAATTAAAAATATTTTTAATGTGAATTAGAGAAATATATGGATATTTAATTAATTTTGCGATTTATAATTTTAATTTGGATACAAAATCAGCACAAAGAAAAAAACCAAAACCCGAGATTGTATGAGTGTATACAAACAAGTATGCAAAATCTTCCGTCACGTGTCATTTCTGGGTATCTGTGGTCTAAACTCAATCCCTACTTTTTTTATATTTTTATCTAGTTTCTTTTTTTAAAAATTCGTCGAACAGAAAAACAAATGCTAGTCCCGATCAGCCCAACACCCCTTTAAACTACCCCTACTTAGCTCAACCGTCGTCTAGCCGTAATCAATACTCAAATGTTTTAAAGTCTAACACGACTCTTACTCAACAAAAACCCAATAGTCAATTTTCATACGCTAATATTTTAAAAAGTAACCAGACTACGGCGCAAAAAACTGTACCAGCAAATGAAGAATTGAAGCCCCGATAGAGAGCCTTATCCAAACAGTAAATACTAAAAAATGCAGTCTACCTTGTTGCAGGCTGTATTGAAAAAACCATGAACTGAAGAATCTGTTTTTGGAACGCAAACGGCATCTGCCAACATAAAAATGAAATAGAATATTTTCTTCTAGATAAACAAATCGATGTTATGCTTATACCAGAAACTCATTTGACGTCTCGAAACTATTTTAAAATTAGTGGCTATAATTTCTACGACACTAAGGATCCTCGAGGTAGAGCTTGTGGTGGCTCTGGAATCCTAATAAAAACTCGAATAAAACACTAGCTGCTAAATGACCTTCGTGAAGCATATCTTCAAGCAACAATATCTGTATTAAAAAATTTTATCAAAAGGTTGTGATATCATCTGTTTATTCTCCTCCCAGGTTTTCAATCTAAGAGAGTCAATATACCGCATTTTATACGGCACTGGGGTCCCGTTTTCTAGCAGCTGGCGACTACAATGCTAAACACACTTTTTGGGGCTCACGTTTAATCAGTCCCAAGGGTCATGTTTTGTTTGACACAATTTCAAAAATGGGTTTGAATGTAGTTTCAAGTGGTCAGCCAACATATTGGCCAACGGATCGTCAAAAAATTCCTGATGTTATCGACTTTGGGATTATGAAAGGCGTGCCCAGCGAAATGATTGAAGTAGAAGCATCTCTGGATTTGTCTTCAGATCACTCGCCTACTATTATCACTATTTACTCACACACAACTACAACACCAACATGTGATTTACCGCTGACACCTGCACGTATTAACTGGCTGAAATACAAAAAATATTTGAGTGCTCATTGCACGGAAAATATGCCATTGAGAATACCTGCTGACATAGAAAATTCTATTAGGTTGTTTTAAGGACATGCTAAACAAGCTGCTCTTAATGCTTCTTCAATTCAACCAAATCAACAAGCGAGATTTAACAATATTTTTTGTGCAGGTATAGAAAGGCTATTGACTGAAAAACGGAGAGGTCGACGAGAATGGCAACGTTACAGATCGCCTCAGCTTAAATTAAGGCTTAAGGAGTGCACCAAACAGCTAAGAAAAGTTTTACAATCTCAAAAAACAGCTTCGCTGCAAAAATTTCTGCAAGAACTCGATGCAACACCATCAACAGATTTTTCGCTGTGGCGTGCAGCCAGAGGACTTAAAAGGCCAGTGATTTGCAAACCACCATAACGAGCCTCTAATGGTGACTGGGCAAGAACTGATGCTGAAAAAGGTGATATATTTGTTAAGCACCTAGAAAAAGTATTTACCCCGAATATTTCTGCTGATATTGTTGAACTGCCACCAAACGTCTCTTTACCAGAAATACCAATGAGATTTAACATGACGGAGATTGAAAATACTATTACTAGTCTTAACACCAGAAAAGCCCCAGGTGTCGACAAAATAAGCAACAAAATACTTCAGCAACTGCCTTTTATTGCAAAAAGAGTTATACTCTTCATTTTTAATAGTATTCTACGGCTGCAATACTATCCTGCAGAATGGAAGGTTTCGATGATTATTATGATACCAAAGCCTGGCACGGATCATACGAAGGTTGAATCCTATCGGCCTATTAGCTTATTGCCCAACATTTCAAAACTATTTGAAAAGCTTTATATGAGCAAGCTGATGCCTATAGTGACTAGAAGTGGATGCATTCCAGATCATCAATTCGGTTTTTGCAGACAACATAACACTATTGAACAAACTCACAGACTTGTGAACGTAGTTAGAGACACCTTTGAAAAAACGAAATATTGCTCTGAGCTCTTTATATAAGTTTCTCAAGCTTTCGATAAAATATGGCACGAAGGTCTTATTTACAAATTAACACGCAATATCCCCGCAAACATCGTCAAGCTTTTAAAAAGCTATCTAGAGGAACGAAAATTTGTAGTTAGGGAAGGCAATTTTTTAAGCCCTCCGCAGTCGATCGAAGCCGGAGTTCCCCAAGGCAGCATCTTCGGTCCCTTACTTTATTTAATTTATGCCTCTGACTTACCGTTAAGCAATAACATTCATACATCAACATTTGCTGGAGATACAGCTTTTTGAAGCGTCCATGAAAATCCAGTAGAAGCTTCCATCAACTTACAAGGGTATATATCCAAATTGGAAAAATGGCTTAAACAATGGCGTATAAAAGTTAAGGAGCAGAAATGTGTACACGTCACTTTTACGTTGCGAAGGGAAACATGCCCGCCTATACAAATCAACACCGAGACTATTCCGCAACATACTGTAGTCAAATATCTAGGCGTTCACCTTGATCGCCGTTTAACATGGAAATCGCATATAGACGCAAAGTTGATGCAAATGAAATTAAAAACAGCCCAAATTAATTGGCTTATGGGAAGAAATTCTATACTGAGCCTAGACTGTAAACTTCTACTATACAACGCGATCCTGAAACCAATATGGTCCTATGGAATCCAGCTATGGGGCACTGCCTCAGCATCGAATGTAGAAAAAATTCAAAGGCGACAAAATAACATTCTACGTACAATAACTGCAGCCCCCTGGTATGTCAGAAACTATAGAATTCATAAAGATCTAGACGTTCCGTTGGTAAAGACAGTATTTTCGAAACACGATAAAAAATACATTAAAAAACTTGAGTTGCACCCAAACCCACTTGCGCGCAATATTCTAGAGTATAGAGGCCACACCCGGCTTAGCAGGAGGGACACTCTTTCTATCAGCCGTAGACAAGAGATGTAAAACAACAAAAATCAACCGTTGTAACTAAAAAAATTTTGTTTACCATTGGCTAAACTTATATTTAATATTTTTAGATTTAAGATTTGAAAAACTTATTGATGTTTCAATCTATTATTGAAGATTCAATAAATAATATACATACATATCAAAAAACTTTTCTTATTTAAAGAAGTGCATAAATTGCTGTGCACTCTCAGGTCGGTAGGCGTTAACCGCCGTTTTCAAAATTTTTTCCTTATTTATGGATTACAAAAAAACTCACGGCCAAAATCTTTTATTAAAAGAACATAACATATACAAAAACGTCAGAAAAAAAGGTATTAAGAACATTAAAATATTTAAAATGTTACTTAAACAAAAATTAAATACGACAAAAAGGAATACTTAAAGAATATTTATAAAAAAAAAATTTTAAAACATGCCAAAATTAAGATATAAGGCATAAATATACAGCAAAGGCTTTAATCGCCTAATGCTAAAATCTGTTATTCATCAAATAATAATATTAGAAATAAAATGTCACCATAAATAAACATACAACCCATTTTTGTGGCAGTAAAAGACATAAATACAAAAACTAATACAATATTAAAAATCACAACAAGATCTATGGCATATAAAAAGAAACAACAAAGTAATATCGAAAATATTCAGCAAAAAATTAAAAATAATGATAAAAAGCCCAATATGACGTCAGAAGAAAACTGTTTACTAAAGGGAATCTTGACTAAGGACAAGTTTTCCCTAGGCTTGAAAAAGTGGCCGGTAAATTATATATAATGTTCATTAACGGGAATATGGACCTAGGACAATTTTTCCCAAGGCTTGAGAAAGTGGCCGGAGAACAAATAGGCACCCAACGAGAAAATTTTAGAATATATCTCAATTAAATAATTTATAAATAAAAGGGCATAAAAGTAGCGCTACTACTTAATGAGGTGAGCAATATAAATGATAAGAATGCTCAGGTAATTCTTGATCTAATGCTGAAATACCACGATGATCCGATAGAGGGAGGACATTGTGGAATATATAGAACAATAGAAAAAATAAAAAGGTATTACTATTGGAAAAATATGATAAAAGATATAAAGAAATATGTTAAATTATGTTAAAAATGACAGAAATCAAAAATAATAAACCATAATTGATTAGAAAAATGCTAAAGCTTTTCAAATTATTGTACACATTGAAAACTCATAATATAACTTGGAGAGGTCTATTGAGACACATTTTATTACTGCCATAAAATTCAGAATTCAAAAAAGGGTTAAAGGTTGACAATATAAAAAACAAAAAAAAAAAGGATTATGTTTAGTTTATTAACATAAAATTTATGAATATATACATACATTAGGGTGACAATGAAATATATGGGAAAAATTTTTTTCCAGAATTTTAAACAAAAATGTGAAGATTCTTTTGCCACTTAGTCTAAAACTTACTTGCTGAAAATTTCAGCCAAATCGGATATCTCTATGCCGTGCACCTTTGAGGTCAAAGTTCAAATTTTGGGTAATTCTGTATATTTAACTATAATTGATCTAAAAATATCGTTTTTTTAAGTATATTCATTTAAATTGTTCAGAAACTAGATGTTTTAGATATTTTTAAAAGTATTCTAAAATATTATGAGTAAATTTAACCCTTTTTTGCAACGGGGGTCAAAACTACACATCTGCTTAAATTAGCTATAAATCCAATATTTAAAAAAAGTGTAAAATATTATTTCTTAAAACGAAAAACTGAAATTTTAAAACCAATATTTAAAAATATATATTTATGTGAATGTTTTTCGTATAGAAGCAAGAGCAGTATATTTTAATTGGAATAAAAATATGTTTTTAATATAAAAAGTAAGGCAACTTGAAAGGTCTTTTTCGGTAAGTTTGATTATATGTAATCATTTCTTAAATTATTTAAATTCGCATGCTTCGTATATTGTTGTCGATAGTTTTGAACAACCTAAAAAGAAACAATAATTATTTAAATGTAAATTAGTTAAATTTATACATAACTTACTTTGAATAAATATTGTCGCTGCTGTTCATCTTTTGTGATCTTCTCATGATAATCTTCAACAATCTTAATACCTCGTTCGGCGCAGTCATTACTAACCTTTAGTTTTTGAATAATAAATTTTCCTTTTCTATAATCTTCACAACCTTTCCAGCTACTTGGGTCTTTTTGTAAAAAATCCATTGAAATTTCTCTTCAAAACACTTTTCGTATTTTTGGATACAAGTTCAATCAAAATTTATGAATTATCTTTAGCGAAGAAAGTATTAAGATTTTCTTTTTCAATTAAAAACTTTTTCAAAATGTCTTCTTCTTTAAGGTTTTCTTCTTCCATAAAAGTCAAAATGTTTTTAGCCATTTTGTTTTTTGTTTCAAAGTCTATTCAGTCATCGAATAAACTGAATGCTACGCATTCTTCATTGAGGTAATATAGATGATTAATAAACTTTGTTATGGCTCTATCAGCAATTTGTGCATTTAAATTTTTATAATCTTCTAAATTTCTCAAAAATAATATGTCGTTTAAGGGAGCTTGCTCCGCTTTATCTGAATTGAACCAGAAAAATGCATAGCACTTTATAAAAAAACCTGCAATTTCAACTAGACCATTTATTTCCAATTCTGTGATTTCTGGGAATTGATTGCGAAACATCAATATCTTAAGGCCATATATTCCCTTAGCCATCCATCTAGCTAAATGAAGAGCACCGGGTTTAAAAAATTTTATGCCACTAGGAGGACTTCCACCCAGAAATATGATAATCAATTCCAGGAACTCTTTGTAGTCATTTCGTGGAAAGTCCTCTTTAACTTTTATATTTTCAAAATCTAAAATTTTAGCGCAATCATCACCTACTATTTCTTTTATTCGAGGTACGAGTATTGCTAATCCCGTCATATACTCATCCTTTTTTACGTTCGACCTTTGTTTTTTGAATTTTTTTTAAATAAGCTGACTTCTGGGCCAGTCGAAGAACAAATTTTTGTTTCATTAAAAACAGCTGCTAAAATTATTTCAAACACATGGTGTCTGAGTCCTAGGAACAAAATGTTAATATATTGCAGGCCCCATTAAATTTACCAGTGTTTGAGGCGGTTGTGTCAAAGACAAATGCCTCGATTCTATCTAAAACTTGATACTCTTCTAATGAATCATATACTGCAGATGTTATTTCAACGCCAGTTCTAGCTGGTATAGCAGGAATATTAATTATTTGTTCAAAATCGGGAGCGGTTGCAATTATTGACAGTCGGTCCTCGTTTTTTCCTGATATGCCAGATAACAGTTTTGTATCCCAGTGTATCGTTAGTGGCTGAGTATTGGATTGAAGTTTTAACCCGATTCGAGTACTATTTGCTTTTCTGAATGCATCCCTTTGCTGATGAATAGACGTGCGGTTAATAACATACTCTGATAAGTTAAATCCAACTGCATCCAAAACTGCAATAAGCATGTGAACAGTATCTCTAGAGCTTAATTTTAATTTATCTAAAACTGCAGCAAGTCTGGGCGTTAAAATTTCTTTAGATGGCCTTTTTGTGTTTAAAGTATTTTGTTTTTGTGCACTATTCAAAGTATCAGGACAACTCGTGGTCATTGGGTCTATTATATGATCATTAGCTTCCGTAGATTCACCGTTTTCTGACTCATCTGAACTTGTTACATACATATGTAGTAAATCCTATAATTTTTTTTGTATATACTCATAATATTTCAGAATACTTTTAAAAATATCTAAAACATCCAGTTTCTGAGCAATTTAAATGAATATACTTAAAAAAACTATATTTTTAGATCAATTATAGTTAAATATACAGAATTTCCCAAAATTTGAACTTTGACCTCAAAGGTGCACGGCATAGAGTTACCCGATTCGGCTAATATTTTCAGCATGCAAGTTCAACCGTATGTGACACATTAATCCTATTGGATTTCGGTATAATTCATATCGAAAAGCTATTTTTTTAGCTCCAATATAGGCGAATACACTATATTTCCCAAAATTTGAACTTTGACCTCAAAGGTGCACGGGATAGAGTTATCCGATTTGGCTCAAATTTTCAGCAAGTAAGTTTTAGACCAAGTGGCAAAAGAATCTTCACATTTATCATCAAAAATCCAAAGTTTATTTTTCATTGTCACCCTAATATACATACATATATTTTTTAAGATTCAAAAAAACAAAAAAAAAACAAAAACTCAAAATACAGAAAAAGTAAAACAAAATTTGAATTAAGGTAAAAATATAATAGAAGAAAATTAATCAGAAAACCCTTATATTGATTTTGCTTTTATTGGTCCGTATAAAATTAAGAAAATAGATTTAAGAAATAATGTTACCATATTTGATAAGAAAACAAATAAACAACAAGTAGTCCATAAAAATAGACTTAAGATATTTAATAATAACTAAAATTTAATAAGTATTGTCCGGCCAGACTACTATAAAATTAGATTATAAGTACATCTACATATAATAATTATTTTCTTTCTTTAAAACAAAATAAATATTATCTTATACTTATACTTAGACTAAATCAAAACTAATTGTAAAAGAATGTCCATAAAACTAGCGTTATATGAACATTCTTGTAAGGGATGGAGGTGTAGCATGTGACCAACAGTGTGTAGTATGCATTGCGATTCAGCAGTAGCGCAACGTACAACCGTTGACAAACTGCAAGCAAGATATTTTGTGTGTCGGTAATTTGACACTTCTACGTTTAATCAAGTGCAGTTGCACAATGCACTAAAATATGAATCACATTTATTAGCTGCATTTGTTTGATTATAAATATAAGCAACACAAAGTATCTGTTGTTAGGTATGCACACGTTGGACTTATAACTGTTGAACACATGCCATACGTAAATCGTGGGAAATTCTTTTATTCTTATGTTAAGGTACCCCTAAGAATTATTCTCATAATTAGTATATAACCCAAGATCATTTTGTTTAGGAATCAATCACAAAAACTCAAGCTTAGGAGCTACTAGTTAGCACTAGACAAATAATAAAACAATAAATAAATTGAGAGCTCCTAGAGAGCACCAAAAATAATAAATTGTTTAAATTATATTTAGACCTATTACATTATCTCTAATCTTGCAGGTGTTTGTAGCACATTTTAAAGTGGACGAGGTTGTCGTGTCATTTGAGGGTGGTGTGGGCTAAAGTGGTTAGCACGTTGACTACTAAGCAAACAATGACTTGCGGCCTGGGTTCAAACGCTGGCCAGAGAAAGCCGATCAACATCATTAACTTCTCTAATCTACATTAGTGAGACATTGTTTTAATTGTTATCGGGCTATTTAAGTGATGAAGGCATAGCACTGGTCATTAAAAAACTGTTCCGACACCGATTGATTATGTTCCAAGCTAATGTACACAACATCGCCCTCCTTCTTCGGTTAGCAGAAACTTCGGCGAAGTAAAACAATAAAGAAAATGCCTGCTTAATACAGCTTAACAAAGTTAATGCGTCTACTTAACTCCGGAGGCGCCTCAACACTGCCTTAAAAATTAACATAACGTGCAAAGCAGAGTTGTGAAAGAGTTAAGGCTTCTAAATTTTCAACATCTATTTCTCTACCCTATCCCTCTACCTGAGTTCCGGCACAGTGCACTGCATACGTAGGGGTCATCCCCCGCAGTAATTGTTGTCAATAAGACAGAATCTTAATATCTTTAGAAACATTGTTTTAGGTATTTTCGTGAAGTTCTCAATAATGTCCCATTTACCCATTATCGTTCTGATGGTACTCGTTGTGGTATATTAATGAACAGAGAAACTACATCAAATGATATAAAGATTTCACTTTTACACGAGTAAAAGCGCAAACTAATGAACAACAATATAACAATGTAACGTAGTTTACGAACTACAATGTAAGGGAAACAACGAAAAACAATGCAACCTTATATATATTGGCACAACTAAAAGAAATTTAGAGAACAGAATGGTAGAACACAGAAGTGATATTAAAAAACAAAAAACATCAACAGCTTTGTCAACACATATCATCAACAACAAACATACAGTTGATTTTTATAATGTGAGAATTTGAGACAGAGAAAATATAGAGAGAAAAATATACACAATCGAAAGCTTGCGCATACAAAAGAACAAAAAGAGAAAACTGAGAAAATAAAAGAAGACACCAATAATATCAGCACTAGTTATATTGTTGCAATCAAATAACAGCACCAACTGTGTTTTTACAGTATATATATGTTCATCGAGTCTCTGTTCATTGCGAGATCCCGTTAATGCTGAGATTAATAAGGCAGGAGTTCTGGGTCCTTAGACTGAAGACTTTGGTTCGTACAGTCATTTATAATTGTAAAGCTTGTTCGATAAGAAGAAGCTGGGCCGACAGATGATGGCTGTCTTACTCTTAACGACAACTCTATCTCGTCCGTTTGCACACACAGTAGTTGATTTTGCTGGTCCTTTCGAAATAAAATCCTATATAGGTCGTGCGTGTCGAATAAGCAAGGGATACGTTTTAGTATTTGTCTGTTTCGCTACGAAGCCCATTCATCTGGAAGCTACATCTTAAAAAGATGGTTCTTAATGGATAAATGCTCAACGTTTTACCTTTGAAGATTTCACGACGATGTTGGCCATAATAGAGGCCTGTCTAAACTCTCGAGGGCGTTGCTGTCACCACCTGAGCCCGACTTGTCTACTGAGTCGTTAACTTATGCTAATCGATGGCGAAAGCTTATGGTTTTACACCATTCCTTTGCTCGTCGTTGAAAGAACGAGTATTTGGTTGAGCTCCACAAACGAAATAAGTGGAAACTCCCCGAAAGAAATTTTGAAGTTGGCGATCTTGTTGTTATTCGTAATGATAATTTACCTCCAAACGAGTGGAAGCTCGGTCGAATCAATGAAGTTTATATTCAGTGATGCCATCTCTTGCAACATCAAAAGCACTGTGAGCCCATGGATATAGGGTAAAAAAAAATTGCGGGTACAAAAGCACTAAACTAATTTTGTTTTGGGTCTGGTGGATCAAAAGACAGATCTATTGCTTTTTCATGGCTTTTTGTGTGACTTTGTCGGAGTAAATCGCTTTATCGTACTTTTATTTCACAATTACAACAAATAAAATATGCTTTTAGTTCACCTTTTGCTGTTTTAAAAGCTGGATCATTTTCCCAAGCTTTTCTATATAAGTATTTGTTTTTCGATCTAAGGGAACGCCATTGTTAGATGATGAACTTTAGCACATATCAACTTTAACATCAATGAAGAACTTACTTTTAATAACTATGCAGCTTGATTATAACCAAGGCAATTTTTTGCTTAAATTTGCATAAAAAAAAATCAAAGGATATGTACAAATATTGAAAGTAAGATCACTGCTAAACAAATAAATCATAAAAATTTCTGAACGAATTTAAAAAAAAAAAGATGCTTGAGAAATTCTAGAATTCAAACTCTTGACAGTTTGCGAGTACTAAACAAAATATAGATGCAAATTATACGCCGTTGGTTAAAAAAAGTATTAGGTGTGTTTAAAGAATAGCAGGAAAATGGTTCAGTGTAAAAAATGTTGATTATTTAAAGCGCACTGTGAGAAATTCTTAAAGGTACTATAAAGACCCGCTTTTCAAAAACGGGTATTTAACAAAATTTCAGGTATTGATTAAGTAAAAAAGCACCAAAAAATACCCGAAGAGCACCAAAATGGCAACGCTGTTTATATTAGCTCGGATTTGAAAGTGCGAGTGGCCGCGGTTCGAACTGCCAGTGGTGTTCTAACGAGGCTGGTTGTCAAACTCGTACTGCTTCCTAGTTCCAAGCAGAAATAATTCGTTTTTTTTTTTTCATTTTCCTCTTTTTTGTTTATCGTCTATAGTATTTAAAAAGCTGGACCCCTATCGTAATCTCAGTGCTGTCAAAAGACACAAATACTGTATTAACTGCCTCTTGGTTTTCAATATTTTTTTTTGTTAAATTTGTTATACATATATATTTTTTTTAATCCAAAATGAATTGTGAACGGATCTCTGGCCACTTGACTCCAGCTTCTCCTTGTTGCATTCTTGCAAGGGGCCGGTATGTTCGCGCTGGTCACCCTAGGTTTAAGACTTTTATATTACAACCCTATTATAGTTAGTACAGCCATTGTGAATTATCATGTACATATGTAATAGAACGAAAAGATTCACTTATTATACCCCAAAAAGACGAAGGTACGTTTTTTGTGCATCGAAAAATAAATTGAATATTTGAGCAAAACACTAATTCGCTCTGTTATTATTAACTTAATTTAAATATTTTGATGATCTACCCATGCTCCCCCAACAGCGGATTTGTTTAACAAAAACAAACAGACGTAGTTTATACAGATTTTAGTAAAGCCTTTAAGGTGAACAATAAACTCCTGATGAGAAAGTTGCATGATATGGGACTTACTCAAAACTGCTTGAATTGGATAATATCATATCTGAAAAATAGAAGCCAAATTGTTGTTTTTAAAAATGTTACTTCAAAAACAATTGCTGTTACTTCTGGTGTTCCACAAGGAAGCCACCATAGACCTCTGCTTTTGTCGCTATTTATTAATGATTTGCCGAAAATTATAAAATATTCGTATATACTTTTGTATGCTGATGATGTTAAAATATTTTTTAGCTACGATAATTACGTAAATCATACCTTCCTACAAAAAGATTTGAATTCTTTTCTTTCCTGATGTGAGCAGAACTTAATGAAGCTGAATTTTAAAAAATGCAAGCATATGTGCTTCTTTCGTAAAAGACATATAAATGTTAATTATTTTTTGGGTGGTAATGAGGTGGATAAAGTTGCGGTTTTTTCCCGATATTGGAATTCTATTTGATGCTAAACTAAATTTCGTACAACATATGAATCTAACTGTAAAAAAGCCTGTTGTCTCCTTGGATTTATTAAACGTTGGGGAAAAGAATTTACTGATACTTAAACATCTTTATACATTCTGTTCTTTAATATGGCTCAGTGATATGGGATCCAGCAATAAAGTTCATACTAACAGCATTGAATTTGTACAAAAACAGTTTCATCTTTTCTGCCTCCGTCGTTTACATGGGGATCCATTAAATCTTCCGGCATATCAACCTAGACTTACTCTTATTAAGCTTCCATCGTTAAAAAGTCGTAGAAAAATGTTAAATGTAATGTTTGTATTAAATTTGTTAAATGGTATTATTTCCTCAGATTTTTTAATTGCGAAGATTTTGGTTAATGCTCCACATAATCCAACTCGATATTACTATCCGCTCTCTATTAATGTTTTTAGAACTAACTATGCTTATTTTGATCCGTTTATAAGAAGTTGCAGATATTTTAATAAACTTTATTCTTTTGTGGCTTTTTCCGTTAACAATAATACCATTAAACGTAGTATTTTGTATTCGTTAAATAATTAAACATTTGTTAGTAGTAGTAGTAGTAAATAAATAAATAAATGTAATGACGTTCAACGAAGCTACCTAACAATGAAGCATTTGCACATGAATACTGACGAGATTTAGTGGCTTCGACAGAAAAAAAACCGTTTGTTCTATTCAGGCAGTGCTGTTGAAAAATCTACAAAAGGGGTGTATAAATATTAAATTTGTCCTTTGTTGCTCGAAATATGTTAACAATGTTTCCTAACATTTCTCTGATTATAAACATTTACGAACTTTAGCCTGTAAAAATATTAACAAATATTAATTATAAACAGTTCGTATTAATTTAAAAAAATCACAATTAATATATATATATATATATATATATATATACAAAAAAGAAGGGTATGTGCTAATTATATCTAAAACAAACGAACATTAATCAAAAATATACTTAAGTTTAAAAATCAAACCGAAAAGTTTGTCTTAAGTAGAACAAAAAATCAGGAGATTGGGCATTGTAGAATATAATTCGGTGGCAGCACTGTAATGTTTAATATATTATAACAAATAAAAATAAAAAATTCCCCAGCTTGCATTTAGTAGAAATAAGTCGCGTATTCTATTTGTATTTGTAATTGTGAATAAATAGAGTATGTATTGACGTTCAACGAAGCTACCTAACAAGCAGTGAAAAAGCATTTGCACATGAATACTGACGAGGTTTAGTGGCTTTTACCGAAAACAACGTTTGTTTCTATACAGCCGGCGCTGTTGAAAAATCTACAAAAGGGATGTATAAATATTAAATTTCTCCTTTGTTGCTCAAAGTTATGTAAACAATGTCTACCTAATATTTCTCTGATTATATACATTTACGAACTTTAGCCTGTATAAATATTAACATATATTAATAATAAACAGTTCGTTGTAATTTAAAAAAATTACAGTTAATATACATATACAAAAAAAAAGCAAGGGCCTGTCCTTATTATATGTTAAAAACGAACACTAATCTAAAATATACTTAAGTTTAAAAAATAAAACCAAAAAGTTTGTCTTAAGGAGAACAAACAATCAGGAGATTGGGCATTGTAGGATATAATTCGCTGGCAAAACTGTAATGTATAATTTATTTATTTTATTTATTTTTTTTATAACTTTATTATTTATTCTATTTTATACACAATTACAAATACAAATAGAATACGCGACTTATTTCTACAAATGGATGCTAGCTGGGGAATTTTTTTTTGGTTTGTTTTGTAGTGAAAGCATTTGCATATGAATACTGGCGGGGTTTATTGGCTTCTACCGAAAACAACGTTTGTTTCTATTCAGCCAGTGCTGTTGAAAAATCTACAAAGGTGATGTATAAATATTAAATTTTTCCTTTGTTGATCCAAACTTTTTAACAATGTCTACCTAATATTTCTCTGGTAATATTTTATATTGTTTAAATAATTAAATATTGTTATATGTGTACATTAGTAGTCTGTAAATAATAATATTTTTCAACATAAAAAAACTCTTACTGCCGATTTCACGATGTCGAAAGAATTTTGAATTTTATTTTCATTCGTACAAATACATTTGATACAAAAACAAAATTTTAGAATTTGTTTTTGTATCAAATGTATTTGTACGAATGAAAACATATGGAAATTTTCTTTCGACATAGTGAAATAGGCCGTTAGTAATATTGAATTTTCATTAATTCAATAAAACTGAACTTGAGCCTGATAATATTACTTTTCATATGTACATCAATATAAGTTCGAATAATAATTACGTTTATTCGTAATAATATAAAAATATTAAATAAAAAATTTAAAAATAATATTAAAAAACAATTTAAGATATGAGTGAAATATTTCTGCAGTACTCGATACTGATATGATATAGAATGTAATCAAAACGTGTTTCAAAAAATTGCAGAGCATGTAAAAAGAACAACAAAAAATCACAACAGCTTAATTCAGCACTTGATAAAATGATAATAAAAACAAACAAACAAAAAAAAATGCCACCTATTATGATAATAGATATAGACACAAAAGAATTAATATAATTTATAGAAAATGCTTTAAAAATAAAAGACTTAAAGAATTTAAAAATAAAAAACTCTATTTATGAATTCGCTTGAGGATTTTTGAAAAGTCAAGGCGTATTTAGTCAAAACAAACGCCAATTTTTTCAGCTTTACGCCCAAAGCCATAAAAACCGAAACATACTACTGAAAGGTTTAGACACTAAAATAAAATCAAAAGATATTTCGAATGAGCTCTGCCAATTTCAAAATGATAATTTATTGTATTTTCAACAAAAAAAACTCCGCTAAAGCTACGTTCACATTTATCAAATATTTGCCCAAAAAAACGTAACCAATAGTTTTGCTTAGGGATAGTGCCATTTAACACGATTTTTATATAACAAAATAAAATTAATTCTTCTCCAAAAGAGTATTTTTATGCAGTTTTTAAAAAATTCGAACCCAAAATTAAAAAAATATTGGAATTAAAGGAAATATATTATTAGTTTTTTTCTTGGTTACGTTTTTTTCGACAAATATTTGATAAATGTGAACGTAGCTTAAGAGGGGTTATAACTTACTTTTCTTTCTGGTACAAGTTACTCCAGAAAGTAATTTAAATAAGTTGAAGAACATAAAAACACTTTTCTATCGTATGATTAAGTGGGAGCAAGTGAAGCGAGCTAAGATTCTTCAATGCCGAAACTTCAAAAGTTTTTTCCATAGTGCAGCAAATTGTTACTTACCAACGAGATGTTTTATATGTATGCAGTAACGATCATAAAAGAGGTGAATGCAAATTAACAAATGTGGCAGAAGATGAAAAAGACAACTTGTATTGCGTTCTTTGCAATAAGTATGGGCATCCAGCATCATATAAAGGGTTTGAAAAATGTAAACAGCTTCAACAAAAGCTTAGAGCAAGAAAGAAAATATTATTAGAAAAAAAAATACTGCAAACAATATATGTATATACAATTTATAGCCCAGAAACGAGCTTTGCTAACGCGATGAAAATAAATTAAGAGTTGAATATGAGCTTAAATTACGACAATAACTCCGTTTTGTTAGAGTTAAAAAATATGATGATAAATCTAAGTAACCAAATGGCAAGTATTCAAAAACAAGTAAACTTACAGGCATCGCGTATTGATGCTATTTTTGTAAAAATGGCTAACAACTACGAAGGGTAAATATCAAAAAATCTTAAAATCAAACATACTAATACCAGAAGGTATCATCTTCAGCAATTTCTAGATAGAAACAATCCAGATATTATGCTTTTAAACGAAACCAAACTTAACCCGAGATATAAGCTAAACTTTACTAATTATAACATAATAAGAAAAGATAGAACAGGTGCAATAAGAGGTGGTGGGACAGCCATTTTAGTTTAAAATAATAAGGAATATTGAATATTCAATACAGTTAATGCCTTGAAATTTTTAGAAACGAGTATTGTACGTATACCTATGGCGGAAAATAAAATTTTGTTTCTTAGGGGCTGTGCACATATTACGTAACGCTGTTTTCAGAGATAGTATGTATGTATGTATGTACATACATATGTACATATGTATCTCTGTATTTACAGATTTGTTACTATGTACAATCAGCCTTTGTCATAAAGAGAACATGTAGGAAATATCAATGTATTGGTGTTTTACACTTGTAGAAATTGATTGTTACATTTATTTTTTTACTGTAGCCTAACATCATATTAAAAGTTTGTATGCATACACACTGGATTGGTTTAGCGTGTTTATGGACGAAAGAATGAATTTACATAATTAAAAAAATTTTCCATTAAAAAATATATATATACAAAAAAGCGACAGAATAAAATTCTACGTGCAATTACAGCAGCCCCCTGGTATGTCAGAAATCATCGAATTCATAAAGATCTAG
Source organism: Lypha dubia (assembly GCA_947311025.1). NCBI lineage: Eukaryota > Metazoa > Arthropoda > Insecta > Diptera > Tachinidae > Lypha > Lypha dubia. The sequence goes on along the minus strand of OX371260.1, from coordinate 96,873,981 downwards.
ATGTTCGTTGGTGAAGACAATATTTTCAAAAAACGCTAAAATATATATAAAAAAACTTGAGGTGCACCCAAATGTACTTGGTCGCAATATTTTATATTATAGAGGCCGCACCCGGCTGAAAAGGAGGGATACTCTTTTTCTCAGCCGTACACGAGAGATGTAAAACAACATTAATTTTTTTTTTTTTTTTTTTTGATAATTTTATTATTTATTGAATCTTTAATTATTTAAATTGAATTATCAATAAGTTTTTCAAATCTTAAATCTAAAAAAATATTAAATATAAGTTTAGCCAATGCTAAACAAAATTTTTAATTTCAACGGTTAATTTTTGTTGTTTTACATCTCTCGTGAACGGCTGAGAAAAAGAGTATCCCTTCTTTTCAGCCGGGTGTGGCCTCTATAATGAAGAATATTGCGCGCAAGTGGATTTGGGTGCAACTCAAGTTTTTTTATATATTTTTTAACGTGTTTTGAAAATACTGTCTTCACCAACGGAACGTCTAGGTCTTTATGAATTCGATGGTTTCTGACATACCAGGGGGCTGCTGTTATTTTACGTAGGATTTTATTCTGTCGCCTTTGAATTCTTTCGACATTCGATGCTGAGGCAGTGCCCCATAACTGGATTCCATAGGACCATATTGGTTTCAGGATCGCGTTGTATAAGAGAAGTTTACAGTCAAGGCTTAGTATAGAGTTTCTTCCAATAAGCCAATTCATTTGGGCTGCTTTTAGTTTCATTTGTGTTAACTTTGCGTCTATATGCCATTTCCATGTTAAACGACGATCAAGATGAACGCCTAGATATTTGACTACAGTGTGTTGTGGTATAGTCTCGGTGTTAATTTTTATAGGCGGGCATGTTTCCCTGCGCAACGTAAAAGTGACGTGTGCACATTTCTGCTCGTTAACTTTTATACGCCATTGTTTGAGCCATTTTTCCAGTATGGATATATATTCTTGTAAGTTGCGGGAAGCTTCTACAGGATTTTCGTGAACGCTTGGAAAGGCTGTATCATCCGCAAATGTTGATGTATGAATGTTACTGCTTAACGGTAAGTCAGAGGCATATATTAAATAAAGTAAGGGTCCGAAGATACTGCCTTGAGGGACTCCGGCTTCAATCGACTGCGGAGGGCTTAAAAAATTGCCTTCCCTAACTACAAATTTACGTTCCGTTAAATAGCTTTTTAAAAGCTTTACGATGTTTGCTGGTAGATTTTGTGTTAATTTGTTGAAAAGACCTTCGTGCCATACTTTATCGAAAGCTTGTGACACATCAATAAAGAGCGCAGAGCAGTATTTCTTTTTTTCAAAAGTGTCTCTAACGACATTCACAAGTCTGTGAGTTTGTTCTATAGTGTTATGCTGTCTGCGAAAACCGAATTGATGATCTGGAATACATCCAGTCACTATAGGCATCAGCTTGCTCATATACAGCTTTTCAAATAGTTTTGAAATGTTAGACAGTAAACTAATATTCAGATAGGATTCAACCTTTGTATGATCCTTGCCGGGCTTTGGTATCATAGTAATTTGCGAAACCTTCCATTCTTTAGGATAGTGTTCTAGGCGTAGAATACTGTTAAAAATGAATAGTATTATTCTTTTTGCAGTGTAAGGCAATTCTTGAAGCATTTTGTTGCTTATTTTGTCGACACCTGGGGCTTTTCTGGTGTTAAGACTAGTAATAGTATTTTCAATCTCCGTCATGTTAAATCTCATCGGTATTTCTGGTAAAGAGACGACTGGTGGCAGTTCAACAATATCAGCAGAAATATTCGGAGTGAAAACTTTTTCTAAGTGTTTAACAAAAAGTGCACCTTTTTCAGCATCAGTTTTTGCCCTGTCACCATTTGGGGCTCGTAATGGGGGTTTGCAAATCACTGGCCTTTTTAGCCCTCTGGCTGCACGCCACAGTGAATAATCTGTTTGTGGTGTTGCATCTAGCTCTTGAAGGAATTTTTGAAGGGAAGCTGTTTTTTGAATTTGCAAAACTTTCCTAAGCTGCTTGGTACACTCCTTAAGCCTTAATTTTAGCTGGGGCGATCTGTAGCGCTGCCATTCTCGTCGAGCTCTCCGTTTTTCAGTCAATAGCCTTTCTATATCTACAGAAAAAATATTGTTAAATCTCACTGGTTGGTTTATTTCATTTGAAGTAGCATTAAAAGTTTAAGTTTAGCATTATGTTTAACATGCGCTTCAAACAACCTGAGAGAATCGTCTATGTCTGAAGGTGTTCTCAGCGGCATTTTTTCCGAGCAATGAGCACTCAGATATTTTCTGTATTTCAGCCAGTTAATACGTGCAGATGTCGTCGCTAAATCACATGTTGTGTGTGAGTAAATAGTGACAATTGTAGGCGAGTGGTCTGAAGATAAGTCCAAAGATGCTTCAACTTCAACCATCTCGCTGGGCACGCCTTTCACAATTCCAAAGTCGATAACATCAGGAATTTTTTGTCGATATAATGGCCAATATGTTGGCTGTCCACTTGAAACTACATTCAAACCCATTTTAGATATTGTGTCGAATAAAATTCGTCCCTTAGGTGTGATTAAACGTGAGCCCCAAAATGTGTGTTTAGCATTGTAGTCGCCAGCTGCTAGAAAACGGAGGCCCAGTGATTTATAAAAAGCCGTATATTGACTCTCGGTAATTGAGAATCTGGGGGCGAATAGAGAGATGATATTACAAGTTTTTGATAGTAAGTTTCGATGCAGATGTTAGTTGCTTGAAGATAATCTTCACAAAAATCATTCAACAGGTGGTGTTTTATTCGCGTTTTTATTAGGATTCCCGAACCACCACAAGCTCTGCCACGGGGATCCTTGGTGTCGTAAAAATTATATCCACTAATTCTGAAACAGCTTCGAGATGTCAAATGAGTTTCTGAGATAAGCATAACATCGATTTGTTTATCCTGAAGAAAATATTCTATTTCGTTTTTATATTGGCAGATGCCGTTTGCGTTCCAAAAACAGATTTTTAAGTTCATGGTTTGCTTAGTACAGCCTGCAACAAGGTAGACTGCATTTTCAACATTTCCTGCATCATACAAGACATGTTGAGAGTAAATGTATTTACAGTTTGTATTAAGCTCTCAATTGAGGCTTCAATAAGACTAAAGTTAGACCCCGAATCTTCATTTTGCGCCGTACTCTGATTGCTTTTTAAAATACTAGCGTATGAAAATTTGTTGTTAGATTGTTGTTTAGCACTAGTCGCGTTAGACTTGAAAATGTTTGAAAATTGATTTTGGCTAGTGGACGGTTGAGGTAACTGTGGATAGTTAATAGGGGTTTTAGGCTGAGCGGGAGTAGCATTGGTTTTTTTGGTTGATGAATTCTTAAAAAACGAGTAAAGGGGGCAGCCTCTATAGTTGGCAGTGTGATTTCCGCCGCAATTGCCACATTTTTTCGCCTTGGTATCACCTTTTATTTTATCACAGTTAGCAGTACTGTGTACCTCACCACATACAACGAAGACTGTAGGCAACTTGCAATAAGTCTTCGTGTGCCCAAATTCTTGGCAGTTCAGGCATTGAATAGGTCCAGCTCTTTTATGTGGAAGCTCAACAGTAAGTCTTCGATGCAACAAGTACTTTAAGTCATATATTGGATGTGCTTCATTCTTTTTTATTTTTATGCCTTCTGGCTGTAACTCGACTCTAAATATTGGTTGGGGGATTTTTTCTCTATTTTTAATGTAGCCACTATTTTCAAGGCCAGACTTGACCTCTTCTGGATCCACGCTAGAGTCTATACCTTTTATTACGACTGTTAGACCTTTAGCACTCTTTAATTGGTACGTGTAGAAGTTTTTATTTTTAGATTCTAAATCTGAAACAATTTTTCGGTAATTATTTTCATGAGCTACCTGAATTTTTGTTTCATTGATGTTTTCGCGCTTAATTGGAGTTACATAAAACTCATTTTCTCCAATTAATGAGATAAGACTTTTAACCAGCAAACTGAAATTCTGCTCTCTTAAATATATGGGTGGGGGCTTACTCGACATTGTTAATGTTGTGTCTTCATCGCCTTGTTTTGTTAAAATCGCGAAACGATTTTCGGAATTTTTTATTTTGTTTTTTCCATCTCTGGGAACTTTCGATGTTGAAGCAATTTGAGCTGATTTTGGACTTCTTCCCCTTTTTAACACGGTTATGTATCTGTCCATTCCTGTTTGAATTTTATTATCATTTATTGTACTCACCGCATCTACCATTTTGTGCACGTTGGTCACCTTGTTACTTATTGTTTGTTTGTTTGTTTGTACAGCTAAGCTGACAAGTTTGCTGATGGGTGCAATTGTTGTTGCTTCTTGATCACTATTTAACATGTTCAGAGATAATGATCGCGCACGAGTATTTGTGTTTACTGTTAAATTCAGGTTTTTGTTTAATTCATTTTTTTTTATTGTCGTCATCAGCAACTAAAGTTATATATTGCACATTCCTACTGCTTGTAGGATTATTGTTGTTTTTGTCAGATGATGAACTCATCAGAGTTCTCTTTTTTTATTTTCACTTATATTAGTTTGTGTATGCAAATATTTATGTATATTGCACACAAGCAAAAAATAAAATAAAACCAGTAAAATAACTGTTCAATAAATGTTTTGTTTTTTTTATATTTTTTGTGACTTGAAAATATTTTTTTTATTTAATTTTTTTTTTTTTATATTCAGTTGCGACGATTATAAAAACGCGTCTGTTCACTACGAGAGTTGAAACTGCCTGAGGAAAACAACATTAATTAACCGTTGAAACTAAAAATTTTGTTTAGCATTGGCTAAACATATATTAAACTTTATTTATATTTTTTAGATTTAAGATTTGAACAACCTATTGATGTTTCAATTTATAATTGAAGATTAAATAAATAATAAAATTATAAAAAAAAAAAAAAAAAGCTTCTTCCCACTCAACATTCCACATCCTGAAAAATTAAAATATTCACAGTTTACTATGAATAACAAATAAAGAGACTGAAAAAAAATACATATTTTCTTGCCCTCTTTTGCATGTGTCTTGTTGTTTCCCCTAGGGGCTAGTTTGACGATCAACGATGTACATACATTAAAAAAATAATGCATACATTTTCAACTTTTATATGTATGTATATTATTCGCATGTACAATGTAATTTATTTTTGTTGTTATAGTCGACTTAAAATAAATAAACTTAGAGGCGGCCTAAACTTATTTTGTAGCCGGCTGCTTAAAAAATACATAAGGTGATAGAAAATCGAGAAGCAAGAAAAGGTTATTATGCATTAAAGGCCTCGGAAACACATAAAATTGAATATCCAATCCATCTGAATAAACTCGGTCCAAAACAAGAAAGCAATTAGCATACCGATTTTTCCGACTTTACTATCGATTGAATGTTTGTACTTAAGTAAGAGAATTTTAACTAATTATAACTATTCAGGCAATTTGTTGATATCACTTAATTTAAATTACTACCTACAACTGCGGCGTCGCCTGCCCGGCATTAAGTTTTGATTTACTACATATAAAGTGAAGAAACACGACAATCAGTGCCTATGTGTGAGAATCGTGTTTTTTGTCGTTTAAAGGGAGACGTACAAATAAAATCGCCAATCATCATTTTTGTTGTGACTTCGCCGCGTCTTGTGCAATTTTGTCAAAAAAACAACAAAAATACATGCGTTTGGCACTGTTTATACACAAAAATACCAGAGCATAAAATTAAATAGTATGCCTCTGCTGCCATCTTTCTACTCATAACACTTCGATACAAAACAACTGACATTTTCTTTGTCAATCACAATTGAAGACTATCAAAATAATTACACAAAAATGACACAAAATAATATATCAAAAGATTTTGATTTTCTCAATCAGAGCCGACAACGTATACGTTTACCCGAAAAAGCACGACTGCACGCACACACTTAGAACCATGATAAAATAAACAAAGTGGTAGCGCTAGGAAAGCTGATTATTTTTTGCTCTACTTTTTAGATCGCTTCAAATGTCAATGAGCTGTTTTTCTGGTTATATTTTTGACAGCTCAAGTGACCTAGCCGTTACCTTTTCTCGTGCTGCCAAGTTCTTTTTTTCTTATTATATTTGTTTATTTCATCATGCTTAGAACGTTGATGTGTTTTTATCGTCTCCAGAGGGCACAAGGGAAAGGTTAAATAAAACATTTTTAAAACATCTAGAATTAATCCGGTTTAAAAATTTGTTTCTCTTCGCAACATGCATACATACGAGTATGTAATTTAAAAACATATCATTTTATTAAAAAAATATAAAAAGTAAATAAATAGAATTAAACTAAAGGAACGGTTCAAAACTAAATATATCGATATCGATATTTATTCCTATCTATATTTTCAATATTTTTAAACTATCGACTTATATTTTCAGAGTTTTGACCATCTTAAATTATAGATTAAAATTTTGATTATACACTATTTTTCGATTTTATTTTTTTTTGTCAATAAAACATTAAATAATATCTCTGATTATATATACAAATATATATATATGTATATTTGTTCCTTATTCAACTTGTAGGATTAACTCCGTATATCCAATTTTTTTAAATTTTCTATAACATAAGCTATGTATATTATGTTATACTATCTGAATCCAGTGTGCTTCGCTAACCCGCTCGTTATAGTCAAGAATTTAGTATTTCGTAAGAATATCCTATTGTGAAAATTTAATGACGATCGGTCTAGTAGTTCAGACTATATTACGATTTTTAATTTTCCTAAAAAGGGGCGTGGTCCCACCCACTTTTCTCCTGGTACGTATGCCTAATTATGCCAATACCATATGTACCAAAAAAAAACTTCATATAGCCTATTATTCCTTCCAGGGTCACAGTAACATGCTGTGAAAATTTCAGGAAGATCGGTCCAAGGCTTTGGCCTCCTATAAAGCACAAATAAACAGACAGACATTCATTTTTATATATATAGATTTTTTGTAAATATCTTCGGAACTACATAACCGATTTACGAGTTTGATATCTCGTTTTTAAAAACATGACAACGGTTTTAAAAAAAAATAAAATAAAATAAAAAAAGCAAAAAAAAAAACAAAATATGTATATGTCATTGGTGGTGCAATTGCACCGCAGAGCGCAGACCGAAAATCAAAAATCAGACTTCAGAGAGTCACCGGCCTGAATATTCTGAAGATTCCCTGAAAATTTCATCAAAATCGGCTTAGCCGTTTTGGAGTCCATACGTTACATACATACACACATCCTGTTTTATATATATAGAATAAGAATATGTTGAAAAATCAACTTCAAAATTTCAATGAAGAATATACATATGCATGTTGTAAAAGCCGCAAAAGCAAGTAAATATTTGCATGCGGCCTTGCACCGCACCTAAGTTGTTCAACTTCATTCTCTGTGTATGACATTTCAAGTTGAATAACATGGATATAAAGTTACACTGCAACAGATGAAATGAAACACTTTTTCATATTATAAACGGGAATCGCATTTTGTGTAACTGCGAAAAGATATTGTGTAAAGTTTTAATGAAAACGAAAATGAAACATTTTTTTACATTTCACGTTATCGCAGAACCAGAATCTACCCCCAGGACTGATATAAAATTTCCATACATGTTGTGCTTATAAATAATGAGATAAGTAGCAAAACGTTTGGAGTTTTTACCAAAATTATAAAAGTAATAAAGAATTTAGAATTATTAAAGGGTTACAACAAGGTACTGGTTACTCCCCCTTCTATTTAACATTTACATTAAGGATCTTGAAAAAAATTAAAAATATTATAGCATTTGCAGATGATATTATAATATATATCACGCTAACGCAACAATTGAAAAACTAAACAAAAACCTCCAGGAATGTTTTAATGTTGTAGAACAGTGTTTCATAGATAGGTTTTCAAGGATAAATAGAAATAAATGCGAAACTATAATAACATTAAAAAACACTGGATATACTTCGGAATAAATTCTAATTCAAAAAACGGATGTAATTTCGCATCTTGGAAATAGCAGGTTTTTCTCGGTTCTTGACCGAAAAAGTGGATTTCATCAGTTTCCACTAAAAAATCTGATATCGAGAAAACATATTTCTTGATAAATAACGGAATATGAATTTACTCGTTTACCGTTCGGCCTGAAAAATGCTCCATCCATTTTTCAGCGCGCTCTCGACGACATTTTTTGGAAGAGGATTATTTCGAACACATTAGAAAGGTATTTAAAACCTTGGAAGATGCTAACATTAAAATAACACGTGATAAGTGTAAATTTTTTGAATAAAGTGTTGAATTTTTGGGGTATGTAATTTCGCGCAAAAGTAGGGAAAGTAGAACTTTCCCCAACCTATAACATTGAAAGAATTTCAAAGTTTTTTAGGTATGTAAGGGTATTACCGTCGCTTTATTAGAGATTATGCGAAAATTGCAAAACCCATGACATCGCTTTTAAGAAGGGAAAGGGGACGAGTCCCAAAAACTAAATCGCCAAACATTAAAATTTCTTTAAACGATGCAAGAGAAGCATTCTGAGGACTTTATTCTCGCATACCCGGATTTTGTAAAAGACTTCGAATTAGTAACCTATGCCTCCAATTTTGCGATCGGCGCAGTTTTGTCTCAATATGACAAGCCTATAGCTTTCAGATCTAGGACATTAAATAAAACGGAGGAACATTACGCCGCAAATGAAAAGGAAATATTGGCCATCATATGGGCCTTAAACTCATTCAGAAATTATCTGCTCGGATCGGTTAAAGTTAAGATCTTTACAGAGCATCAACCGTAAAATGAAAAGATGGAAGGCGATTCTGGAGGAATACAACTACTCATTGTTTTACAAACCTGGTAAAACAAACGTTGTGGCTGATGCTTTATCCAGGATGCCTCCGCGGGAAGCTCCTATAAAAGCATTTAATATTCAAATATTTTTGAAAAAGGACATAGCTTCTTCGTATCAATTTAAAATTGTGTTTCCAACATACCATCGCGATGCATCGCCACGTGATTACCGAACCAGACTATTCGGAAGAAATTATAATCTCCATCTTAAAGTATTACCTTAATCCCTCGCTTATAAACTTTATCAAAACTGATAAGAAAACAATGGGAAAAATTCGGTAGGTTTACCCCTTGCATTTTAAAGGATACAAAATAATTTTCAGTCAGATTGAAGTTAAAGATTTAGTTGACAGTCAACATCAGCAGGACATAATGATTAGATTCCACAATAGAGCGCATAGAAACGCTAAAGAAAATAGAACCCATATTTTAGAAAAATATTATATCCCCGCGATGGCAAACAAAATAAAAAACCTTATCAAAAGTTGTAAAATTTGCAAGTTGAACAAGTATGATCGACATCCACCCAAAATGAACATACAACCTACACCTACACTTAGACATACTATTGATGGGAAAAACGCTAGTGCTGACAGCTATAGAAAAGTTTTCAAAATATGCATTGGCAAAGCTAATCAGTTCAAGAGCAGCAGTGGACATACGACAACCACTAACGGAAATCCTTTTTGCCACGGTACCTGAATCTATAGTATTCGACAATGAGAAATCTTTCAAGTCTGACTTAATAAACTTTATGATAAAAAACGAATTAGGTATATCAATTCTCAGAACTCTTCCATACACGAGCTGTTCACATAGACAACTACCGAAGGAATACAAACAAGGTGAAGAAATTTTTATTAAATTAAATAAGAGATAAGCTATCTGCTAGATATAAAAAGGAAATTGTAGCAGAAAATTATAATACAACTGTTAAAAAACAATCCGAAAGGATTGTACACAAAAATAATATTAAGCAGTCTTAAAAAAAGCACATGGCATTTGAAACTAACTTTTTCTTGCAGAAACAAAAATGCGGACTTTGATGATTATCTTAGCCTTGACCACAGCAATAAGTACCCAACAGTTTCACATACACGACTTGAATAATAATAACGAATATATACCTAAACAGATAGGAGAAGTAAGGACAATAGAAAATTATAAAAAGATACTACATTTCATTAACGTGACGTTATACGACCAAACTATATTTCTAATATCCGAAAACTTAAAGACATTGAAAGCCACGACATATGAAGAGAAACGACTTTTAGAGACTATTGATAAAAATCTCATTTTATTAAAAGCAAAAATAAATAGCTTGCATGTGCACTCAAAGCAAAGGCGAGGACGGATAAACATTTTAGGAAATGGATTAAAATACATTGCAGGATCAATGGACAGTAACGACGAAGAGGCAATAAATGAGGCAATATCAGACATTCGAAATAAGGAACACGGTAATAACATGACAATAAATAGTTTAATACACATTAATAAGGGCATGACAGAAGAAATTAGAAATATAACTGCTCGTATTAACAAACAACAGAAATTTATTAGTAGTTACATAAATAAATTCAAGGACGAGTCTCTGAACAGGATAAAGACCTTAGAAGACGAAGTGGAATTCATCGATCAGACATACAGAATCGACAACGATATATCCCTCTTACGAAACCATATTGACACCCTTGGACAGATTTTATTTTCCTGTAAATTGGAAATTATTCCTTCTGACATCTTAACGGACAAAGAACTCAACTTAATCAGTGACTTTGACAGCTACAGTAGAATGAAAATTGAGGCTATTTTAAGATAATAATATGATTATAACTTTATTAATACCCCGATTCTCCAAAAATACCCTATGTAGAATACAATTTCTTCCCATTCCTAATGCCATGAACAAATCTTTAACCTTAAACCAATATGAAATATTGATTGCTAATAACACTAATATTTTCAACATAAGTGTAAAAGAAGATATGGAAAAAAATTTAGTTAAGTAAAAAAATAAATGTATGAAATGAATTTGAAGTTGCAAGTAGCACATTGTGAATTAGAGACAGTGCAGAAATCCACTGTAATGGAAGTAATGCCACGAATACTACTATTTAAAAATTTTTATGAAAATATTACTCAAGATTGTAATCAATTAAAAGTAAGTCCTAAAGGAACATTTCTCATTAAGTTTGAAAATTGTAAAATTAAAACACTGAATACAACTTACACCAATACAAAAATTAAAATTCATGAAACCTTTATTTTGCCTAATCTAATAACGAAAATTAAGGAGAAGAAAACTGTTAATAAACTAAATTTAAAATTAGAAAACCTATATGTAAATCAACAAACAATGAAGAGAGCATAACATTGTTAATTGATAAAAAATTAAGATACATATTAATAATAAGTTTAAGCTCAGTTTTAATAATTATAACTGTTATTATTATTAACTATATTAATTAGTTGCTACATTGTCAGTTATAAGCAAAAACTTTATATTTCACCTCAACCACGAAATAATGTGGAAAATATAACATGTTCAGATGGTCTTTATCTTCAACGAGTGGAACTTCATCTAACCAATACACCTTGTAAACCACCCCGATTGAGGGCAATCGACTTAAGAGGAGAAGAGATAACACAATAAACATTGTTTTATTTTAAGATGACTTAATTTAATATAAATTGCAGACGATGAGCTTGCAATTCATATTAAATTTATACATTAATTTTTATTAATTATTATCACGCTACCTTATTATTTAGGCCATCTGCACTTGTATAAAAATGATTACTTTGCAATTCAAGATAGTTAGTTATAAATTTCAATTGATTAATAAAAGGTCGTAAAGACCAAACAAAAAAATTATTTTTTTTTTAGATTTTGCGTAAAGCAAAATCTTAAGTTATACAAGTAATGTATATTCTGTAACTCGCTAAAGCTAAATATCCATCGCTAAAAATGTCTAAAATCGTTTTAGAGAATTTTAGCTACATATTAAATTCTGCAATTCGTATTGCTAAATTAGGCAATATCATTTAAATTTAATTCGCCGCAATTTCGGCGTTTGCTCTAAGAGCAAACAATTCGCTCTCTCATCGCTAAAATGATATACATACATTTGTATTCTCTAAGCACATTTAAACAACTTTTCTATCTAGAAACGCTAAAATTTAAGCAACAATATTTTGAAGGCGCTAAAAAGTAATTTAAGCAAAATATTTTTTATATCATTGATGTTTAGTTTTTTTTTTAGAAAAATAATGTAGGAAACTACAAAAAGGATAAAAAAGGGCAAAAATACATAGGGTAAGTGTACCAGTAGTCGGCAGTTTAAGGCTTTTGCTTTTTTTAAATCTACCGCCTTTGCACGTGTGAATAAGCTGTTGGGTTGGTAGCTATTTAATACAAATCATTAATTTGTATTGTTTTAGATCAATTATGTTAAATTTAAATATTTTTATACTAAAATTGAGAAATTTACAGATTTTGTAAAAAAGAGCACATTTCCCTATAGTCGGCACCAATTTTCCACTTTTCGGCATGTTATGTTCCTATTGTCGGCATATCATATTTTAGTGAAGAAAACAATAAATTGAGATAGAAATCATACTGTTATTGATATAAAATAAATTAGCTACGCTTCCACATTTGTTATGAGATAATGCAGGAACAAAGGATTAATTCATGTTCAACCAAAAATTAAAAATATTAATACTAAATAATATTTTTGTACATTTCAGTCCTTGGAATTCATTGTTTGTACTTAACTGATATATTAAAGGTAAAAACTAGGTATTTTATACCTATACATATGTTTTTGCATTCGAGGTGACTAATTCTATTAAAATCCATAACGTCATCGTATTGCTTATTTTTGAATTCGGTGCGTTTAAGGTGATACCACTGAGTCAGGTATCACACCCAACATTTCTTAGCTGATCATCTTCAGTATCCGAATCCAACACTTCAAAACAAGTGCTACATTTTTGCTTTTGCTTTGGTATTTTAAAGTTGACTGGCTTGATTCCTTTTTCTTTTTTTGGCCCTCCAGTTTTCGCTCCTTCACGCCTTCAGCTTTAGCAAAGTTTTCAGTTTCTTTCATCCGTATATATGTAGATCCTACATGCAAGAACACTGGGGCTATAATTTTTGTTTTTAATTCTAAGGACGGTGATTACTTTGGGAAGTAAAGATGATTTTCGAACAATGTTGATATCGATGATTCCGGGTTTTTAATTAGATTTGTGTAGCTAATACTTTTGGTCAAATTACATGTTGGAGAAGAGCTAATAGGATCAAATTATAAGGGAGCTACAAATTGAAGATCTTAGTGAGAGACGTTCGGCTGGTTGGAGAGGAGCACGGAATGTTTAGCTTTGCTTTGGTTTTGAAGAAGTTGGTGTTGAACAAAAGAGAACCGGTGATATTGTTTGTATGCCCTCCATTTCCAAAACTCCTTCGTAATTAAATATATATGTCCCTGACTGCTCTGTAACGTTGCCCAAAATTTGGATATTTTAAATGTTTTCTCCAATCTCGAGCGAATCTCTTCAATAGCTACATTTGAATCAATCCCTATTTCAAGTAAACTACGGCTCATGAGGTTGATAATCTAAATGTCTTTATCATAATCCGTTTCTCTGAACATTTTAACATTTTTAAGACCTTGCTATTTCTGCTAACGATTAATAACACATTTAGTATAATCCGCACTATCAGGGTTAAATAGGTAAAGGCCACACTTTCGAAACCCGTTCTTAATCGTTTCTTCCATTTTAAAATCCGAAGAACCGTATGAAGAAGCGGATAAACAGAATGGTGTAAACATTGCAGTATCCCTTTGGTGACAGTACTTTTCCAGTTTTGGGACACATGGAAACGATCGCTTAAAAATGGTGTGGCTCGTTTGTCTTTATTAATAATTTCTTGAACTGTGTTCAGAAAATCGTCCATTTTAGTTGGAAAATCACATTTCACCAAATCATTACACCATTTTTCTTAACAATTTTCTTCAGCATTCCATAGAATGGTTTGTGGGCCGAATCTTCGAGGACCCTCAAGAACGCGAACATGTAACATGTCTTGTGAAGTTGAACGTGGAACACCATATTTACCACTGGACCCTAATATGGAAATGCCGCCTACCCTTCTTTCAGTCAGTGCATCTTGTAGAGACTGTTCCGAATATTTTTCTTTTGGTATTCATTTTTTAATTCAAATTATATCTAAGACTATTTAGTATAAAACTCAACATATTTTTGGCATATAGTTAAACAAAACTAGTACAAAAAACCACTGCCGACATTAGGATAGTTATTGTCCTGTAGTCGGCAGGTTGAAAATAACTAATTTGACACTATGCCGACTACTAGGTAAACTTGTTTTAAACTCAATTTTTATATATACAATGGTTTGCAAATTGACGAATAAACAATTTTCTCAAATTTGAGTTAAATCGGAAGAATTGGCTTGTTTCCCAGTAGTCGGCACCCCAATGCCGACTACTGGAAAACTAACAATTTTTTTGTTCCTAATGCCGGCATCCCTTAATATATTGGAAAAATGCAATTTTTTTTTAAATTTACACTGTAATACTATTATTTGAGCAGATTTCAGCCTTTTAAAACCTTTTCCGATTAAAATTTGCTAAAATTGACGATTTTACATGCCTTACAAAGTCGGCTTAGCCACTAAATTTTTACTAAGAAATAAGCACATGTGTTGTTAGAGAGTCACTTACTTAAGCCAACGGACTCAATAAACTATGCAAATATGCTCAGTTTTGTTTTCTCATATATAATTGTGGGAGTATTTGTGAAGCTTATGTATTCTTACTATAATATATTATCACTGTTATTCTTAGTTATTTGAGTTTAAATTTGAAAACTGCCGACTACTAAGACATGCCGAACTTAGGAGCACTTACCCTACTCATTTAGTATTTGGAATAGCATAAAGAGTTTGCCCATGATAGGTTGAATTGTTTTAGCTGTTATGAGTAGTTTAATTTAAATAAAACTCAAATACTAAATTTTATATAAAATTGTATTTAATAAAAAAAAAAAAAGATTTTTACAATATAACACAATTAATCAAAACTCTTCTGATCTTAGAAGGGCCCAATGTTTAAAACGCATACAAAACTTTATATTCAGCAAGTTTTTCTTTTTGAAATATAAGTTCTTTAAACAAATCTAAGAATATTAGACCTTTTTATATTGTGTTAAAATATAATGCTAATTTTTTATTTTTAATAATGGGTAAATTACATCCCAGCATAAAATTATTATGTTTCTGGAAGTAGTAACAAAATTTCATGCTTTCGATATGCGCAGTTTTGAAGCTTTTCCGAGGCTGCACAAAAAGAAGGCAGAGAGATCGCTCAACTTATTTTTAAGCACTTTGAAGTTGGTCGGCAGTTTACATTTAGTTGACACGAATAAAAAAGTAAACAGCGAATGGAAGAAAAAATTTCATTTAGATGCTCTCTGCCTCTCTCTCTATCTTATTTATTTATTTCAACTTGTGTATTGCTATGTCCCTGTCCAGATTTGCAATTTTATTAGTTGCAATTCTTGGTTTTTTAGGTGAGAGAGGTAAGAAGCTTGGGGAGGGGTACAGAGTTTCATGTGCTCGGCAATTCTCTTTTGCCTTGCAATTCGCACTGGGTTCTGACGTTTTATTGTATTTCTTCAATTATATGAAAAACAAAATAAAACGAAAATTAAATTAATATGTGATGCATTACAGTTTTTTAAGTTAAAAATATTGAAAATAAATTTTTCTGTGGTGGTGTAAATACAAAAATTGCAAAATTAGACTTTTATAATGTGGACACTTATGCAATTTCAAAGCAGAATTTTAAAGAATTGCAGCCAATAAAATTGCAAATCTGGACGGGGACTATAAATGAATTATGTATGATAGTAGATGACGCAGTAAAACGAAGGAATAATGCAGATAATTCAAACATGATCTTAGCGCATTTTTGATGTTTAGAGAAAAGCGCTCTTTTATATAAAAAAACAAGAGCTCCAAAATGGGACATCTCGAACAAAAATCATGCATCTACGAAGCGCTTTTCGCAGCAGTAAGTACAACAACAACAAGCATCTTCCTTACAAACCTGCTTCGGCCGAAGCAGTAGTTTTTGCTGGGATTCTAAAGTGCAATGCTCTTCAAATATTGATAAAAAATAATTTAAAACTAGCAAAAAAATTCACCCTATTATTGGAAAAAAATTTGGGAAACAGTTTTGAAATTGTCTTATCTGATGTATTCAAGGGAGCAAAAGTTGGAGCACCTACTGGTCCGGAAATAGTAATTTTTAAAAAATTTAAAAACCATTGGCCAAAAATACAACAAGATGGTTTTTTTACTGGATTGTCATATTCAAGATTCAATGAAATTTTAGATGTTACCGGAGATAACATTTTAAGATTTACAAATGAGAAAATATTAGAAGACTTTCCACGCAATGACTATAAAGAATTTTAAGAACTGATAATAATATTCTTAGGAGGAAGTTCGCCTAGAGGCATTAAATTTACGAAACATGAAGCTATGCATTTAGCCAGATGGATGGCAAATACTTATTTTTCGAAACCAATTTCCTGCGTTAACCGAAATTGAAAGTTTAATCGAAGTTGCTCGATTTGTTATTAAGTGCTATTCGCAATTCTGGTTTAACACTACTCCTGTATTATTAAGTCAAAATTGCACAACGGGTTTTATTGCTAATTTTTTTTAAAAATACTCATTGGATTTTTTTTAATCTTTAGTACAATTATTATTTAAAGAAATACTATATATGCGTAAAAAAAAGTCTTGTAGCTAGCTTATTGCAGAATGGCTGCATGAAAAAACTTGCGCATTTGGGTCAAAATGCCAAGTGAGCTTATAAATCTAGTTGATATGATTAATTTTTAATGTAATTAATAATTTAGTGTTGTCAGTATTCAACCAATGTTCTTAGGTCAATCATTATTTGGAGAAGATTGGATTACTGTAGATAACATATTTCTGACTCTTTTGTTGGATGGTATATGTCGATCTCATGGCGAAGCCTTGGATTCTATGGGATGACCACAAAGGCAGGTCACTTTTCAAATAGACAGTAGGTTTACGAAAATTCCAAAATATATCGCGAGTAATACGATTTGACAAGAGGTCGGATAGAAATGAAAGCCGAGCTCCCGATAAACTTGCTCCAATTGGAGATTGGAACCATTGGGAATCGGGGAATTGGGAAAAGCGGCAAGTTACATACTGCGGACGCTTTCCAATCAAACATTACATTCCTTCAAAGCGTAGTGAGATATGTAACCAAAAAAATCGATCCTTAGTTTTGCTTGGCATGTTACACCACGCCGAAGAAATAAAAGCTAACGCCTAAAAGCCTGAAATCAATTACTCTTGCAATGCAACGAAGTCCCGAGTCGATACACTAGACCAACTAATTAGCACTAAAACTTATAAGAGTAAAATCAATCGATGGCCTCACACTCTTATACAGAAGTTTGGATATATCAGCATACAACGCGTACATAATTTTTATACGTGTTAATCCAGACTGTAATCGAAATAAAAAGTGTAAACGACGTATTCATTCGGAAAACTTTAGTATGGACCGAATATGCCAAAATGTACTCAGAGTAAATCGTATGTAAAAAATCTTCAAAGTGACTCAAGCTTACATATAAAAATAAGCAAATTTTTTTTGTCTAAATCAAGCAAATATTCTAATAAATGTTCTGAATGTAAAAATTTTATTTTTAAAACTCATTCTGAAACTTTTATGAAATGCCAGGAATGTAAAAAATATAATCAGAATTAATATATACATATGTATATGAATTTATGTATAGGGAAAAATTGACCCACTAATGTCACATGCGTCTTATTTTTGAAATACACGATAAGGGTTAATGCTGATAAAGCAGACCAAGCTCCTTTGAACGACACTGAATTCTTGAGAAATTTGGAAAATTACAAAAAAATTAACCAAAATATAGCAGATAAAGCAATAACAAAATATCTTAACCATCTTTACTATTTGAATGAAGAATGGGTAGGTTTTTCGTTATTCGATGATAGAATGGATTTTGAAACTAAACTCAAGTTTGTTACAAAGATGGAAGTTAATGTTTTTGAAGATAATCTGGATGAAGATGAAGAAAGTCTGAAAAAACTTATGCTTAAACATCAAAATCTCGAATGCTTAATGAGCAGAGATAATATATTAATTCTAGAGGAATTATTTTTTAATAATACTAGCAAACTTTTAAAAATATTTAAAATGTCTACAGATTTTTTTAAAAATAGAGCCAAGTTTATGGAATGATTAACCCGAATATCGAAAGGTAAAAAATATAATTGGGAATTTAAAAATAATAAACGACTGCGCCGAAAGAGGAACTAAGTTTATCCCTGATTACCATGAAAAAATCACCAAATATGAGGATCAGAGGCTACATCTATTTAATGTAATACAAATTTTGTTGTATTTCTTACTAAATTTTAAGATTTAACACATACTTTTTTTTTCTATTTTAGGTCGTACAAAATTATCGAAATCAATTTCCAAAAGAAGTTAATTTACGAAATTTAAGAAGCTAATCCTTAAAATTATATAATTTATTAATATAGCAAATTACATTTTCATAATATAATAATAATGCTTATAATATTTGCATTAACAAACAATGCTTTATCAAAACATTTTTAGTTCATATTTAGTTCAATATGCATGCGTCATTTTGTCTTCAACAAGAGTGGAGGGTAAATGCTTTTTTTTCACAAAAAGTTTATTAACATATTTCAGATTATTTAAAACAAACTGTCTAAGATGTTAAGTTTGTAACATAAATAAAACAGAGGTCCTGGGAGGGTTAATTTTTTCAAAAGTTTTTCTGAATATTCCTATCACACGAAGGAATAAATTTTACAAATTTTACGCCGAGCTAAGAAGAAACAGCCAAAACTCTTTATAAATACTTAATGAAAATATGGAATTTACTAAAATGTGTCTTTTCACCTATTTGGGGCAGCACTTGAAGTTCTCGGATTTTGTTCAAACTTTTTATATTTATTGTCTAGACCAATTAGAACAATATTCCGCCTGCAGCTATATTATGTAACTCGCTAAAGCTAAATCTCCATCGCTAAAAATGTCTAAAATCGTTTTAGAGAATTTTAGCTACATATTGAATTCTGTAATTCGTATTGCTAAATTAGGCAATGTCATAAAAATTAAATTCGCCGCAATTTTGGCGTTCGCTCTGAGAGCAAACAATGCTCTCTCTCATCGCTAAAATGTTATAAATTTGTATTCTCTAAGCACATTTAAGCAACTTTTCTAGCTAGAAACGCTAAAATTTAAGCAACGATATATTGAAGGCGCTAAAAAGTAATTTAAGCAAAATATTTTTTATATCATTGTTGTTTAGCCTTTTTTTTTAGAAAAATAATGTAGGAAACTACAAAAAGGATAAAAAAGGGCAAAAATATATGCTCATTTAGTATTTGGAATAGCATAAAGAGTTTGCTAATGATAGGTTGAAGTGTTTTAGCTGTTATGAGTAGTTTAATTTAAATAAAACTCAAATACTAAATTTTATATAAAAATGTATTTAATAAAAAAAAAAGATTTTTACAATATTACAAAATTAATCAAAACTCTATACACAAATTTTAAATTTATTATGATCAAAAATATTTTTGTACAAATAAATACTTTCAAATAAATATGCCACAGTACCGCCAGCTAATTCCACATAGAAAAAATTTCAATCGTTTACTGAAATTATTTCTTAACAGTGATGCCATCTCTTATAAATGTTCCCATAACTTTCGAACGTAATGCTTTCTTGAGAAATTACTACGCAAAAATCATGCGCTTTACAATTTTCAAAATGCATGTGCTGCAAAAAAACAATAAGTTTTGACTAGAACTTTGTGAAATAGCTTTAAAAAATAGACGTTTTAAAACATATTTAAAATTTTTTTTTTTTTGACAAAAACACAATCATTGTTACGGAGTATAAATTATAATGTAAGGTTACACTAATATAAAATGCCAAAAATACACGCATATATATTTGTCTCTTTTCAATATTATATTATCAAATAAGAAAGAAAGGAATGATCTAATGATAGCAAATTAGCTACGGCGAAAAGAGTAAATTTTAGCTAAGCGATTAGAGTTACAGAATACCTTTTTAGCAAAATCGCTAAAATTTTCGCCCTAAAAATTTTAGCGATCGAGATTTAGCTTTAGCTACGAGAATTACAGAATATAGCTGCTGGGCTTTTTTAAAATTCAGCAACAAAATTTCGTTCATACACTTCAGTGCCACCCTAGTATGCACCCTCTGATAATTTTCATTAGGTTCTTGCTAATGATGGGTTAATACTTTCGGCGTTTCTTTCCGAATATTTGCACAACTGGAACATGCTTTTACTAAACTGCGTATGTCTGTGTCTTCCTAGCTACATGCTTTATTTTAATAATGATCATATTGGTATGGTGTATCTTATTCCGGATTTTTTGTTCGTAGGCTCTTTGGAGTTACATCACGGATACCTCTAAACAGAACACCATCTTGAATTGTATATTCGGTATTAATATTTTTTCCACTTATCATGGGTGTCTTCAGCTCTGTTTCGCTAGCAATGGTGAATTGATTGATTTTGGACGTCTTGAACTTCCTTTCTAAAAATGTTTGAAATTTGGTTTTTCATGAAAAGTCGCCTTTTACGTTACTTTTTGCACTAAGATGTTTTTTTTTTTTCTTTTTTGTTTTGGCTAAAAATTATGGACAATGAACGCTTTTATATTAATTGTATTTACTCTCTCCCATATAAATACATAAAGAATTTTTCAACAGAAAAAATTATTGCAAGGGCTTCTCTGTGAAGCTGACTAGAGTTATGTTCTGCCTTCGTCAATGATCTTGAAATAAATGCGATAGGCCACTCGCTCCTATCTATGACATGAGATAGAACTGCAGCTAAGTCTGTTAGGATTACGTTCCAACTTACGCTCAAATTAGGGGTAGAATGGGGTCATACGTCACTATAGCTCTATCCTACTGTATTTACCGCTTCAGTTTAAGGTAAGCTTTTTCGCACTTTGATGCTCACTGTAATATACGGGTTGTCTCTAGAAGTTGGCGTAGTGGGAACGTTGTCGTAAACACATCTGGCAGGAATTTTCCATAACACGTTATTATGTTGAGAAATCTCGTAACGTCCTCTAGATTTTGTGGGCGTGACAGTTAAACAATTGCACGTACCTTATCTCGACATTTTGAAATTTTTTTGTTGATCACAATGCATTCAAAGTTTTTAATTTGTTCCTTCAAATACTCGCACTTGTTTCTGTAGATGATCATATTCTCCAAAACTTTATCCATTTATGACAATATCGTCATAATACGAAACTGTTCCTTCTAAACCTTGATTATAGCTCTCATGTCACTAAAGGGCGTGTCATGCGATTGGAGGAGTATTTATTGTCAACCAGCTAAGAATAATTACTTTGTCTTTATTCGTAACACTTCATTTGTTTGTTTTATACAACGAAAGGTATTTAATTTCTTTGCTAATATAAATAAATGATTGCACAAAACAAACAGATGTTTGTTGGTGCCATAGGTGCCACCTACAACACTATTTTGAAAACATTTTTTTAAAATCTGTCAGATTTTTGTAAGATTTTCCTGTGAATGAATCGTCCGATTGTGTAGAATAGTGAAGTACGGCCTAAAGTAAAAACAATCTAAGAATATTCACAGGCTTCCTTACAGGCTATTGCGGACTAAGAAAATGCCTCAGAGGCTTGGTATTGAGTGAAGAATCTGTGATTATGAGGAAGCTCCAAAGCGCATTCTGAAGGACTGCGAAGATTTATGCCAAGAAGATACAGCCAATTGGGCAAGCACCTATTGAATAATTGGAAACTGCCAACACTGGAACCATTTATAATTTTGAGATTCCTCAGGAAAGTACGTTTAAATGCTCCCACGCCGCGCAAGGCATACAATAGATTTTATTCGGCCATAGTGTCATGTTTGCCGTATTTCGAACAATTCATTCATTCCTTCTAAAAGTTGCAAAATTTGGATGCGGTTAAACTCATTCGGCGCCGTTTCAGTACCGTAAGAAAATCTATTAAAATGATACGTTCGTGGAAATAGAATGAATTTGTTTACTATCTGCGACTACGAAGTTAAGAAAAGCGTAGAATGCATAGAATGCTTCAAAGGCGTAGAATGCGTTGTCGCTAAAACGCGTGCTATGTACCTCCACCTTAACACTTACATATATATATATATATATATATATATATATATATATATATTTACAAACATTGGCACTATCACTAATTTTTTTATTGCTATTGAGGAAATAGCAATCAGCATTAAAGATTATGAAAAATAGTGCAAAATATTTTTTGGAAATTTTATTTAGTGCTAGTGCAATGCTATTTGCACTCAACTTTTATAGCACTACCCAACTATGGTGATTTCTTATTTAAAAAAATTTGAGAATAAACCGCAAGTAACCCCGTTTCGACAAAGATGAATTTAAGAAATGGGTCCATTAATAGCATAGCTATGCGCATATAAAATGCAGCTTGCTGGTCGTATTTTCTAAAATATGGGACTAAAACCCTAGCAACCCCTTGGAAACAATAAAAAAATTTCGCGTGCGTTAAAAATATATAAGCGAGTTAGCCACCTCCTCCATTTTTTAACTTATTGAAGATAATAAAAAAAACCTAAAATATTTACTCTTTATTGACCGCATATCAACAAAATAAAATACATTCCAGTCTTCCTTAATGAGAGAATAATACAATTTAAACTTTAGGTCTAACACAATATAATTTTTATTCGAGAAGGTACTCAAGTTAATTTATTTTTTCTGGGTTAGCTAATCTATATGCTGCATTTTATAGGTTGGTAAATACCAACTCATAAGTAGATCTTTACAACCATGCTTGAAAAGTTCTCAAACTCATTTGCATACACACAAACTCTCAAGCAATAACTGGGACTTACTAAAGCAAAGCAAAATAGTTTAGAAAATCTTATGCAAACTACACAACAAATATCTTTACTAATAACATTTTTTTTAATGAATTGTGAACAAAGAAAAACTATACAAATATGTATGTCTTAAGTTTGCACATCACCAACTCTACGTATTTTAAGAAAACTAAGCAATTAATATGTATGTATTTCGTATAATTGTCAGATTTGAGTGTAGTTATTGGAAAATCTGTTTTGTACACGCAATGAAAAGGTTCAGAACTTTCATAGCATAGTTATTATAATATTAATTTGAAACAACCGTGCTTGGAAGGTTCCGAAAATCTTTATTCCTCATAGAATTCAGAACAGCTTAGTCCAGTTTACGACTAGGTATTTGTTAATAACGACTTTTAATATATCTAGATTGATTTTTAATTTTTATTAGCTGCACGCATATACATGCATACATACATATGTATGTATATAAGAAGTTGTCTTTATTGCAAGTAATATGTTTACCTTCTTTAATGATTGAGTGCAATCCTCGTTTCAGAATGTCTAACTTATAGTCGATATCACTTTACCACTTACAATAATATTCAAGGAGAAAAGGATATAAACAGCAAATTTAATACATTAATTTTTGGTGTATGTACATTTGTACATCTGTTTGTTGATTGCATTGATTTCACTATACTACAAAAGGGTAGAATTTTCCAACTTTAACAACGGCTAATCTATCAAATATCGCGGTAATGATTTGTATTGACAAAAACACTAAAAAACATCACTAAAAAATTAGTATTTCAGTCTTAGAACGCCAATAGCGGAAAATAATTCCTTTCTTTTTTATCAAAATAAATCTCACATAGGCACACTATCGACAGAAAGCCCACATCAGTGAATTTATTATGAATAACCACTCGACACGATTCCGTCAAATGAAACAAGAGGCCTGAATAGTACTAACGAGTACTTCTCATATGGCTTCTGGATAGCCCTCGAACAAGTTTTTCACATCAAGAAGTTTTACAAGTTTTTTTAAAATTTGATTGGTTAAAATGATATCTGATTATATTTCTTCTACATGTGTCGCTTGCTTTTGAATTCAAGTTTAGCACTATTAAAGTCTTCTCACTCCAACCAACATAACTATGGGCGTGGAAAATTCTACTTGTGGATTGGAAACATTAAATACTCTTTGTTCAACAGCAACCAAAACCAACTCAATACAATATAAGGTGTAAACATGCTTTCTCTTTTTGGCTGTGATTTTCATTGGTTGAAAAATTTTATACATGGCTTCGCACATATTACTTACATCCAATAAATATTCAAAAGTGAACAAACGCATACGTATTCTACAGGTATTTGCACAATGAGTGGTTGATTTTTGTTTTGCTTTTCGTAAATGTAGCGATTGTAAATGTATTTAAGGACGGTATTTCACTACTCATTATCATTCGTACAAACACGCATAAGTGTATATCGGTCATTTATTGCAACGTTGCAACCTAATAAAAATTTTTCAAACCCGCTTTAAAAATGTTACCAATTATAAGATCTTCAGTAGTTATAAATTCGCTTTGGATAAACGCTTTTAGAATTTTGAAATATTTAGTAACTAGACTTTCAGTGTTTATAACTTATGTTTGGATGAAAATATACCTATGTACATGTTTGTGAAAAATTTTTCTATGCAAAAAAAATAAGAAAAAATATGTTTTTTCAGTACCTTAAAAATATCATTGTTTTGAAATCTATCTACGTTGCAATAAGGGAGGGATATGTATTGTAATTAAACCCCAAGAGTTTGTGGCATGTGCAAAATAATTTAGCTTTGTCACGAAATCTAACGGCAATTCTCTTGTTGTGTTGCTGCATTTTATTAAAAATAAACGATATTTCGCATCGGCATTTTAGCAAGACCATTTGCTCCAAAAACTGAATAACACCAAAAAAAATTTTTAGCTAAAAGTAAGTTGTCAGTTCAGACGACTGTAAGAAAACCATACACTTTCATTGTCAGACAATAAATTGCCAGATTGTTGAATAGCAATGATTTTCAGATTCTCTCAGATAGCACAAACACTATGCAATGTCCTAGCGGCGAAAATTTCGATTACAGAACCGATCATCGGTTGCACACATGCTTTTTAAATTGACAACATCTTCGTGAAATGTATGATAGATGTTAAAAATCTGAAACACTCGTTTACATTTCTTATGTATATCTAAAGGTAATACAAGATTTTGTTGTTTGCGCAAAATTCGAACATCTTCCAATTACCTGACAATAGCAACGAATTGTGTGCACACGACTACCAGATGCCTGGTAATATTATTGACTTACAACCTGTTTGTAGAATACGAAAAAAGATGATCTACAATTTCAATCGATCATTTATGTTGAAAACTTAAAAAATATTCTGGGAATAAAAAAATCTGTCAATCGTCTGTATTTATCTGCCTGCCACTTGAATAAGGAATCACATTTTTTTAACTTTAAAGTTCAGAAAAATAATTTTTTGCACAACCAAATTTCAAAGTGTTGGCTATAGTTTCCTGAAGATATAAAAATATACATATTTTTATTATATTTTATTTATGTATTATACTAAAATTATGCATTTATTTAAAGACATCTATTTCTGTGGTACTATATCTTGTATCACTTGAATAAGGAATTCTTTTAATATTAATCAGGAAAGCTATGATTTGATTTCCTTCAAATATAAACCCTGGAGAATTTTTAATTTGATAGTTTTTTTTTGATATATGTACATATACATATGTATATTATTTATTGAATCTTCAATACAAGGTTGAAACATCAATAAGTTTTTCAAATCTTAAATCTAAAAATATTAAATATAAGTTTAGCCAATGCTAAACAAAATTTTTAGTTACAACGGTTGATTTTTGTTGTTTTACATCTCTCGTGTACGGCTGATAGAAACAGTGTCCCTCCTTCTCAACGGGGTGTGGCCTCTATAATTTAGAATGTTGCGCGCAAGTGGATTTGGGTGCAATACTAATTTTTCAAAATATTTTTTTTTGCGTGTTTCGAAAATACTGTCTTTACCAACGGAACGTCAAGATCTTTATGAATTCTCTGGTTTCTGACATACCAGGGGGCTGCAGTTATTGTACGTAGAATTTTATTTTGTTCTCCAAGGCAGCATCTTCGGTCCCTTACTTTATTTAATTTATGCTCTGACTTACCGTTAAGCAATAACATTCATACATCAACATTTGCTGATGATACAGCTTTTTTAAGCGTCCATGAAAATCCAGTTGAAGCTTCCATCAACTTACAAGGGTATATATCCAAATTGGAAAAATGGCTCAAACAATCGCGTATAAAAGTTAACGAGCAGAAATGTGTACACGTCACTTTTACGTTGCGAAAGGAAACATGCCCGCCTATACAAATCAACACCGAGACTATTCCGCAACATACTGTAGTCAAATATCTAGGCGTTCACCTTGATCGCCGTTTAACATGGAAATGGCATATAGACGCAAAGTTGATGCAAATGAAATTAGAAACAGCCCAAATTAATTGGCTTATGGGAAGAAATTCTATACTGAGCCTAGACTGTAAACTTCTACTATACAACGCGATCCTGAAACCAATATGGTCCTATGGAATCCAGCTATGGGGCACTGCCTCAGCATCGAATGTAGAAAAAATTCAAAGGCGACAAAAAAATTTATAGTTTTTAAATAGTTTTTATTCAAAATGGGACGTGGTAAGGCTCTTAATAACTCTGAAAAAAAAATTCTGATTTTGAAATCCAAGGTTTGTAATCACGTCAAAATAGCCAAAAACATTAATAGAGGAAAGAGAGTTGTGTACAATTATTTAAATAACGTGGAAAGATATGGAAAAAACATGAAAGGGCGGAAGAAAATGGCAACAACTCCAAGAGAAAGACGAAAAAATTTTTGAATTGCATCGAATTCTGCTATGTCGGTATCAAAAATACGTGCAAAAAGTGGAGTCAGTGCCAGTCTACGAACAGTGCACCGTATTTTAAAGTCGTGCCCATACATAGTCCGACGAAAACAGCAAAAAAAAAAACACCACTTAATGAAAAACGCAAATCACAACGTCTACAGTTTGCCAAAAATATAATGACATAGTCGAACAAATCGTTTAAAGTTGTATTTTCCGATGAAACAAAGTTTAATATTGATGGTCCCGACGGGTATAACTATTACTTCCATGACCTAAAGAAGGAGGAATTATTTTTGAGCCGCAGACACAGCCGAGAGGGCGAAATAATGGTATGGGGTGCCATTTCGTATTATGGTACCATGGAATTGGTTTTTGTATCCCACAAAATGACTGCAACGATTTACAAAAACATTCTGCATTTCCAAAATTTAGTGATTTCTTTTGACCCATACCTTGGACGTACTAACACGACAACGCTCCGATTCATGCCGCCAGAGTAGTAAAACAATGGATTAATAAACAAGGTGTTCAACTTCTGGATTGGCCTCCATATTCACCAGACCTGAATCCAATAGAAAATGTCTGGGGTTGGCTTGCAAGAGAGGTTTATGAAGGAGGAAAACAATTTGAGACGATAGAATCCTTAAAGGATGCAATAACGGAAGCATGGAGTTCAATTTCGGTAAATTACTTATAGTCATTATATAATTCGATGCCAAATGGCATTTTTGAGGTTATTTCTAAAAATGGTGACAGTTCTCATTAATAATTGAATGCTAGAAGATAATAACTTTCATTTTTATAACCTAAAATTTAAAATAAAATTACAGTTTGCTTAGTTTTAAAATATTCCTTATTCAAGTGACACACGAAAAAGTACCACAGAAATACATGTCTATAAATAAATGCATAATTTTAGTATAATAAAAATATCTATATTTTTATTTCTTCAGGAAACTAAAGCCAACACTTTGAAATTTGGTTGTGCAAAAAATTATTTCTTTCTGAACTTTAGTTTAGGAGATATACTTAATTAAAGTTAAAAAAAGTGATTCCTTATTCAAGTGGCAGGCAGTGTACATATAGCACAAAATTATTAGCTTTCAGATAAAAAAGTGGCCTTACAATTGAACCATCAGTTGAAACATACTTAGTATTCACCCTTTTAGCCTTTTTACACTGATCAACATCGACCATCAATTTGCTGAAATGTTTACCTCTTCCTATAAGAAATACACAGGGCTAAAATCAACATCTTCACAAGATGTTCTAATCTCAGTTGTTTACATTCTACATCTTTCGATTATTTTACAAATATATAAAAACTTTCCGTTAACAAATAAACAACTTGAAAAAACGTAGCTACAATCAAAATTCAGAATACAAACAATCAAAAATAAAATCAAATTTATACGGGAAACGGAATATATCCTCCGTTAGCCAAGCGCTGCTCTACCGTACCCGTACTGCACCGTAGTGTTAGCCCGCTTGTGCACTTATAGAACGTGTTGGCCTATGCATAAACAAAACAGCATTACCCAACAAACCAAAACGATTTAGAAATCACTTGTAACAAGGTTACCAATATAAGCTTAAAGCTTCGAAAAGTGTTGTGAATACTATTGTGAAAAGTCTATCAAAAATTTTTTAATAATCAGCACCGCCCCTTTGGATAACATTGCTTATCTAATTAGTGAATAAGCTAGATAAAAAGGGATATGTGAGAATGTGTCACTCAGGGTGGTTATAAAAACCAAGTCAAAATTGCCCTTTATCAGAATTGAAAATCGATTCTTATATCAATGGGTTTATGAAAACGTTTTGATTTTGTCTTGATTCGATAATAAACAAAAACCATGTTCGTATCAGCTGTTTTACTTTGTTTACATTTTTTCTACCAGTATTTTAAGCACAATTTGAACAATTTATTATCAAGTGAGACATTTTAATAATATAATATTTATTTTAAGTACAATTTACAATTTATTTACAAAAATACTTTTTTCCACAAACATGTAAATTATTCGGAGGACCAGTTGCATTTAAAGACTGCGCTAATTCCCTTCTTCTCAGCAGGATTCCTTTCCGTGGAATTCTATAAAAATTCGATTTTGTGTTTGGTTTCTATGTTTCCCAATATTTGGTGTAAAATTAGTTATATTTTATGTAAATAGTTTTTATTTTGTTTTCTTACAAATGAATTTTCATACATATGTATCATTTTATATATGTATGTATGTACATAAAAGTGCATATTCCATTTTCTTTCCATTGTACACCAATACTAACAGCTTTAAGCAAAAATAAACATAAAACAACAATTTTTATGGAAATATTTATTTATTTAATTAATAAATATTTAATTTTAATTACATTGTGCGACATTTTTTAACAGCTTAAAGCAAAAAATAGAGAAAAAAAAACAAAATGTAATTCTGGCAGCTGGCAGCTGATCGGATTATTTCTGACAAAAACAAATCGATAACATTGGATTCTAAAACACCTAATTCTGATTCGAACATAATATCGATTGCTGTAACACCAAAACCAATGTTTTGTCGATTTCAATTCTGATTTTGACAGCAATCAGATTCAATAAAAACCCTGTTGCGATTTTCTTTTCAATCATACATTATTATTAAAAAAAAACATTATTTCATTTAAAGTTGACTCAGAATTAAATAGGTAAAATTTAGCTAAAATAATTGGGGTTCCTTCTTACATTATCGCATGCTATATTAATTTTTTTTATTGTCATTTGTAATAATCCTCACGCTCAATTAATGAGTGGTTAGATGAATACGTTAAATATCAAATGCGCTCATCAACTTTTATTACGATACTTATATGGTATATATATTTTTCATTTGAGTCGTTTTACGCACGATCACTGTCCGTCTTTATCACACTAGGATCAATCATAATTATGCAAAATTTTCTTCTATTACTCCAATTGCATTAATATGCAAGACCGTAAAGAATTTGAAAAATGTACACTTGATCATACGATTTACCGATCTACCACGTCATTAAAAAAGTTAAAGTGGTGATAATAAGACCTAAGTCGCATAAAAAATTAAACTTTGGTTAATACCGACAGAAATAACTTATATATTAAGATAAGATTACAGTTAGTAACAAATTGAACAAAATCGAAATTTGGGAATACAAATTAATTCCTAATGATGGTCTGTGACACTTAGTAGCAAAACTCTGGCACATCATCAGTACCCACGTAGCTTCATTTCCAATGATATAATCAACCTTATAAACCTATGCAACAACTTAAATTAAAATGCCAACAGAAGTAGCTCATCCATATAATCAGGGGTTTTCCAGAGCAAGGGCATACTATCAAATTTTTTTGGAAAAAACGAACAAACAGAAATTACCTCACATGGTTGGTAAAATAAAACCATTATTTACCATCAATAAAAAGGATTGTTAAATAAGTTGTATTGTGTTTTCCAAATAATTCCATGAACAATTAATCTATTAACAAAAAAAAACTAAAGTTCTAACCCCAAAGCATTACATCAATGATTTAAAAATATTTCACTATATGATTAAATTATATTCTAATTTTAATTAACACATTAGAAAAATATGGACACAAATTTGTGTAAAATGTAAAAGTACCAGGCACGTAACAATTATAAGATAAACGACAAAAACATCATTTTTAACCATTAATATTGATGAATTTATAAAAAGGTTATAATTAACCATTTTTATAAGATATATTTTATTTTGGTCATCGCAACCAATTTTAGTGAGTGTTTTGTTTTTTTGGTTATAAGTAACCATTACATCAACCAAAGAGATTTTTTTGTTTCAAATAAACATTATTTCAACCAAAAAGATTTTTTGGTTAGAAATAACCAATAAAAAATAAAATGAATTTTTTGGTTATCAGGCATGAAATTTATAATAAAAAATTAATTCATAAAGTTTTAGTTGTAATATTTCTCTCACTGAAAATGTTGAATAGGGATTTCTAAATCCATTAAAATCATTATTAAAATTGCAATTGCCTGTATGTAACCTTTATTAGGTTTTGTGTAATGGTTTTAAAATATAAAAAAAACATACATCGCCTTTAGCTGTGCTTAGTTTTGTTACTACCGCAACAGATTTCCAGAGGCTAGGCCGTTCCCTATATGGTCGAATTTAATGAAAAAGTAGACATAAGTCTTGGAGTTTATTTATTAAAATTTTTGTTTAACTTAACAAACATAAGCGATCTTAAGGAATCGTGAAAGGTTGCATCTAAGATCACTTAGTACTAACCATAATGCTGAGAATGCGCGCTCGACACTAACTCCCAAATTCTAAAAATTACCTGGAACTGCTGGAATGAAAAAAAATAAACACAATTTTAAGTACAAATATTTCAATAGTGCTAACTTATTATTTTTAAAGCTAAGATTGCGATTTTAATCGTTTACGAATTTGTTGAGCTGTGTCATCAATGATACCCAAAACAAAGAAATTATTTTTTATAATTCTAATTTCTAACCAAAAAAATCTTTTTTGTTGAGAAAATGGTTATTTAAAATAATTTTTTTTTTGGTTGATATAATGATTACTTATAACCAAAAAAAAATATTTCTCACTTTAATTGGTTACGATAACCAATATAATATATATGCAGTGATAATGGTTAAAAATTCCCAATATTAAATAAAAAGAAATTTCTTGTAACCTTTTTATCAGAAATAAAAATATAACAATTAAATTCGGCCCCTAAAAAGTACAATGCAGAAACATATTTTTTATTTTTTAATTGTAATAATATCTCAATAATATCCAATAATTTAAACATAAATTGATATTATAATTCTATCTTCATTTTTCTGCAAACCCTACTTATAAATTTCTTAATATTGTATTAATGTAAAAATTTAATGCATATATTTATATAGATTTACAATCAATTTATACTAACATAATTTTTCGACTGTAAAGTAAACATAATTACAAAAATAACTTTATCATTTTAATGGCCAATAAATGAGCGGATGATAATGTTTCATTTATTTTTAAAACTCGTTTAAATGAAAAATTTTGTTTTTCATTGCAATATTAAATCAACATTAAATAGCCAACGTTGTGTATTTAAACTTGGTTTAAGCTATGCAAATTGAACATATGTTTTCGATTGCCTGTTCTTCTTGTTTGAAAAAAAGCAAATAAAATATTTGTGGCTGCTGACAAGTTGCATAAAATTTTGGCAACTTTTTTCGCTATTACCCTTTTAATCGTTCTGAAAGGTGCTCTTATTCTTTTAAAACATTTCAACAGTTCTTAATTATTCTTATTTATATCTAAAATAATAATATATGTATTTTTTTAGATTTTTCTTTAATTGCTCTAGTCAGCTGTTTTTTTTTTGCGAAATTTGTGGGAAATTTTTTATATTACGTAGTGCTACCATATTTTCATCGTAATTAAATAAGAATTTTAAGTTTGACTGAAAAAATGAAAGTGTGTTTAAACGAATTTTAAATTTTTATGAAAATTAAGTAAAACTATAATTAAATATCCACTCATTTATTGGCCATAAAAGCAACAACAACATCATTATCACCTTCGTCATGTATTGATTGCTGGGCCCTTCAGTCTCTAAACAACATAAATGGAATTACATGGAGTTTAATCCAGTTGTGAGTATAGTGTAATTTTTTTATTATTATTTTTGTAATTATCCAATCTTTAGTATTTCATTCATAAATATTATCAATTAATTTTTTTTTCGGCGATTGTCAATTCGATTCCATATTGTTTCGGTTTCTATTTCATTCTTTAGAAAGATAATTTAATATGTATATTTGTTTATAATTTACTTTGTTTTCTTCTATTATACTCATTAATATCATTAAATGTTGTTATTGTTTTGAAATTTGTTTTACGCTATATACTAGTATATATGTAGATAATAAAGAAACTATTGAATTGATTTTTGTATATAACTAAACAAAAATAATGCACTTTTAAATGCAACCTAAAAGGGAAGGATGGCCAACGCAATATGTATCTTAAATAAGTAAGTCATGTCAATATAGGGACAGTAATCGGGCCGCATTCTGTCATGGTGTCTAGCAGTGGATCTGTTAGTAGGGTTGGAAAAATGTTCCACAATTGGCACAACAGCTTACCAATATTATCTTTTCGTCCGTGTGTAGTTTATTCTAACATAAGTAAAATTCCATTATTTTTTTATATACGCCGCGGTATCTTAAGGCAAAGTGGTATATTTTTTTATGATTATGCGTTATGAAAACTGGGTTAAGAACCAACACAACCGAAACTGCTGAGCTAGCCAAACATTAATTTTGCATTAACTTTTACGTTTTAAAAATATATATTTCTCCAACTACGAATTTACAACAATTTATGTTGTTCTTTCGATGTATACGATGCATAACAACCTTGACTATAAGAAAATCACATTCCTAAGAATTTTGTAAACTTAGAAAAAAAAAGTTGTTTTCATCAGGATTTGTCATTTGTTTTATTTAAAAATATATTTACAATATAAAAATATAATTTATTTTTGTTTATTTAATTAAGTAAATTTACTATTATATAATTTAGCTTTGTTTTACAAACTTATTTCATGAGGGACTCTTTTCTACTTTTGGCGAACTGTAGTGCGATTCAGTAACTTTTAACAATACGATAATTGTTAAATTTACCGAAAATTATTGCGATTTGCAGTAACGATTTTGTTATTCACTAAATGCTTCATAAGAACATCGTTATAATTTCCTTTTACGTGGCATCTCTATCAAAATTTAAGA
Organism: Lypha dubia; assembly: GCA_947311025.1. Classification (NCBI taxonomy): domain Eukaryota; kingdom Metazoa; phylum Arthropoda; class Insecta; order Diptera; family Tachinidae; genus Lypha; species Lypha dubia. Next base: position 96,840,305 of record OX371260.1, on the reverse strand, counting down.
AAAGCACAAAGAGTAATAAATTTTTTTTTTATTTTATTATATCTTGAATCCTCAATTATAGATTGAAACATTGATGTTTTTTTAATATTAAATCTAAAAATGTTTAATATACATATGTATGTATGTTTACCCAATACTAAACAAAATTTTTAATTTCAGCGGTTGATTTTTGTTGTTTTACAATCTCGTGTACGGCTGAGAAAAAGATTATCCCTTCTTTTGAGAGCCGGGTGTGGCCTCTATAATATAGAATATTGGGTGAAAGTAGATTTGGGTGCAAATCAAGTTTTTTATGTAATTTTTACGGTTTTTTTAATATACAGTCTTCACCAACAGAACATCTATTTCTCCATGAATTCGATAATTTCTGAAATGCCAGTGGTGTTTTGTCACCTTTGATTTTTTTTTACATTCGATAATGAGGCAGTGGATTCCATACGACCATATTGGTTTCAGGATTGCGTTGTATAATAGAAGTTTACAGTCTAGGCTTAGTATACAGTTTCTTTCAATAAGCCAATTCATTTGGGATGCTTTTAATTTCATTTGGATCAACTTTGCGTGTATGCGACGATCAACATGAACGCCTAGATATTTGACTTCAGTGTGTTGCGGTATAGTCTCGGTGTTCATTTGTATTGGCGGGCATATTCCTTGCGCAATATAAAAGCTGCGTACTCATTTCTGACTTTAATACGCCATTTTTTTAACCATTTTTCCAATTTGGAAATACCCTGTAAATTGCGGGAAGCTTCTACTGGATTTTCATGAACGGTATGAAAAGCTGTATCATCAGCAAATGTTAATGTGAAAATGTTATTACTTTACGGTAAGTCAGAGGCATATATTAAGTACAGTAAGTGACCGAAGATGAGGCCTTTGGGGAACTCCAGCTTCGATCGACTTCGGTGGGCTAAAAAAATTGCCTAGCTACAAATTTTCGTTCCATTAAATAGCTTTTTAAAAGCCTGACGTTGTTTACGGGTAAATTTTCCGTTAATTTGTGTATAAGACCTTCGTGCCATACTTTATCGGAAGCTTGTGAAACATCAATAAAGAGCGCAGAGTAATATTTCTTTTTTTCCAAAGTGTCTCTAACAACATTCACAAGTCTGTGAGTTTGTTCTATAGTGCTATGTTGTCTGCGATAACCGAATTGATGAACTGGAATGCATCTATTACTAAATACCATTAAAAATTAATAGTTATTATTCTTTTTGCAGCTGTGACGAACCGTTAAGATGCAACTGTGTCGCACAAGCCTGGCGTAAAAAAAAAGAAGAGAGGTGTCTTAGGACACCCGGTTAGAGCTATGCCCATTAGGTATATACATACATAAAATGTGTAAAGATTTAATAATTTTTCTGAGTTTATGCTATTGTTTTAAAAACTTTAATCCATATTATAAAAATTTTAGTTAAGTTTTTAAGTAATATAATATTTATTTAATGGAAAAAACCAAATATTATTTTCAATTAATTTTGTTGGCCTAATATGTACTACATTCATCAAAGCATAATATTTCAAACGCTTGACGTTTTGTTTGGTGGGTAGCTCGGCAAATCAGCAACACAAAGCAAAACAAAGACGAAACACTAACATACATATGTACATATGTATTCATATGAGTATATGTAATATTTTGTTGTTGTTATTGGAGTTGAATGTGAGTAACACTCCATATACATATGTATCGGGTGTTTTTTATTGAGGTATAGAACTTCGAATTGAAATAAAACACAAGAAAATCGTTTTAATATCCATCAATTTGGCTTTATTGGAAGGATAATTTTATGCCATTAATGTTTAAATATGATTTCGGGCATGTGGCCGCCGCGGCTGGCTCGAATAAAGCCAATTCTACAGGTCCAATTTTCAACAACTTTTTCGAGCATATGGGGCCGTATGTTGGCAATAACGCCACGAATGTTGGCTTCCAAGTCCCCTAACGTTTCTGGTTTGTTGGCGTAGACGAGCGACTTCACATATCCCCAAAGAAAATAATCCAATGGTGTTAAATCACACGATCTTGGTGGCCAATTGACAGGTCCATTCCGCGAAATTATGCGCTCATCGAATGTTTCCTTCAATAAATCGATTGTGACGTGCGCTGTGTGGCATGTAGCGCCGTCTTGTTGGAACCACAACTCATCCACATTCATGCCATCCAATTCGGGAACAAAATAGTCGGTTATCATGGCTCTATACAGGTCTCCATTAACGGTAACTGACTCTCCAGCATTATTTCGGAAGAAGTATGGCCCAATGACTCCACCAGCCCATAGAGCACACCAAACAGTCAGTTTTTGTGTATGTAATGGCGTCTCAAGGGTCTCATGTGAATTCTCTTCACTCCAAATGCGGCAATTTTGCTTGTTGACGTAGCCATTCAACCAAAAATTAGCCTTATCACTGAACAAAATTTTGCGGGTAAACTTCGCGAACTGAACCATTACTTTCGAAATAAATTTGCACGATTTGCAAGCGTTGTTCTTTTGTCAACCTGTTCATGATGAAATGGCAAACCAAACTAAATATTAATCACTTGACAGCTGACAAAATGGCCGCCAGTTAAAAAAGTGATGCCAACTTAAAGTTCTATACCTCAATAAAAAACACCCATTACATACATATATTCTCGTCTTGATTTTAAATACAATACAATACAATAGGGCTGACTTCCAAAACGTTCGTATACAATGTTTGTATACAGTATTGCTACTGTATTTAAATCACATCCATATGCAAAGTTCGGAAACAATGCAACAACTATAAAACCGATGCCTTGTTTGCTCTCTTACTGCGTTAAAAATACTATGCGGCGGCGTTTTGAAATGGTATACATTGTATAACTATTGTACTGCGGCGTTATGAAATGTGATGCTTTGTTCAAACACAAAGCAATTGACGTTTTGGAAGTCAGCCTAGCTTAGTATCGCAAAAAGTGTCGTGACAACTTTTCGTGAGAATTTTTTCCGTCTAGCCCACTTTCATAACGCGCGATAAAGAGCATAGCTCTAAAAATAATAAAAATTGGTGTAGATTAATTCATTGGTGCCCAGGCCCTATGCTCTTCATGCTCATTTGTTTTTGTAATACTCATAGCTATAGGCTGTGTGTTTTAATATACTCATACATCTTTCAGCAACCTCAATGAGAAATACACAAACGACTTTGTCTTATTAGTTTTTTTTTTGTCGTTCTTCACTGTATACTCGCAAGAGCAAAGCAACAACACTTTCGCATGCTTTGAAAACATTGACGACAGCCATCGTCAATGTACATTTTGTTTTTGTTTAACGTATGATATGAAATAAATATATGAAATATATTTTTTGTGTTTTCTTTGCATGTATTTGTTTTTACAACAAAAAATTTTGAATAAAAATTTGTTTTTCTTTAAATGTATTGGTGTTTGCTCTTCCATAAGGAACTTGCGGACACCGCGGGATTAATTTTATTTCCCGAATAGGTCGAACGATATTAATTGGCATGAATGAGATCTTCCCGCTCTTTGGTAGATTTAGTTCTTAACCTAACCTATGCACATATTACGTAACGCTGTTTTCATAGATTTTTTACCCCCACCCCCTTCGTACCGCCTTTTACTAATTTTTCAGTGCAAATTTCCAATCCGTAACTAATCTTAAACCCCCCTCCTCCCTGTGCACATCCCCTAACACACTTTATTCATGCCAATAAAATACTGCAGAGTGCACAAAAAATAATAATCAGAAAGAAATCATAATGATATATAAGTGTGTATGTATGTATGTATAGTTATTGAAACAACAGATTCCATGGCAAAGTCATATGCTACGTAAGGTACTCATTACATATCCTATCATAAAACGCCTTGATAGATAGATTACTCATATTCTTCGTTTTGTTCCTTACAAGAATATAAGTATTTACCTTTACCTAAACATATCTATGCTTGCTTATCTATCATTCACATTTGAATTAAAGATTTAGTGTTTCATTTTAAAAATAAACGATAATTCATTGATATATTTTATTATAAGTAAACTTTGAGAAGGAAAAAAAAGAGAAACAACAAGCAAATTAATGATAATCCATTACTTGACAAAAAAAAATACCAAAAAAATTAATGTAAAGAAATGGACAAATTAAAAGAGGGGAAACTAAGCGTTAATTACGAATGGAACAAATTGGATATGAATTGCGTATGAAGTCAAATTTATATACATATTTTTGAAGTGAAAACTTCTATTGGCGCGGTACGAAGGTTTTGGATGAGACAAAACCTCATAACTCGCGACACCGTCACGCTTGTAGCATCTCTGTTTGTGCGAATGCCTAGTCGGAGAGCAGTTAACAGCTTACAGATATTGGTTTTTATTACGGTTCTCGATTCGACTTCGACTGCTGTAATAGATTAAAGAAAAATGTTGTGTGTTTCTTTAATCTGATACAACAGTCGATGTCGATTCGAGAACCGTAGTAAGGCCCAACACTTTAATTTTTTCGCTCAAAATGAAGCGAGCGCCCCATCTTGTGGGTGATGTTGCCATATATGAGAAAAACACTCATTTTTTGGTGCACCAAAGAGGGCGCACTCTTCAATTTGAGCGAAACTGATTAAGAAGAGTACACAAAGATGGCGCTCTCTTCATTTTGAGCGAAAAAATTTAGATAGTTTTCTCGGGAGCAGATGCATTTGCGTTTACAATAAGTGGCATGGCAAAACTAGCAGTTATGCGCATTTTGACAACAAGTACAACAATCCAAAAACAACATGTATTTTGTTGGTATAAAGCACTCGCTTCATATCAAAACACACAAACAAATTAAAAGCATTTCAATACGCTCACCTGTTGCATACGCCTTGATGAGTGGTTAAATTTGTTGTATGTATTTATATAATTGTTTATATCTACGCATAATTTTTTTGGCAATAGGACGTGTATTTTTGTGATCACAAAACGTTTTCACTTCTGTCGGCACTCCCGGAGTGCTACCCGTAGTTTTTTTTTAAATTTTGTAAGCTATAAAACTACTATTAATGTGGTTTCACAGACGAGATGAATTTTTACCCGCACAATTTTTGTTCTTTTATTCACACACGAGTCTAATTATGCTGGCATAAAATGTATACATGTACTTAGCTTTGTATGTGTTGGTGTTTTTTGTATTCATTTCACGTTTGGCTTTCGTTGTATACACATTACGGAACATACTTAGTTGGCAGAAATATGGCGGGATGATGAATTGGCCATTATTTTAGGAGGAATTACAAGTATTAGAAGCGAATTTACTGAATATTTTTGGAATGAAGGAAAATTTTAAACATCAATACAAAAAATTTTTAAATTGCTTCACATCTTCTATACCTACTAATAAAAAAACTTAAGCCAACATTTTTGAAAGTTTTTAATTTAATTGTGTATGTAAGTAATTAATTCTCTTAGAACTTTTGTAGTTTTTTAAGTAAATTCTGAGAATTTCTATAATTAATCGTTAAAAAATTTTATGTTTTTTAAAAGATTTATTGACAAATTTAATCAGCTAACAATTAATAAACATAAACCGCATTATTTACAAAAAATATTTTCTGCTTATAAATAAAATAAAAACATATAAAATACCAAAATATAAAATTTTACATTTATTTGAGAATGTACTCAAGAAAAAAAAATTTAAAAACATATAAAATACCTATAAAAAAATTAAAAATGAATTGAGAATGTTTCATACTGTGTTATTAAAACATACATAAATGCATAAATTTTGTTTGCGCGACCAACCCCCTTCTTCTTTGTAATTCATGTTAACTCGACGATTGCTAACTAACGACTGAATGCGGTCTGTAAAAAAAGAAAACACAGAACCTGTGTATTCGTAAGTGTGTATGCATTAGTTTTGTGCTGGTTGTGCGGGTATGAGGCTGGATGAAAAATTGTGCCAACGAAAAAGCGCTCTCTCCACCCCTCTCGCAAAACTCTCATTTTATGCCAGCATAATTAGACTCGGGTGTGAATCCATAATGAAATTAAGATCATAACTAAATAAATTACTCAATCCCTATTAAATTTAAGGTATAAACACATTCGCCACAGCAGGCTACCGACTACCAGCTGTCCAAATTAGAATACATGCATATGAGAATGATTATATTGAAGACAGCAAGGCAACACGGCAAAAGGTTTTTGTCCATGCTACTTTTTTCGTGTAGTCGAATTAAACTACTTTCTATTTCTGATGGCCACAAAACCAAAACAGTGTTGACAATATAACAAAATATGTACAGCAAATTAGTGATTAGAAATATTTTTTATTGTTAAGTAAAAAAGAAAATTACAAAATGTAAATGTTATAATATATATGCATAAATAATTTTTATTAGCTTTATTGTTATATAGAATATTGATTTGAGTCAAAAATACCAACATTGTTAAAGATTAAAAAAAACTCACAGGGTAATAGCCCTTTTTTACCTAAAAATTTTTGTGTAATTTTTTCGGCGCTCTCTCTCTTGATTCCGCAGTTACGGGTTTCAAAACTTTACTATATTATTGATCATAAGTCCTACAATATAGAACGAATATAAACGACATATGTAGGTACCATTTCAAAATGCTCTATATAACTCATTTAATTCTTAAAATCATCATTAAAGAAGCATATCTTACGTATTTCATCGGTGACAGCTTTCAAATATACACAAAATAAAAGCATGGTAAGTTCTCTGTAAAAGTGAAAAGTCAGATAAAAAATTTTAAAATTGAATTTCACTCGCAATGGGTAAATTGTTTTAAAAAATTTGTATACCAGTATAAAGGTATTTTTGGAGAAGATTGATCCACATCGTTTATATCCGTTCCATATTCTAGGAGTTATGGCCAATAAAAAATAAGTTTTGAACCCGTAACTCCGGAGCCAAAAGAGATCCATGAGATACATTTTTTCTGTTTATGTCAAAGCGAATCCATACATAGTGATGTGAGTGGCGAATTCAATTCGCCCCTGCAAACTTTAAAGAAGTAAAACCGCTTAATATCACCACTGTAATATACATAAATGAATCGTTGCAACAATTCAGGATCAGCTGTTTACTGTGTATCTGTCGTTTCCAAAATAATTAAGTAGCTGGCTAAACGGCTACATCGGTAGCTAGCAGCATCTGTGTTCGTGTGTTCGTGTAGTCTGCTGTGGCGAATGTGTTTATAGCTTTAGTGTTCCAAACTCATGTTGTCTCATTGATGATGGGCCCAGCATTTACGAGTAAGTCATGATGAAGTTGTTGTTAATTACAAAAGAAATCAATTTTACATAACAATTATAATAATAATGCAAAATTAGAAATATATATATATTAAAGGGCTGCATGAAACTTAATAATGATGATCGTGAAACTTTCATCATTATCTTTTATTCATTCGTTTCTATTCAATACAGATGAATAACTACCCTGAAGGAATCCTAGGGGCAACTGTCTCCAAGTCACCACTTTTGTCTACAATATTGGTGACTATTAGGCGACATTGTCAATAAAGCGTCTACAAATTTAAATGTGGCTTTGATGACAAAGAAATTTGTGGTGGCGAAAGATGGCAGATAATGTGTCGGTTAAGGTGAAAAAATATGCATTTTCATTATCGACATCTGCTTTAGAAAAGCACCAAAAGCGTAGACTATATTTTCTTAATTGAACTAGTAAATCAATGGTTCCAAGAACTACCTAGTCAATAGTACCAATGTCAGTAGTGGATTTTCAATGACACGCAAATGTTAAATGTCTATAGTAAATAGCATTGTCTGGGGTATGATAAGTCACTAGTACTGGTGACAATGTCAGTAGTGAATCAGTACAGTTTCACTATAGACATTTCCTGCAGGGTATGAATAGAGAACAATCAACACCAGTGATGCCAACTCTTGCACCATCAAAAGCACTGTGAGCCCATGGAAATAGGGTAAAAAAGGGTAAAAATTAAAAAAATTTCGGGTACAAAAGCACTAACCTAATTTTGTTTTGGGTCTGGTGGATCAAAAGACAGATCTATTGCTTTTTCATGGCTTTTTGTGTGACTTTGTAGGAGTAAATCGCTTTATCGTGAATTTATTTCACAATTACAACAAAAGCAATATGCTTTTAGTTCATATTTTGCTGATCTAAGCCACCTTTTGAAAGCTGGATCATTCTCCCAAGGTTTTCTATATATTTGTTTTTCCATCTAAAGTAAAGTCATTGTTAGATGATGAACTTTAACACATATAAAATCAATGAAGAACTTACTTTTAATCACTGTTCAGCTTTATAATAAACAAGGCACTTTCTTGCTTAAATTTGCACAACAAATAAATCAACGGATATGTACATATGTATATTAAAAGTAAAATCATTGCTAAACAAATAAATCATAAAATTTTCTGCACGGAATGCAAATAATACGCAGTTGGTTAAAAAGTATAAGGTGTGTTTAAGGAATAGTAGGAAAATGCTTCAATGTCAAAAATTTTGATTATTTAAAACGCACTTAAAAGCACTGTGAGGAATTGTTAAAACCACCATAAATACCCGCTTTTCAAAAACGGGTATTTAACAAAATTTCGGGTATTGCTTAAGCAAAAAAGCACCAAAAAATACCCGAAAAGCACCAAAATGGCGACTCTGATCAACACACTATAGTTAAGAGAAGAGTGTAATGAAGTTTGTGTGTTCACTTATACAATGCAAAAAGTGTAAACTGGGGAGATGCTGCTGATAACGCCAATGGGAAAGTCCTCCATGACTGGCAACAAAACAATTGTTTAGATTTAACACGAGTATGCAATATATCTCCATCATTTCCAAACGGGTCTTCTTTCCTAGACCACTTTTTATTAAGTACCAGCATAATTAATAGTTTCCAACCTAATTATCAGATCAAAAGTCTACCAACTTTTTCAGACCACTTCCCATTAGTACTGAAGCTTCAAAGTAATGCAGCCAGTTTACGTCTAAGAAGTCCCCTGGTAATAACTTCGTACAAAAACACCAATTAGAACGCATTCAGTAGGGATTTAGAAGAAGCCTCCACTGCCATTTTACCTCCCAACAACTGCAATTTAAGCAATGTTTAGATTTATATGTGTTGATAAATTCATTTAATGATGCAATCAGCTCAATACATGACAGCCACGCAAGCAAACTGGAAATAAAGGAAGGAAAACGTCCGTATCCTGATAACATCAAGAAATTTTTCAAAGTAAAGTATGCATGGCAGAAGAACCTAAAGAAAATATACCACAAAACTGGCAATAAAATTAGCAGGGAGTATAAAATTCTCTCTAAACAAATACAATTGTTAAAAATAATAATTAATGAGCTTAAAAATCTTGAGGATGCTAAGAACTTTATACATAGACTATAAAAAATAACACCAGGTCCAACTGCTTTTAAGGAAGTATTTCAAATCATTGGTAAAAATAAGTCTCCATTTTGCCAACAACTATTACATAATGATACCATCACCTCCAATAGCTCTCAAATCTCAGAGATTTTCAGAACTCATTATACTGCTGTTTTCCAAGAGGTAATTCCTGAAAGACCAGTCAACATATATAGAAAGTCAAATCTCGTCCTGCATTGATAGACTCCCACAACATATTTATACATTTGATGACACGTTTCTGGCTGAGGCAAATTATGATAATTACCATTTTACAAACGCAAGTAATATCAGAATGTACATAAAAAACATTAATAGCAAAAAGTTTTTTGGCTTTGATGGCATCTCTAATTTTCTAATTAAAAAATTTCCTGATGCAACACTAAAATTATTAGCTGCTATTTTTAATAATTGCATTAATAATGGTTATTTTCCATCGGCATGGAAAGAAGCGAAAATACTACCGGTGAGAAAAAAGAAAGACAGTAAAAAGCCCGAGGATTTTCGACCGATATCCCTTTTATCCAACATTGGTAAAATATTTGAACATGTTATAAAGGAGAAACTTGAAAGTGAGTTTATTGTGGAGCCAATTTCAGAATTCCAATTTGGATTTAGAAAAACTCACTCAACACAACATGCATTGTTGAAATTTCACAATGATGTAACTAGCAACCTAAGAGATAAAACATGCACCGTGGCAATTTCTTTATATAATGAAAAAGCTTTTGATTCTTGCTTTCATAACGGAATACTCTTTAAACTTATAAATCTTGACGTTGACCCGTTTCTGGTGAAAATATTTTACAGCTACTTTACTAACAGAAAATTTGGCGTTCAAATTAACAACACCATCTCTGAAATGGGGCATGTGAAGAGTAGGGTATAATATTAAAGAAATAATTGGAACGACTGTTTCAGTTGAGTGGTATGTAAAGAGTAAATTTATTATCTTTAGTTTCTTTACTCGCTAGTTTATTCTTATACATAGTTGCTTTATACATAGTTGCTTAAAATTAGTACGTATTGCCAGTGCTGCGCAGTGTCATCAGAGATGGCACTACACCTCCCTTCTTTTATAGAAACTAAGATAATTTAATTATAATTTATAATATAATAAAAGTTTTATAAATTTTAATATCTTTGTTTCTAAATGAAAATATTTTACTATTATTTTTATCCTGAAGTGTTTAAATATTAAAATGTTTGAAAGTTTTATGAATTTTAATGTCTTTGTATATAATTCAAAATGTTTATATATTATTTGTATTTTAAAGTGTTTGTATTTTAAAATGTTTGAAAATTTGGAAACATTTATATATGTTTTTAAAGCTTGGAAACATAGGCATTGTCCACCTACCTATGCACCTCCCTTTTTATAAAAAAATGTTGAAACAAACAAGGTGATCAATCTTGTTTGCTTCAATATTTTCTATAGTATAGAAATTACAAAATATTTCATTTTCCAAAAATTTTGTAAAGAAAATATAGTTTCTTTTAAATTTTAAAAGTAGAAAAATTCTAAAGCAATTTGATTTAAGGTTATTTGGTTAAATTAATTTGGTTAAAAGTAATATGCTTAGAGTAATTTGATTGAAAGTAATGTAATTAAAAGTAACATGATTAAAGTGATTTGATTAAATTAATTTGGTTAAAAGTAAGTATCTATTTATATTTATCAAGTTTTATTTTAAATAAGCAAATTTAAAGATTTTGTATAGTTTTTTTTTAAAGTAATTTTAAGTAATTGCAAAAAAAGTAATTTTCAATTGTATACATGTAGAGAAATTTTTTGTTTTGTTTTTAATTGTATATCCAATTAGGATTCCTTCTTAAATAAAGATATATTTAATAATAGGTATATGAGAAAAAAAAGAAATTTTGTTTTAATTTTAGTTATTTTTTTTTTTGCTTTTATAAAAATTATGTTTAATTTTTAATGGTAAATTTGTTTTTAGGAATATGAAATAGAAAGTTTGTTTTGTTGTAGTTATACTAATTCAGTAGTTATACTAATTTTTGTTTTTTTTTTTTGCTTTTGTTTTTTTTTTTTAGTTATATGCTAATATGTTGAATGTATATAAATATAGTTAATAATATTTGTTTGGAGAATTTTTTTGTACGAAAATTTTTTTTATATGAAAATTTGTATATTTTATAATAATAAAAATCTGTGCAATGTTTTTATTTATATATTTTTGTTTTGATGTAATTCAATTAATAAAAATTAATTACATTCTTACTACATATTTGTTTTTTTTTTTTATTTTTTTTTTTAATAAAAAGTTTTGTAAACTTATTACAAATTTTGTTTTGTTTTTTTTTTAAATAGGTCATGTTTTATATATCAGACACCGTGTAACAATTGGGATCAGGGGACACCACCCCTTCGACTGGTGAGCCAATGGCCCACCAGGAAGCGCCTTCACCCAAATGCTTATCCAGTGCTGTGGGAGGAAAAATAAATTTAACATTTTCTTAGTCAGTTTTTATGAACCGTCTTTTCTTTGTTTTTTTCTTTGTTAAAAATTGTTACATTTGTATTATCAATTTTTGTTACTACATATGGGCCATCGTAAATGCGTTCATGCTTATCATATGGTTCCTTTTGCAGTAATACTTTATCATTTAGTTTTAATAACAGTGGTTTTGAAAATCTATCGTAATAGCTTTTGTTTCGTGTTTTGTGCTTTTCAATCAAATGTTTTGCGAGTATATTGGTTTTTTGCAATCTATACTTTACTTCCTTGCTATAATTGTCTAGATTGTAAACTGGGTCTAAATTTCTATGTGTTTCGTTTGGCATCTTTGCTATTTTACCAAATACAAGTTCAAAGGGCGTAAACTGGTTGTCGAAAACAGTGCTAGCAGTAGTATTATGATAGAACGTGAAATACTTGAGATATGTATCCAAATCAGAAAGATTTTCATTCAAATACGCTCGAATGTATTCGTTGAACATACGGTGGTTTCGTTCCACAGTTCCTAAAGTTTGGTGGTGATATGCTGTTGAAAAATTAACGTTAATCTTTAGTAATTTGCAAAGTTTTATAAAGATTTCATTTTTAAATTCTGTTCCTAAGTCTGACTTTATGGTGTTCATTTTACCATATACTAAAACAAAATTTTCAGTAATTGCGCGAGCAACTGTATTTGCGGATTTATCCGGAATGGGTATCGAGACTAGGTATTTAGAAAGATCGCAAATTAACGTTAGTGCATATTTATTTCCATACGTGGATGTTGGCAATGGACCAATCGTGTCTAAAACCACTACATCAAATGCGGTTGTTGGTGTGGGTGTAAGTATCAGTTCTTCAATATTTTTCGGTCTAACCTTGTTTATTGTACATTTAGGACAATTTCTGACAAATTTAGCTACGTCTCTTGTCATTCCTTTCCAAAAAAACTTCGTACGAATTTTGGCATATAATTTCTTTTGTCCGCAGTGGCCGCCTATTAAAGGGTCGTTATGGTATATTTCCAATACTTTTTGTTTTTCTTCATCTTGCGTTATAGTTTGAATTGGTTCTGTTAAAATGATTTCAAATGTTTTTAGAATTTTGGTGCCATATTCTTTTGCTTCTTGAATTGTATAAATTGTAAAAAATAAGTCATCTTTTGGCCACTCTGCCATGTAGATGTTGTGATTATTGGCTATAGTTTGGAGCCTCGAAAGCAAATAGTCTAGTCTATTTGTTTCGCTAATAATCTCAAAGTCGACAGTTAGCAGTCTTTTAAATTTTCTGTAAAAATTCAAATTGGCCGTGTTGGGTCACAAATGCGGTGTACTTTCTAGAAGATTCTTCAACGGGAACATGGAAAACCCCATTTCGGAGATCCAGCGTTGTATAAAAACGCGCTCCCTGTAGTTTGTCCAATACTTCTTCCATTATTGGCATGGGGAAATTGTCTCTAACGATTTTTTGGTTTAGCTTCCGGTAGTCACAACATAGCCTCTTGGAGCCGTCCTTTTTCGACACCAGGACGATTGGCGACGCGTACTCTGATGTGCTGGGCTGTACTATCTTCTCAGTTAGCCAATCGTGAACTTGCTTATCGACTATGGCCTAATCGGCAATTGGTAAGCGTCGTGGCCGCTGGTAAACGGGTATGTCATCGGTTAAAACTATCTTCATTTTTACCGGACTTTCTGTTATTCGTCGTGGGGCATACTCGGCTATCGCTTTGTCTACTCGTTCTTGAGTAGGTCTATCCAAATGTTCCAACTTGATTCCCACCTCTTTTGTGGGCTCTTCCACGTTCAGGCAGATACTCTGGAACTCTTCAACCAGCTCGTCCCTTTCGCTCCATTTCTTAAAAACAACCTCACCCTCGGTAATGATTATCTGCGCCTTACGTAACAAACTATTGCCCAACATGATTGAATGAATAATATCTCGCTCATTAACAACGTAAAAGGTAACCTCAAAATCTATATCGTCTATTTTTACCACTTCGTCGAACCGACCCATCGTAACAATCTCGCTATCACCAATTCCGTATAGTTTAATCTTCTCTGGAACTAGACTGACTTCACCCAAAACAAACAACATGTCGAACCGCATGATGCAGATATCGCATCCCGTGTCAACCAACGCAGAGAAATGATGCCCGCGCATGATGACATCTTTGAAAATAAGCCCCGGCCCTTTACGTACCATATTCGCCTGATCGCTTTCTAGCTTGATTTTTCTCTCTGGTCTCTTAGCAGGACATTCGAACGCGCGATGGCCAAACCTCTGGCACTTGAAACACTTGAATTGCTTTTCAGGGCAATCCTTCGCGAAATGTGTTTTATCGCCACACTTGTAGCATCTTTTTTCTTTCTCGTATAGCTCCGGCTTACGCCGATCCACTTTCTTTTCTACGACCACGGTCTCCTTTCCCTGATATGATGACCTGGGATTGGGTCGCGTCTTCTCGTACACCCTTATCTGCTTCTTGAGGTCGCTTATACAATCCGCCTGGTAAAGAACTATTTTGTTGGACTTCGAGTCGGGAATACCTTCAATAAAGTATTCCATAATACTGCTATCGTCTAAATCAATTTCGCTGCCCAATTCCATAATGCTGTACAAATACTCAATAAGAGATTCGTTTCTATTTAATCGTCTACTACGAATCTGTCGTATGACTTCAGCTGCAGAAAACCGAGCGCCAAATTCATTCTTCAGGGCTTCTTTTAGCGAGCGCCCATCTCGTATGCCTCTCTGGCTTTTTACAAATATCCTGGCGGCGCCTGCTAACATTTGTTTTCCGAAGACGAACATTTGGAGCGACGACCATTTTACAATCTCACCCATTTCCTCGAATTCGGTAAGCCACTGAGTAATGTCAGGTGCACTTGTGCCCGAAAACCGCGACAAACTGTCTTCCACATCTCTCAGGGTATATACACTTCTCGGTGTAAAAGGAGCTCTGGCATCCTCATATTCGCCAGCCTCAGAAACACCGCCTCCAGTAGTGTCATCTCCTGACTCGTTCGTGTCTATACCGTCCGCACAGTCAAACCCGAAATGTCTGAGAAGTCTTTTCTGTAACTCTGTTTTCACTCCCTGTGTACCTAACCCTAACTCGGCCAACTTTGTCCTTAAGGCATTCATTGCCAATCCCTCAATCTCGGCACGATCCATTTTTGCGACCTAAAATCCGTTAGCACAAATATATAGAAATGGCACCCGCAGTGAATACAAAAATACTTAAGCTATGTGAAAGAATTTCAATTAAAATTATCAGTATTAAAAATATTTATCGACTTTAATTCCAACTTGAGGGTTTTCCATTTACTTCTTCTATCTATAACTTCTTCACAACTTGATTAATCTGTCTTTAATTCTTTCTTAATTCTTTAATTTATTTTTCTCTTTTTTTTCAGCTTTAAACTCCTTGCTACTTCACTCTGTTGCAAAATTAATTTATTTATTATTTAACTTCTTTACAAATTTTCTTCTTCAAATTCTTTACAATTTAAATTGTTTGCAACATCAAATTTTTCTTCTTTGACTTCTTTACAGCTTTAAATTATTTTCAACTATAATGTACTTCTTTATAATTTTAGTTGTTTGCAAAAAATCAAAATTTTCTTCTTTAACTTCTTTACATCTTTAAATTATTTCCAATTTTAATTTATTTCTTTATAATTTTGATTGTTTGCAAAAAATCAAAATTTTCTCCTTCAACTTCTTTACAACTTCAATTTACTTTTGCTTTACAGCTTTAATTTGTTTACAAAATTTAATTTACTTCTTTTTCACCACTTATTTTTAAAAATGATATTGCATTTAAAATGGTCTTTTCTCATAACGTAAATAAAAAAAATACTTAGCCGATTTTTTCTGCTTGTACCCCACTGTAACCTCATAAACTTCCTTCCCTATTTAGCTTCTGTCGACACGTACGTCTTTTAATTTCGCTGCTACGACCTCCGTCAGCACCACCCATCTACTTCTTTACTCACAATGCAGGCCACTTGCAACACACACACCATCTGTAACTTAGCTTTTTTTTCGTGTGTTTCGATCTTTTTGCTCTCTACTTCTTCACCAGACAATCTGTACATATGCACAATACACGTACATACATCACTCGTAACTCACTAAGCTCTCCACTTTATGCTTAGTTATTTACTTGTTACTTGTGTCTATTTGTTTTCTTTTCAGTTATGTGGTTTGGTTTTTTTTTACGATTTTTTTTTTTATATATATATAGGCAGATGATTTCTTATTTATTCGTTTTTGCTTCAGTTATTAAAAGTATTTGGTATGATCTTGAAATGCCCTTTACTTTTTTTCTTTCATTTTCAAGGGTTTTTTTCAGACTTTGTAACGGTAGTTATTTTTTTTCTTCACATACGAGTAACTTGCTGATCATGCAGACAAATTCTTACGACTTAAAATAATGGTTTTTGCAACATAGCACGAACATATACTTGTAGATTTTAATATTGTTCATTTAAGTTTTGTTGTCGTTCCAATTTTCCACAGACAGAAAACAAGAATAGTGAACAATCGCACGATATGGTGCCAATCAAGCAACCTGGTTAACTACTCGTAATATTTGCTCTGTTCACTTTCTCACACACACTGTCCCATCCCGGTTGAGCCCCCAAAATCTGTAGGTTCCACTAATTCAAACACTTGCACTTTAGTATTTATAACTAATTATAAGGTTTTCATGTTTATTCATTAGTTCAGTGCTTATTCTCTATTTATTAAATAATAACATTTTTATTACGAGTGGTTGCCGTTTCTATATTTTAGTTGTTCTTTTCTCTTCCAAAACTCAATAGCTACTGCATTCTTTTTTGATTTTACTTTTCCCTTCAACCTAACTTGCTACTGTCTTTTCTCTTCTCACTTCTGCTCTGTTGTTCGCTAAATACGTAAGTTGCAGGTATAGGTCGTCAGGAGTAGACACCCTACATACATACATGTAAATATTATATTTTAAATTTTACATACATACACAATGTATTACACATGCAGGCACATATGTATGTTCATGCATTTGTAAATATTTTCAATTCTTTAAACAAATCAAAACATTAATTTTCCAATGAACCCTTATATGCGTAACTAAATTTTTTTTGATAACAATTAAATTATTTCTTAGGTTGTTAACGTTGAATTAAAAGTTAGCTTTACATTTATTTTTTATTTAATAATACAGACATACAAAACCAATAATAGTTATAGATCTATTTTTAATTTTTGAAGAAACTACTTCAATATGCAGATAAAAACTATGCGTTACAAATTCAAAAAATCCGTTAAAAGTATCGAGTAGTATTGAGTACCCAAATGAAAAGTATCGAATATTATTGAGTAATGAAAAGTAGTAGAATTTGCCAGCACTACTATATATGATACCCGTTTTTCGTTGTTGGTTAAGCCTCTTGTTGTCATCTCTCTTGTTGTTTTTTTTTTTGTTGTTACTACGTTGTAGACTTTTGTTGTCGTTGTCTTCTCTGTTTTTCGTTTCTCCGTTGAATTCTATTGTTGTTGTTGTTGTGTCTGTTGCTTTTGGTTATGTTGTACATATACATTTTCTGTTGACTTTTTTTTCGTACATTCGTTGTTTGTTATGGCTTCTTCTTAATTATTTTATTTGTTTCGTTTTTGTTTAGTTTCTATCCATTTTTCTTTCGTTTCGTTTTTCATTTAGTTTCTCTCTTTTTTTTGGATTTTATTCTCATTAATCTTTCAGTTTAATTTTTATTTCGTTTTCTTCACATGTTTCTTTACGGTTTCTTTTTTTTTTGTTACTGAGTGTGATATTTTTGTAACTGTTCATTTTTTTCCTTTGCTTTTGGTTTGTTTTGTTTGTCACTTTTCCAAATTTATTTAAATTTGTCTTTTGGCGTGACTGTACTTTTTTTTGGTTTTTAGTTGATTGTACTTTTTGTTGTTGTTTTTTTTTCGTTAACGAAATTTTCAATTCTCTTTTTTTCAGTTTTAATGTACTTTGTTCCACTTTTATTTTATCTTTGTGTTATTTTTGTTGAATAATTTAAATAATTTAATTTTGTTTGTTTTTTTTTTATTAATGGGCGTCTTCGATTAATATATTTTAAATTATTGACTTTACAAAATAATTAGCGATCATATTTGTAATATAGAACAGTTTAGAATTAGTTGTGTATGTATGTATGTTATACAGTGCTAATATTCTTTTTTTTTCTGTAGTTTATTAATTTATTAGTTTTCCCAATACAGTTACTAAGCAGTTAATTGTTATTGGCCCCCTTAACTTATTTTTACGAAATTTTTGAGGCTTTAACCTTTTTCCACAACTTCACTCACATCACACAAAAAGTGAAAAATTTTTCGATACATATTTTCATTCACATTATTTATTTTTCACAAATTCCTTTTCTATTCTTTACTGCAATATTTTTATTGTATATTCAGCGTTTTAAATTTTCTTTCATGAAGTCCAATTTTAGCAATTAGAAAAAAAATGCTATACGGGATAGTGCAAACAGCCCCCGCGAGACACTTAGTTATATGTGCAAGCAAACACAACTTTCTGTCAAGCAACTTTCCTTTACTTCCAAATGAATAGTTCATATAACTTTTCATTAATTCATTTGCGCCTAATAATGTATTTACATTATTAATATTTTTCACGTATTTGGGAGTAAACAACTTGTATTTTTTGATATTATTGTTTAACAAAGAATTTTTTTTTTTTTGCTCACAACTTTACTTTTTTCCAATTGTTTTTTTTTTCTTTTATTCCCAAATTCTGTCTCGGTCGCCATATAATATTAAAGCAATAATTGGAACGACTGTTTCAGTTGAGTGGTACGTAAAGAGTAAATTTATTATCTTTAGTTTCTTTACTCGCTAGTTTATTCTTATACATAGTTGCTTTATACATAGTTGCTTAAAATTAGTACGTATTGCCAGTGCTGCGCAGTTTCATCAGAGATGGCACTACAGGGGTACCTCAGGGAAGCATCTTGGCTCCCTTACTGTTCAACATTTTCGTAGATGACTTTCCTCACCATTCTAGAAATTCAAAGGCCATCCTATACGCGGATGATTGTCTAATTTACGCCCACAATAAATCACCAATACAAGCTCTGAATGATGCTGCATTTCATCTTGGGGAGATAAGCTTCTTTTATATGAAATGGGGCATTAAAATCAACGCAGCCAAATCAGAGGCTATCTGCATCAGGAACCCATCTGGTAAATGTCCAAGATATGTAGTGCCGGAAAGTAAATCTCTACAACTCACACTAGATGGTGTAAATATACCAATTAAAAAACCATTAAATACCTCGGAATCCACTTTGACAAATTATTAAAATTTAATGTACACGCTAGAAGTCTCCTGGAGAAAACGAAAAGGATCTCTGGAATGTTTGCAACTCTAATGAACAACACATACCTAGCTAAAAAAAACCAAACTTTTACTCTACAAGGTCGCCCTCAGATCGGTTCTCTGCTATGGTTTCCCAATTTGGTTTACTATTTTCCCTATAGTAGCCAAAGAATTGGAGAAATTTGAGAGGAAAATCCTGAGAAAATGCATCGGGAAAAATTATGAAAACTTCATAAAACGATTTTCTAATACTTACGTGTATGAAAATGCAGATGTTCTACCCTTCTGTAGGTACGCCATGGCGTTACAAACAAAACTTGTAGAAAAACTTGCGACCCATAATAACTCCCTAGTCGGCCAAATTTTCAACAATGAAAAAAACACCAACTGGACTGGATCCACATATCTGTCGCCTGTTGGTATCATCCACGAACATATTGACGACGATCCAGTTCCACTTAATCTTCCTTCTTTCTACATGAGCTCAGTCTCCGGCAATCATAGAGGCTGAAAATGGAAAATTGAAATTAATACTGCCAAAATTTTACATTTGATGAATTAACTACACTAGTTTAACTCTTTTCCCTGTGATATTTATATTTACATTTATATTACCTTGTACCTGAAAATTTGTTTTGCTTTTATTTTGGAAAACTACTTTTTTGTGTACATACATGAATATGTTTCGTCAATGAGTTTAACAGATCTCTTGTTTATTATTGTTTAATTGTTATTTAGTTTTAGTAATGTTATTTACCGACTTTTGCTCTGTTAACGAATTTAAAGGCCGAAACCAGGCCTTGCAAAACTGTTCAGTTTGTATATTTTTACATTTACCATCTCACTTTAGCAATGTTGCTTTTGTACATTTACTTAGTTATTAGAGTAAGACAAATTTAGCTCTAAGAATATTATTGTTCACATCGTATGTAAGAATGTTATCGAAAAAAAAGAAGACTTAATAAAAATTTTACTTACTTACTTACTACTACTTCACTTATACAAGAGCGAACAACCATTTAAGGCCTATTTAGCCGACGGTTGAAATCGTAGATGTAAGCTAAATGTTGATGTAATGTAAGAGCCAACGTTTTTGTAGTTATAGAATGCTTAAAAACGTGTCACGTGACACATGAATGTACAAATATGCATATGTATGTACATACATACATACATATAAAGAAGAAAAATGCTTATTAAACATATTAAATCATATTTTTCTGTTATTCTTCGAAATCTTGTCCCCCGGAGAATACTTGTTGTTTTTTATTTTCCTTCACCAGTAGTATTAATTTCTTGTCGTCCATTCCAACTTTTTATCACTGTGAAAAACATAAATAAAATTCAAAACATCTGTTCCAAACGATGAAGGAAGTTCCAAATGTTTACAATATTTGTGATTGTTCGCAAAAAGTACGTTATTATTCAAAAGGTGCCGAATCGTATTATTACACATTTTATTGTAATGAATTTGATAATTGGTTAAATTATAGTTTAACATTTATATATATGTACATCATTGTTTTGATTATTAGTGTTACTTAATATTTAAAAGATTTTTTTGTATACTTGAATGTGTGTATGTACATATGTATGTATATAAATTGATATGCTTACTCTGTAATTTCATATATAGTGTACTTATGTACATACATATCGCACTTGATCAACAAGAGGGTATTAACTCAAAATTTTCAGTAGAGGCAAACATTTTTTTATACTATTCTTGGATCACAAAGAGAGATACAACTGTATTTTTTTGGGTGAAAGAGTGGAGAAAATGGTGTAAAATTTTTACAGTGGATATATATGACCACTGTTCATCGATTTCTTGCAAAAAACGAAATTTTAAAAATTTTGAGTTAATACTCTCTTGTTGATCAAGTGCGATATGTACAGATATACATACATACATTCAAGTATACAAAAAAAATCTTTTAAATAATAAGTAACACTAATAATCAAAATTACGATGTACATATGTATATATGAATGTTAAACTATAATTTAACCAATTATCAAATTCATTACAATCAAATATATAAGCACAAACGATCGGTACAGTCTCTTGCTAGATATTGAAAAAAATTATTTAGAAAACTTTCTTTACTCAATAAAGAATGCATGTGTACATATGTATGTATTTAACAACAAAAACTATTCAAAACAAAAAAAAAGTACCAATAAAGGACTTCTGTGCCTCATTGCAATTCAAAATACAACCATCCCATCACTGTCTACAATTGTCACGTAACCTAGTAATGAAATTCTATTTTCTGCAGGTTGGTACGTTACGTCAACATTTCATTTCAGTCAAGTAAGTATTTTCATAGCTTTTGCATATAACAGAAGCAATCAGCTGACACATCAGCATTTACATTTCTAGAGTTACGGTCGGCTAAAGCAGCCTTTACAAATGTGAAACCGAACATGGCTTGATAAATATCAATAATGTTCATGCAAAAACAGTATGCTCTCAAAGATCAGTGTTGCCAGTTGTAGGAAAAAGGAAAATCATTTAGAAATACGTAAAGGGCTAACTATAATGTGCTTAAGCTAGCTTAAGCAAATGTGCGAATACACACAACCAAATGTTGACAACTATAATGTACTTAAGAACTTTTCGTCAAGTTTCGTCAAATTTCATTTGCTTAAGCAAACATCGAAACAAATCGTACCTTGCTTAAGCAAACAGCTGCTTATACGTTTATTTATTGAAAATAGTTAAAACTGTTGCATTTGTTGGTACTTTTTTATTTGTGAATGTTTTCATTTCATTTCTAACATAACAAAAATTTAAATAAATTGTTTGTTTATGATTTTAGATTAATTAGAAGTAGACTTAAAATTATTTTTTGGAAAAATAAGAAGAAAATAGTTTTTGAATAGTACATATATTTGCAACTCAGCGAAGAAGATCTTTAAGTCAAATAAGTACAATATAGCCACACAAAAGTCGTCAATAATTTACTTAAGCATTTGACATGCTTTTCGTTGGTTTCTGACAGTAGCTTAAGCTAGCTTAAGCACATTATAGTTAGCCCTTTAAACATACACAATGACTAAATCGCAAAAATAGAAGGCAAAAAACTCTAAAAAATTTACAGTTTAATCATTAATGATTTATTTTATTTATTAACGTTTATTGAAGGTTTATGTTATTTAGAAATGCAAATAACAAACTAAAATACATATTGAATTTGATTTACTACTAGTGCTCGTAATATGAATAGTATACACATACATACGTACATGCGTGTAAAAGCTAAAACTTGAAATTACATAATCAAGTAATTACACATGGGCAGCGCATGCAAAAGATCACAAGATTTCACCAAATTGGCAACATTGCTATTGCGTATTAATAAGAAACCATGGTGGAATAATAAGGTGCGCGCAAGAATGAATATGGTTTTTTGTAGGGTTGTGTTTTGACCGTTAAATAATCTGCAAAAATATGGTAAGTTAATTCGGTCTTGTCAAAAGTTGTTTACATTTTTGGCCGCCATCATGAAGAATATTTGTTTACGTTATGCTTTTTGTTTTTGCATAAATACTATGTATGTTATGTATACAGCTTTTTTTTGACAACATTGGCTAATTTTTACACAAACAAAATGCATGTCGTTTTTTGTTGTTGCGTTGATAAGCGCACCTTATTAATTTCACCATGTAAGAAACTGTGAGATGAGAGCGAGAACTTCGAATAAAAATCGTTTCAATGGTGATTCACACACGAGTCTAATTATGCTGGCATAAAATGAGAGTTTTTAGGTGAGAGGGGTGAAGAGAGCGCTTTTTCGTTGGCACAATTTTTCATCCAGCCTCAAGCATTAAACACATTCGCCACAGCAGACTACCGACTACCACCTGTCAAAATTAGAATACATGTGTGCATATGAAAATGATTCTATATAAGACAGCAAGGCAACACGGCAACAGGTGTTTGTCCATGCTAATTTTGTCGTGTAGTCGAATTAAACTAATTTCTAATTCTGATGGCCACAAAACCAAAACAATGTTGACAATATAACAAAATATGTGAAGCAAATTAGTGATTAGAAATATATATAGTCAGTTTTTAGCTCTCGTATTTTTTTTCTCGTATTCTATTTCTGTTGAAAACTGGTTAAATAGTTGATATTCTTCTCAATTAGTATCCACTTTACGAAAATTGTAAAGATGGACAATTGAACGCTGATGAGAGGTGTAGCGGCCTTGAAATCTGTACTGATACGTTCTGCTAAAAACTGATTGGATATAAATAATAATATTTTTCAACATAAAAAAACTCTTTGGAATTTTGAATTTCCATTAATTCAATAAAACTGAACTTGAGCCTGATAATATTACTTTTCATATGTACAAAAATTTTTTTGGATTTTTTTCGGCGCTCTCTCTTGATTCCGCAGTTACGGGTTTCAAAACTTCAATATATTATTGATCATAAGTCCTACAATATAGACCGAATATAAACGACATAGGTATCACTTCAAAATGCTCTAAATAACTCATTTAATTCTTAAAATCATCATTAAAGAAGCATAACTTACGTATTTCATCGGTGACAGATTTCAAGTATACACCAAATAAAAACATGGTAAGTTCTCTGTAAAAGTGAAAAGTCAGATAAAAAAATTTTAAAATTGAATTTCACTCGCAATGGGTAAATTGTTTAAAAAAAATTGTATACCATTATAAAGGTATTTTAGAGAAGTTTAGAGTGATATCCACATTGCTTATATCCGTTCCATATTCTAGGAGTTATGGCCAATAAAAAATAAGTTTTGAACCCGTAACTCCGGAGCCAAAAGAGATCCATGAGATACATTTTTTCTGTTTATGTCAAAGCGAATCCATACAAAGTGATGTGAGTGGCGAATTCAATTAGCCCCTGCAAACTTTAAAGAAAAAAAAGCGCTGAATATGCACCACTGTAATATACATAAATGAATCGTTGCAACAATTCAGGATCAGCTGTTAACTGTGTATCTGTCGTTTCCAAAATAATTAGGTAGCTGGCTAAACGGCTACAACGGTAGCTAGCAGCATTTGTGTTCGTGTGTTCGTGTAGTCTGCTGTGGCGAATGTGTTTATACCTTCAAGCATTAAACACATTCGCCACAGCAGACTAATGACTACCAGCTGTCAAAATTAGAATACATGTGTGCATATGAGAATGATTATATTGAAGACAGCAAGGCAACACGGCAAAAGGTTTTTGTCCATGCTACTTTTGTCGTGTAGTCGAATTAAACTAATTTCTATTTCTGGTGGCCACAAAACCAAGACAGTGTTGACAATATAACAAAATTTGTAAAGCAAATTAGTGATTAGAAATATTTTTTATTGTAAAATAAGAAAGAAAATAACAAAATTTAAATTTTATAATATATATGCATCAAGAATTTTTATTAACTTTTTTCTTATATGAAATATTTACTTGAGTCAAGAATACTAACATTGTTAAAGTTTAAAAAAAAACTCACAGGCTAATAGCCCTTTTTTACCTAAAAATTTTTGTGTAATTTTTTCTACGCTCTCTCTTGATTCCGCAGTTTCGGAGTTAAAAACTTTAATATATTATTGATCATAAGTCCTACAATATAGAACGAATATAAACGACATACGTATCACTTCAAAATGCTCTAAATAACTCATTTAATTAAAATAAAATAAAATCATCATTAAAGAAGCATAACTTACGTATTTCATCGGTGACAGCTTTTAAGTATACACCAAATAAAAGCATGGTAAGTTCTCTGTAAAAGTGAAAAGTCAGATAAAAAATTTTAAAATTGAATTTCACTCGCAATGGGTAAATTGTTTTTATAAAGGTATTTTAGAGAAGTTTAGAGTGATATCCATATCCCTCATATCCGTTCCATATTCTAGGACTTATGACCAATAAAAAATAAGTTTTGAACCCCGTGACTCCGGAGACAAAAGAGATCCATGAGATGAATTTTTTCGGTTTATGTCAAAGCGAATCCATACAAAGTGATGTGAGTGGCGAAATCAATTCGCCGTATTCAATTCGCCGCAGCGAACTTTAAAAAAGTAAAAGCGCTGAATATGCATCACTGTAATATACATAAAAAACAATTCAGGATCAGCTGTTTACTGTGTATCTGTCGTTTCCAAAATAATTAAGTAGCTGGCTAAACGGCTACAACGGTAGCTAGCAGCATTTGCGTTCTTGTGTTCGTGTAGTCTGCTGTGGCGAATGTGTTTATACCTTCATACGCGCACAACCAGCACAAAACTAATCCATACACACTTACGAATACACAGGTTCTATGTTTTCTTTTTTTACAGACCGCATTCAATCGTTAGTTAGCAATCATCGAGTTAATATGAATTACAAAGAAGAAGGGGGTTGGTCGCGCAAACAAAATTTATACATACATATATGTATGTTTTAATAAAACAGTATGAAACATTCTCAATTCATTTTTAATTTTTTTTATAGGTATTTTATATGTTTTTAAATTTTTTTATTGAGTACATTCTCAAATAAATCTAAAATTTTATATTTTGGTATTTTATATGTTTTTATTTTATTTATAAGCAGAAAATATTTTTTGTAAATAAGGCGGTTTATGTTTATTAATTGTTAATTGATTAAATTTGTCAATAAATCTTTTAAAAAACATAAAACTTTTTAACGATTAATTATAAAAATTCTCAGAATTTACTTAAGAAACTACAAAAGTTCTAAGAGAATTAATAACTTACATACACAATTAAATTAAAAACTTTGAAAAATGTTGGCTAAAGTTTTTTTATTATTAGTATACAGTACAATACGCATATAAGAAACTCGTTTATAAGAAAAACTCGGCTATAAGAAACACTTTTCCAGACACCATGTACATTTCCATATAACTACGTGCTAAATAATCCTTATATAAGAAACTCGCTTATAATAAAAACTCTGCTATAAGAAACAAATTTTTATGAAAAATTATATTCCTTCCATAGAAAATTGTACGTGTATAAGAAAGTATTCTCACAATGAAATTTTTTTCAATTTGGGGAAAAATATAAATTTTTTGATTATATTTTACAATTTACATCTGTGAACACTGGTCCAAATGTCCAATGAAGTCGTTGGTTTTTGTGAAATCAGCCGGCTTCGTTGTTGTTTTTTGTTTTTTTTTTGTACAAAATAATGTGTATTAATTTTATTTCAAATATATATCTGCATACTCCATAGGAAATTTTTTAAATTTTGTTTCTGACGCATATAAGAAAATATCTTTCCTATATGCGTGTTACATATATAAGAAAATATCTTTCTTATATGCGTGTTCTCTTTATAAGAAAGCTCGCATATAAGAAACAAAATCTGTACATTTTCAGACTTTCTTATATGCGTATTGTACTGTAGAAGTTGTGAAGCAATTTAAAAATTTTTTATATTGATGTTTAAAATTTTCCCTTATTCCAAAAATATTCAGTAAATTCGCTTCTTATACTTGTAATTCCTCCTAAAATAATTGCCAATTCATCATCACTTATTCTCGCCATAATATTTATGCCAACTATGTATGTTCCGTAATGCGTATAATAATAATAATGTGTATGCAACGAAAGGCAAATTTCAAATGAATACAAAAAACACCAACACATACAAAGCTGAGTACACGTATACATTTTATGCCAGCATAATCACACTCGTGTGTGACTAAAGCTGGATTCACCCATTGTTTCGGAACAAAATTTTTGTCCGGACAAAATTTTTTTTATATGAAGTTTGAGGTTTCTCTTTTTGAGAGTGAGAGAAAAAGAGAACAAAATTTGTTCGGAACATTTTTTGGTTGAATTGGTTTAATTTTAAATTTTGGCCGGACAAAGTTGAAATAAGCTGCCACCTATTTTATTTTCTCAGCCAAAGTTGAAGCGAGCTGCCACATAATGTTATAAGTATGTATAATAAAAGCACATAGTAACTTATATCCAGTAAAATAAAAATAAAGTAAAGCTCAATTGCTAGTAAAAAACTAACTGACTTTTATTAATTTTTTTTAACAAATAATTTTCTTATTAAACAATAAAAAATAAGTGCGTTTGACAAATAAAACACCAAATTAAATTCATCTGTCACTGTACTGCCACCTTGCAAAATTAATAAAACACATGTATTTCATACGGTAGCTTTGATTTTCCAGACAAATTGTTCGAAATGAGTGAATCGTGTTGCAAAATTGTTTCAGTACAAAAAATTTTGTTCGAAAACAATGGGTGAATTCAGCTTAAAAGAACAAAAATTGTGCGGCATAAAAATTGTTCTCGTGTGTGAAACCACAATGAACAAACTCTTTGTGTTAACGAAGTGAAACAAAATGTTCTCACTCATACTATGAACAAAGCAACAGTTTGTTTGGTGTTCTGATTTTTATTCGAAAAAGAGTTTTAGTTAATGGTATTCCGCACACGAGTCTAATTATGCTGGCATAACATGAGAGTTTTTAGGCGAGAGGGGTGAAGAGAGCGGTTTTTCGTTGGAACAATTTTTCAACCAGCCTCATACCCGCACAAGCAGCACAAAACTAATACATACACACTTACGAATACACAGGTTCTGTGTTTTTTTTTTTACAGACCGTATTTATTCGTTTTTTAGCAATTGTCGAGTGAACATGAATTACAATGAAAAAGGGGGTTGGTCGCGCAAACAAAATTTATGCATTTATGTATGTTTTAATAAAACAGTATGAAACATTATCAATTCATTTTTAATTTTTTTTTATAGGTATTTTATATGTTTTTAAATTTTTTTTCTTGAGTACATTCTCAAATATATGTAAAATTTTATATTTTGGTATTTTATGTTTTTATTTTTTTATAAGCAGAAAATATTTTTTGTAAATAAGCGGTTTATGTTTATTAATTATTAATTGATTAAATTTGTCAATAAATCTTTTAAAAAACATAGAATTTTTTAAGATTAATTATAAAAATTCTCAGAATGTACTTAAAAAACTACAAAATTTCTAAGATAATTAATAAGTTACACACACAATTAAATTAAAAACTTTGAAAAATGTTGGCTAAAGTTTTTTATTAGTATACCTAGAAGTTGTGAAGCAATTTAAAAATTTTTTATATTGATGTTTAAAATTTTCCCTCATTCCAAAAATATTCAGTAAATTCGCTTCTTATACTTGTAATTCCTCCTAAAATATAATTGCCAATTCATCATCACTTATTCTCGTCATAATATTTCTACCTACTATGTATGTTCCGTAATGTGTATAATAATAATAATGTGTATGCAACGAAAGGCAAACTTCAAATGAATACAAAAAACACTAACACATACAAAGCTGAGTACATGTATACATTTTATGCCAGCATAATTAGACTCGTGTGTGAATAAAAGAACAAAAATTGTGCGGCTTAATAATTAGACTCGTGTGCGGAAGACCAATGAACATATGAATATCTTCATTGATGACCACGTTCACGCAGCTCTATATTATATATATATAGAAAAGCAAATAACTTATCATTAAAGATATATTAATACACTCGATATTTAACGTTAGTGAAATTTGTTGAACATTTATATTTAATGGTGTTATTATTATATGATTTTTTTATGAAATTTTTAATCAAAGTTTAATTAAATCAATGAGTTTTATTCCAAAGCTTACTTTAGATTAAATTTAAATTGGCTTATGGCTGGGAGTTTTAGAATATTCTTTTTTCTGATCATTTATTATAGGTAATTTTAGATTCAAGATTTTAAAACAGAATTACAATAATGTTTTGCAAAATCTAATAGTGAATTGCTGTTACTTTATCTTTCTTTGTGATTTGCTTCTTTTTATTAAGATTTTATTCCTTTTTTTAAATATGTATATGGATAAAGTTTATATTTTTGATGTCTTACGAACTTGAAGGTTAGTGATTCTTGCCACGATGCTAGACGGTCTGTCACCTTTGAAGGTTATTTGTGTCTCAAGATTTTTCTTCTAAATAGTTCAAACATTATTATTATTCCGTTCCTCAGTTGACAAAAGTATATATGCTTTCCCTTGAGGCTTCTTATCCTCGAGCTGCGTGTAGCATGTGACCAATAGTGTGTAGTATGCATTGCGATTCAGCAGTAACGCAACATACAACCGTTGACAAACTGCAAGCAAGATATTTTGTGTGTCGGTAATTTGACACTTCTACGTTTAATCAAGCGCAGTTGCACAATGTACTAAAATATGAATCACATTTATTAGCTTTTGATTATAAATATAAGCAACACAAAGTATCTGTTGCATTTAGGTATGCACTCATTGGATTTTAAAACTGTTGAACACATGCCATACGTAAATCGTGGGAAGCTAAATATGCTTACCCAACAATAATATGTATTTCTATTCCTTTACTCTTATGTTAAGGTACCCCTAAGAATTATTCTCATAATTAGTATATAAGTCAATGCCATTTAGTTTAAGAATCAATCACAAATACTCAAGCTTAGGAGCTACTAGTTAGCTCTAGGCAAATAATAAATAAGTTGAGAGTTCCTAGAGAGCACCAAAATTAATAAATTGTTTAAATTATATTTATACCTATTACATGCGTTTTATTTTTCAGAATGTTTGATACACTTGGAACTAATATGGCGAAATATGAATTTGACGTAGGAACTCGTAGTAGTTTAATTTCAGACTTTTTTCTTTTCATTATTTCAGGAATTACTAAAATATAATTTATGGTTCTTTTCGCTTACTGTTTAACCTTCTGAATGACTTTTGATCGTCAGAAAAATGTGTTACTAACTTAAGTAAGCTCTAAGTCCTGTTGACTGCGCAGTTGATTTCTAATGAGAAATCGATATAAAAAAAAGTACATAAGCACTCGCCTGCAGGTAATGCAAATATATAAAAAAATAATACTTCACTGAAATCAAGAGATTGAATTTTTTGCTAGTGCCGTATTACGCACATAATCTTACATATATATGTACATGTATATGTGCATGCATGCATATACATATATGATATGAAAAAAATATATATACATATATGAGTTTTTTTTCTCGCATGCTATTTATTTGGGAAGGCAAGCTAATTGAAGTATGCATTACAGAAAAAAAATAATTTTTGCGTAGAAGTAAAATACGATTGCAGCAAATATTTAAAAAGTTGCAATTTAGTTACTTGATTGAATTTTACCTAGCTTTATCATGAAACATATTTGCTAATAAAAGAAAATAGTGTTTACATTTTCGCAGAAAAATTGTATGCAAGTTTTCAGGTTTTAATATGTCAAAAATCGCAACAAAAATGTTTCGATCCGATAATTTTAGAATTATGGACGAACAGGAACCCGATTTTACTTTATTTTATTTTCACTTGCGCAATTTTTATTATTTGGCGTTACTGAACTCTGAATTAGATCGTTATTGACTTTAACTAGTGTGGCACGACCCACGATAAGCCGGGCAAGCGTTTAACCTTTTAAATCATGTGCATGATATATACCAATGAATTTCCCATCTAAATCTTCTATACCATAAAGATTTTTTCCGATCTTCTCTTTTATTTTACATTTTACGAACTTTTGCAAAAACTTCCGATCAAATCGCTTTGACATGTTACTGAGAACATGATTTTTCCTAAATACGATCTGTCCTACCTGAAAATTTATTGGTTTACTTCGTAAGTTATAGACTTTTGTTGCCTTTTCGTGAGTAACGCCTAGATTTTGTTTAATATTTTCTCTGATTTTTGCTAATTTTTTTACATTAGTTTGTACACTTATGTCTTCACCAGATAGGCATCCAAGCTTTTCTAATAATTTGTACGATGAACCATGCAAAATCATGTCTTGCCCGAACGTTGCATAATATGGGGAACAATTGATTGCCGAATGATGATCACTTCTGAGGATGGTCAGTATCCCAACCGCTATGATCTTTTTGGTCTTTCAAAAAATATCTTATCTTTGTCACAATCTCTCGATTGGCACGTTCCGATGCATTTGAGTGCGGTGCATAAAGCCCAGTTGTTACATGCTTTATTCCAAAATCAGCAATTTCTCTTGAAATAAATTTTTTATCGTTGTCCGAGTGAATGTATCTCGGAACGCCAAACGTTGCAAATAATTAATTTTGTAGGAAAAGAATAACTTTGGAAGATGATGCTACTTTAAGTAGCTTTAAAAATAACAATTTCGTCATGTGATCTAGGCAAATGAAAATCACTGGGATACGGTCCGAGAAAGTCACATTAAATCTTCTCAAAAGGCCTATATGGTAAAGTCTGGTCTCCCATTAAAGGCCTTGAAATTTTGTTTGTTGACTTAATGCATTTACAAATTTCGCAATAACTAACAAAGGTTTTAACATCAAGCACCATTGTAGGCCAAAATTTTTTTGTCGAATCCTATTTCAAGTTTTAAGAAAACCTCCATGACATGATGTATGTGAATCATGAGCCGATTCAATAATAACTTGAGCCAGCGATATTGGAATCCAAAGACGCCACAATTCTGCCTCATCATCTTCATTCCCGCTTCTAAATTGGACTTTTTTATAAACGAGGTTGTCACACATTTTAAGATCAGGCAAAGATCCTTATTGTCTCTAACATTTTTTCTGACCTCATCGTATTCTTTAAACTTGAAATCTGGAGACAAAAGATCTACTTCATAACACATTTTCGATAACGATATTTCATCGACGTCTATTCGAGATAAACAGTCGGCCACTACATTAAGATTTCCCTTCCTATGTTCAATCAAAAAATCGTATCGTTGTAATTGGAGGCTCCATCGAGCTAGGCGTCCGCTCAAGTCCTTTTGTGACATAAGCCATTTTAATGAAGAGTGATCAGTTAAAATGCGAAAAGGCATACGGACGGCAATATGGACGAAATTTCCTGAAACAAGCTAGAGCTGCCAGGCATTCTAACTCAGTGACAGTGTAGTTACTCTGTGCTTTGTTTAGCTTTTGGGAAAGGTACGATATTGGATGTTCTTTCCCCTGGTCATCGAGTTGGAATAAAATTCCACCAACGCCAAATTTAGATGCATCGCACTGAATAACAAAGCAGTTTTAGTTTTTCAAAAGAAGATTTTGCCACTTCAGTCAACTGAAAGGGTTTTATTGATTTTTTTAGGCAATCAGTAAGGGGTCCGGCAAGACCAGAAAAGTTTTTGATAAAACCCCTATACCAATTTTTCATACCGATGAATCTACGCACTTGTTTTGGCGTCTTTGGATAAGGAAATTCACCAATTGATTTAACCTTTTCCGGGTCTACTTTAAGACATCCATTTCCTATAACATGCCCTAAATACCTAATCTCTTTCTGACAAAATTTGCTTTTCTTTATGTTTATAGTAAGCTTAGCGTTCCTTAAGCACTTCGCCACTTCAGATAAAAGTTTTATATGGGATTTAAAATCTGGACTACAAACAAGTAAGTCGTCTAAGTATATAAAAACATTTTCCCTCATACGCGACGGTATGACCTTATCCATGAGGCGACTCTTGGTCTGTGGTTCGTTACAAAGCCCGAACAGCATATACTTATAGTGATATAAGGGTTTCCCCGGAATCGCAAATGTTTTCTCTTTGGACGATTCTGTAAGCTTAATTTGCAGAAATGCGTCCTTCAAATCAATTCCACTTATGAGGTGAGTATCTTTTAGCCTGCTCAATAAACCGTTTATATGCGGCAATATATATGAATCCTTTTTTGTCACTGAATTCAATTTCCTGCAATCTATAAATAATCTTACCTTGCCAGGTTTTCTGACCAATACAGCTAGAGAGCACCACGGCGAATTCGACTCTTCTGTAATGCCCATACTCAGTAACCTATCGATCTCCCTATAAGCTTCTTCCTGTCTAGGTAGCGATAATGGATAGTGCCTACTTTTGATTGGGCTGATATCACTAGTGTCGATGTGATGCTCTAACAGATTTATGCATCCTAGTCCAAGATGCTCATATGACGGAAATTCTTCAAATAATGTTTTTCTTCTGGAGAAAGTTCGTGAAAATTTCTAGTGGACTCGCAAGACAATTCAGCAATATACGAAGACTTCAATGGAACTAATTCTGGAGCCAAAACGAATTCACGCCAAAAGTCGATTCCCCAATACGCTTTCTGACTCAGTGAAGGGACTAAATTAAAATTTATCATTCGGGTTACAAACTTGAAAAATATGGGCAAGGTGCAAAACCCAATTAGCTTTTTTTTGAGTCACTGAGAAATTTATATGCTTTTTTAATGTTTTTAATAATTCAATGCAATTTTTTCCCAGAACGGATACGTTTGTCCCAGAATCAAGCAGATCTATTAATCTTTGATCGCCTACTTTTACCTTTGCAAAAGGCCTGTCGTCGGACCCATGAATAACAGTGGACTCTAAAACCTTTCTAAAATGTTTACGCATCTTAAATCGCTGTCTGCATTTCATTATTCTTAAACTTTGTTTTTTGAATGAATTGGATTAAAATTAGAATTATTTGTAAATAAATAATTTTCATGTGCTTCTGTTTGTGTTGAAATGGTACAAAATTGGGTTTTTTAGTCTCATCAGGAAAATTGAGAGAACTATTACAAACCTTTGAGTCTAATTTGACTTCGGGGGCTTGTGGGATGGACGAGTGTCGCCGGTAGCCATTTCGCCCATTTTTTTGTTTGCCTGCCTATGATCATTAGGGCATGTTGGAGTTAAGACGCCCTTATTTCCACATTTAAAACAAAATGGCTGCTGAATGTCTTTTGAACAATAAATGTATGAATGTCCATACGAAGCGCAATTCCAGCATTGAATATTGGAATAATCAAAGTTTTGTGTTTTCGTTCTATAAGCTAATGCTTCAATTTGGGGATCTTTGTTGTGTGCGTCATCCTCATCAGTCCGTGGAATCTCAATGTGGGCAACATTTCGAGAAAACGCCGCTGGGGTTTGAAACTTAGTGTCCCTAGTAACGTTTTCAGCTTTTCGAGCCATGCCACGAAATTCATTTAAGTCACTTGTAGCTGCTCTAAACAGTAAAAACCGCAAGTTAGGACTAAGGTTTTTCTTTATTTTATCTATACGGGTCCCATCTGATAATGGACTTTGCAGTCTAAGGTTTTAAGACATTAAAGTTGAATGGAAGCCATCATATGACTCTTTAAATTATTCTTTTCGCAATGACATTTTTAGCAGTATATCATGGTCAGACTCGAGATGACTAAAGTCGCAATAATGGATATGTGATAGATCTATTTTGTTTTGAGAAAAGCCAATACCAACTGTCTGCTTTTCCTTCTAACAAAACGTGGAAATTTGATATTAAGTGTTCTTATGAGCACCTAGATCTCGTGGTTAAGGTTTCCACTTTAAAAAGAAAATTCGCAACGGATCCAAGGCCATTAGACGACTGATGGCTATCTGCATTCTGTTATAATGGCCTATGTGAGTGGTTATCCGAACCGAATTGAGAAATACTATTGCGCAAGAAGCTAAGCCCTCGTCGATATTCCGCTCTAGTGTTACTCATAGACTGTTCCATTAAAACAATTAATGAATCAAAAGTCGCATTGTTGTTAGGATTCACATTGTTATTTGTGTTCTCAGGCTATATTGTCTTGCCTAGCAGTCAGTTCATACTGTGAATTTGGTATACGATTCGCACCACTTGCTGACATTCTTTAGCTCATTGGAGCATATGTTTGCGCAGTGGCAGAAAGCTTTTGGTTATCTAATATTTGTATATCATGAAAGAAGACAGAAGGTAAGTCATTTGAACTTTGATTTTCTTCTAACAATTTTGGTCCCGACGATTTTGTTGTAGACAAATTCAAACTTGTTGAGCTGTTATTTATTTCACTAGATTTTGCGTGGTCCATTTTCTTATTTACTGGGGAATGAACAACTACTGGTCGGTTCTTGTTAGGAATCGGATCTCGTAGTTCTATCGAAATGTTGTTTCGCGATGCTGACGAACTTTTTCCCCCTTTTCTTCGACTACTATAATTATTTAAGTTTCCTCGCGATGAATTTCTAGTGTTCATCACGGAAATTCGAGTAAATGGAATACCTTATATACATATGTCAAAAGACGAATTTGCACACCAAAAAAAAAAAACTTAAAGTATAAGATAACAAAAAAAGATTAAAATACCTTTGCAAAAAGCCAATCGTCGGACCCATGAATAACAGTGGACTCTAAAACCTTTCTGAAATGCTTACGCATTTGTGAATCCATGATAAATAAAATAAGTTCAACGATTTACAATATGTAAATAAAAACTACAAAATTTTATTTAAAAAACACTAACGCCAAAGTTTCATTTTCTTCTCCATTATCCAAGAATTATGCAACAATGTGGCACATTACGACAGTTATGGAGCTTCAAATATGAAGGGAAACACAAGCAATTCAAAATATATGCACATGTTATTACCTCAAGAAAGAATATACCGAAAAGTTTTTCTTTTAAGCAACAGATGCAGTTCGCAAATGTTTTACTTGAGAAGAAAAAAAACAGACGAATTGCTGTTAAAAACGCCGATTATGGACTCGAATATTAAAAAACAAATTGCAAATAAATTAAAGTTTCAAGAGAACAATTTTTCACTTTACTCGGCTACAAGTTTAACACAAACAAATTTGTATCAATATTTAATGGTGATTTCGAATTACATAAAATTTGCTTGGTTATAAAAACTTCAAATGATATACTTCTTTGCTGCAACAAAGCAACAACTTCTTTTAACATTCATTTTAATGCATTTGAGCTAACGTATATATCGAACACATATACCTTCATTAAAGTTAAAGATCTCGTTGGGCCTGGAATCGTGGAAACTGATAGAGGAGTTCATTTTTTAAAACTAAAAGAATTTTACAAAAATATTAACAGAAATTAAAAATGGATGAATGCGACGGCTCTGAACTAATAAATCTTTTCGCTAAGTGGAAGTCGGAACAATTTTATGAAAAGTTTAGAGGTAAGATATAAGCACCAGCGACCTAATGAATATAATCATATACAAAATATGTCTAAGATCTAGTTTATAATATAAAAATGTAATCTTTACAGAGCAGCATGTCACGGTAAATGTTTTAAAAATACTTATACCCATTCACATCGAAAAACTAATAAAAGACTTTCCAATTGGAGACCAGGCGTTGTTTGAAGAAAATTTATCAAAATGGAAAAGACAATGTGAAAATAATAGCAAACAATTAACAAATCAGCAAGAATTAATTGAGCCAAAACCATGTTCTTCTTTGGATTGCGCTGAATTCAAAGCTAAAGTTTCAATATTAGAAGTCCTGAAAAACACATATAATGGAAAAGAAATTATTAATTTCTATGAAAAAGAAAATATATTACACGAAGAGCAAAAAAAACTGTTAATCAGCACTATAACCAAATATATAGAGGCAAAAGGCATTGATTGCAGTGTTTCAGATTGTACTGAGATGGAAATTGAAATCTGCTTCATCTTTCCTACCAAAGAGTTGGTAAGTATTTTATACTAAAATTTGGTCTTAAAAAATTTTAAAATATTTATTATTTTCTCAGGCATTTTACTCAAATGGCAAACGCGGAAAAATATATTGTGACGACAAAAGCCCGTATGTCGTTTTTGCCACACATGTTTTTAACCAAAAACATATGTATATTTTGAATTATATAATTTGCGTCTAACCATAAATCATATTTTTATAGCTTTGCTATTTATGGCGCGGTAGGGGTTGAATTTTATTTTTCGTAACATAATTATCGACACTATTCCCGTTATGTTTTTCTTTTTTTGTTTTGATTAGCTCATCCTTTAAAAGCGACTTTGTTGTTGTTTTTTAAAATCAAGACGAGAAAATATGTATGTACATATATAGTTTGTTACTCACATTCAACCGCAATAACAAAAACAAAACAATAAATATACTCATATGAATACATATGTATGTATATGAAATATTTATTTTATTATTTAATTAATTAAAGTTTGTTTTCAGTGATCGTTTGTATTTTATCACTATAATATCTGCAATATATCAGACTTTTTCAAGTATGTATGTATATATGTACATATGTGTATGCAAGTAAAAAACCACCACCATTTGTGTACATTAGTGAGACATTGTATTAATTGTTGTCGGACTATTTAAGTGATGAAGGCATAGCACTGGTCACTAAAAAAACTGTTCCGACAGCGATTGATGATGTTCTAAGCTAATGTACACAACATTGCCCTCCTTCGTCGGTTAGCAGAAACATCGGCGAAGTAAAACAATTAATAAAATGCCTGCCAATACAGCTTATCAAAGTTAATGCGTCTACCTAACACCGGAGACGCCACAACACTGCTATACAAATTAACATAACGCGCAAAGCAGAGTTGTAAAAGAGTTAAGCCTTCTACATTTTCAACATCTATCTTCTCTACTCTATCCCTCTCTCTGAGTTCCGGCACAATTCACTGCATACGTAGGGGTCATCCCCTGAGTGCTGGTCCTAATAAAAAAAAAAAAAAAAAAAAAAAAAAAAAATTTACAGCATATATGTACGTATGTATATTAATTTAATATACAGAGTATATAAGCACACACTAAGTTGTTTTATCACTTTATTTTCGAATTATATGCCGTAAATACTAAATATTATTACATTTTATTAAATTTAAGCGTGCTTTCATGTATCATTTTCCACTAAAAACTGAACTTTTTTTGCTTTCTGTTTTGTATACTTTCATAACAAAGACACTAATGTTGTCTCTTTTTCACGATGTTTCTTTAACTTGAATATTTTCACAACTACAATGAGCGTTCACACACGATATGAATTTTTGTCGCACAATTTTTGTTCTTTTCTTCCCACACAAGACTAATTCAATTTGCATTTTTTAATTCGCCATTGCTCCCACCTTATATAAATTCGCCTTGAACACGACCAAAAATAATCAACACCTTAATAGCGACATCTAGTTGTTATTTCTCCTTGAGGGGCGAATATAATAATCAATTTTTATTGGCCAAGGCGAATTCAGTATCAGATGGATGCAGTGGCGAATTCGGATGAATTTATCCATTGTCCACACTGTCAAATTTGGTGCATATTTTCCGGCGGCATTTTCATGTAATTTTGAATGCATGGAGAATTTAGACAGCGTAGGATATGAATTCGCCGTTTACACAAACAAAATGTAGGTTGTTTGTTTTGTTGTTGAATTGTTGTAGTCGTGCATATACCTGGTAATGAATTTGCCTTGATATTAACTAACGCAGGTAACCAGATGCGACGAAAAAAAAATTGTCTTGGACAAGGCAAATTCGTTACCAGGTATATGCACGACTACAACATTTCAACAACAAAACAAACAATCGGCATTTTGTTTGTGTAAACGGCGAATTCATATCCTACGCTGTCAAAATTCTCCATGCATTCAAAATTACATGAAAATGCCGCCGGAAAATATGCACCAAATTTGACAGTGTGGGCAATGGATACATTCATCCGAATTCGCCACTGCATCCATCTGATACTGAATTCGCCTTGGACTTGAATCATATTTTATTTGTCATAAACTGGCATCGTGAAAAAGATACAAGATTAAATTTAATAATATTTAATAATATTAAGTATTTACGGCATATAGGTAATTCGAAAATAAAGTAATAAAACAATTTAATGTGTGCTTATATATTCTGTATCATGGTCTAATAATCAGGTCTACGCCAAGGCGAATTAACACCAGGTAGTCGCAAGGCGAATTAAAGACTTCGCTTTGATCTGAGTTGTCAAAACAAATGCGTCAATGTGTGGTATAAAATTCAATATTAATATTTAAACTTTGTTGAAATTCGTTAGCTTTGATATTATTTTGTTTTTATAGCTTTGCTATTTATGGCGCGGTAGGGGTTGAATTTTATTTTTCGTAACATAATTATCGACACTATTCCCGTTATGTTTTTCTTTTTTTGTTTTGATTAGCTCATCCTTTAAAAGCGACTTTGTTGTTGTTTTTTAAAATCAAGACGAGAAAATATGTATGTACATATATAGTTTGTTACTCACATTCAACCGCAATAACAAAAACAAAACAATAAATATACTCATATGAATACATATGTATGTATGTGAAATATTTATTTTATTATTTAATTAATTAAAGTTTGTTTTCAGTGATCGTTTGTATTTTATCACTATAATATCTGCAATATATCAGACTTTTTCAAGTATGTATGTATATATGTACATATGTGTATGCAAGTAAAAAACCACCACCATTTGGAAAATTTACAGCATATATGTACGTATGTATATTAATTTAATATACAGAGTATATAAGCACACACTAAGTTGTTTTATCACTTTATTTTCGAATTATATGCCGTAAATACTAAATATTATTACATTTTATTAAATTTAAGCGTGCTTTCATGTATCATTTTCCACTAAAAACTGAACTTTTTTTGCTTTCTGTTTTGTATACTTTCATAACAAAGACACTAATGTTGTCTCTTTTTCACGATGTTTCTTTAACTTGAATATTTTCACAACTACAATGAGCGTTCACACACGATATGAATTTTTGTCGCACAATTTTTGTTCTTTTCTTCCCACACAAGACTAATTCAATTTGCATTTTTTAATTCGCCATTGCTCCCACCTTATATAAATTCGCCTTGAACACGACCAAAAATAATCAACACCTTAATAGCGACATCTAGTTGTTATTTCTCCTTGAGGGGCGAATATAATAATCAATTTATATTGGCCAAGGCGAATTCAGTATCAGATGGATGCAGTGGCGAATTCGGATGAATTTATCCATTGTCCACACTGTCAAATTTGGTGCATATTTTCCGGCGGCATTTTCATGTAATTTTGAATGCATGGAGAATTTAGACAGCGTAGGATATGAATTCGCCGTTTACACAAACAAAATGTAGGTTGTTTGTTTTGTTGTTGAATTGTTGTAGTCGTGCATATACCTGGTAATGAATTTGCCTTGATATTAACTAACGCAGGTAACCAGATGCGACGAAAAAAAAATTGTCTTGGACAAGGCAAATTCGTTACCAGGTATATGCACGACTACAACATTTCAACAACAAAACAAACAATCGGCATTTTGTTTGTGTAAACGGCGAATTCATATCCTACGCTGTCAAAATTCTCCATGCATTCAAAATTACATGAAAATGCCGCCGGAAAATATGCACCAAATTTGACAGTGTGGGCAATGGATACATTCATCCGAATTCGCCACTGCATCCATCTGATACTGAATTCGCCTTGGACTTGAATCATATTTTATTTGTCATAAACTGGCATCGTGAAAAAGATACAAGATTAAATTTAATAATATTTAATAATATTAAGTATTTACGGCATATAGGTAATTCGAAAATAAAGTAATAAAACAATTTAATGTGTGCTTATATACTCTGTATCATGGTCTAATAATCAGGTCTACGCCAAGGCGAATTAACACCAGGTAGTCGCAAGGCGAATTAAAGACTTCGCTTTGATCTGAGTTGTCAAAACAAATGCGTCAATGTGTGTGAATGTGTGGTATAAAATTCAATATTAATATTTAAACTTTGTTGAAATTCGTTAGCTTTGATATTATTTTGTTTTTTTTATTATTATTTTTCCAAATTAATTCATTATTCCTTCACTATGTATTGTAAACAATAAAAAAAAGCTAACCCAACTTTTAAACATACTCAATTTTTGACATCTCAGATTCAAGACACCTCTCTTCAATTTTTGACATCTCAGATTCACAGCTGGTCTATGTTTTGGCTAATGAGGCCACCTGGTCTTTAATTCGCCTTGGTCTACGCAAGAAGGAATATGGTTTTGTGTAGGGTTGTGTTTTGACCGTTAAATAATCTGCAAAAAAATGGATAAGTATTACAGCATGCTCTGGATATTAAATTTATAACCATACATACATTCGTACATATATGCTGTAAGTTTGCCAAATGGTTTAATTTGGATACAAATAAATAATTAAACATGCAATCAACAATAAAAACCAATGCCCAAAAATGTAGGGAGTACCGAGGCAAAAAAGTCAAAGGAAAAGAAGCGGCCCAACCCGGGACAAAAATAAAAAAAGAAGAAACCAGGGCAGAGCGAGTAAAAACATTAAATAAAAAGTATTAAGCATACCATAGAAGTTGTGAGCGTTGGTACAACTCATCTAGTAATCAAATTGTATGTTTTTCCACAAGCAATATAATTAAGCGTGCGATCTCATGTACAACATCATTTTGGAACAAAGTATGTATGAACATATTTACAAAGTAAAGACGGTATTAAATATTGTTGCGTCTGTCATCCGAAAATAATATTACCATTAAATGTTCACTGTTAGGATATCCCAACAATAATAATAAATACAGGTGCTAAATACATAAAATAATGTATGTTTGTATGTAAATAAGATTCACAAACGTTCTAACTGGGTTGAACCACATGCTCAAGTTGTACCAACGGCCGCAACGTTTATATATATGTATATATATATATATATATATACTTAAACATTTATATATACATATGTATGTATATTGTTGGTCATAAGTAGAAAGGCCCTAACTTTTTTTACGAAATTGAGTTTTTCAATGAATCGAATACATTTCACTCAAATACACCTCGTCACAAAAATTTATTGCAATAGTGTAAAATTAACGATTTTACAAGCAATTGTAGAATCATAGTTGTATTGAGATCGTTACAGTTTCTATTATGTTTTTTGTTTTGTTTTCTCCTGTAAAGTTAAAATTATTCAAGTTAGAGCCTTTCTACTTGTGATCATCGATATACTCATATGCTTATTGTCATATAAATTCATTAAAGCCTTAATTTACATACATTGAAAAAATTTTACTGAGAATCAAAAAAAGCTCATGATAAATTTACAAATATTTCTCAAAAATTTTATGTTAAAGTTTATGATAAACGTTTTTATGGTAAACTTTTTCAATTTTCAATTTAACTTAGAACTTTAATAAATTTATAGGAAGATACACTATCGGTCGTAAACATACTTCATGGTGATACATATATTTTTTCATACGATGGAGAGCATTAGTAAATTATCCAATTCGTATAAAAGTATTGAATATTAAAAACAAATATGTATGTACTTACAATGAACTATGTATCTATATACATACATATATAAAAATAAGTGTACACTTTGATGTAACCACTAACTGCGAAAACGGGTAAACCGATTTCCACCAAAATTTCAGGGTACGTTGGGGTTGATCTGTAGATGGTTTATGTGACGTTTGCATGAAATCGGCCCCGTGGTTCCGGAGATATGGCATTTAGATTTTCCTATATATTTCCATACAAATATCAACAAAATGCCCTCTACTTTCCATATTATGATTTTTTATTGTCAAAACCATGGATTGTAATATCTATGTAGGATGACTAACAGCGTTGCCGCTTTGGAAATTTTTGAAATTTTCAGTGTTGCCACTTTCATACAAATATCAATATACATAGACATATACATATATATAATATAATAAGTGAACATACATATACATATACATATAAACATACATATACATTTACATATATGTACATATAAACATACTTATTCATACACATATACTTATACACATACATATACATTTACATATACATATGTATACATATACATATATTTATACATATACATATACATTTTCATATACATAAACATATACATATGTATACATATACATATATTTATACATATACATATGTATACATATACATATACATACATATACATATGCATACACATACATATGCATATACTTATACATATGTATACATTTACATATACATTTACATATATGGATGTACATATAAACATACTTATGCATACACATACACTTATACATATACTTATACACATACATATACATATGTATACATATACATATGTATACATATACATATACAACGAGTATAACATATATACATACATATGTACATATAAACATACATATACATACATACACATATACGCAAAAATAAGTGAACATACATATATGTACATATAAACATACATATATGTACATATATGTACATATAAACATACATATATATATATACATACACATATAAGTACATTTACATATACATATACATAAAATAAGTGAACATACATACATATACATATAAACATACATACATATACATGTACATATACATATACATGTACATATGTATACATATACATGTACATATACATATACATGTACAACATATACATATACATAACATATTCTTATGAAAGTTTTTATGCATATTGGGTAGGAATGAGAATAGGTTCTAAAGTATATTTTTAATCGCTAGGGGCACGAGAAATTATTTACATGGCCAAACAACGTTTGCCGGGCCATCTAGAAATTCTCTAGAAATTATTTACATGCCAAAACAACGTTTGCCGGGCCATCTAGTGCATGTATAAAATTTGTTTTTGTGATGTATCTACTTGGGATGTGACATTGAGTAAATAAAATCGATTAATTAATAATAGATTTATATTTAATAAATAATCCATTATTGTGAAAAATCGATTTTTTCTGTTATTCGAAAAATTGCATACTTTTTTCATAATTATACAATTAAGAGACTTATATTAACAATTTATTAGAATAAAAATCCAGTACATATACATAAATATTGAAAACATATCACTTGATCAAATTTTCCTTAGTGCCTGTCCATACCAGTCAACATTTGAGTTTGTTTATGAGAGAGGTATGATGAATGCAAAAGGGTACAATGTTTGACGTACATGGATTTTATCCGAATATTGACATATGGGAATAGATTTTTTTTATTGCTTTCATGTGAACTAATTTTTTAACTCTCTTTGGTGCGGTTTATACAAGCCGAACGAGTGATTTAAGTGTAAATTTTGTATGAAAAGCACTCATTTTTTTGAGTGGTTTTGATACAAAATTTACACGAGCCTTTCTCCATTTTTTTGATTGAATGTACATCTCTCACATGTATTTTTACAATTATTTATTTTGATTAGAGTTTTCTTGCTAATTTTGTTACAAATTTTGTGTAACTTAAATAGTTTAGTAACATTTTCCATCAAATTGAAAGAAAATATCTAAACGCTTATAGCCAAGATTTCAAGGTTTCTTTTAAAGTATATCATGCATTCCTATGTGGTAAATTTGCAAAGATATTTGAAGTTAAATTTGATACTTCGAAGCTACAAAATTATTGGAGATTTATAATAGGCGCCTATCATCTATAAACCTATAATGAAAATTTCACATAGTATAATTTTATGAATACAACTTTATGAAATTTTGCTTAAAAA
The DNA here is from genome assembly GCA_947311025.1 of Lypha dubia. Lineage (NCBI taxonomy): Eukaryota > Metazoa > Arthropoda > Insecta > Diptera > Tachinidae > Lypha > Lypha dubia. Next base: position 96,795,742 of record OX371260.1, on the reverse strand, counting down.
TGATTTATGAAACTGTTTTAAGTTTTTTTTATTTATGAATATGGCTGTTAATATTCAATAGCTATTGTATGCTTTAAACATGAAATAAGAATTTTTTATAATTTAGACCGATAGTATAACGAATATTTTTTTTATTGAAAGCATACATACATATGTAGGTATTTAAATCGATAAATATATTTTTTCTTAATATTGATTAATAGCCGTGCTGATTATATGAAGGAATATCGACGGAAAATTAAATTGAAAAATGATTGTATTCGGTTAAGAGATCAATATGAGCATCCAGAAGAAGTTATTCAAAATAGCTCTAATAACACATTTCAAAATCCTTATCAGCAGTTTAGCAACTGCGCACAGCCACAAGCAATATATTATCATGATACGGCTATTCCATCTGATGGAAATTGTTTCTTTTTCTCTATAATAAAAATTATGAATCTCTCAACTTCGCCTTTGCAAATCCGTCGCGAGCTTCTTGCTTCGCCGTTTGTAAACTCTTGCATTGACCCAGACGGTGTAAGATCAATTCTAAGCAGTGAAACAGAGTATGCAGAAATGGATTGCATTGGAATATTTGCTAAAGTTTATCATCAAAACATTTGTATACATAATCATTATGTTAACGCCATAACTATGAAAGAAGAAAAGCAATTCCTTCATTACACAGTTAATGACTCACAACGTTTCTTACATTTACATCTTCGTGACCTACATTTCACACCATTAATTGAAGTTGAAGATTTAAGTATTAATAATGATAATAATAATATACCAGATAATCAACATATTGAAAATATGTCCTTTGAGATATCTTCTGCTGTCGATCTTGAAGCTGACGATATTATTCGAGATAATGATAATAGAGACGTTTTTTACAACGATATGTACAACATTAAAATTCCGGCCTACACAAACCATTATGAATACACCAATGGTCATCTACAGTTTTACAACATATTTAAAAAAAATTCGTTTGGCCATTCTTGTGCAGTTTGCGACAGGCTTTGGTGGGAAAAAGATTTGAAAAATACTACTCATATTCATGAAGATATTCTGCAAGTTCTACTGCCAGTAAATATTGAAATACTTGAATGTTTTTTTATTTAGCAATATTTAATTCACTATGTTTTACCAAAACAATTATTTCAGAACTACGTTTCCGCCACTTCAGTTAAAGTATGCTCTACGTGTAAGAAAGCTATAGATAAAGGCAAAGTTCCGCAATTATCAACGTACAATGGTTTTTCATTTCCAATAATTCCGCCTCATCTGCCAAAGCTGAATCTTGTCGAACAGCGTCTTATTTCTCCGAGAATCCCCTTCATGCAAATAAGAAGACTAAGACATGTAAACGGTCAATATGGCATTTATGGTCAGATTATTAACGTTCCTGTAGAAGTAAATACAATGGTGAATCAATTACCAAGAAATATTGAAGATGATCACTGTTTCTATGTACATATCAAAAAAAAATTAATCCACAAAACGAGCTATGTTCATGGACTTATTAACAAAACACGTATAAAACAATGGTTAACCTACTTGGTAAAAACTCCGCTCTATGTTCATGAGAATATCACAATCAATGAAACAATTCTAAATAGTTATCAAGTTGGTAATGAACTTGCTGACGATGATATTAGTGAACATGTTCCGATCGAAGATAATCTCACAGCTCAACAACAAAGTCTTATGTGGGATGAAGATAAGATGTTGCACATTGCACCTGGCGAAAAAAGCGTTCCTCGTAGTATATTATTTGATAAATATGCTGAGGAGCTTTCATTTCCAACTATATATGGTGGGCAATTTCGAATTTATAAAGATGGATGTAACGTTACTTCATTTATGCAAGCTACCAGTGAACTTCGCCGCACAGATCGCCGTGCTATTGACCCGCAACATCTCTTGTACATAGCAGCTAAAATCATGAGGGAACGAGTCAGCAGCTCTATTAAAGTAGCTTTTAAACACGTTGGACACAATACTAAAATTACCAAAGAAAATATACAGTCTGAAGATTACATTAACAATTGTATAGAAAGTAATCTTGCGTTTCTTCGTTGTTTACCTAATTCTGCTTGGTACTGGGCTGATCGAAAGAAAGATCTTTTTGCAATGATAAGACAATTAGGAGCTCCAACTGCTTTCATGACACTTAGTGCAAATGAAACAGGATGGATAGATTTGCTCAGATTGCTGCACAAACTAAAAAGTAATGGTTCAGAAATTTCACCTCAGTTGTTGTCGGAGATGTCATATGTACACAAAGCTCAATTAGTTAATGACGATGCAGTTACCTGTGCAATTTACTTTAACAAGTTGGTTAATTGTTTATTAAGTATTTGGATGTTGAAAAAAGGAAATCCATTTGGCATGTATAGAGTGAAACATTACTTTAAAAGAATTGAATTCCAGCACCGTGGTAGCCCCCATGCCCACATTCTTTTATGGCTGGATAATGTTGTCGAAGATTTATTGAGCAACTGTAAAGATTTTATTGAAATGGTTGATAGATTAGTTTCAGTAGCCGAATCAGAAGCATCAGGAAATATGAAACTCCAAACACACAAACATACATTTACATGCTACAAAAAAATGGATCCTAATAAAAAAGATAACTGTAGATTTGGGGCACCATTTTTACCATCCCGCAATACAATAACATTGATGCCAATGAAGGAGACTGATTCTGATTATTCTTCTGAAATCTTTAAGGACTACAAAAGACATTACGACATTCTTAGAGAAAACTTGGAGAATTTTGATTATGAAGATTTTGACCATTTTTATACCCATAATAATATTGCTTCTGATAACCATTACTATAAAATTATACGTGCGGGTATTGCCCGACCAAAGCTGCTTTATCGGAGGTCACCATCTGAAAAATGGCATAATACTTTTAACCCCTTTGTTTTTCATCACTTACAATCGAATATGGATTTTCAAATAATTCAAGACGAGTATGCTTGTGCTGCTTATGTCGTTGAGTATGTTAACAAACATAATAGGGGCATCAGCAATTTACAACGCATGATAATTAAAATTATGGACGAAAATCCAGAGTTTGATATCGTAGATATTACAAAAAAATTAAGTATTGATGTACTTCATGCTATAGAAATGTCTGCACAAGAAGCTGCATGGTATTTGCTACGAGAACCAATGGCTAAAGCATCTGAAGCAACAGTTTACATACCAACGATATACCCAACCGAACGTCTGAGAATACGAAAAACTTTAAAAGATTTAAATGATTTGGATGATGACTGCACAAACATATGGAAAGAAAATTGGTTTGATAAGTACGAGAAAAGGCCAGATATTATGGAAAACATTACTTTATCACAGTTTGTTGCTAATTATAATAGAAATAAGAAAGGAGAGTACTACAAAAGAAAAATGCCAAGAATTATTAGATACCGGAACTATGATGTGGCTAAGAATTTCAATGATTATAGACGAGAAATGGTATTACTGCACATTCCTTTCAGAAGTGAAGACAACGATATTCTTGCTGAAAATAAATTTATTCAAATTTATGAAGATAACAAATACTTGATTTTAGAACGCAGAAAAGAGTTTGAAAGTAATTTAGATTTTGAAAAGACTCTTGAAATCTGCAGACAGTTAGGTAGAGAAGATGATGAAAATGAAGTTTTGGAAACCGAAGTTAACGTGATTTTTGAAGCTGATCCTTATAAAAGATTAATGGTAGACTGTAACTCTTCCGTTAATGCTGATATACAAAATTCAATTCTTAACAAACTTGGGGCCATTGCAAAAAAAAGAGAAAATTTAATGGATACTCAACAATTTTACAACTTAATGAGGTCGGCCAACAGTGAACAAAAGGAACTGTTGCTGCATATTATATCTCATCTTCAAACTCAAAATCAAGGTCCACTTCAAGTTTTTTTCACTGGGCCTGCTGGCAGTGGTAAGACTTTTGTAATAAAACTTATAATGGAAGTATATAATAGATTTAGTGACAATGATGGATACTGCAATTCCTATATTACTTGCGCTTCTACTGGTAAGGCTGCTGTGGCGATTGATGGTACTACGGTGCATACTGCTCTGAAAATTTCGATTTCGAAACTACTTCCTTTGACATCTGAAATGTTACATTTGTACAGATCCCTGTTTAGATATGTCAAGGTATTGATTATTGATGAGATTAGTATGATTAGTGCTGAACTGTTAGCCAAAATTGATTTGCGTCTAAAGCAAATTACGGGAAATCACAATGCTGATTTTGGAAGTATCGACATAATTTTAATAGGCGATTTGCGACAAGCACCACCTGTGAGAGCAACATTAATATATAAACCAATTAGAACGCGAATGGTTGGTCCACATTTATGGCGAAGTCTCAAGTTTTTCCAATTAAACCAAGTCATGAGACAGGCTAATGCTACTTTTTCTTCCATATTAACAAAGATAGGCAATGGAAATATTTTACAACAATTTGAACTGGAGATCATCGAATCAAGATTTTTCAAAAAATCAGAAGTTAAACGATTAAGTCCTCATGGTGTACGTTTATTTCAAACAAATCTAGCTGTTGATCGTTACAACAATACGATTTTGCATGCTGCTGCAGAGAAAGTTATTTCAATAGCAAATGATGTAATAATTGGATCAAGAAGTTCAGAACACGAAGCTTCTATTCGATTACTACTGCATAAAATGTCTGTTATTGATACAGGTGGATTACCTTACCAAATCACCTTAGTAAAAGGAAAATATTACCTTATCACAACAAACATCGATGTGACTGATGGCTTAGTAAATGGCGCAGTTGGTAAATTAGTTCTCGTAAATTTCAATGAAGACAATGTCGTTTGCCGAATTTGGCTTGAATTTGTCGGTTCACCAAAAGTCGGGCTAAAAGCGAGAAAAAAATCCGCTTCACTTGTTGTCCAAAGCAAAGTTGACAATCTTGCTGTACCTATTGAATTTCGAACATCAAACATCACAATTTCAAGGAATAAAGCATTTATTGTAAAACGTAAACACTTCCCTTTAATATCAGCTTGTGCTATGACCATCCATAAGTCACAAGGTGGTACTTTTGAACAAATTGTTTATGAATATGAAAAAAAACATCAGCAAGAACTTGTTTATGTTGCACTTTCTCGCGTTACTAGCATCGAAGGTTTATTCATTGTTACACCTGACGATGATGCAACTAAATTTAGATTTCATCACAATCGAATACAAGCTGCGTCAACTAAATCTTTGATGCAAGAGTATAAAAGGCTGTCGTTGAATAAACTACAAACTAAAACGCAAACTATCCTTGATTTTATTCGCAACAACAGAGGTATATCTCTATACACATTTAACGTTCAAAGCATTAGGAAACATTCGATTGATTTAAATGACTCTGTTACACAAAAGAGCAACATTTTATTATTATCAGAGACATGGTTGGACAATGAAAATGAATGTGATGTACCAAATTTCAATTGCATTACTCACTTTAAACGTAACTTTGTTCGTTCAGGTGGAGTTGCAATATATCAAAACAAAAATGATACGGCTAATGTTATAACATCGAACATGGGGGTGATTATGAACAATATCCGAGACTTACACGTAAGAAGTACAAGTGTTGCAGATATATGCGCAGCAGAGTGTGTACTTGAAAATGGTTTTTCTATAATCATGGCAGTTATCTACGTCTCTCCGAATCAGAAATTAATAGACATCCAAGAATTTATTCACAGAGCGCTGTTAGACTATTCAAAAGGTGCATCTCAGACGCTTAGAAGATACAACAAAAATTCATATGAAGTACCACTCATTTTGGCAGGCGATTTCAACATCAATTTCTCCAAAAACAATTCTGAGCCATTAGTACGATTTCTTTTGGATGAATTTGATTTAAAAATTAACAATGATCCAGTACAATATACAACAAAATGCAACACCACTATTGATGCAATTTTTTCCAGACACCTTGAAAAAATCCAATCGCAAACATATGTATCATATTTTAGCTATCACAAACCAATAATTACTGCACTAGATTGTAATGATTGAGTTTTGAAGTTAATGTGTTAATGCAGTAATTATTGGTTTGTGATAGCTAAAAAAATATGATACATATGTTTGCGATTGGATTTTTTCAAGGTGTCTGGAAAAAATTGCATCAATTGTGGTGTTGCATTTTGTTGTATATTGTACTAGATCATTGTTAATTTTTTTTATTTTAATTAATTAAAGTTTGTTTTCACTGATCGTTTGTATTTTATCACTATAATATCTGCAATATATCAGAATTTATCACGTATGTATATATATGTATGTATATGTACATATGTGTGTATGCAAGTAAAAAACCACCACAATTTGGCAAATTTACATCATATTCGCCTTGCAAGAAACGAAATTGCTTTTTTTTAATTTGATTTCAACTTTAACAAAAAACCGAAAATATTATCTGTACATACATATGTACATACTTACTTCTTCTTATTCGCCTTCGTTCCTTATAAAAAAAAATGAGCAAAGCTATAACCGGGTGTCCTAAGACACCTCTCTTCTTTTTTGTATACAATTATTAGATACCCCTTAAGGGAAATTAATTGAATTAATCCCCACTATTGTAGTTTTAAATGAATTCAAATTAATCATTTAAAGTTAACGGATAAATTAACTACCACCATTGGTAGATATGAAATAAATAGTAACTTACCCTCACACAGCGTTGCACAACCCAGCCATCGAACAGCCGGTCACACACACAATGTAGAGTGCGGTTGTGGGTGTATCTTGTGTGTGCCAGCATTTAGCTACAAAAGGCGACACATGAGTTGATTGAGGTGAGTTGGTTGGCAGCTGCTAATGCGGTAAGACCTCTTGTTAAACTTGTTTAATAAGAGCAATTATAACATTTATTTGTGCGAACTGAGTTCTGTTGTGGTGTGTGTTGGTCCGGCTACATTCGAATTTAGTGAAGGAGGGTGAATAGTGGTGTGTGTGTTGGTCCGACATCACTAGACAGTCTACTTCGGTACAAAACGACTGTAACTAACAGCATGTTTATAGAAGACAACAAAATTAAAACGCGACCAGCCGATACAAAGACGGCTACGTAAGAAATAGCGTCCATAGAACACGACGATATTTTGTCGTGTGACTTACGTAGTTTCGCGTAGATGTCAATTTTGTGTCAAAACGTGAAGTTGCCAACGTGTTTAAAAAATGTTTTTATTTATATTTTTTCATGCAGAATTATATATTTAAATTAAAAAACGCAACCCTAACTAGTGTTAACAAAAAAAAAATTGTGATATAAATTTCATGTTTTAACAAATTTTATTGTGTTTTACCAAATTGTGTTACTTTTTAACAAATAAAAAATGTTTGCGTCATTAGAACTTGCATTTTCTAGTGAATCTAGTGAAAGTGAAAATGAAGACACCCGCCTATCCCGAAGAAATTTAAGAGACGCTTCAAATGTTCTGGAATTACCGGAAGATCGGTAAGTTCTTATCAATAAAATAATTGTATGATTATATAAAAATCTTTCTTGTTTAGCTTTGTAGCAAACTTCCGCGTTAATAAGGAAACATTTAAAATTTTGCTTGACGAGATGGCACCAAAGTTAAAAACATCCTACAGAAATACCCACATTTTGCCAACAAATCAACTAGCAACGTTCCTAACATTTCTCGCTACCGGTGGATATCAAGCGTCAATAGGCAATGAGAGCACATCAGCAATGTGTAAGTCGAATGTCTCAAAAATTATAGAGGAATGCTTAGATATTTTCGAAGATGTTCTCTGCGCAAAATGGATTTGTTTATCTAAAAGCATAGAGCTAGAAAATATAGCTAAAGAAAGCTTTTATAGCAAAGGTGGTATACCCGGCGTTGTAGGATGCGTTGATGGTACCCATATCCGCATTAAGTCACCGGGAAAGGATTTTATGCATTTATATCACAACTATAAGGGGTTCTATAGTATTAATGTGATGGTGGTTAGTATACATTTTTTAGTAATATAAATAAATAGACAAATTTATTAAAAGCAATAACCAACTAGATATGTGATCATCGTATGGTGATAACATTTGTAGACGCTAGACACCCAGGACGTAATCATGACGCATTCGTGTGGGAGCAGAGTGAAGCCCATAATTACTTTCAATCCAATTATTTAAAAGGAAAACGAAATACATGGCTTTTAGGTTTGTCGTTAAACTCATTTGAATTTTTAGTAATCTCTATTCTGTTGTTGCCAATAAGTTACTATATTACTCTTCTTTAATATTATATGTATATGATTTTTAATTTTTATTTACAGGTGATGGTGGTTATAAATTGCAGCCATATTTACTAAAGCCGTATAGAAATCCAACTTCCTCTCATGAAAGAAAATTCAATGAAAAACATTGTCAGTTGCGGAATATAATTGAACGCTGTTTTGGAGTTTTGAAAAATCGTTTTAGGTGTTTGATAGGTTCTAGAGGGCTCCATTATTCTCCCGGAAAAGTAAGCAAAATGGTTAATGTCTGTTGTGCACTACACAATATGTGCATATTTTACAAAAATAATTGGACGGAACTTGATTGCACATCAACAAATGAAACCCCTGTAGAAGATGAAGAAGCAGAAGAATATTCGAATGAGAATATGATGGTGGAAAGAGCTCTAAGGGATCAAATTGCTCGGAACCTGTAAAGTAACACTTGTAAAACTATGTATATGTACATTTGTATTACGCCTTTTAAATAAAGAATTTTTATTTATTAAAAACAAAAAAATATACATACATATGTAATTCATTTAATTAATAAAAATAGTAACTAAGGTATGAAAAAATTAATTTAATAACAATTCAAGAACACATAACAAAATTGCTTTGTTAATAAAACCAAACGTTTAATGTATAAACATAAGAACATACATCGGGAAAACATACCTGATGACGAAATTCATTTTCGATATTAGACGGCTCTTAATTATCAGAAATGTGCCATAAAATGTCGACAATGGATTTCGCCATCAACTTCATTGATTCACTCAATGCTTTAAGACTTGCGGCTTGCGCTTTTATAGCCTCTGAGCACTCTACTACAGCTGCCGCACAATCTTTCACTGCTGCTGCGCACTCTTTTGAATGTTCAGCTTGCCTTTTAATTGCGTCTAGAGTGTGACACTGAACGTCCAATTGTTCGCGCAAAAGTTTGAATCGCTCTTGTCCCTCTGTAACAGCCACACTATCTTTGCACTTTCTCTTTCTTCGTGACGATTCTGCTGCTTTATTGGTTGCATTAGACATGCGATATGGTTGAATTGCACCGTGATTTAATATTCTTGGCAAACTGTCTGACTTTTCGCTTAAGGCCTCAACTTGTTCAACCATTTTTGATGCCATAGAAGATGAGGTCGGAGTCACAACTGCCACGTTTTGCGTACTTCTAGGCGGAGTTCTATCAAACAAGTTTTTATTGACTTCCTTTGAGACATCAATATTTTTTTGACAGCCAAAAACTTTCCCCGTTGGTGCAGCAGCAGCTGAAATATTACATATCCTGTCTATGTCTATTTCTAATTTCGTCAAATTGCTTACGTTGCAAGGTCCACCGCCTGTTTCGCGAAGGCTTCTGTTGTTGTCGGAAATTTTCTTCTTCAGCCGACATTTAAGGTCTGTCCAGACCTAAAATGAATATGAATACCAGTTATATATATATACATGTATGTGTGTACAAAGGGAATTCTATTAAATATACATACCTTTTTCCATTCGTTATCACTTCTTGATGGGGGACCGTATGCATTTATTTTCATTGCCACCGCATCCCATGTACACGTCACAGAAGCTTTGCTGTTTCCGAACTGAGGACTTCCTGTGGCCAGGTGAGGAAACTCTTCCATGCAGGCGACTAATTGTGCAAACTGCATTGCTGTTGTGATTTTAACACTAAATAGATGCATAAATTTTTAATATATAGATTTCGTTGTTATGTATGAATGTATGTATACCACTTTTTTGCTGAATTTTCCATTTTTAATTTTTATTTTTATGTTGCTGTTGTTTATTTTCTCTGAATTTTATTTCTTTTGTTTTAATTTTTTTTAAGACGACTAGAATTTTTTAGCCGTCTACATTGACGTTTATGACGAGTCAAAGCGTGATATACAAACCAAAATTAAATGACAGCTGTTACGTGTTTTAACAAAATCGTCAACAGTCGCCATCTACAAACCAAAAAGAACAAAACGATAAAATATTAGCGCTTATTACGGGCGAAACGTGTTCTACAAACATGCTGTAACTCTCAGAGAACACGGTGCGTTATTGTTGTGAGTGTTGGTCCGACAAAAATAGAACACTGACAGTGAGATAGATAGCTAATGGTGTGTGTGTTGGCTACGGCACCAAGAGCGATCTATACACTGCTCTCTTGCGCCTGAGGGACTAAAGAATTATACCAAAATAAATAAACTACCCGTATAATTGAGATACGAACTAACATTAAGAGAAATAAAGTGATAAGTATTATAACGTACAATAAACACTTTCCAGCATTTTCTCTTAAGAAGAAGTAAACGAATCTGTTAAGGACCCCGGACAACGCTGATCCTACCCCAGCTTCAAAGCGGCAAAACGTGTCGTTACAGTGGCGCCCGAGCAGGGACAGTGCATTTTCCAATCAACACTGACTTTGCATTTTCAAGCAGAAAAATTTTTATTAAATTAAAGTTTTATAAAAAAAAAAAAACCAAACACAACAATCAGAAAGATTTTTGGTTTAAAACAAAACACAAACAAATACAACAAGCAGCGATATAATTTTGTCGAGACTGTACCTCCCTCGTGACACATAAGCAAAAACAATTATTGCGTGAAGAAAAAAATTTGCTACAACTGTACGCCGCCAACAAAAACAAATTGATATTTGTCAGCGACGCAGTTTGTTAAGCAACAACAAAACAACAAAATATTTTAACAAAGAAACTGAAAATAAACCAGCATAACTTCTTTTTTTGTTGTCAAACGGTACACTTCTGATTCACGAACAAAAGTAAGAATATTGTTTGTATGCATAATTGATATTTGCCCACGACGCAGTTTGGCTGACAACAACAAAATATTGTATCAAAGAAATTGAAATAAACCAGCCTGACTTCTTTTGCTTGATATCAAACGGTAAAATTTTAGGTATGTAAGAAATAATTCCACAAAGCACTTTGACTACAACTGTACATCGGAACAAGAATTTACAACGGTTCACGTAAACGTTTCTTTTTGCCTACATGTACAAACCAACAATCTACAGATACATACATACATATGTATATATTCGCAGCAATTTAAAGGCTACAAATATTACTTCACAAAAATATACATATATATAAATATTTACAAAAAATAAAACACATTTAAAAATCTTCGAAAGAAAAACCCATCTACAAAAAAATTTTTCTTGTCAACATGTTGAAGACTACGTGGATTTACTCCCTGAAAAAGGATGAGTTAGTCCAATACCTGACGCAGTTTGAACTAGAAACAACAGGCACCGTGCAAGAATTAAGAAAACGCTTCGCCAAGTTTGTTGCAGCTGAACATGAGGACGCTCAACGAACAATACTACTGGCGCTACAAAATAAACATGATTGTAGTTCCACATCGTCAACTAGGCTACAACTACCCGAGGGTGCGATAGATAATTTGCCGGCTTCACCAGCTAAAAGCGAACTTTCTGGAACATCTCGCCAAGCTATAGCAAACGATATCCCACAAAAGACAACATTCGAACACAGGATTATGGTAATCTATACCATCAGAAGATGGGGCTTAAAATATGATGGAGGTAAGAATCCCTTGGAATTCGTCGAGCGAGTGGAAGAACTAGCGGGTACGTATCAAATAAATTTAAATGATGTTTTAAAAGTAATTTGTGAGTTTCTCCGAGATAAATCTCTCCTGTGGTACAGGAACAACAATAAGCAGTGCACAGAGTGGGAAACGTTCAAACACGACTTATGTGATTTTTTCCTACCGCCACGCTATTTTGAAAAGCTGGAAGACGAAATCCGAAAGCGAGTCCAGCGGCCACGTGAGCCGTTTAAAGAGTATGTCTTGGTATTACAAAACCTGATGCGCCACACAAACCTCACGGCTGAACAACAGGTTGAACGTATTTTCCATAATGCCCAACCCGACTACCAACGATACATTCGTAGAATTGATTTCAAAACACTCGAAGAGCTAATACTTCTTGCCACAGATTTTGAAAGTATTCCCGCCAATTCTGCCCCACAGCGCAATGAACACCATCGTATCGTTCTCCACCACTCGTCGACAAATCATCCTAATGACCACAAATCTGAATCTCCGAAAAATGGGACATCAATCAGATGGGAAGATGATAAGTTGAAAGCCACTATTTGCCTTGATCACAACTTGGTCACCGCCGTTATTGACACAGGTGCTACCCGAAATTTCACAGACCGTCATATGCCAGAATGGTGAGGAAGCCAATATATCTGGAAGTAGATATAGATGTCTTTCTGGCCGATGGCGCTAAAAGAAAAGTATCACGAGCAGTGAAGTGTCCTGTCACCTTTGGCAGCCGAACCGCCCTACACGAGTTCCTCATCATGCCAGGGACTACCGAACATATCTTGTTGGGACTGAATTTCTTGAAAAATTTTGATACTACCATATCCTGTGCTGGTTTATCCACTACCTCAAAAACCTGTGCTGGGCTAAACTGGTGTCAGGATAATTCAGACAACAACATAAACCCCACTGCTACGGTTACTTCTACAGCGGAAATCCAAACCCCGATCAAAAGTCAGCACCAGATCGACGATTTTTCGCAAACAAGCTACCCAAATTCCAGAAAATCCATGGCTTATCTACAGCGGCATTACACACAATCGTTATGAAGGACGACGTAGAAAGTGGCCAAACAATAGATAACAACGCTTGTCGATGGCTCCAAAACCTCCTCGAGGGGATACGCCAACGCCCACAAGAATTTCCTGACTACCGCATTATCAATCACCAACAATCACCAGGCATTTTGCTAGAGAATTGAATAATGAAGATAGCTACCCCTGGAAATTATGCGTGGCCACACCCTGGCGACAACATGTACTTTAACCGCCATCAGCCTACTGTCGGACATTTTGGCATCCGAAAAACTCTACACAAAATAGCACAACGACACTACTGGCCAGGTATGGCTTGCGGCGTCAGTCGTTATGTGCGGCATTGTATTAGTTGCCAACAATTTAAAGTCTCGCAACAGCAACAGGCAGATCGAATCAGTAATCAACGACCTGTCAATAAAGAGCAAAACAAATATAACACCCTGATGAAACATAATAGCAAAAAGTTTAAAGAGTTGAGGAAAAGGTTCCGACATAATACGAAGAAGAAACAGGAAAAGATCAAACACATGGTCTTCTTATCAGATGACGACAACTTTCCCAGTACGAGCCGAGGGAGAGCAAACGCTACCACCACCCCGCCTAAGTACCAACAACAACGGGCCGAGATATTGCGTCATCAAACCGCACAAGCCACACAGCATGCAGCTGGCCCAAGACGTAAGACGCTGTCCTATTTTAATATAAAGACCCAACAACCTCCCCGTCAGCTACAACGCATGCTCAGGCCACCCGCTGCAAAAATGGCTATCAATAGTGACTCAGAAGAGCCACACATACCATCACCATCTTCAACAACCTCTTCGTCTTCAACCCCATCATCCTCGTCAAGTTCATCAGCCAAGTCGTCAACATCATCGACAAAATCAAAAGCTATTGTATGGTTGCCGGAAGCAGCATCGCCACCGACAACACCACGCCTTTCGAACGAAGCCCTCGCCATAACACGCCATCAACTCCCAGAGGCTTTGCAGAGGGAGCTGCACGAGAGGATGTAGTGCCCACTTCGGCCTTCACGGGAAAAGCTATTGCGCCGCATCAACAGCCAGTGCTTTCGGATCACAATCTTCAGGGATGGGCGCTGCCATATTGTGTGCCAGAAATCTTGAATCCGGAGAGAGGAGAGGCAGTGTGACGACAAAATTCCGTATGTCGTTTTTCCCACACAGGTTTTTAACAAAAAACATATATTTTGAATTATATAATTTGCGTCTAACCATAAATCATATTTGTATACAATTATTAGATACCCCTTAAGGGAAATTAATTCAATTAATCCCCACTATTGTAGTTTTAAATGAATTCAAATTAATAATTTAAAGTTAACGGATAAATTAACTACCATCATTGGTATATATGAAATAAATAGTAACTTACCCTTACACACAGCGCTGCACAACCCAGCCATCTAACAGCCGATCACACACACAACTTATGCACAAAGTATGAGTGCGGTTGTGTGTGTATATTGCGTGTGCCAGCATTTAGCTACAAAAGGCGACACATGAGTTGATTGAGTTGAGTTGGTAGGCAGCTGCTAATGCGGTAAGACCTCTTGTTAAACTTGTTTAATAAGAGCAATTATAACATTTATTTGTGCGAACTGAATTCTGTTGTGGTGTGTGTTGGTCTGGCTACAACCGAATTTAGTGAAGGAGGTTGAATAGTGGTGTGTGTGTGTTGGTCCGACATCACTAGACAGTCTACTTCGGTACAAAACGACTGTAACTAACTCTCAGAGAACACGGTGCGTTATTGTTGTGAGTGTTGGTCCGACAACCAGTGTTGCCAGGTGTGGGGATTTCTCCCCAAATTGGGGATTTTAGCTGACTTTTGGGGACAGATTTTCATGGGGAGGGATTTGGGGATTTTTTATTTTCATTATACCTATGTATAAATTTTGCATTATATTACTCTTTGCTTTCATATATTTACATATAAGTATGTAAAGTTTAAAATTTCATTTCTTTTAACATCACATTTATCACTAGACAAATTGATCGTGCATGTAGACACTGGGTAAGGGTTTAAACAATTTTGTTCTGCAACCATTTTGCTGGGTTTAAATATTTTGACATTAAGCGCTGTGGCCATGTCTTGTATGTATATGTGAACAATAAATGTATGTATGTAAAAATATGATACAAAAAAGTATAACGGGAAATATCATACAAAAGTGATAAGCAGAAAGTAAAAACAGTTTGTAGTTTGGTAAAAAATCTTAAAAAAGGAAACGTGCACTTTAAAATGGAAAAAAATTATAAAAGAAATTTTAATCAATCTTGGTCAAAGGAAGAGTGGGGAAGAGGTAATTTAAAATTATTACTGAATTATATGCAATAATATAAGTTTTAATAATAGGCTGGCTTGTTTCTGCCGAAGAGGCTCCCGCATAGAGTATCAATGAATCAAACAATGGTGCTTGGTGCAAAGTCTGTAAGATCCACCTGCAATGTCACAAAAAGGATTGAAAAAGACATGCAATGACAGAAAAGCATAAAGTGAATACAAGTTCCCTTAAACCAAAAAATTCAATTGAGAACTATGGTAAGTTTAATATATGTACTTTAAAATAAGAATGATTTTCAAATAAAGCTAGAAACATACATAGTATGTACATACATATGTATATACATACATATATATGTTAATTCATATAACTTTTGTTGCAGGTATATTAAAATCTACAAAAGAAAGCAAAATATTTGAAATCAAAATGGCCATGTACATAGCAACACATTCCAGTATAAAAGCAATTGATCATCTTTGCGGCTTATTTCCAAAAACAATGCAATTGGATAACAATACCATTGTACCCAAAATACACAGGACAAAATGTTCGGCAATAATAAAATTTGTCATAGCACCAACTCTACTGGAACAGTTGATATTAAATGTGGGTGAGGGTAAATACTCTTTGTTGGTAGATGAGTCAACTGATATACATATGTATCAAGAGTCAAGTGGCTAGCAGTTTGCATTCGATATTTTAATACGAAAGAGGTAAAACTTATGACAGAATTTTTAGGTATTTTGGTAGTGGCGGAGGCAACATCTGAGGCGTTATTTAAAAGCCTTTCAGATTACTTAAAAAAGTTGGGATTATCTCTGAAAAACTTAACTGCGGTTGGAACAGACGGTGCGAGCAATATGTGCGGTTCAAGAAAGTTTTAAAACCAGAATATATTGAATTCGATATTGAAAAAATGAATATACTAATTGACGATAAGGAAAATTATTTGAACGTTGCTGAAATTGATGTTGGCATAGAATGTTCAGAGGAATTAGAACTGCTGTCACTTTCGGACCAAATGGAGTTTAAACAAATTTGTTTAAAATATTTAACTGTACTAGCGAAAGAAATGCTAAAATGATTCCCTGATAGTATGAAAAATTTTGAATTATTTAAAAATTTACAATTTAAAAGCATAAAAAAAAGAATAGATTTGATTCCGTGTGTGGAATTTTAAAATATTCTATGGACTCAAAAGTTCCATTGAGCATATACGAAAGCCAATGGCATAAAATTATACATATTGATTGGGAGAAATATAAATAAAACTGCTTGCCCAAAAACATATTCGACTTTTGGAAAATAGTATATCAATACGAAGATAATGCTGGAAATCATTTTTTTCGTGAAATCGCTCTTGCTGTGTTTCATCTTTTAGTTATGCCAATAAGTAATGCTTTTGTGAAAAGAATATTTTCATCCATGAACACTACAAAAACTAAACTCAGGAATAAGCTGCAGTATGAAATGTTGGAGTCATTAATTAGAATCAAATCTCATTTAAATATTAATAAAATCTGCTGCCATAAATTTCAAGTGCCTGAAGCAATGATAACAAAATTTAATACACAAAATATGTACAAGCCAGCCCTAGAAGACCCAGACGAGGCAGACGCATGCGAAGTCTTTACTTTTGAAAATGATTTACAAGCATAAAATATACTATGTATGCATATATTACGCTTACGTAAATCAAAATAATGCATTAACATAAATAAATGTATGTAATAAAATACGTAAAACTAATACAAAATTGTTTTTTATTGAATGATAATGCTTAATATACATATATTTATTGGGGAAAAAATCGGGGATTTTCAGTTTTTAAATGGGGATTTTTGGGGACAACACTCTTTAATTTGGGGGCATGAGGCAATATTTACCTGGCTACACTGCCGACAACAATAGAACACTGACAGTGAGCAGCGTTGTCAACTTGGTGCGTTTCGCACCTTTTTTGGTGCTTTTCTAAATGTTTTGTGCGAAAAATATCTGAGTTGGTGCGTGGTGCGCTTTTTCTTTAATTTTGGTGCGTTTTTTTTAGTATGAGAAAAAAGAATTTTGTACAAAAAATACAACTGTTTCAATACCATTTCATTCAATTTGTGTACAATTTTTACAATCAATTTTACAGACCACAATAAGAACAACCAGTAATGATATTTAAGACGTACCAAAACATATGCACATAGTAAAACCGTCTTGTTGTAGATAATTTGTATTATGAAACATTTCATTATATGGAATTTGCTGTCCCTTTTAGATTTTCATAGTACATAATTGGTTTTGTAGTAAAAGTTTCTGTCGAGTCTGTTAAAGAGCTTAGCAAAAACAAAGTATTCTCGAGACTAGCGATCATTGTTCGTTTTTTATAAAATGCATAAAAAATGCGTTTATATAAAGTGTTGTAACACTAAAATTAATAAAATTTCTATTTACTAAAAGAAATATTTACAGTTAGTGTCAATAATGGAGTATAAAAAAGGAGATCATAAGCGAAATACAAAAAGATTTGGGAATCACAATGTGAGTTTAAGCAATGGATTCGGCCTTGACCAAATAATAACACAAGAGCAAGATGCTGTTATTGCAAATGCGACACACGTCTAAATATCCACCCTTGTTCAGCATGCTGGAACACGGATACACATTGCAGCTTTAAGCCCATTTAGCTACAACCGACATCAACAACCAGCATTGTACAAAATGTTTTATCCCATTGCAAATATGATATCATGCCATTAGCAGTACAATTTGAATACGATGTCGAAATATTGTCTAGTATTGCAAAAGGGTGGAGAATGATTCACTTCATACATTGGCACAATATTATATCAACTAAAGTTAAATGTTGTAAAGACGCAAAATTGATTCAATAAAAATTTTCAATAAAAAATACTTGAACTTGGTGCGGTTTTTGTTAAATGGCGCGTTTTTTTCACCATTTTGGTGCCTTTTGAAATTTCAAAGTTGACAACGCTGACAGTGAGATAGATAGCTAATGGTGTGTGCACGGTTGCCAGATTTGACAATCTATCGTCATTTTGACGATTTCAGATGCCAAAACAGGCAGTTTGACGACGTGACGATTTTGGTCATATATATGACGATTTTTAAACAATCATAAGTTGGCAGCGTTGTACAGAACATTGACATTACCATGATGTAATAAACAATGTGGCAGCGCTACGAAAGCTGAATATTTTTTGCTCTACTTATTAGGTCGCTTCAAATGTCAAAGAGCTTGTTATATTTTTGAGCATTCTATAACTACAAAAACGTTGGCTCTTACATTACACCAACGTATAGCTTATATCTACAACTTCAACGGTCGGCTAAATAGGCCTTAAAACTCTTGATGTTCATAATTTATCAACTGTTATTAACATACATTCATTTGTGTCAATATTTTAAAGCACGCCAAAAACTTGAACTTGAATGAGATTGTTCCTATGTACATACGTATATATATTTAAATTGTTACACAAAATTTATGAAAATGGAAAGTGTGAGATCATTAAAAATTGTAGAATGTTTTACGTAGAAGTGTGTGAGCAAGTTTTATTGAGATTTGACTTTGGAGACAGATTCAAAGCATTAAGCTAAATTAATCCCTACATTCTTATAAAAGAAAATAACAATTCATTTAATGATATTCTTAAAGTATTTTCACAATTTGTTAAAGAACGTGAAAGACAGGAAATTGAATCTGAGTTCAGACAAATTTAATTAAATTTAGAATAATTCTTCCCGGATACGGACATAAAACTTAGATTTTTGGAAAAATATTTCAGTGATGAATAAAAACTCTAGTCTTTTATATCCCACGTTAACTAATTTTATTAAAAAATATTGGTTTAACCACATTCTTCGGCAAATGCAGAAATAGTGCTTAGCCAAGTTAATTCAATAAGACAAAAGTTAGAAATCGGTTAAAGGAAGCTTCTTTGGAGGCAATTTTATATACTAAGGATCATTTAAAATTAAACAAGTGTAATTGTTTTAACATGGTAGTAGTACCTGATTTAATTAAACGGTTCAACTCCAATATATATGTTTAATTTTTACAAATGTGTTGTAACATGAATAATAATAATGTCATCGTTTTTAATTTTATCACTAAATTCTCTAAAAATTTAAACTTGCTAATATTTTGTGGATGTGGTATGTAGCTATTGTATTAAAAAATGCACAAAACACCTGTTTATACTTTGTTTCAACAGTTGATCTCTTTATTGATAAGAATTTACTTTATTTTATATAAAAACCCTTGAATTTTATTTGTTATGTTTTGTTAAATAAAATGTTTGAAAAAATTGTGATTTTATATTCGACGATTTATTGACGACTTCGGAAAACTGTTTTGACGATTCAGACGATTGTACGCTAAAAATTTGACGAATTCGGACCCATTTCATCTGGCAACTATGGGTGTGTGTGTTGGCTACGGCACCAAGAGCGATCTATACAGCGTTGCCATTTTGGTGCTTTTCGGGTATTTTTTGGTGCTTTTTTACTTATGCAATACCCGAAATATTGTTAAATACCCGTTTTTGAAAAGCGGGTATTTATAGTGCTTTTAAGAATTTCTCACAGTGCTTTTAGGTGCGTTTTAAATAATCAACATTTTTCACCATTTTCCTACTATTCTTTAAACACACCTAATACTTTTTTTAACCAACGGCGTATAATTTGCATCTATATTTTGATTAGTACTCCCAAACTGTTAAGAGTTTGAATTCTAGAATTTCTCAAGCATTTTTTTTTTAATTCGTTCAGCAATATATATGATTTATTTGTTTAGCAGTGTTCTTACTCATAGCTGCCAGATTTGACGATTTATCGTCATTTTGACGATTTTTAGTCCTAAAAATGACTTAGTGACGATGAGACGATTTATACTTTAATTTTGACGATTTTAAATAATTGAAGTTTGCAACATTTATTTGTACTATTAAAGCAAGCTTGAAATGCTGAAAATTGTCATGAGAAACGTTTTAAAAACTAGTTTGCTTAAAACTGAAAAATTTTATTTAATTGATTATAAAAGCAAAAGCTATTTTTTAAATTTTTGAAGACATTTATTAAGGAATATTTGCCAGAGACGTTTTGGAAGAAGCATAAATAAATGCAAAAGAAAACCATGATATTAGTAATAATTGTGTTAATTTTTATATAGAGCTTTTTGATCAGATATTATCAAGATTTTATTTTAAAAATAATGTAAAGCTCTTCGCCAAATTAATACATTTAATATTATTAATGAAGAAAACAGTTATTTTTCTGAAATTATAAAAGAATTTCCCTATTTTATAGAAGATAGTGAAAGCCAAGAGCTACAAACTGAGTTCAGACAATTAAAATTATTGTCCTGATGAAAACATATAACTATTGGATTTTTGAAAAAAAAAATATCAGAGATGCAATCTAGATTGGGATTCTAGTCTTTTGTTTCCGGTTTTGACTAAATTTATAACAAAAATCCTATTTTTACCACATTCTTCAGCAAATGTGGAAATAACATTTAGTCAGGTAAACATTAATAAGAATAAAGTAAGAAATTCATTGAAAAAGTCGTCTTTGGAAGCAAAAACAAAAGATTATTTAAAGCTAAGCAAATGTAGCTGATATGATCTAGCAGTTTTACCTGAATTAATCAATATGGTTAATTGCAATATATATTTATAAAATATATTGAGCCTTACTATGGTTCTCGAGTCGACTTCGACTGTTGTAATAGATTAAAAGAACTCGTAGTAATGTTTAATTAATCAGCGGTCGAAGTCGATTCGAGAATCGTAATAAGGCCCATTATACATATCGTACTTGGTCAACAAGAAGGTATTAACTCAAAACTTTTAAAATTTCATTTTTTCGCAAGAAAGTGATGTACAGTGATTATATCTACCCACTGTAAAAATATTACACCATTTTTCAAAAAAAAAAAAAAAAAAAAAAATACAGTTGCATCTCTCTTTGTGATAGAAGAGTAGTATTAAAAAAAAGTTTTTTGTCTCTACTGAAAATTTTAAAATTTTGAGTTAATACCCTCTTGTTGATCAAGTGTGATATACATACATATGTATGTATGTATATGTATACAAGTCTATTTTCTTTAACAATTATAAATTTATTGTATAAATTTTATTGTAGTTTTTATACATTTTTAGAAAAAGTGTTTCAAAAAATTAAATTTAAAATGCAGATTTTACTAAATTGGAAAAAAATAAGGATTGAATTTTTTTTATTTTTTTCCATACAATGTATATATATATTTCAAAGTATTGAAAAACATGCAACATATTTACATGTGATTTTATTGTGTATTCTAATTGTAGTATCTGATCGCTGTATTTAAAAGAATGCTGTTTTATTGATAATATTTGTTGATTTACCAGTTTTGTTAAGTTTTGCCTCTGATAAAATATGTTTTGTTGGTAAAAAAAGCGAGGTTTTTCATTTGACGTTTTTATGACGATTTAAATAAGCTATACTGACGATAATGACGATTTTTGCCCAAAAATATGACGATATTACCTCAAAAAATCTGGCAGCTATGATCTTACTTTCAATATTAGTACATATCCTTTGATTTGTTTGTTGTGCAAATTTAAGCAAGAAAGTGCCTTGGTTATTATCAAGCTGCACAGTTATTAAAAGTAAGTTCTTCATTGATGTTAAAGTTCATATGTGTTAAAGTTCATCATCTAACAATGGCTTTCCCTTAGATCGAAAAACAAATACATATATTCTTATAGAAAAGCTTGGGAAAATGATGCAGCTTTTAAAAGGTGGCTTAGATCAGCAAAAGATGAACTAAAAGCATATTTTATTTGTTGTAATTGTGAAATAAATGCACGATAAAGCGATTTACTCCGAAAAAGTCACACAAAAAGCCATGAAAAAGCGACAGATCTGTCTTTTAATCAACCAGACCCAAAACAAAATTATGTTAGTGCTTTTGTACCCGAAATTTTTTTCATTTTTACCCTATTTCCATGGGCTCACAGTGCTTTTGATGTTGCAAGAGTTGGCATCACTGGATCTATATATAGACTGCTCTCTTGCTCCTGAGGGACTAGAGAATTATACCAAAACAAATAAACTACCCGTATAATTGAGATACGAACTAACATTAAGAGAAATAAAGTGATACGTATTATAACGTACAATAAACACTTTCCAGCATTTTCTCTTAATTCGAAGAAGTAAACAAATCTGTTAACGACCCAGGACAACGCTGAGCCTACCCCAGCTTCAAAGCGGAAAAACGTGTCGTTACAATATAATAAGCTGGCTTATTTGAAACGCCTTTCCAAAGGCATTTTTAAGAAAGAAGAATGTTTATCTGAAGAGGTTTGCGAACAAGGTACGCTTAAAAAATTTTATTTATTTAAGTAGATTAGAGCGCGTCAATTTGAGGCCTTTCATACAGGGAAAGTTTACTTTGCAAAGTTTCAGCTGGTAGAAAGACAGAAATAGAATATATTCCCTATCTGTCTTTCTACCAGAAATAGAATATATTCCCTCTCTGTCTTTCTACCAGCTGAATGAAAACTTTGAAGAGTAAATTTTCCCTGTGTGAAAGGGCTTTTTGTTCTGTCAAAACAACGTGATAAAATTCATACTGAAAAAATTATGTTTCTTTTAAGATCACAAGTAGCTAATTCATATATATCGAAACAAATAAATGATATAGAAAAGTGTAATGAAGGTATAATAAAACAAAACAATTAATACTGGTTTTTAATTAATGTGCTTTTTGTATTTTATTTTATAGAAGCAAAAATTTTAACAACTCTTTGGAATTTACACCACCTATTTCCTCCACAACAAAAAGTTCAAGTTGAATCATCTGGTGCAAAAGTACGAAAAAAACATTCAATTTTACTCACAAGAAGGGTTTGCTATCATCAGTTCTACTAAAGAAGAACTTGATGTGAAGTTAAAACTTCTTAAATTACAGGCTCGCAATATACAACCAAAATTATTAATTATTGGTGAAATTAATAAGGTTAACGATATTTTTGTTTATATCAAAAATATTAAATATCCAGTTTTAACGATTTTAAATGCAGTTGATACATTATTCAAAATTTTTTTTGTATTCAATCTGAAATACCCCGAGGAATCAGAAGTGTTTTACAACTTTATTCAAACTTTTTTTTATGATTTGCCAACGACAAAAAAATATTCTAAAGTTTCAACCATCAAACATGATATATAAAATTTAAAATTATAAAAATCTTTTCCAAATAACGCATATTTTTCTACTTTATTATTAATTATTTTTTACTTTTTAATCCGAATATTTGACGAATTTATTTAATTTGTGTTCTATGTATCCACAATTTCATTGCACAAATGAGTAAATTGACATGTGAATATTAATATTTTTTAATATAAATAAATTTTTGTTTTAAATAGCCTGAAAAGGAATTCTCTGTGATTTTATTTATTTTGCTTGTGGGGAAGTGGGGAAGCACTACTAGGTAAACAAAAATTTTTTTTAATACATTAAGAAAATCCAATAACATTCTTTGTGACTTTTATCAATTTTTTAATTGACTTCAAACATAGTTTCTAATATGCATAATATCTGCCTGAACAAATAAAACATTTGATTTTGTTATTAATATTAATAACTCTATTTGTGGGTTTTATTAAACATTTGTTTGCCATTTTCAAGTCTTCCTTATTAAGTTTCTTATTTGATTTAATTAAACGTATTATAAGAATATGTGGAAAAGCTTAAATATATTTTTAATTGCTTTAATTTTAATTGTTTGTTTGAATTTTTCTATGATATTCTATAACGGTTTTTTGTAGATATATATTAATTTAAGAAAGAAAAAAATTTTTTTTTTCTATTACTTATTTACGAATTGTGGTTGTTAGTTTTACAAATTTCGTGATAGGTCCCATTCCAGTTAAAAATGTAAATGGGATTATGAATTTAGTAATTGAATGCGAAATAAATTTTTTCTGTGTGATGTTGTTATTCGAAGGGTTTCTGTAGTTGCTGATACTATTGTTGTTGTTCAAATTGTTGCTATTTGTATTACGATCCGTTTTGAAACAATTCTCTTTTCATTTCGTTTCATTTTTATTCTATGTTCGGTTGCCATCTTTTTTCAGATAACGTTTTTTCTCATTGTTTTTTGTATATATGTATGTATAAAATTTTCACCGTCTTTTTTTTTCTTTCAAATTTGGTACAGTTGTACAAAAAAAAGTTAGTACATACCTATATGTATATGTATACTACCTACATATTTTAATAAATTTTAATGAGCTTTAATTATGTTTTATGTTTCAAATATGATTTTCATTTGTTAAGATTTCATTAGTGTTTTTAAGTATATTTTACTTTATACGTTGGTAGTTTTTGCTTTATATTTAGTTTTCTTTTTATTTATTAGTTTTCATTATCCGTTTTTAAGTAAAAAAATTATTTATATTTAATTATTTATTTAATAACGAAAATATATCGTCTTTCGCAAAAAAAAAGAAGAAAAACGACTAGGTCGCAAAATTTCTTTTGCTCCAAAATATCACTTATTTTCAACTGCCAAACAATCAAATTGTTGCTGGCAAACTTTATTACTTTTTTTTTGAGAGCAGAAAAATATATTTATTTTTAAAGTCCAAATTTGCTTTTATTTTCCAGCAGGAAAAATATTTTCACTTTTCTGCTGTCTTTTCCAACGACAGTTGCTTGCCTCGTCAAAAAACCACACCCATATAAATACAGTACAAAAAAACCGGCAGCGTAAAGGACGTCTCGGTCGCCATGTGGTGGATGGTAGCAACGAATTGAAAACACTTGTTTCTTTATCGATGGTTATAGGCAAACTCGAGAAGTTTATTTAAGTTGTCTTACTTCTACTCATGGTGGAATAATAAGGTGCGCGTATCAACGCAACAACAAAAAACGACATGCATTTTGTTTGTGTAAAATTCATTCAAAATTGTCAAAACAAAGCTGTATACAAAACAAAACAAAAGTTGTTTTGTATGTATTTATTGGTTATGCAAAAACAAAAAGCATAACGTAAACAAAAATATTCATGATGGCGGCCAAAAATGTAAACAACTTTTGACAAGACCGAATTAACTTACCATATTTTTGCAGATTATTTAACGGTCAAAACACAACCCTACAAAAAACCATATTCCTTCTTGCGCAGACCTGATTATTAGACCATGCTTCTACTTATTCTTAAAATGTGTTATACTTAAAGGTGTTACCATAGTGTTAATAAAAGTAGTAACAATGTTGTATTGCTTATGTGTACTAAATCATTTATGGCCAATGTTGCCATTACAATTGTGTCGTTGGTCTGTTGTCCTGTATAACCATTTCTGTTGGTTGTCCGATATGTTACTTGGAATTTTTTCCATAAAATTTTCAATATTCGGTTTTGAGTTTTTTGTAGTGTTGTGCTATATTTCACTCCTCCCCAAGCTGCTATACCGTGTCGAATATATGACTCAGTTAAAGAAAAATATGCCTGCCTTAGAACATTTTATGATGCACAGTTGCTTAAATGGTATAGCATGTAAGATGTTTGTCTAAGCTTTTTTTGCAAATGTTCAATGTGTGTTTTCCATTTAAAGCTGCTGTCAACATATACTCCAAGATACTTATATGTTTCAACTTTCTCTATTATTGTTGAGCATGTCTCAATAAAGTTTCTATTGTTGGAGGATACTTTACGATGTAAACAGTCATTGTTGTGATATATTATGTTTGTTTACGCGCTTGGTAGATGACGTGGTTTTATGTGCATAACTTTTGTTTTGTTAGCATTAATTATAAGGCCGTTGTCATGACACCATTTTGTTGCTGCATCTAGTCGTTTTTGCATTATTTCTGTTGCATTCAAAATGTTTTTATTTGCATTAATAATGGCAGTGTCATCTGCATATGCATATGTTTTACAGTTTGTAAAGCATTTTAGCATGTCATTTGCGTAGATCTATAATTATATATAAAACCGAATGTGTGTCTGTTTGTTTGTTCCTTATAGGAGGCCAAACCCCTGGACCGATCTTCCTGAAATTTTTACAGTATTTAACTGGAACTCTCGGATGAATTATAGGCTACTTTTTTTCAACCACACCCACTTTTACGCCCATTTTTTGAAATTATGTTACTCCTACCACGTAGTTTTTAACAGATTTTATAAAGTAAAGTGAGCATAACTTCGCCATTTGTGGATCAATTTTCAAAATTCTTTCAGCATATGGAAAAGGTGCATTAAATTTTTTTTTTAAATTGTGCGTAGTGGCAGGGTGTCGCAAATGGCCCGCCACAATAATTGTTTATCAAATAACTTCGCCATTTTTAAGCCAATTTTCAAAATTATTTTTGCATATGGAAAAGGTCCAGAATATTTTGTTGTTTTTATAAATTGTTTGTTGGGTCGACCGGGGGGGTAGTAGGGCGTTGCAAATGGCCCACCACAATAATTGATTATCAAATAACTTCGCCATATTTTGGGCATTTTTTGACCTACGTCGATGATATTTGGCATAATTTGGAATACGTACCAGGAGAAAAGTGGGTGGAACCACGCACCTTTTTAGGAAAACCAAACCCTTGGACCGATCTTCCTGAAATTTTCACAGCATGTTACTGTTACTCTGGAAGGAATAATAAGCTATATGAAGTTTTGATTGGACAAAGAGGCGTGGCACCGCCCATATAACCCAAAAATTTAAATCGCCATATTTTTGGCATTTTTTTACCTACGTCGATGATATTTGGTACATATGGTAGTGGCATAATTTTGAATACGTACCAGGAGAAAAGTAGGTGGAACCACGCACCTTTTTAGGAAAACTAAAAATCGTAATATAGTGTGGAGAAAAAGGTGTAGTGTTTATATATTTAAAATGGACCTGCCTATTAAGGTTTGCCGGCGCTTAAAAACGCCACTGGCAATAAAATTCAAAGGCAGTTGAATGCCTGTATTTTTAATAAAAAGTAATAAGCCGATTTGAGGCTGAGTATTGATTGATTTATTTTATAAAAATTTGTTCCTTATATACTAACTTAGCGGTACCTTAAAACTACAAAAATTCCTTATTCAATAACATAATTTGTGGTATACACTAACAATGTAATGTATAATAAAAGTAGCAAAAGTTGTTGTGTAAAATAACAATTAAAATAAGGTAAACTAGTTGTTGTATTTTTACATTACAGGAATTTGCTTAATTTTAGCATAGCATTGTTGTTGTGTATTGTTATTAAAGGAATTTACTTAAAACTAAGGTTACGAGGGCAGTTCTAAAATTACAAATGTAATAATCAAAGTAAGATTCACTACACCCTACCCCTTAAGAAAAATTTTACAATTTTTATGAATTAAATTTTTTAAAATTTTCACAATTTTTATGAATTAGAGTTTTAAAATTTATTATTAATGTTTTGATAATTATAATGGCAGAATTTAAATTTTATTTTTTTTTTCTGTATGACAGATTTTAAATGTATGACAGAGTTTAAATTTTTTATGAAAGATTTTAAATATTTGTATGACAGATTTTAAATATTTGTGTAACAGATTTTCAATATTTGTGTGACAGATTTTAAATATTTGTGTGACAGATTTTAAATATTTGTGTGACAGATTTTGAATATTTGTGTGACAGATTTTGAATATTTGTGTGACAGATTTTATTCCTTTTTAAACGCGTTTTTGAACATTGAAAGTTTTATTATTTGTTTTACTCTTCTAATTATCTTTACTCTTCTTCTTCTTCTAATTACTTTTACTCTTCTTCCTTTTTCTAATTACCTTTACTCTTCTTCTTCTTCTAATTACCTTTACTCTTCTTCCTTTTTCTAATTACCTTTACTCTTTTTCTTCTTCTAATTACCTTTACTCTTCTTCCTTTTTCTAATTACCTTTACTCTTTTTCTTCTTCTAATTACCTTTACTCTTTTTCTTCTACTAATTACCTTTACTCTTCTTCCTTCATTTATCTTTACTCTTCTTCTTCTTCTAATTATGTTTCCTTAAGAACCTGTTTGTAGCATAAAATTTATCAATAGTATTCTTGAGAGTAGTTTCTCCAAATGCATCTGTGTGCTAGATGGATTATCGCTACATCTCACTATATCCAAATTGTGCGATACTACGTGTGGTATAGAAGTTCATTCCCAAGTGAAAAGTTCATGACGCTTTCCCTTAAGAATAAAATCTTCTTTCTTAAATTTTCTTTCTTTCTTAATTTTCTTTCTTAAATTTTCTTTCTTTCTTAATTTTCTTTCTTAAATTTTCTTTCTTTCTTAAATTTTCTTTCTTTCTTAACTTTCTTTCTTCCTTAATTTTCTTTCTTTAATTTTCTCTCTTTAATTTTATTTCTTTCTTAATCTTCGTTCTTTACTTTTCGCGATTATTTTTGATTTTTAATGGCAAAGGAATAAATTCTGTCTTTATTATTTATTAATTGCTTAAATTATTATATTTTTTTTTTTTGAATTATAGATTACAAATTATTGCTTGTTAAAAAATTTTTTTTCTGGCAACGTTGAATTTAAAATCTTCTTGTCGCCCTCTACTTGTGAAAAATTTATCTATGTATAATACAGTGGTAGCACTGTTTTTTTTTTTTTTTGTATTCTAGTGGCAAGCTCAAATTGATTTTGACATTCTTCTTCTTATTTTTCTTGTTCGCGGTATTTCATTTCGGTATTTCTTTAATTTATTAAATCAGTGTTTTTTCGTTTTGTTTAAATTTAATGTTCTTGATATTATTCCAGTTTTTTTTTTTTTTTTTTACAAGTATAACAATATAGTGAGTGATATGTTAAAAATTTCATTGTTTTTCATTTTCTATTTTGTACATTTTTCTATAGTTTAGTGTTTTTTGTTTTTTTTCATTTTTATAGGATTAGATTTTTCTTTTCTAATTTAATTTTATGTTTTTATTAAATTTTCTTTGTAATTCAATGGAATATGTGGATGTGTTCATAAAAAAAAGTTTTATATTTTTGATATTCAATAAATATTTATATAAAAGAAATTTTAAAGTTTTTACATATTATTTTAAAAGTGGAGGATTAATGAAGAGTGGTTTTTATTTATTTTTATTTAAAAACTGGATTTGTAGAGCCTCCAGGGCTGCTATTTGTAGCCATAGCTCTGACGCGACGTCCCATGCTGATGGTGGATCGGCATTGACCGACGCCCTCAACGCAGCAAGTTTTCTGCGGATTTGTACCTGCACTCCTCCTCTTCTGTGTTTGGGCTTGTTTGTTGCCGGAATCGCGGTAAGTTTTTCCTCTTTTCTCTTCTGCTGTCGTTTGTGGTATTCTTCCATAGTAAGTCGCTTAGGGCCAGCTTCTTGCGGTGTTGCTTTGTATTCCGGTGGCTCCCTTGAACCACCGGCCAAAACATATTCTTCCATGGGTATGTGGTCGCCAAGTTTTGGCAGGATCGCCATGTGGAGAAAAAGGCGTAGTGTTTATATATTTAAAATGGACCTGCCTATTAAGGTTTGCCGGCGCTTAAAAACGCCACTGGCAATAAAATTCAAAGGCAGTTGAATGCCTGTATTTTTAATAAAAAGTAATAAGCCGATTTGAGGCTGAGTATTGATTGATTTATTTTATAAAAATTTGTTCCTTATATACTAACTTAGCGGTACCTTAAAACTACAAAAATTCCTTATTCAATAACATAATTTGTGGTATACACTAACAATGTAATGTATAATAAAAGTAGCAAAAGTTGTTGTGTAAAATAACAATTAAAATAAGGTATACTAGTTGTTGTATTTTTACATTACAGGAATTTGCTTAATTTTAGCATAGCATTGTTGTTGTGTATTGTTATTAAAGGAATTTACTTAAAACTAAGGTTACGAGGGCAGTTCTAAAATTACAAATGTAATAATCAAAGTAAGATTCACTACAATAGTCTTAACTACTGGACCGATCGACATTAAATTTTCACAATAGGATAAATAAATACTTTTAATTTTATTTTATAACGAGGGGGGTAGCGAAGCACACCGGGATAGGCTAGTGTTATATATATTTGCAAAGCAAGAAAAATTTTTTAAATATTTTTAAATTTGAATTGTTTTTCATTTAAATTTCGGAGTTGCAACACAATTTACAAATTTATAACCTTAATTCTTACAGCCATACCAAAATTAGAGCGCTGCGTAAGCAACAGGGTACATACTTTTCGTACATTTGAATTAATTTTTTTGTATATATTAGAATGTTTATTTTAAGCAATAGTTCTTTTGATTTAATAAATATATATATATATATATATATATATTATTTATTTGTTGCGGGTTAGCAATATCTAGATATATATATATATATATATATATATAGGTGTAGAAAAGTAAACATATTCATAATGGAAAATTATTGTTGTGTGTGTTTGAGAAATTTTTTAAAGGCTATTTTTATGCTTTGTAATTCACAAAAATATATTTGTGAGTTTTTGTATAAATGAGTGAGCTTTGGAATTTTTTAAACATAAAGGGTAAAACATCTACTGATGAATTGGTATACCTACCAACGATATATATATCTAGATATTGCTAACCCGCAACAAATAAATAAAATATAAAACGTAAACAAATATCTTAAGAAGTGTAATTACCAACAGAATAGAAAATGGTAATTACTTTTTAACTGTGTCGTTCTACGAATCTTGTGTTATTTTTTGGTTAAATACTGGTAATCCCTGATAGCTAGGTTATAAAATATATCTTCTATGTGTTTACAATATGTAGCTATATGCAGTAAAGAACATTCCTAAAATCAAGTACGCATGTGCACTATTTAGTTCTAAGGTTCTCATTTTTAGTATATAAGTCCAATTTTTTATAATAAAAATTCAGTATTTTAGAACTACTCAAAGCGTAAGCTACATAGTTTATTATTTAAACAATCATCCTATTACAATGAATCCACCATCCTTAAGGACAGTCCTCTTTTTTGACACAACGTCCTTTTGGCGGTAGGGCGTTGCAAATGGCCCGCCACAAGAATTGATTATCAAATAACTTCGCCATATTTTGGGCATTTTTTGACCTATGTACGTCGATGATATTTGGTACATATGGTATTGGCATATTTTGGAATACGTACCAGGAGAAAAGTAGGTAGGACAACGCCCCTTTTTTAGGAAAATCAAACCCTTGGACCGATCTTCCTGAAATTTTCACAGCATGTTACTGTGACTCTGGAAGGAATAATAGGCTATATGAAGTTTTGATTGGACAAAGAGGAGTGGCACCGCCCATATAACCCAAATTTTTAAATCGCAATATTTTGGGCATTTTTTGACCTACGTCGATGATATTTGGTACATATGGTATTGGCATAATTTGGAATACGTACCAGGAGTAAAGTGGGTGGGACCACGCCCCTTTTTAGGAAAATTAAAAATCGTGATATAGTCTTAACTACTGGACCGATCGTCAATAAATTTTCACGATAGGATATATAAATACTTTTAATTTTATTTTATAACGAGGGGGTAGCGAAGCACACCGGGATAGGCTAGTAATATATAAAAGTGGGCCTAGCTTAGAGCCTTGTGGCACTCCGCATTCGTACTTTATTTCGGTACTAAACTTGTCACCTATTTTCACCCGATATGATCTATATTCCAAATAGCTTTTGAACCAGTCCAATATCGTTCCTCTTATGCCATTTCTTTCTAACTCATAGATAGTATTTTCCTGGGAAAGGGTGTCGAAGGCTTTACTAAATTTTATGAAATGTTCTAGGACATGTTTGTTGTTACTTAAGGATTCGTTTATGTCGTTTGCAAAATTTCCTAGCAGTTGGTTGATATTTTTCCCTTTTTGGAACCCGTATTGATTTATATTAAGTATCTTATATTTTTTTAAAAAGCTTCTGACTCTTCTAACAATTATCTCCTCAAGAACCTTATCTATTACAGAAAGAATGGCGATTGGTCTATAGTTGTTTATATCAGATTGTTTTCCGTTTTTGAAAATTGGTCTCACTATGGATGTTTTCAACATGCCAGGTACTGCAGCATTTTCAATGCTTAGATTTATAAGTTTTGTCAAGATAGGTGTTAGATGGGTTGCAATTAATTTCAAATCTTTTGGCCGGATTTTATCTATGCCTGAGCCTTTTTATTCGTTTAGAGACCTCAGAATACCATAAAATTTCGCTCTCATTTGTGTATTCCACGTATATCGTGTTTGGTAATGATCTGCCGAAGCTTTCAAATGTTTTTATTTTACAGGCGTGCAATATTTTTTTAACGTTACTATTAAAGTTTGATGCAAAATTAACTACTATGTTATTTAAATTTTTATATTTAAAGCTTCGAATAATAAAAGTGTCAATGTTACTGCATTTTTTGCCAAATATTAAATTTATTATTTGCCACGTTGCCCGCATGTTATATCGGTTTTCGATAAATTTGTTTTTAAAATAATTATTTTTTTCATACATAATTTTTTTGTTTACAAAGTTTCTAAATTTTTTGAATTCTCTTTCATAATAGTTGTTATTGCGATTGTTTCGCCATTTTTTTAAAAGTTTATCCCTATATTCACAGTGTTTGATTATTTCTTCACTTATCCATGGGGGTGTTGATCTTTCTTGGCAAGATTTTGCTTTTTAACTGATTTGCTATATATGTCATTAAATCTTTCTTGAATTTTATTATAAAGATTATTACAGTTTGCTGTTTGATTACTCATTATGTTCCAAAATGTTTTTTTTTTTTTTTTTTTTTTTTTTTGATAATTTTATTATTTATTAAATTATCAATAAGTTTTTCAAATCTTAAATCTAAAAATATTATATATAAGTTTAGCCAATGCAAAACAAAATTTTTAATTTCAACGGTTAATTTTTGTTGTTTTAATATCTCGTGAACGGCTGAGAAAAAGAGTATCCCTTCTTTTCAGCCGGGTGTGGCCTCTATAATGAAGAATATTGTGCGCAAGTGGATTTGGGTGCGACTCAAGTTTTTTTATATATTTTTTCGAACATACCAGGGAGCGAACATACGTAGAATTTTATTATGTTGCCTATAAATTCTTTCGACATTCGATGCTGAGGCAGTGCCCCATAACTGGATTCCATAGGACCATATTGGTTTCAGGATCGCGTTGTGTAATAGAAGTTTGCAGTCTAGGCTTGGTATAGAATTTCTTCCAATAAGCCAATTCATTTGGGCAGCTTTTAATTTTATTTGTTTTAACTTTGCGTCTATATGCGATTTCCATGTTAAACGAGGATCTAGATGAACGCCTCGATATTTTACTACAGTGTGTTGCGGTATAGTCTCGGTGTTAATTTTTATAGGCGGGCATGTTTCCCTGCGCAACGTAAAAGTGATGTGTACACATTTCTGCTCGTTAACTTTTATACGCCATTGTTTGAGCTATTTTTCCAGTTTGGATATATATCCTTGTAAGTTGCGGGAAGCTTCTACAGGGCTTTCATGAACGCTTAGAAAAGCTGTATCATCAGCAAATGTTGACGTGTGAATGTTACTACGGTAAGTCAGAGGCATGTATTAAGTAAAGTAATGGACCGAAGATACTGCCTTGAGGGACTCCGGCTTCAATCGACTGTGGAGGGCTTAAAAAATTGCCTTCCCTTACTACAAATTTACGTTGCATTAGATAGCTTTTTAAAAGCTTAACGATGTTTGCTGGTAGATTTTTTATTATTTTGTTGATAAGACCTTCGTGCTTCATACTTTATCGTGTCTCCAATAACATTCACAAGTCTGTGAGTTTGTTCAATAGTGTTATGCTGTCTGCGAAAACCGAATTGATGATCTGGAATGCTTCCATTACTAGTCACTATAGGCATCAGCTTGCTTGCTTGGGGGTGGTGTTGGCTGAAGTGTTTAGGGCGTTGACTACTAAGCAAACAATGACGTGGGGCCTGGGTTCGAACCCTGGCCAGAGCAAGTCAATCAACATCAATAATTTCTATAATGTGCATTAGTGAGACATTGTATTAATTGTTGTGGGACTATTTAAGTAATGAAGGCATAGCACTGGTCATTAAAAAACTGTTCTGACAGCGATTGATGCTGTTCCAAGTTAATGTACACAACATCGCCCTCCTTCGTCGGTTAGCAGAAACATCGACGAAGTAAAACAATTAATAAAATGCCTGCTAATACAGCTTAACAAAGTTAATGCGTCTACTTAACAACGGAGACGCCTCAACACTGCCTTAAAAATTAACATAACGCGCAAAGCAGAGTTGTAAAAGAGTTAAGCCTTCTACATTTTCAACATCTATCTTCTCTACTCTATCCCTATCTCTGAGTTCCGGCACAATGCACTTCATACGTAGGAGTCATACCCTGAGTGCTGGTCCTAATTAAAAAAAATATACAATACAATATACAACAATAAACAAATATACAATAAACTAATAGACCGATAGGATTCAACCTTCGTATGATCCTTGCCGGGCTTTGTTATAATAGTAATCATCGAAACCTTCCATTCTGCCGGATAGTATTGCAGCCGTAAAATGAAAAGTATTATTCTTTTTGCAATGAAAGGCAATTCTGGAAGCATTTTGTTGCTTATTTTGTCGACACCTGGAGCTTTTCTGGTGTTAAGACTAGTAATAGTATTTTCAATCTCCCTCATGTTAAATCTCAGTGGTATTTCTGGTAAAGAGACGACTGGTGTCCGTTCAACAATATCATCAGAAATATTCGGGGTAAATACTTTTTCTAGGTGCTTAACAAATAGACCACCTTTTCAGCATCAGTTCTTCACCATTCGAATCTCGTAACGGAGGTTTGCAAATCACTGGCCTTTTAAGTCCTCTGGCTGCAAGCCACAGCGATAAGTCTGCTTGTGGTGTTGCATCGAGTTCTTGAAGAAATTTTTGCAGCGAAGCTATTTTTTGTGTTTGTAAAACTTTTCTGAGCTGTTTGGTACACTCCTTAAGCTTTAACTTTAACTGAGGGGATCTGTAACGTTGCCATTCACGTCGAGCTATCCGTTTTTCAGTCAATAAACTTTCTATATCTACAGAAAAAATAGTGCTTAATCGCACTTGTTGATTTGTTTTATTTGAAGTAGCATTAAAAGCAGCTTGTTTAACGTGGAATTTTTTTAAACATAAAGGGTAAAACATCTACTGATGAATTGGTATAGCTACCAACGAAATATATATCTAGATATTGCTAACCCGCAACAAATAAATAAAATTTAATAAAATAAATAACGCTTTAGACACTTCTAAAGTTTATTGTTTTTTCTGTAAGAAAAAGGGTCATATAAAAAGTGACTGTCATAAATTTGCACCGTGGAAGAAGAAAAAAGAAAATGACAATCGTGTACATAAAGCTAACGTAGTTGAGAAAAACGGTGATGATAAAAGTTATTGTGGAGATTTTTCAATTTGTTTAATGGCTAACCAAAATAATGTAAATTTATCTGAATGGTGTATTGATTCGGGTGCGTCATCACATATGTGCAACTATGGACCACTTTTTACAAAATTAAATAAATGCGATATAAGTTCAGTTAAACTGGCCGATGGTAGCATTCTACCAATAAAGGGTACTGGCATACTTGAATTTAAAACTGAATGCGGTAAAATTAAACTAAATGAAGTCCAATTCGTACCGAAACTTAAATGCAATTTACTATCAGTCAGTAAATTAGCTAAAAATGGTTGTAATATTATATTTAAAAACGATAAATGTGAAATAAATAAAGATGGCAAAACAATAATGGTGGCAAACTCACGAAACGACATTTACAAAGCAAACCACCAAGCCTTCAACGTAATTAATTCACAAAAATCTAGATGTATCCATGAATGGCACAAAATACTCGGGCACCGAAATTTAGTCGATATACGCAAAATGACAGAACTAGCCGTTGAAATGAAAATTGAAAATTGTGATCATACAGATATCTGTGAAATATGTCTACAATGAAAACAAACCAGAGATCCATTTCCACAAAAATCATTAACCAAATCAACTGATAAATTGGATTTAGTACATACCGATGTATGTGGACCGCTACAAGTTTCTACACCTAAAGATAATAAATATATACTTACTTTAATTGATGGTTATTCAAGATATAACCATATATATTTGCTGAAACAAAAATCTGATGTAAAAGAAAAATTAGTTGAATTTGTAGAAATGATGAAGACACAATACGGTAAGGTGCCCAAAGTTATCAGATCTGACAGAGGTGGAGAATATTTGACAAATGAACTAGAGAATTATTGCAAATTAAATGGTATTAAGACAGAATTTACTGTACCCAAAACGCCACAACAAAATGGCGTTGCAGAAAGAAAAAATAGAACACTAATTGAAATGACGCGTTGCATGTCAAGTAGTTCCAATCTCAGCAAACAGTAATGGGGAGAGGCTGTGAATACAGCAAATCACATTATTAACCGTTTACCAAGCAAAAGTATAAAATCAACCCCATATCAACTATGGCACAACAAAAAACCAAATTTAAACTATCTTCATATTTTTAGTACACAGGCTTATGTCCATATTCCGAAAGATGAACGTAAAAAGTTGGAAAATACAGCAGAAAAATTATATTTCGTTGGATATGAAATTGGTACTAAAGGTTATCGTCTCCTAAACAGTCGTATGAACAAAGTCAAAATTAGTCGTGATGTAAAATTCATTGAAGCTAAAAAAGAAGAAATATTAAATGAAATTCAAAATGAAATACAAGAAGAACCAAATTACGAAACAGATCTCAATCAAGAAACTATAACAGTCAATAATGAGTCAGAAGGGGAATACAATGAAAACCAGAG
This sequence comes from Lypha dubia, assembly GCA_947311025.1. Lineage (NCBI taxonomy): Eukaryota > Metazoa > Arthropoda > Insecta > Diptera > Tachinidae > Lypha > Lypha dubia. The sequence goes on along the minus strand of OX371260.1, from coordinate 96,758,700 downwards.
TATTAGATTTTCTACAAGACCAAACAAGGGTGTCCCTCCAAAGCGTTTGATTATGGAAGTAAATAAAGCTACGAAACAACGTGATCCAGACGATCCAACGACATATGAAGAAGCTATAAATGGACCAAATGCAGCAGATTGGGTAAAAGCTATGACAGAAGAAATAAATTCACTCCACAATTAAGGAACTTGGAAAATTACCGATTTGCCTCCAAATCAAAGCGCTATTGGATGCAAATGGGTATATAAAACAAAGACAGATCAAGATGGTAATGTAGTGAAGTTCAAGGCACGTTTAGTCGCTCAAGGTTTTTCACAAAAATACGGCCGAGACTATGACGAAGTTTCTGCGCCAGTGGCAAACCCAACAACACTAAAAATTTTATTGACCGTGGCTGGTATGAAAAACATGGTAGTTAGACATTTCGATATTCAAACTGCTTATTTAAATGGAGATTTATCCCATGAAGTCTAAATGAAGCAACCTAAAGGATTTATAGTGGGTAATACTAGTCAGGTGTGTAAACTGATAAAGAATTTATATGGTCTTAAACAAGGCGCTAATGAATGGAATAAGAAATTTGATTCAATTATAAAGAAAAACGGCTATGTACAAAGTGAAAATGATTTATGTTTCATACCAAGAAAATCCACCAACAATTCATTTATATTTCGAATCATGTAGATGACATCGTAGTAGCATCAACAGATATAAAACTAATTGATGATTTTGAAATATTAATGAATACTGAATTTATAATTAAAAATTTTGGCACTCTACAGTATTATCTTGGAATTCAATTCGAAAACATATTTCATATGAATCAAGAAAAATATATTCTAAACAAATTATATGAATTTAATTTAGAAAATGCCAAGGATTCTACTACACCAATCAATATTGGTTATTTAACACGGAAAATGAATGACGAGCCATTCGCATCACACGACATTTATCGAAACGCAATTGGATCGCTGTTATACTTAGCAACAAATACTAGACCAGACATCACTATTGCAACATCTATATTGGCTACACGCGTAAGCGATCCAAGACAAAGCGACTGGAATGAAGTCAAAAGAGTTTTCAGATATTTGAAAGCTACGAAATCGCACAAACTAAGATTAGGTAATTATGATAATAATGGCAATTTATATTGTTATGTAGATGCCGATTGGGCTGGAGACCAGATAGATCGTAAATCGAACTCCGGATATTGTTTTATTTTCAATGGAGCACTAATAGCTTGGACGAGTCGTAAACAAACAACAGTATCATTATCTTCTACTGAAGCTGAATTTATTGCTTTCGCTGAAGCACTTCGCGACCTCATCTGGATAGTTAGAGTATTAAAAGATTTTGACCAGCAAATAAAAACTCCCATCAAGGTATTTGAAGACAACCAAGGATGTATTAAATTGCTTAATGATCGTGCCCGTCATCAACGAGTGAAGCGCATTGATGTTAAATATAAATTTGTGCACCAACATATATCTGAAAAAGAAATTGAAGCAGTCTAGTGTCCTACTAACAACATGGTTGCTGATATGTTAACGAAACCATTAGATGGATCAAAGCTCGAAAAACATGCAAGAACAATTGGATTATATTAATTTAATTTCACTATATGTTGAGAAGGGGTTTTAGTTTTTGTTTACAACATTTAGTAAAATTAATTAATCTTATTTGAAACTTTATTTTAAACTTATATTAACGTAAAGTAACGTCACTTTAATTATCAAACATGTAAACACAGCTTAATATTAAAAAAGGTAGTTTCCGAACGCACCCCCTTTTCAAATGTCAATATATTGTAAAATAATGTTTGCTTATTACTGTGTCAGTCGAATAAAGGTAATAAAACGTGCTACTGGTATTTGATAGCACACTTTTGAAATCCACGATCATCGGAATATTCAACAAAAAACCCCATACCCAAGCTTTGATGAACCAGAACTAGAAATTAGGACGATATTATAAACAGAACACAAATAGAAGAAGAAACAGTTAGGTCAATGGGTCAATGGGTAAAGATGGGTCGAAAAAATAGAAAAGGAAAATAAAAATAGAAAAAACTAATTAAAGACATAAAATTAAATTATACTTATGGAATGGCAAGAAATACTTAACAAAGCCAGATTAATAAAGGAAGATTTTGACAGTTCTTATAAATGCCTAAACATTGACAGACCTACAAAAGAAGAAACAATAAAAATACATTTCGATAAACTTTTAGGTTGCTTGGAAAGAATAAGAATTTTATTTGATTTGCACTACAATAGACTTACAATTTCACACAAAACAGCAGCAGATGCATTCTTTGCAGATTTAAAAGAAAAAAAATTCAAATTGGCAGCTAAGAAAGGGGTAGAACTTGACCTACCAACATCCATCCACGAAAATTCACCTCATAAATTCAGAACTAAACCAATAAATATTACAATGGGCCAAACAATAGTGGAATTTTTAAATACAGCCTCAAAGATAATTCCAGACTTTGATGGCAGAGGAGAAAATTTACGCTCTTTCATAGATTCATTATCATTACTAAATTCAATAAAAGGAGAACACGAATCCACAGCCGTATCCCTCATAAGAACAAAATTAAAGGGTACAGTCAACTTAAGTTTCTTTATTAATGTTTAACTAAATAATACCGACACTACACTCACACTTTTGGTAGACACTGGTGCTAGCGAAATAACTTTACCACCAAGATGTGAAATAATACATCAAATAAAATTTAACAATTTAAAGAGTCAAATACTAATTCCTAATCAAGTAATTGCACCAGGCGTCTTCATTCCAAACACAATAGTTAACACTAGCAAAGCATACGTTCGTTTTTTAAAACCGAAAACATTCTGATTCTGATATAATAAAAGAAAATTTTAGCAAAATAATCAAGGAAATCAGAAATACTAAAAATTTTGAAGGAAAATTTCCCGGAACAATTTAAAAATACATACATTAACAGAGTTATGCTCAACATACAGTGATATTTTCGGTTTAGAATCAGAAAAAATAACAATAAATAATTTCTATGAACAAAAGTTGAGGGTAAAAATTATCGTATACGACATGCACATAAAGAAGAAATAGATAAACAGGTCAAAAAGCTAATAGATGATCAAATTGTAGAGCCTTTGTACTCTAAATACAACTGTCAGAGACACTTTCGCAAAGAAGAAATATTGTTCTGCGCTCTTTATAGATGTTTCTCAAGCTTTCGATAAAGTATGGCACGAAGGTCTTATATATAAATTAACGCAAAATCTACCCGCAAACATTGTTAGGCTTTTAATAAGCTACCTAATGGAACGAAAATATGTAGTTAGGGAAGGCAATTTCTTAAGCCCACCGCAGTCGATCGAAGCCGGAGCTTCGGTCTATTACTTTATTTAATATATGCCTCTGACTTACCGTTAAACAGTAACATTCATACATCAACAATTGCCAATGATACAGCTTTTCTAAGCGTTCACGAAAATCCTGTAGAAGCTTCCCGCAATTTACAAGGGTATATATCAAAATTGCAAAATTGGCTAAAACAATGGCGTATTAAAGTTAACGAGCAGAAATGTGTACACGTAACTTTTACGTTGCGCAACGAAACATGCCCGCCTATAAAAATTAACATTGAGACCATACCGCAACACACTGTTGTCAAATATCTAGGCGTTCATCTTGATCGTCGTTTAACATGGAAATCGCATATAGACGCAAAGTTAATACAAATGAAATTAAAAGAAGCCCAAATGAATTGGCTTATTGGAAGAAATTCTATACTAAGCCTAGACTGTAAACTTCTATTATACAACGTGATCCTGAAACCAATATGTTTCTATGGAATCCAGTTATGGGGCACTGCCTCAGCATCAAATGTCGAAAAAATTCAAAGGCGACAGAATAAAATTGTACGTACAATTACAGCAGCCCCCTGGTATGTCAGAAATCATCGAAGTCATAAAGATCTAAATGTTCCGTTGGTGAAGACAGTATTTTCAAAAAACTCTAAAAAATATATAAAAAAACTTGAGGTGCACCCAAATGTACTTGCGCGCAATATTTTAAATTATAGAGGCCACACCCTGATAAGGAGGGATACTCTGTTTCTCAGCCGTACACGAGAGATGTAAAACAACATAAATTAACCGTTGAAATTAAAAATTTTGTTTAGCATTGGCTAAACTTATATATAATATTTTTTTAGATTTATTGATAATTTCATCTATAATTGAAGATTCAATAAATAATAAAATTTATCAAAAAAAAAAAAAAAAAACCAAGTATTCTTTAGCCTTTTCATAGTCACAGTGTGTCTTTTCAATCTCAACATATTTATTTTTCATTACCTCTTTCTTAAATTTACAGCAAATTATATTGTGATCAGATAAATTACATTCAACTGAATCAACATAAATTTCTTCAGAAAAATTGCTGAAAACATGATCAATACACATTCTACTGACAGGTCTTGTTATTAAATTATGAGCACTGTCACAATCAGAATTTTGAAAAACGGTCAACAAATCAATAAAATGAGGATTTTGAATGAGATCAATGTTAGAATCTCCAACAATAATTATTGGACTCCGAGCATGTTCGCTTAAAATACTGTCAAAAATATTAATAAAGTCATTTACGCTACACTTTTGCGAACGATAAAATGACACTATCTTCAAAGGTTTGCTTTCAACTTTAACACTGTTCAAAGTCAAAACTATAAGCTAAACAAAATTACTACTCTTGCATACTTCAACACTAAATTGTATGTTTTTATTAATATATATAGTCGTACCACCATAAGCATCTTCTCTACAACAATGTATATTATTAAAACCTGGAAGTTTGTAAATTTGTGTAATGTCCTTCTGAAACCAAGTTTCTTGGACAGTTATTATATCCGGTAACTTGGGAAAGCTTGCTATCAACGATTTAAATTTATCAACAGATGAAACGCTTCTGATATTTATACTAATAATATTAAGAAAACTTAAATTCAAATTACAAAAATAAGTTTTAAAATTTGCAAATTGTTGAAAATATTGATTTTTAATCATAAAAAAATTTAAAAATTATACAAATTAAATATATACATTCCTTTTTAAGGGGACACGTAAGCAGCACCATCATCGCCATCATCACTTGAATTTGCATCATAAACTCTTCTGCTATTAATCATAGATCTTCTCTTCCAATGTTTATTAGTAGTTGCTTCCAATAACATATTATCAACATCATCTTCATCTCTGTCTGATAAGCTGTTGTTTTGCAATATCACTTTTTCTACAATAGACTCTACCATTTCTAACATAAATATATTGATAACCAATAGTTTTTAATGATTTGGCATAATAAAAAAGGTTCATAGTTTCCTTGCTATGAAAATCATTTACAAACACCTCACTTGTACTTTCATTTTCTTTCAGTTTTGATTTAGAAGCCATCAGTCGTTCCTTATGAAATTTGGAAGAAAATTTAACCACAGCAGTTTTTTTCCCATCCTCAGATTCTTTTTTAGCTCTAAGAAAATATGCAGCATTAACAGCATTCGGTTCAAAATCAACACCAACATCCTTAGAAAGATTAACTACAGCATCCATTGCATTATCTTTTACCCCGTTTATACGCACTTCTTATTTGCAAATAAGAGTGGAAAGCGTTGCCGTATTACTTTTTTATTGTAACTTAAAATGTTTCGAAAACTATTTGCAAATAACAAGCTATTTGCAAATAAGATGTGTGATGCTACCAGATAGCTATATACATATATATTGCGTGTCATTACAAAAAATATAACAATATTTCTGAATGCTATTTGCGTATAAACAGTGAGTTAAGTTTTTGCAAATAGTTTTATTTGCAAATAAGAAATGCGTATAAACGGGGTATTTGGCACCAACTTTCAATCCTCTTATGACACAATCATTTTGTGCTCGATAATCATTCAGTATTTTTACAGATGTTTTTAAAGTTTTTATTTTAGTTTTAAATTTTTTATTTTCCTTTTGTACTTCAGCTATCTTCTTCTTATTTTCTGCAACATCTTTAAATACTTCATCGAACTTTGCTGACATGAAGTTTATCGACTCAGTCAGCTGATCCAATTTTTCTAACTTCTCTAGTTTTCTCAGCTCAGTTTTAATTGTATTTAGCTCATTCCTTATTTCTCCATCTCCTAATTAACATAAATGACAGTTGAAAGTTTCTTTTTCATTTTTTAAAAGACTCTCAAACTCTCTTTTACTCAATTGAGTGCATTGAAAATGAAAATGTTTCCCGCACTTGTCACACTCTATAAAATCATCGGATTCCTCTTTGATCTCATCTTTTCAATGATTACAAAGCATTATTTTTTTATTTGCCAAACTACGACGAGCTTTATTTTTAGGCATATTTTATTTTTTTTTTCCAAACACCTTATGATTACTTATATATGTTTATTAACTTTGTTAAATATATAGCACAGTTTTTAATACAAAATTTTAATATTTTTCAAGAACTATTAAGCACTGACAAAAAATTACGTTTTATTCAAAGGGTTGCCAACTTTATTATAGTGAAATGCCTGTTTGTTCGATGCGGTTTGTAGACTACGGCGTACTACTGCAAAAACTTCTTGTAGATGATGGTGTATTTCTTCTGGGCTCCTATCGTCAGACGCACTCTGTGAACTAGTTCTTTTTTCAAATAACGTATTTGGGAGACGCAGTTCCCTACCGAGAGTTACAAACGCCGGGCTGTGTTTAGTTGATGCCTGCTTGCTTGAATTTAAAGCCAAAGTTAGCTCGGGTAAATTTTCGTCCCATCTTCTCTGGTGTTTCTCAGTATACTGTGCTATCATTGTTTTTATAGTCCGGTGTGTCCTTTCGGTAGGGTTTTCATGCGGAGAGTAAGGTGCAGTGAATTGTTGTTTTACCCCTATTGCCTTGAAATACTTTTGGCAATCACGGCTTGTAAATTGGGTGCCATTGTCAGTTACAAGGATATGAGGCACACCAAAACGGGACAAAATTCTTTTTCGAAACGCTTTCAGGAAAGTCTGGCTGGTTGCCTTTAGGACTGCGACAAACTCAGACCATTTGGTAAATTTATCGTGGAAAACAATGAGTATTGTGTTGCCGTGAATGGACCGCGGTAAAGGACCAACAAAATCTGCCGTTATCGTGTGACTAGGACCGAGAGCGAACGATGTGTGCATTTTTCCAGCTGGAGCCTGCTGTAGTGGTTTGAAACGATGGCAGGTCTCATATTTCCGTACATATTTCGTTACGTCGCGGTAAAGACCTGGCCAATAATAATGTCTGGTTACTCGTGCTATCGTCTTATTTATACCAAGATGCCCTGCAGTAACATCATCGTGGCATTCTCTAAGGACATGTTGCCTGTCAGACTTTGCTACGACTAGCTTCCACGGAACAGGGTCATTATCGTTATAACTAGATGAATCGTAGATATGTCTGCGTAAATTGCCATTATCGTCTATTTGGTAATCGGGTAACTTTTCTGGATCGGTTTTTACTGTTTGTACCTTCTTTTGGTACCATTGATCGATGCCATCAGCGGCCTTCTGTAGGGTTTGTACCGTCTGAATTTGATTTTCAGCGCGGATCGGTGCTCGAGAAAGAACGTCTGCAATGACATTAAGTTTTCTCTTGCGATATCGAACTTCATAACTGTACTGCATTAATTTCAGCGCCCACCGTGCAATTCTTCCAGATGGAGATTGAATTGAATTCAGCCATTTAAGTGATTGGTGGTCAGTGACAATGATAAAATTATATCCTTCGACGTAATGTCTCATTTTTCTTATAACCCATATAATGGCGAGGCACTCTTTCTCCGTAACGGTATAGTTGCGTTCCGCCGCTAAAAGCGTACGCGATTACCTTCTCACCATCAGCGTACTTTTGTGTTAAGACGACCCCCATACCGACATCACTGGCGTCTGTTTGTAAAATGAAAGTGCGTGAAAAATCTGGACAGGTCAGCGCTGGTGCTTCTACTAACTTCTGTTTTATTTCTTCAAATACTGAATTTGTCGTGTTCCCCATACCCATTTTTGATCTTTTCTTAAAAGCGCGTTCAACGGACTAGTTAATGTTGAAAAGTTAGATATGAATTGCCTGTACCAAGATGCCGTGTTCAAAAATGACCTTAGTTCTTTAAGTATTCGGGCAAAACTGATATTGCCATTACCTTTTCTGGATCGGTATGTATTCCGTTTTCACTTACCACATGACCCAAATAACGTATGCTCTGTTTCGCAAATGAACATGAGTTGGGCCACTGTACCTGTTTGTGGCTGTTGGCAAAGCTATTTCACACTTGTACCAGCTGTCCACGCACGAATACTGCTAACGACCAACTAAACCAGTATTGAATTGTATTCGACTACCTCCAGCGTGGATCACTACTACATTTTATCGTTCTAGATACATAGACATTACAAAGTATGTGAGTATTAATCAGTCCTCTCATACTCTTATCATCCATTAATTCTCAGGTATTAGTGATGCCGATTCTCTTAAGTACTCGTAATGCGTTGGTGCTGCTCGTTTCTCTTATGCCGTTAACATAACATGTACTCTTCAACTATATACATATTTGTATATATACTCTCTGGCAACGGTAATAAGGTTATACATATATATGAATTTGCATATACATGTACTATATATATAAAATATAAATCAACTAAATAAGTACTAATAAAAAAAAAATATAAACTGCTGCTGATAGAAAACAAATGACTTAAATAATGTTTCGTTTGCCAGAACATGACTATGTAACGAAAACTTCGTTACAATATAATGTAGATAACTATGCCAAAGAGGCAAAATATAGGTTAGAACTAGCATATAAACGAGCTCAGATGCTTTTAGAAATAAAATAAAACAAAAATTAAATTAAGATAGGAATAGTTTAGAACATAATTTTAAAATAGGAGATTTAGTTTTACTTAGGAATAATTCGGGCCATAAATTGGAAAGTCAATATAAAGGTCCGTATAAAATTAAGAAAATAGATTTAAAAATTAATGTTACCATGGTAGATAAGAAAACCAATAAACAACAAGTAGTTATTAAAAATAGACTTAAGATATATATTACTAACTAACGTTTAATATTATTGTATGGCCATACGACTACTATAAAATTAGAATATAAGTTCATCTAAAAATATTCAGTTTCAACTCTCGTAGTGAACAGACGCGTTTTTATAATCGTCGCAACTGAATATAAAAAAATATATAAAATATTTTCAAGTCACAAAAAATATAAAAAAAACAAAACATTTATTGAATAGTTATTTTACTGGTTTTATTTTATTTTTTGCTTGTGTGCAATACACATAAATATTTGCATACACAAACTAATATAAGTGAAAATAAAAAAAAGAGAACTCTGATGAGTTAATCTTCTTATAAAAACAACAATAATCCTATATATGTACAATATATAACTTTAGTTGCTGATGACGACAATAAAAAAAATTAATTAAACAAAAACCTGAATTTAACAGAAAACACAAATACTCGTGCGCGATCATTATATTTGAACATGTTAAATAGTGCTCAAGAAGCAACAACAATTGCACCCATCAGCAAACTTGTCAGCTTAGCTGTACAAACAAACAATAAGTAACAAGGTGACCAACGTGCACAAAATGGTAGATGCGGTGAGTACAATAAATGATGATAATAAAATTCAAACAGGAATGGACAGATAATTAACCGTGTTAAAAAGGGGAAGAAGTCCAAAATCAGCTCAAATAGTTTCAACAGCGAAAGTTCCCAGAGATGGAAAAAACAAAATAAAAAATTCCGAAAATCGTTTCGCGATTTTAACAGAACAAGACAATGAAGACACAACTTCAACAAGGTCGAGTAAACCTCCACCGATATATTTAAGAGAGCAGAACTCTAGTTTTTTGGTAAAAAGCCTTATCTCCTTAATTGGAGTTCTATGTAACTCCAATTAAGCGCGGAAATATTAACGAAACAAAAATCCAGGTAGTGCAAGAAAGTAATTACCGAAAAATAGTTTCTGACCTTGAGTCAAAAAACAAAAATTTTTATACGTACCAATTAAAGAGTGCTAAAGGTCTAACTGTCGTAATAAAAGGTATAGACTCTAGTGTGGATCCAGAAGAGGTTAAGTCTGCCCTTGAAAATAATGGCTTCAAAGTTAAAAATGTTTCTAACATCAAAAATAGGGAAAAAATCCCCCAACCTATTTTTAGAGTCGAGCAACAGCCAGGTGACTTGAAAATTTAATAAAATGAATCGCACCCAATCTATAATCTAAAGTACTTGTTACACAGAAGAGTTACAGTTGAGATGCCACATAAAAAAATGGACCTATCCAATGCATGATCTGTCAAGAATTTGGCCATACCAAAACTTATTGCAAGTTGCCTACCGTCTGCGTTGTATGTGGTGAGTTGCACAGTACCGCTAACTGTGACAAAATAAAAGGTGATACCAAGGCTAACTATAGGGGCTGCCCTCTTTATTCTCTTTTTAAAAATTCGTCGAACAGAAAAACAAATGCTACTCCCGCTCAGCCCAACACTCCTTTAAACTACCCACAGTTACCTCAACCGTCGTCTAGCCATAATCAATACTCAAATGTTTTAAAGTCTAACACGACTCTTACTCAACAAAAACCTAATAGTCGATTTTCATACGCTAATATTTTAAAGAGTCACCAGTCTCCGGCGCAAAAAACTGTACCAGCTAATGAAGAATCAGGGCATAAGTTTAGTCGTATTGAAGCCTCGATAGAGATCCTAATACAAACAGTAAATACATTTACTCTCAACATGTCCTGTATGATGCAGGAAATGTTGAAAATGCAGTCTACCTTGTTGCAGGCTGTATTGAACAAACCATGAACTTAAGAATCTGTTTTTGGAACGCAAACGGCATCTGCAAACATAAAAATGAAATTGAATATTTTCTTATGGATAAACAAATCGATGTTATGCTTATCTCAGAAACTCACTTGACGTCTCGAAGCTATTTTAAAATTAAAGGATAAAATTTCTACGATACTGTTTGGTCAAAACACTATAAGTATATTTTTAATATCCTGTCTTTTATATATTATCAATGAATTAACTCCTTTAAATAACTTACTGCTATTGTCACAGATCTTGCATACAAAACAATACAATACATATGTACATACATACTCACTTTTGTCTCCTTATATATACATAAATACACATTTCTGTAAATCTGTACATAAAAGCTAACGGGATCGCATTCTTGCATTCCAATCAAATTTCTTTGGTTTAAGCATTGTAAAACTTTAACCATATTTTTAGTATAGAGAATTTATACGACGAATAAACATCAACAAAACAATTTGCGCAAAGATCTTTTTCTTGTGACGACAACATCATTGTTAAAGAACAGTTTATTTTAAAGGTAATTTATGTATCAACATAAAATTTGGCGACCGTGACAGGACAACGTTTAATTATACCTATGTATGTATGTTTATAATTGGAAAATAAACAAAATCTATAATTAAATCTGTGGTTCCTGTAAACTTTAAATAAAAACTTTTCGAAAACTTTGGATCAAATAGTCAAAAAGAGTCGTGGTTTAGAAGCCTAAGAACAATTAAAAAACTATAAAAACGAACACACAAGAAGTCTTAGTGAATTTATTAAAATAAACAAAAAGACAAGACATCCAATAAAAACGCACCAATCATCGTCGTCGCTCAAAAAAAAAAAATATTCCTTGTGTTCCTTCAACGATCATCATTAGTTTTGTCGTTTCGTCATCGCTAGCCACCACCTGCTGCATCATATCAACATCGTTCTGCAAACTTCATCAAACAATTCATCATCAAGTTCATCGGTTAAATTAGCAAAATCATAGCATTGGTAATAATCATCATTCAACCAAGTAAGTGGAATTTTTAATTTCTCTTAAATATCAATTTCGCTCATCGTTCTGGCACATTTTCGTATGCAAACGTACACACGCATACATACATTCACATCGGTTCATTCTCTTCATTTATTTTTGGAATAAATCAGTGTTGGCATTTTTAAACAATATTTGGTACGTTTTAAAACCTTGCGGTACTTTTTCGTAGTTCTGTACTTTAATTAATTTAATACTCATTTAATCACATTTTATCAACTTTTAAACAACTTGAACCGATTTTCAAGCAACTTTGATCAACTTTAATTAAATTGTTAGAAGCCATTGCCCTAAGTAAAACCACTTTGAAATATTTTTGTGAAATTTGTTTGAAACATCATCACTGATAATATGAGCAGCGATAAATCAGAGTCTGGAGCCAATTTGCTTCCATTGTTAAAGCAACAACGCTCAACAATGAAAAGAAATATAACCCAAATGAAGTCAAAAATTGAAAAAGATGGTGGTTCTTCGGATTTTACTATACTCGAGTGCCGACTGCAAATCCTTGAGTCATACTTTAAGCAAATTAGCCACATACAGTCACAAATTGAGAAGTTAGATGAGTCTGATACACATCGATCCGATATTGAAGAACTTTTTATTTCCGCAAAGGCTCCATTGATAAATTTTATGAATAAAAAACGTACGTCCAACGATGTTGAACAGAGTTTTTTAAATACAACTTCACCGTTTGTTACACACCAAAACCGTCTGCCACAAATAAAGTTACCAAAATTTGATGGAAAATATTCCGAGTTCTCTAGATTTATTAGTACTTTTAACACATTGGTTCATAATGAAACAAGTATCCAAATAATTGATAAATTCAATTATCTACTCAACTGTTTATCTGGACAAGCATTGGCCGTTATTGAACCGTTTCAAGTCGTAGAGTCAAATTATCAAAAAGCTTTAGATAGTTTAATTGGCAGATATGATAACAATTCCTTAATTTTTATCGACCATATTAACTCATTATTTTCGATTACGCCCATGAATAAACCTAGCGCTACTCAGCTACGCTCCAGCATAGATAATGTTGCGGCTCTACGGAGTTCTTTGCTTTCGTTGGGATCTGAGCTGGATGTAATGAATGCAATCATCATACATATCGTTTTGTCGAAAATAGATGGGGAATCAAAAAAAGTCTACGATGAAAAACTGGATTTTAAATCTTTGCCATCATGGGACAATTGCTTTTCGATTCTTAGCCATCGTTGCCAGTTTTTGGAGAGTCGTGTCACAGAAGCGGACTCATATCAACTTCGTGATACTAAATCGAAACAAATTTCTAAACGTTTGGGGTCATCGTTTGTCGTTTCTGCAATGATATGCGAATATTGCAAATCAAAAGAACATTATACTGGAACATGTTTAAATTACTTAGCGCTACCAATTTCTCGTCGTTTCGATTTCGTCAAAAGCTCAAAGCTATGTATAAATTGCCTTAAAAAAGGTCACTTAGTCTCTCAATGTCCATCAAAATCTCGCTGTCGTACTTGTCGAGTATCGCATCACACAACCTTACACAACTCAGATTTTCAATCGAAAACTGGTTCAAACGATCCTTCACATTTGTCGTTTCAACATCATCAATCGTTGAAATCGTCGCTTCAACAACCTTCTTCGTCACTCGCATCACATCAGCCATCATATCCATCGCCTTTTCAGCCATCCTCTTCGTCGTTGCACCAATCAGCTTTGCCGAAACAGGCTAACCAATTTTCAACTCATCTTACAAAATTTTCATCGTTTATCACACGAGGTCGTCGTATAAATTTACTTCCGACAGCTGTAGTTCTTGTCAGAGATTCTCTTGGTACTCTACAACCCATTCGAGCCCTCCTAGATTCCTGTTCAGAAGTCAATCTCATCACCCAAGAGGCGGTCAATCGCCTTCGTCTTAAGCAATATAAATCAAATCAAGAAATATCTGGGGTTTCCGAGATTCGGACTCAGCTGAAATACATGGTTACTACTTCAATTAAGTCACGTGTGGCCGATGTGAAATGGACAACGAAATTTTTAGTCACCAAATCTATATCGTCTCATCATCCAGCGGAACAAATCAGAGTAGAAAAGTGGAACATTCCTAATGATATTGAATTAGCAGACCCACAATTTCATATTCCTCAACGCATTGATATGTTAATTAGTTCTGAGATTTTCTTTGAGTTGCTTCTGGATGGCAAAGTTTCTCTCGGCCAGGGGTTACCTTATCTTATAAACACAACTCTTGGTTGGGTAATTGGTGGCAGTGTAGACATTCGTGGTCCACATCAGACATTATCTTGTCATGTTATTACAAAAAGCGAGGATCTCGACTCATTGTTAAGAGCATTTTGGGAGGTTGAAGAGTTTACACAACAATCGCCTATACTCACAGAAGAAGAAAGACAGTGTGAAGAACATTTCGTTCAAAATACAATTTTTGACCCGAATGGTAAGGTCCAGGTTCGATTGCCATTCAAGCCTTTAAATAATCAACTTGGTAGCTCAATTGAAATAGCTCGCAGACGTTTTTTATACTTGGAAAAACGGCTCTTTAAAGATAATAACTTACGAGATAACTTACCTTGGTCATATGTCACCAGTCAGCTTCGATCGGCTGAATTTTTCCCACTATGTCATTCCTCACCACCCTGTTCTTCGTCCACAAAGCACAACAACAAAGCTTCGAGTTGTGTTTGATGCTTCATGTCGTACATCTAACAACGTCTCTTTGAATGAAACGTTAATGGTTGGTCCCACCATCCAACAGGAGCTAATAATAACAATTTTAGCATTTAGATTAAACAAGATAGCGTTATCGGCCGATGTATGCAAAATGTATCGCCAGTTTTGGGTAGATGAAAGAGATAGAAACTTTCAATTAATATTATGGAGAAATAGAACCTCTGACCCGATTGCTCTATACCAACTAAATACAGTGACTTACGGCACATCAGCTGCTCCGTTTCTGGCAGTCAGAAGTTTATTTTTTATTGCTGATTTTTACAAAGACGAATTTCCCGTCGGCTCCAACACTCTTAAACAAGACTTATATGTAGATGACCTACTCACGGGGGCAGATAACCTTTCCGAACTCTTGGTTAAAAAATCTGAAGTTGTTGGAATTTTACAAAGGGCTGGTTTACAATTGTCAAAATGGAATTCAAATTGTCCAAATGTGGCTCCTTGTTACGACGAATTGCAGTTCAAAACTAATCAGGAATATGTCACCAAAGCTCTTGGGATGTCATGGAAGCCCAAAGAAGACGTTTTTTGCTTCCGATTCGATTTGGAAGTTATTGAAATCCCCACAAAAAGATCAGTTTTATCAGCTGTGGCAAAAATCTTTGATGTTCTCGGATTGCTTAGCCCTATTGTGGTATCCTGCAAGATGTTAATTCAAGAAATGTGGAAGCAAAAACTGGATTGGGATTCGCCACTCAACGCTCCTTTGACAACTCGGTGGAAAGAAATCGAACACAGTCTTCCATTCATAAATCAAATTGAAATTTCTAGATTCGTAGGAACATCTACACACACAAACTTTGAAATTCACGGATTTGCAGATGCTTCTCAATTGGCATATGGTTGTTGTCTTTACATACGTGTGGCTCATCAAGACGGATACAAATCAACTCTGCTCATAGCAAAATCTAAAGTAGCTCCAGTTGTTCAACAGTCTTTGCCTCGTTTAGAACTTTGCGCCGCTTTATTGCTCAGTCGAACTTGGGATAAAATTAAACTAAAATTTGATTGCTTGAACTACCAGATTTTCTTTTGGTCAGATTCGAAAATCGTTCTAAATTGGCTTACTAACCACTCATCGTCCTATGTTTGCTTTGTTGCTAATCGAGTATCAGAAATACAAAACTTAACGCATGACATTGCTTGGATGCATGTGCCTTCAAAACAAAACCCTGCAGATATTGTATCGAGGGGCTGTCTCGCCGAAGAACTTCCCAATACAATATGGTTTTCCGGTCCTAATTTTCTTACAGAACCAGAATCACTGTGGCCTAAGGGAAATATCGGAAACACAGAACTTCCTCGACAAGAAATGAGAAAAACTTTACTCAAAACAACCATCACACCCGAATCAATAATTGATCACTTAGTTTCTCGTCATTCATCGTACCTTCGTATTCTCCGCATCATGGCGTACATTCATCGAGCTGTTGAAAAGCAAAAACGAAACCCCTTTGTGACCCATGATGAGTTACAATCAGCGTTCTATCGAATCGTATACAACAACCAAAAATCAACATTTCAAGAAGAGATTGCGTTGCTCAATAAAGGGCAACATCTGAAACCCAGTTTCCAAAAGCTGGCCCCATTCTTCGATAATATCCAGTGTTGCCAATCAAATTTGCCAATTCTTCGAGTGGATGGTCGCCTAGCAAATTCTCCGTTGCCGTATGAAACAAAATTTTCTGCTCTCCTTCCAAAGGATCATCGATTCACAACGCTCTTCATCGAACACCTTCATCGTACCCACTTACATGCCGGGTCCAAAGCGCTCATTGGAATCCTTCGTCAGCAAGTCTGGGTAATTAACGCTAGGGAAATCATAAGAAAAGTCGTCCGAAATTGCGTACATTGCTTCAAATACTATCCTCGATTAATGCAGCAACTAATGGGCGATTTACCTGCACATCGCTTTAAAGCTCAACGTCCTTTTTTGGTCTCAGGTGTCGATTTTTGTGGTCCTTTCTACACCTCCTATCGTATTAGGGGAAAACCTCCTTATAAAACATATGTCGCTATTTTCGTTTGCTTTTCATCCAAAGCCGTTCATATTGAATTAGTTTCAGACTTGTCAACTAACACATTTCTTTTATGTCTCAAAAGATTTATAGGTCGTCGTGGCATACCGCTGAGACTATGTGGCGACAACGCAACAAACTTTGTCGGCGCTAGCTCCAAGCTCAAAGATCTCAAACAAAGATTTTTCGGTGAAGTGAATATCAATGAGCTCATGCATTACAGCACAGTTACTGGCTTTGAGTTTTCGTTCATCCCGCCTCGTTCTCCTCACTTTGGTGGGCTGTGGGAGTCTGCTGTTAAGTCAGCAAAAACACTTATGGTCAAAAACATGTCTCAAGCCAACCTAACATATGAAGAATTCCAAACAGTCCTTGTAGAAGTCGAAGCGATCTTAAATTCTCGCCCTTTGGCACCCAGATCTGATGATCCAAATGATGGAGAAGCTTTGACTCCAGCCCATTTGTTAATTGGTTCCTCCCTAATGGCATTACCAGACGAAAATCTTGAAAGCTACAAATATATCAACTACCTCAAGAAATGGCAACTTGTGACACATCTGAAGCAACAGTTTTGGCTACAATGGGTCCGTGACTATGTACTGACTTTACAGCAAAGATGTAAGTGGTTCAAGAATCGCGAAAACGTACAAGAGAGCACTTTAGTTATCGTTCATGAATACAACATTCCACCTCAGCATTGGCTCCTAGCGCGAGTAATCAAAGCTATACCAGGTTGTGATGGAAAGGTGAGAGTAGTTGATCTAAAAACAAAAAAAGGGGTTCTTCGGAGGTCCATCCAGAAAATTGCACCACTACCAAACGAAGCTAATTGAAAGTGCCTTTCAATGGAGGCAGTATGTTTGGTCAAAACACTATAAGTATATTTTTAATATCCTGTCTTTTATATATTATCAATGAATTAACTCCTTTAAATAACTTACTGCTATTGTCACAGATCTTGCATACAAAACAATACAATACATATGTACATACATACTCACTTTTGTCTCCTTATATATGCATAAATACACATTTCTGTAAATCTGTACATAAAAGCTAACGGGATCGCATTCTTGCATTCCAATCAAATTTCTTTGGTTTAAGCATTGTAAAACTTTAACCATATTTTTAGTATAGAGAATTTATACGACGAATAAACATCAACAAAACAATTTGCGCAAAGATCTTTTTCTTGTGACGACAACATCATTGTTAAAGAACAGTTTATTTTAAAGGTAATTATGTATCAACAGATACTAAGGATCCCCGAGTTAGAGCTTGTGGTGGCTCTGGAATCCTAATAAAAACTCGAATAAAACACTACCTGCTAAATGACCTTCGTGAAGAATATCTTCAAGCAACAAATACCTGTATTGAAAATTTTTATCAAAAGCTTGTGATATCATCTGTTTATTCTCCTCCCAGGTTTTCAATTTCAGAGAGTCAATATACTGCATTTTATACAACACTGGGGTTCCACTTTCTAGCAGCTGGCGACTACAATGTTAAACACACTTTTTGGGGTTCACGTTTAATCAGTCCTAAGGGTCGTGTTTTGTTTGACACAATTTCAAAAATGGGTTTGAATGTAGTTTCAAGTGGTCAGCCAACATATTGGCCAACGGATCGTCAAAAAATTCCTGATGTTATCGGTTTTGGGATTATGAAAGGCGTGCCCAGCGAAATGATTGAAGTAGAAGCATCTCTGGATTTGTCTTCAGATCACTCGCCTACTATTATCACTATTTACTCACACACAACTACAACACCAACATGTGATTTACCGCTGACACCTGCACGTATTAACTGGCTGAAATACAAAAAATATTTGAGTGCTCATTGCACGGAAAATATGCCATTGAGTACACCTACTGACATAGAAAATTCTATTAGGTTGTTTGAAGCACATGCTAAACAAGCTGCTCTTAATGCTTCTTCAATTCAACCAAAACAACAAGCGATATTTAACAATATTTTTTGTGCAGATATAGAAAGGCTATTGACTTAAAAACGGAGAGCTCGACGAGAATGGCAACGATACAGATCGCCTCAGCTAAAATTAAGGCTTAAGGAGTGTACCAAGCAGCTTAGAAAAGTTTTGCAAACACAAAAAACAGATTCGCTGCAAAAATTTCTGCAAGAACTCGATGCAACACCATCAACAGATTATTCGCTGTGGCGTGCAGCCAGTGGACGTAAAAGGCCAGTGATATGTAAACCTCCATTACGAGCTTCAAATGGTTACTGGGCAAGAACTGATGCTGAAAAAGGTGCTCTTTTTGTTAAACACTTAGAAAAAGTATTTACTCCAAATATTTCTGCTGATATTATTGAACTGCCCCCAGTCGTCGCTTTACCAGAAATTCCGCTAAGATTTAATATTGTGGAGATTGAAAAGGCTATTACAAGTCTAAACTCAAAAAAAGCCCCAGGTGTTGATAAAATAAGTAACAAAATGCTGCAAGAATTGCCTTTCATTGCAAAACGAGTAATACTATTCATCTTTAATAATATTTTACGACTGCAATACTATCCGGCAGAATGGAAGGTTTCGTTGATTACTATGATACCAAAGCCCGGCAAGGATCATACAAAGGTTGAATCCTATCGGCCTATTACTTTATTGTCCAATATGTCGAAACTTTTTGAAAAACTGTACATGAGCAAGCTGACTCCTATAGTAACTAGCAGTGCATGTATTCCAGATCATCAATTCGGTTTTCGCAGTCAGCATAACACTATTGAACAAACTTAGAGACTTGTAAATGTTATAAGAAAAACTTACAAGTTAGTACAAATAAGCGCGAACAGCTCATATTGGTCGCCGAGCTGGTCAGCGCGCAAAGCTGATTGAATGCGAGAAAACAGTTTCAAAGCGTATTTCAGCGCTGAAAACATTATTTATGTTATGTTGTTATGATTTTAACTTGTTTGGAAAATACAAAAAAAAAAAATTTAAGGAAAAGTTAATAAAACATGCAATCAAAAAGTTAAAAAAATAATAAAAATTAAAAAGAAAATAGAAATTAAAAAATAAAATAAAAATTAAACAAAAAAAATAAAAATTCATATAAATAATAAAAATTAAATAAAATTATAACAATTATAAAAAAAACTTATAAACAAAATTTAAAAAACAATATAATAAAAATTTCAAGAATAATTGAAGAAATTCATACATAAAACACAAATAATAGATAAAATATCAGCGCTGATTCTCGCTCAAACTTGTTTCTCGCATGAATAAAGTCTCGCAATAAGCGTGAGTCGGCTCGGCTCGGCAACAAGCGGCCACTCTGTACGCACCCTTAGAGTTCTCTTTTTTTTTTTTTGTTCGCTATATGATTGTATGCAAACATTTATATAAGTATATTGCACACAAAAAAAAAAAAATAAAACCAGTATAATAACTGTTCAATAAATGTTTCGTTTTAGTATTTTTTATGACTTAAAATTTTTGATAATTTTCAATATTCAGTTGCGACGATTATAAAAACGCGTATGTGCACTACGAAAGCACAGGCAACCAAATACGATAAAAAAATTGCACTTGGATCATATTTTATTTGTCATAAACAGAAAAAGAAACAACATTAGTGTGATTGTTATGAAAGTAAAACGGAAAGCAAAAAAAAGTTTAGTTTTTAGTGGAAAATGCTACATGGAAAGCACGCCTAAATTTTTTAAAATGTAATAATATTAA
The DNA here is from genome assembly GCA_947311025.1 of Lypha dubia. Lineage (NCBI taxonomy): Eukaryota > Metazoa > Arthropoda > Insecta > Diptera > Tachinidae > Lypha > Lypha dubia. Next base: position 96,738,289 of record OX371260.1, on the reverse strand, counting down.
GTATTTACGGCATACATATAATGCGAAAATAAAGTGATAAAACAATTTAGTGTGTGCTTATATACACCCGATTTACCAGATGACTTTTGCGACGTCACTGTTTCGACGTCACTTTTTGCTTGTTGGTGAGCGGTGTAGGGAAGGAAGATGTAAGGAAGATGTTTTTCAAGACTTTTCTTCCATTTCTCTTTGTTACTTTTCATTATTTTTTTTACTTTTGTTATTTATCTTTGTTACTTACATTATTTCAAAACAAAAATGGGAAAAAAGACATAAAACTAAAAGACATCGTCTGAACACACAAAGATTTTGGTAGCAACTTCAAAAGGGAATTCAGTAAAAACGACGTCGCAAAAGTCATCATGTGAATTGGGTAATAATCTGTATATTAAATTTATATACATACATACGTACATATGTATATGCTGTAAATTTGTCAAATGGTGGTGGTTTTTTACTAACATACTCGTACACTTACATATATACATATGTATGTACATACTTGATAAATTCTGATATTTTGCAGATATTATAGTGATAAAATACAAACGATTAATGTAAACAAACTTAAATTAATTAATTAATAATATTTTGAATGAGAATTATAGTAATATATTTATTTAGTTTTGCGATTTATAATTTTAATTTGGATAGAAAGACAGCAAAAAGAAACAAACCAAAAAGAACGACCGTATGACTGAATACAAAGAAGTATACTTCTGCATACATACATATATGAAAAATCTTCTTCTGTATATTGTAACGAAAGTTTGTTAAGTAGTGAGAAAATTTGTTCGACCGTTTTCTTATTATCAGATGTGCCATAAGCAGCGTTGCCAATAGGCAGATTTATCTATATTTTGCAGTTTTTCGAAGTATTGAGCAGTTTTGCATTTGGGTGTTTTGTACATATTTGTACAATTTTTTTATCAGGTCTGTTCTGAAAATCACGCTATTTTAGTGTTTTCGGCGTGCTTTTAATTTTTCGAAAACACGAGACAACAGCTGACTTTTTGATTTATTTGTTTATCTTGTTATATTTTTATTTAAAATAAAAAGTGAAGATGAAGTGCATATGTAAAAATTCAGGGAGCTACGTTATTGGCAGCAATTGTTTTAAGAAGGCAACATATAAAAAATGACTGTTAGAATACGTCATTTAAGGGAAATTGCACAAATCAAAATAATTTTTAAGTAAATATTAGAATAATAAAATATGAATTTATATACATATGTATAAAAAAGTTGCTACTTTTTTCAACGATGAAATTTTGTTATATTTTCTTTAAATTTTAAATTACATTTTTAAAATTTTGCCTTTTTGGCAACCTCTGCTGATAGCTAAATACAAAATCACGATCATTGGGTAAAAAAAGCAAAACAAGATATTAAAAAACAAGCAGTGCACTTAGAACGTTATTTAATTACAGAAATAAATAAAAAACATATCACAATAAACACAATAATTTCTTTATTAAATTCACTGCCTGTTCGCCGATATCGAAGAAGTTCTTTCTTTCGAGCAATTACATTTGAAACAAAAACAAATTCAAAAATTTGCGGCGAACAGGCACTTAATTTGGAAAACATTTCAAAAACTGCGAGTGATTATAAAACGGCAATCATTTGGCCAACCGGTTCAAAATCGAGTGATTTATACATTTCAAAAAAATTGCTTTCATATTATTATTATTACGAATAAACGTAATTATTATTCGAACTTATATTGATATACATATGAAAAGTAATATTATCAGGCTCAAGTTCAGTTTTATAGAATTAATGAAAATTCAAAATTACTGAGTTTTTTTTTTTTTGCTTTCTGTTAACTAAAAAATGGAAATAAAGTAAGACAAAAAATTTTATGTTTCCATATTTTACACAATAAACATTTTTAACATGTTTTTATAAAAAGGTGCACATGTAAACAAATGAATGTCAGCAGCACAGAAATATAATTTTACTTTAATTTAGGTACACGTATTTTAAAATTTCAACATTTAATATTGCGTTAAAGTCTGCAAATTAAGCTAATAATCGTTTGTGAATAAAACTATAAGGAATTTTGCTTAAGAGTGGATATTAAAACTACTTTACATTTTTCTGAATAACACTGTAGATCTTTACTAAAGATATAAATTCTTGAGTATTTCCTTGAATAAAATGTTATATATTGTAAAAGGGAAGTTTGCTTTTTATTTTGCCTTAAGCACGATGGTCACGTACAGTGATGTTATACACTTTTTTGAAAAGTCTTTACGCAGCACTTAAAAAATCCCTATTTTTCCCTACGCGCTCAAAAAATTGTCTTTACAAAAATCCCTACAACTTTTAAATTATAATATATCAAACAATGCATATAAAATCTTTGTGTTTAATTTATAAGCGTTTTATTGAAACTTGTTATACATAATGAATTATTCTATCAGTCTTTTTTTATAAATTAAAAACTAAATAAACAAAAATTGAAAAACATAAAACCAAGTGATATACATAAATTCATTTAAAATCACAATTAGTTCATTGGTAAAAAAAAGCGAAATATAAGAAATTTGTATTTTGCACTTTTGAAATTTGTTAAAAAAAATTGTTTGCCCGTGTTATTTTTGACTGGTGATTTCCTGATATGTCGTAAGGATACCAGTTTTTTTAAATGAGTTTCGGTACATTGGAAGGTATAACAATTTTTACATTCACCTTGTTAAAATGAGCGGACAATGCAAATTGAAGTTAAAATTTTATGACTTAGCTTATTTCCTTTCTTAGTGCGAACATCAGTGATGACGGGAAAAAGTCTCTCCCTGTCTGTAGTGGCATGTGGCAGTGATAAAGCAAACGTAGCTAGTTTCGACAAAAGGGGGAAAATGAAATTCTCATTAAAATTGTTCATTTTGGTAACTGTACTTCAAAATTTCCGATGTCCATATTTAAAAAATCACCTATATCTTGCTCTGAAAAAATTAATTTAAAAAGGATCTCCACTCTTGTAGAAGAGAATTAGCGTCCACTTTTATAATTTTCGAAATATTTTTAAATGAAAATTCATTTTTATTTCCTTTTTTTCAATGTAATTTCGAGGTTTAAGAACCCCATTTCTCTGAATATTCTGTTTTGAGGAGTAATATTTGATGTATTTCTTCCAAGACCAAATTGATATATTTTTGCCATATTATTGAAAAGTCCCTACATTTGATTGATTTCAACAAATCTGTCATTTTTTCCCTACGGTCCTTTTTTTGGACGAAAATCCCTACGAGTAGGGATTTTTCCCTACATATAACATCAATGGTCACGTATCAAATTGGCTTGTCAAACCAAGGTTTTTTTGATTGGGTTAGTGAAAAAAAAAACTCACACGATATGTACATATGAGTTTGGAAAAATCCAAACAATTTAGATATTCTCTGCCGTCGATACTGCAATTTGAAGCAAATTTGATGTTTTGCTGCCTAATTACGTCAAATCTCATTTTTATTTAGTTTGCGCAGCGACAACATCGTACGCGGAAAACTTGATAGAGCAATAAATTAAAATGTATGAAAAATAATTTCATACTGGAATTAATTGAATTTTATCTCGGTTTGCCTGCTTTATGGAGAGTAATTAAAAATAAACCAAATGTTGAAAAATCGGTTAATGTTATGAAAATTTTTATATATGTAAGTATGTATAATATACATATGTAAGTACGAGTATGTATGTATATGATATACATATGTACATTGTAGGTATATTGAAATTACAAAATTACGAGTATTTATTCAATTATTTTAATAATAATTTAATATAAATGCTCTGCAAATCAATCGCATATAAAAATATACATGTATAATGTTATTGAAATTATAAATGTTAATAAAAAAATATTAAGAAAATTTTGTAAAAAAAATATATTGTGACGAAAACATCTCACGTTGTTACCCTTCAAAAACAGCTTTGAAATGAAATTTGATGGTATGAATTTGCAACATTGCTGTGTTAAGCAAAACCAAATTTAACCAACCAATACATGTTATTTGCAAAGCCAATTAAAACATGTCCATCGTGCTTTGTAAATAATTTTATTGGCAACCACAGGTTGTCTAAGTGTATAAAGGTTATAAGAAAAGTAAACAGATTCATATCGAATGAAAAAAGTGATTTGTGTTTAATGTTTTTTAAAAGCTATTTTGCTTCTGCTTATGTAATTCGCAAAGTTTATTTGCGGGTTCATATACTTACATACTTATGAGTAGATGATTTTTAGAAATTTTTAAATATGAATGGTAAAGATATACTGATGAGTTTGTACTTAGCTATCAACGAAATGCATTAGCTAACCCATAACATATAATAATTTTTAAAATATTTAAAATAACAAATTATTTTAGTTTTCAAGCTATTTGAAAATTCGTTTTTTCATCCCATGCATCGGCACTGATTGTCGACTGCGATAAAAATTGGTGCATATTTTACAAATTGATTGGTCAACATTCTGCAATAGCGCATCTAGGTTGGTTTTGGTACACAGCACAATTATAGCGCAGATTGACGAATTTTGAAAAAATTTTTGCGTACATGAATTGCGACGAGAAGTGATACAATGTACCGATAGTGAGATTTTAGCTTAACAGAACGTATCAGTTTAGCAATTTCGAGTCTGCTAAAATAATGCATGTATGTAAGTATGTACATATTCTTTTTTTAAAATGATGATATTTTTTTGTACCTCCACCCACAAATATTCGTAATAAAGAGCTAAAATTAGTGTTACAGAGCAACAGCATGTTTGGTTAGAACTTAAAAGATAACTCACATTAAAATTTTCAACATATGTAAATATGTATCTATGTGTATATGTATATACATATACTATGTATGTATATGTATGGATCTGTGTACAAATATTATTGGATGTAAGTTTTTAAACACACCCATTTTAGAAATACATTCATGCATACATGCTTTACTTATTTTACCAATCAACGGGATGTATAACAGGCGCATAAACATTGTTCCACCAAAGCATATCGTTAGCCAAAATGCAAAATCACGTAAGTTAACTTTTTGAAATTTTATTGGAAAGGAAATAACCCAAATAAGTTCTTCAAGTGGCTGAACTAAAGTCTTTTTCTATATGCATATTAATTGTATTTTTTTACTAAATTAATAAGAACTGTTTATTATTAATATTTGTTAATACTTATACAGGGTAAAGTTGGTAAATGTTTATAATCAGAGAAATATTAGGTAGACATTGTTAACATATTTCGAGCAACAAAGGAACAATTTAATATTTATACATACCTTTTGTAGATTTTTCAACAGCATTGGCTAAATAGAACAAACGTTGTTTTCGGTAAAAGCTACTATACCTCGTCAGTATTTATGTGCAAATGCTTTCACTACTTGTTAGGTAGCTTCGCTGAACGCATTACATATTCTATTTATACACAATTACAAATACAAAAAAATACCCGACTTATTTCTACTAATGGATGCTAGCAGGGGATTTTTTTGTTTTGTTTTTTATTTATTATCATATATTAAACATTAGAGTGTTGCCAACGGATTATATCATACTATGCCCGATCTCCTGATTTTTTGTTCTACTTAAGACAAACTTTTTGGTTTGATTTTTAAACTTAAGCATATTTTTGATTAATGTTCGTTTTTGAACAATAATTAGCACAGTCCCTTACTTTGTTGTATATGTATATTAATTGTAATTTTTTTTAATTATTAAATTACTACGAACTGTTTATTATCAATATTTGTTAATAATTATACAGGCTAAAGTTCATAAATATTTATAATCAGAGAAATATTAGGTAGACATTCTTAACATATTTCGAGCAACAAAGGAAAAATTTAATATTTATACATCCCTTTTCTAGATTTTTTAACAGCACTGACTGAATAGAACAAACGTTGTTTTCGGTAGAAGCCACTAAACTTCGTCAGTATTCATATGCAAATGCTTTCACTACAAAACCTAAAAAAAAATTCCCCAGCTAGCATCCATTAGTAGATATAAGTCGCGTATTCTATTTGTATTTGTAATTGCGTATAAAATAGAATATGTAATGCGTTCAGCGAAGCTACCTAACAAGTAGTGAAAGCATTTGCACATAAATACTGACGAGGTATAGTAGCTTTTACCGAAAACAACGTTTGTTCTATTCAGCCAGTGCTGTTGAAAAATCTACAAAAGGTATGTATAAATATTAAATTGTTCCTTTGTTGCTCGAAATATGTTAACAATGTCTACCTAATATTTCTCTGATTATAAACATTTACGAACTTTACCCTGTATAAGTATTAACAAATATTAATAATAAACAGTTCTTATTAATTTAATAAAAAAATAAAATTAATATACATATAATAAAGTTAAAAAAAAAATGTATAAAAAAATATAAATGTGTGCATTCTTTTCATTTATTGCATTCCATCGCCATTCGCTTAAAAAACAAAAAAAAAAAAATAGTCTCTCATCATCACCGTACATACATACATATATAATTACGTACAAAGTAAGTTTTTTTTTTGAAGTGAAAACTTCTATTGGCGCTGTACGGAGGTTTTGGGTTGGCTAAAATCTCAGAATTCGCGACACCGTCACACTTTTTGACACTTGTAGCATCTCTGTTTCTGCGAATGCCTACCAAACAAATTACAGGTGTAGTAACGCCCGGATATTAGACACTTAACAGACAACTACATACCAGACATGGTAAAACTAACAGGTATGCGCAGTTCGAAAACAAGTACAACAATCCAAAAACAACATATATTTTGTTGGTATAGAGCACTCGCTTCATATCAAAATATACAAACAAATTTAAAACCATTATTTATGTCTACTTTTAAAACTGCTTCAGTTCGTATGATAAGTTGCTATTAAGCGAGCCCATTCAGCTGTGCTAGTAAGCTCACCTGTTGGATACGCCTTGATAGCAGACGAACGCACGTTACCTGCCGTTTACACATGCAAGTGAAAGTGCGAAAAACTCAATACACTCACACTTTTTCACTAGCACAAGCATAATTTTCGAACTTGCAGGTCTACTTACAAGAGAATTTGCTTGTAAGTAAATTTTTGACACTTACGGCAAGTAAGATGACCAGTTAAGAAACAGTGCTACCGATGATGAGTTTTATATCAATTAACCAGTATTTAGTAAAATAAAAGTAATGTTTATAGCTGATTTTCTGTGTATTTATAAAAAATAAAAAACAAAAAAGGACACATCTATACTAGTGATGTTACGAATATCAATTTTTAGTATTCGCGAATACGAATACGAATATTTAAAACAGTATTCGCCGAATACGAATATTTCTTTTGAGGTTTATATTTCAAATTTAATTGGAAAAAATCACTGCCTTTGCCTTATTAACTATAAATGAAAAAAAAAAAAATTTAGTGATTTAACATTATTATTGCATTAAGATGCCGAATTTGAAAACCTCTACACAACATTTTTTTAATTAGTTTACTTACATACTTTCAGATTTCGTTTTTCTTACTCTGTTTGGGTTTTTAATTAATAATTCAGTGCTGTTTATCGAACATATTTTTGCAGAAGGCGCATCCACCTGTGTCAGTGGAATTTCATATATAAAAAGTTTTAGTTTGATTCCTGTAGCTTCCCACCCTTATATATTTACATATAAACAGAATCAAAACATCTCACCGAGTTTCTTTAAATATCATGCATTTAAGTTATACGAGTATATTCCAATTTATTGCCGATAGATGATGTACTTTGTTCAATTCACTGCTGCGAAAGCATTCTTAATTTTATTAATACATTTGAGACAACTTAAATTATAATTTATATATATTTTTGTTTGTTTTTTAAGAAGGTTATTACTTTGCGTGAAATACAATGGGTTTTTTTTTTTTTTAAATTTATATATTTTTTTACATTTTATGTACTTTTTTTAAACTTTTGAATGATTTTTTTTTGGAAAATGTATGGGAAAATTATTCGAAAAATATTCTCTTGAATTTGGCGAATACGAATACGAATATCTTAAAACAGGCGAATAGTCGAATACGAGTATTCGTAACATCACTAATCTATACAACAAAGCATCTTAATAGTATTTTCAAGCATTAATTTCATGCATTTTGAAAAAAAATTTGTTAAACCAAATATTCTTTTCAGTAATTTTATGATATCGACAACACGGCAATACTCTGGATTCACATATTTTTCATAGCATGCTTACGCCTCGAGAACATTATGAAAATGAACTTACAACTGACTGTGTAAACGCTCGATCAACTTGCAAGACTTTTGGCTATAACTTCGACATTTTCGTTGATAATACGTATACACTACTTGCAAGTAATTACTTACATGTGTAACCTGCCGTTTACACATGCAAGTGCAAGTGCGAAAAACTCAATACACTCACACTTTTTCACTAACACAAGCATAATTTTCGGACTTGCAGGTCTACTTACAAGAGATTTTGCTTGTAAGTAAATTTTTGACACTTACGGCAAGTAAAATGAAAAGTAGAGAAACAGTGCTACCGAGGATGAGTTTTATAAAAATTAACCAGTATTTAGTAAAATAAAAGTAATGTTTATAGCTGATTTTCTGTGTATTTATAAAAAATAAAAAACAAAAAAGAACACATCTATACAACAACGCATCTTAATGGTATTTTTAAGCATGAATTTCATGCATTTTGAAAAAAATTTGTTAAACCAAATATTCTTTTCAGTAATTTTATGATATCGGCAACACGGCAATACTGGATTCACATATTTTTCATAGCATGCTTACGCTTCCAGAACATTTTGAAAATGAACTTACAACTGACTGTGTAAACACTCGATGAACTTGCAGGACTTGCGGCTATAATTTCGACATTTTCGTTGATAATATGTATACACTACTTGCAAGTAATTACTTACATGTGTAAATGCAGGGTAACATAGACTACAGACCAAGGCGAATTCATTACTAGTTGGATGCAGTGTCGAATTCGGGCGAATGTATCAATTGCCCACACTGTCAAATTTTGTACATATTTTCCGGCGCCATTTTTATGCATTAAGAATTTTGACAGCGTAGGATATGAATTCGCCGGTAAAAAACTACATGCCTGTTGTTTTGTTGGTGAATTGTTGTAATCGAGCATATGCCTGGTAATGAATTTGCCTTCATTTAGACAGCCTTAATTTTACTAAGACAATTTTCCAATAACAACTTTTTGATGATAACAAAGACAGATACAAATCGAACATAATTGCATCGGTCAATATAGAGACTAAATAAAATAAAAGAAAATTTGCAAACGCAAATAAAACAAAGAAACATAACCAACAACCTACGTCGATACATATATATGTATGAATTATGGGAATACCAAAACAAAAGAAAATAACACACCAAAAAAATAGAAAAACAAACTACAGAATAAAAAAATAAAACTAGACATCATAAAAAAAAACTATTCAAATACAATAAACAAACAAAACTAGAATAAAATATAACAATTCGCCAACAAAACAAACAACAGGCATTTTCTTGTGTAAAAGGCGAATTCATATACTACGCTGTTAAAATTTACATAAAAATGGCGTCGGGAAATATGTACTAAATTTGACAGTGTGGGAAAATTACAAATTCGCCACTACATCCACCTGGTAATAAATTCGCCTTGATATTTAACTTAAACTTTTGTAGCATCTCTGTTTGTGCCAAAGCATTGCAAACAAATTAAAGATATAGTAACGCCCGGACATTTGACAAGCATAATTTTTTTGGCAATAGCACGTGTACTGTTGTAATCACAAAATATATTACCTAAAGTGTAATCATAAAGTGCATATATAAATTATTCTCTGCTTGAAATCATTGTATTTGCTCTGGACCTCGCATTTTTAAGGCAATGAAGGGAATCACAATGGATCCAATTCCTAACCTAACCTCCTAAGGCAGTGTTGAGGGACCTCCGGTGATAAATACACGCATTAACTTTGTTAAACTGTATTAGCAGGCATTTTATTAATTTTTTTACTTCGCCGATGTTTCTGCTAACCGACGTTGTATGTATATGTGACAGCGCATAGAGAAAGGGGCCTAAGGGTAAAAAATCAATTTTCACTTTTTTACACCAAATATATACGTATTTAAATCTTTAAAATGGCTCTCCTGAATAAAACCGGTTTTTACCCTTAGGTCCCTTTCTATTTTGCGCGTCATATATACTTATGTATGTTTTAGTTGCACGAAACAAGAAGTCATCGACTACATAAAGCGTTTTTTTTATTAGGACCAGGGGCCGAATTCCGCAACGATGCATTTTGAAGTGCTCACCATTTTCAGTGTTCACTTTTGATTTTTGTATCCGCAATGGTGAGAATGAATAAATTTGACAGTTGTAGTGAACACCAGAGAAAAAATTTGTTCATTTAAAAATTTAGGGTGAATTTTGATAGTTTACAAAAATTTTTTATTTTATTTGAGTAATGGATAGATTAAAAAAACCTTCAGAGGCACCAAAAGAGGCTCTCTTGGATTTCATGGAAATGAATGTAGAGTTTGCTTGTGATAGGTAAGTAATTATTAATTATTTTATAAAGAAAATTATAAAGTGCAACGATTTTATTCTTTAAGATTTGAATCAGCAGATGGAGCAATATTGCGACATGAAAGGTGGAAGGAACTTGCCAAAAAACTTAACAGCATTGGTGGAACAATCAAAGATCCACAAAAATGGAGAAAATTTTGGACTGACCAAAAGTATGAGAAAAATTTTTTTTAAACTTTTTATAATTATTTCATTTAAAGACTTCGCATCAAAGAAAGACAGGCGCTCTTAAATGCGTCAATTGACAAAAGTGGAATAAATGGGATGAAAATATTAAAACCGTTATCTGCATTTGAATCTCGGATAAGTGCACTTTTGTTACCTGCAGCCGTCAGTGGCAACGAAGGTGTAAGGGAACTTTTTGCTACTGCTGCTCCAAGAGTAAGTCATCAAAATCTATGAAATCAATTATTGTATATGTATGTATCGTCACCTGAATTGGGAAGGTTCTAAAAAACAAAAAAAACTAAATCATATTTTTCATTGTATGAGATGTAGTATCAAAAATACAGGTGCTTACAAAGTTGTGTTGATTTTAACTTTTTTTTTGATATTTACAGCCTTTTGGATTTTAGATGACGATATATGCGTATATCACTCTAACAATTTAAGTTTTCTTTTTTTATAGGATACTGAACCGGAGTATTAAGGCGTAGAGTATCTAAACGTAGAACTAGAAGTATTACAACCTAGTGAAAGTTCAAGAGCAGAGGAACGTGAAAAAAATACAGAATCCGTAGCAACAGAAAACACCACTCCTGAAAACCCGTCGGGATCAAAGGTAACAACATCACGGAAGAGAAATCGAGCACCTTCAGGAAGGAGATTCCTTAACAATGATTTTGAAGCCGAAATTTTAGAAGTGGAGCGAAAAAAATTAGAACTAAATACAGAAATATATGAATTAGAAGTAGAAAAATTTGAATGGCAGAAGACCAAAGAAAAAAAGAATTAGAGCTAAAGGAAAGAGAACTGGAAATGAGAAAAAAAGAACTGAAATTATGTCCATAATGTTATCTTTATTTTAAAATTTTAATAAAGTATTGTGATCTCAATTCAAAAAGTTGATACGTGTTATGTCTTCACGAGTACGCTGGCCTTCACGTAAGGTTTCATTGTTGTTTTCAACATTAGCAGATTGTTAAACATCTTCATAATCATCATCATTAGTCTCTGTTTGCAGTTTATCATCTTCATTATAAACATTTGCTTTTCGAAGAATGTTATGTAAAACTACACAAGCGTTTATGATTCTCCCAGCTTTTATTGGTTTGTAGTTAAGTATACTTCCAGAAGATATGCATCGAAATCTGCTTTTCAGTATCCCAATGCATCTTTCAACAATGGATCGCGTGCTTTTATGAGCGATGTTATACTTAAGTTCGGAGTCATTCGCTGGGTTGTTATATGATGTCATCAACCAAGGCTGAAGCGGAAATCCCCTGTCACCCAGCAGCCAAAAATTCCTCTTACCTTCTATGTATACTGTCTTGAGGTATTCTTGTAATTCAGAACGACGCCAAATGTATGCATCGTGTGAAGTTCCGGGGAATTTTGCGTTCGCAATATCTTATCAAGTAGTCAGCATCGCACACTAAAAGCACATTGATTGAATATCCTCCTTTCCTACAGTAATAAGCATGCTCTATATTGACAGGTGGAGAAATAATTTTTATATGAGTTCCATCGATCAACCCTATTATACCGGGAAATCCAAATTTAGTAAAAAATTTTTCTTTAATATTTCTTTGCTCGCGTTCGTCAGGAAAGTAAACATACTCCAAGCACACCTCATTAAGAATATTTGCCACTTCATGAATGCATCGCTGCACAGATGTTTGGGACATGGATGATAAGAAATCTTGTCCTATGGTTCGTTGGAAATTACCAACGGCGAAAAATCGAAGTGCGCATAAAAATCTAAGGTGTATTGGGATAGCCGTTTGTCTTTGATTAACAAAAAATTTTGGTGTTAATTTCTGCAAAAGATCCACGCACAAATTTCGTGGAAAACGATACAACGCCATGAATTGTTCCTCCGTTGTATTTTCAAACACGTTGCCATTATCCCTCAGATTTCTTCTTATTAACAAAATGGTCCTCCTAAAATTTGTTTAAGTTTATGTATTTTCCTATGTACATATATAAAGCATAATACTTTCCTTCTACAACGATGTACTCTGCGTCGAATAATATTAATATATATGTAATCCATAGCTCATGCACTTTTAAATTCGTTTTTAATAAAATAATTTACAAACAAAAATAAAAAATCTATTAGACAATTTATGTGACAAGCAAATTTGACAATTCAGCTTATCATTCAGCCAGAACTAACACATTCAGCATAATAAAATTCATTGGCTCTTGCGGAATCGCTGTTAAATGAAAAGTGAACACTTTAACCTTTGGTGAGTTTTAGTTTCAGTGTTCACTGATAAAAAATTCATCGTTGCGGAATCCGGCCCCAGCACTCAGGGGATGACCCCTTGGTATGCATGGCATTGTGCCGGAGCAAGGAAAATAGGTTTTGGGATGGAGGATAAGGTGAGTAGTGTTTGTGGACATTCGATTTGAACCCTTACACACTGAAAGTGGAACGAAAGACCTCTGCGGGGAGTTTATTCCTCATACGAATAGTACGGCTAAAGTACGACTTCTCTCTGTAATGCTTGGTGCGGTTCATTGCAATATCGACCACAAAAGGATGTGGTCTTGATGAAGAGCCTGCTGTACGTGAAAAATGACTGGTTTCGGGAACAATTTCCCTGATTTCATTGGAACACATTCCGTTGTAGTAGCGATAGAACAATGAAACACACACAACATTGCGTCGATGCTCCAGTGAGTCAATAGAGTTGGCTACCATACTGTCACCGATAAGCTTCTTTGCCCTATCCTGTACTCGGTCGAGTAACTTCAAAATAAATTTTGAAGCACAGCCCCATACATGAGAGTTGTATTCAATTTTTGGTCGGATAAACGTGGTATAAATACTAAGGAGATCAGATGGAGTGAAGTATAACCTACAACGTCTTAAAAAGCCGAGGCACTTGAGTGCTTCTTTTACAACATGAAAAATGTGATCATTCCATCGAACACCACTATGAATTTTCATGCCAAGAACATCAAGAGCTTCTGATTCCTCAATATCTATACCATCCATGTTTACAGATGGAGCAGCATGTCCGGTCATACGTCTGTGCGTGAGCATAGCACATTGGGTCTTTCGTGCATTAAAATTTACCCTATTAGCATGACCCCAATTTGAAATTGTCAGGAGATCGCGATTTAGTGTATCATTCATATTTTGCCTCATTGCCCGGATCTCCGACGGGTTTGGGGTGTTACTAATTGAATACGAATGAACTAAACTGCTGTCATCTGCAAATGAGTAGAAAGGGTTGGAAGTTTGACGTAGAAGGTCATTAAGAAAAAGGCTATAAGGAAATTTTTGAGGGTTGATGTTGTATTGTTTGTATGTATGTATACTTATTGTTATTTGTAATTTTATTTCTTTGTAATAGTTGTGCACTTTGTTATTAGTTTGTAAATTTTTAGTTTAGTTTAATCTTTATTGTATTTTCTTTAGTTCAGATCTTATATTTTAGTTTTCCCAATAACTGCTTGAAATTAAATGTTTTAAATTAATTTTATATTATTTATGGACATAAGGGTTGTTCTTTTTAAAATTTCTGTTTTTTTGTCACTTTGTTCACTGTGTGCTTGCTTGTTGATTACTTGAATATCGCGGACTGTATAAGCGGACAGTTGTCTGGTACTTTTTGGAAATTCAGACCTTTAACGGAGTAAACGGGTAAAACCTGCATTTTGATATTGATTTGTCACCCCATCTATCTTTTAAACCCATAAACATAGAAATAAGGTTTATACCACATTTGAAACTTATTTAAAAAATCCAAATACGCATTTGGTACTTTTTCGAAATTCGGACGTTTAAGGGGTAAAAAGCGTAACTATTTTTGGTACTTTTTTTATAAAACATTTTTTTTTATTTATTGACATAAACGTATTAAATTATGGGCTCCCACTACAATAATTAAATTTTTCGTGCTTCAATGGGAAGAAAAAAGTACCAAAAAGGGGAAATACGGAAAATTTAATTTCGTACTTTAGCTTTTTGGTTCTACAACTGGTAATTTATTTTAATGATCGTTAATATTGGACCTAGAAACATAAACTTCAACATACAATGTCCTGAGTCGATAATAACCTATGAGGGTACTTTTTGCTCTTCAAATGGTACTTTTTGAATTTCCGTTAGTTCTAATACTAGAAACATAAAATTAAACATGAAAGTTCCTGAGTGAATGCAACATAAGCTTTGGCGTAAAAATATGTCCACGAAAGAAAAGGATACGCTTACGAACTAGCGGGTTTAATGCTATCTATATATATAAAATTGTAACGTTATTGACTGATTCATCATCGCAGAGCCTAAACGCCTGAAGGCAAAAACTTGAAATTTGGACCAGGGCTTGGTCTCTCCCCAAATCGATCCACTAAGACGGGATTTTTGGAAATTCGAATGTTTAGGGGGTAAAAAAGGCCAAAAACGAGTAAATTCGGTAACCTTATATCTCTAAAACTAAATGAGATGCAAAAAAAATTTAATGCTAATCGTTGTTCTTTAGAAAAATAAGCGGACAGGTGTTTGGTACTTTTTGGAAATTCAGACTTTTAACGGAGTAAACGGGTAAATCTTTAATTTTCGTACTTTTTTGTCACCCCATCTATCTTTTAAACCCATAAACATAGAAATAAGGGTTATATCACATTTGAAACTTATCTAAAAAATCCAAATACCAATTTGGTACTTTTTCGAAATACGGACGTTTAAGGGGTAAAAAGCGTAAATATATTTGGTATTTTGTTTATAAAACATTTTTTTTTATTTATTGACATAAACGTATTAAATTATGGACTCCCACTACAATAATGAAATTTTTCATGCTTCAATGGGGAGAAAAATAGTACCAAAAATGGGAAATACGGGAAATTTAATCTCTTACTTTAGCTTTTTGGTTCTACAACTGGCAATTTTTTTAATTATCGTTAATATTGGACCTAGAAACATAAACTTCAACATGCAATGTCCTGAGTGGATAAGAACTTATGAGGGTACTTTTTGCTCTTCAACTGATACTTTTTGAATTTCCGTTAGTTTTAATACTAGAAACATAAAATTAAACATGCAAAGTCCTGAGTGAATGAGAATTTGTTAGAGGGATCTTTTTGGTACTTTTTCGTTCTTTAACTGGTACTTTTCTCATTTTCGTTAATATTGTACCTATGAACATAGAATTTCCTGAGCGGAAGCGAATCAAAGACAAGGACCGTTTTTGTTTTTCAACACGTACTTTTTAATGTTTGTAAGTATTGGACCTACAAACACAAAATTAAACATGCAATGCCCTGAGTGAATGCAACATAAGCTTTGGCGTAAAAATATGCCCACGAAAGAAAGGGATACGCTAACGAAGTAGCGGGTTAAATGCTAGTTATTAATATTTGTTCATATTTATACAGGCTAAAGTTCGTAAATGTTTATAATCAGAGATATATTAGGTAGACATTGTTAACATATTTCGAGCTACAAAGGAAATATTTTTTATTTATGCATCCCTTTTGTAGATTTTTCAACAGCACTGGCTGAATAGAACAAACGTTGTTTTCGGAAGAAGCCACTAAACCCCGGCAGTATTCATGTGCAAATGCTTTCGCTACAACACAAAAAACAAAAAAATCCCCAGCTAGCAGTCGCGTTTTCTATTTTTATTTGTAATTGTGTATAAAATAGAATAAATAAAAAAGTTATAAAAAAAAAATAAATAAATTAAAAATTGCCGTATTGCCAGCGAATTATATCCTACAATGCCCAATCTCCTGATTGTTTGTTCTACTTAAGAAAAACTTTTTTGGTTTGATTTTTAAACTTAAGTTTTATTTTGATTAATGTTCGTTTTTGAACAATAATTAGCACATGCCCTTGCTTTTTTGCATATGTATATTAATTGTAACTTTTCTCATTAAATTACTACGAACTGTTTATTATTAATATTTGTTAATATTTATACATGCTAAAGTTCGTAAATGTTTATAATCAGTGAAATATTAGGTAGACATTGTTAACATATTTCGAGCAACAAAGGAAAAATTAATATTTATACATCCCTTTTCTAGATTTTTTAACAGCACTGGCTGAATAGAACAAACTTTGTTTTCGGTAGAAGCCACTAAACCTCGTCAGTAATCACGTGCAAATGCTTTCACTAAAAAACAAACAAAAAAGTCCCCTGCTAGCATTCATTAGTAGAAAAAAGTCGCGTAAGCTACGGAGGAAAAACGAGGACGAAAGCGCGCAACATCAAAAAAGTTTGACCAATTGCTCATACGAGAGTAAAAAAAAAATCCATTTTTATCCTCAGAAGACCTAAAAAATTCCTTAAAAGCACCAGTAAGCAATCGAACAATCCGTAATAGATTGATATCTGCGGGTTTGAAGGCATATAGTGCAAGGAAAGTACCATACCTTAGCCAAAACAACATAAACTGCAGGTTATCGTTTGGAAGGAAACACGTATTGCGAATAAATTGGAAAAACGTATTATGGTCTGACGAGACAAAGGTTAATTTGTTTGGTTCTGATGGCAAGGTGTATGTAAGACGCCCTAAAAACACACCCTATGATCAAAGCACACTTTAAAGACTGTTAAGCATGGGGGTAGAAATATTATGCTTTGGGGATGCTTTTCATCGTCAGGCGTTGGACCGTTATTCTGGGTAAAGAATAAGATGTGCGCTGTCGACTATACAAACATTGTCATGCATGTCAAACACTCATCTAAGCTGGCAAAGAAATGGTTCCGAGACAACAATGTCCGCCTGTTGGAATGACCGTCACAGTCCCCGGACTTAAACCCCATTGAGCACCTTTGGGGCATTCTGGAAAAGAAAATAGGTGGCTATAATTAAAAAAATAAATCAGATTTGTGGGAGAAAGTCCAGGCCGAATGGTACAATATAGACCCATTAATTTGTGCCAGGTTGGTAGACTCAATGGGCCGGCGTTGTACCGAAGTACTTAAAAACAAGGGTGGAACAACCAAATATTAATTTCAATTTAATTCCAACATTGTATTTATTGTTTTAAAGAAAAAAGTTAATGTGAATTATTTTTAAGTTTGTTATTTCTATTTTTTTCCAAGGACAATGAAATAAATGCCGTCATATGTTCTGTTACATAAATGCAGCTGAGCTGAGTTTTTCTATTTTTTATATATAAATAAGTTCTGTTATAAAAAATATAAACTCCCAAAATAAATTTTTTTTACAAGAAATATTCTGAAAAGAAAGAAAACTACACATCGTTTCTATTATATTTTCCAACACTATATATATGTTAACGTAAGAAATATTGAATGCCCTAATTATTAACTTCTTGCTCAACAATTAAATATGCTGACACAAATTGCAAACAGGAAATTGCAAAATAAAAGTAGCGCATGCACTTTTGATTACCATGCAAATCATTTTATTCTTTTTTAATCATTGTAAACCAAATTCAATTAATAAGAAATCTTACCATGCAAATTATTTTATTATTTTTAAGTCATTGTAAACCCAATTCGAATAATGAGAAATCATTTAACATTTTTAAGTGTAACAAACAAGTGTAAAGAAATGAAAATGAATGAAATAAAAAAATATTTTTTTATAATAAATCAATTATAAAAATATTAATTTATATATATATATTTATATATATTTATATATATATATGTTGAACTCAAGAATAAGACTGCCTCTTTACAAATATTTCAGTTGATTATATATAATTGACAATATTCATTTAATTAGTTTACAATTTCGCAATTTCTTTAGTTTTATAGTTTTACAATTAGTAAGCATTTTACAATTTCATAATTAGTTTCATACTTTTAACTTCTGTATTATAAGCATTTATTTATTTTAACCTAGTTGTTGCTTTTGCAATTAATAAGCAATTTACATTTATTTAATTTAGCATTTTTTTTGATTTCACAATGTAGGAAACATTTATTTAGTTTGACCTATTTTATTTAAGAAGTCGTCGAAATTGTCTATAGTTGAATCATCATTTATTCTGTTTACAAGTTCGTCGACTTTGTTTAAAGTTTTGTTTTGGTAATTTATTTTTATATGTAACTACTCCCCCCTTTAGATAAGAATTCTCCTGAATTCTGTTATTCAATTTTAAAGTTATATGTTTATGTTTATAAAAAATGATATTAATTATGATTATAATTACAATTATAATAAAAATGTTACAACTGCATGTTAATTTTTTTATGAAAATTTAAATCTTTGATAGTTTTTACATTAGATTGATGTTCCTTTTCAATTTGTTCAAATGTTATTTTATTAGTAAAATTCTTTAATATTTCAATACTATTAAATATTTGTTTTTGTTCAACATTTTCTACAATACATTCAGTTTCAACTTTTGCAGTGTACAGACGCGTTTTTATAATCGTCGCAACTGAATATTAAAAATTTATTGAAAGAAAATTCACAAAAAAAAAAAATATACAAAAACAAAACATTTATTAAACAGTTATCTTACTTATTTAATTTTTTGCTTGTGTGTAAATACATAAAAATTTGCATACACCAACTCATAAGTGAACACAAAAAAGAGAACTCTAAATGAGTTCACCTTCTAACAACAACAATAAACCTACAAGCAGTAGGAATGTACAATATATAACTTTGGTTGCTAACGACGACAAAAAAAATGAAGTAAACACAAACCTGAATACTACACAAAACACAAATACTCGTGCGCGATCATTATCTTTGAACATGTTAAATATCGATCAAGAAGCAACAACAATTGCACCTATAAGCAAACTTGTCAGCTTAGCTGTACAATCAAACAAACAAACAATAAATACCCAGGTGACCAACGTGCACAAAATTGTAAATGCAGTGAGTGAAAATAGTGATAATAAAATCCAAACTGGTATGGACAGATACATAACCGTGCTAAAAAGGGGAAGAAGTCCCAAATCAGCTGAAATAGCGTCAACGGTGAAAATGCCCAAAGATGGGAAAAATAATATTAAACATTCTGAAAATCGTTTTGCGATTTTGAATGAACAAGTCGATGAAGACACAAATACAACAAGGTCCACTAAACCACCGCCGATATATTTAAGAGAACAGAATTCCAACTTTTTGGTAAAAAGCCTTATCTCATTAATTGGAGAAAATGAGTTCTATGTAACTCCAATTAAGCGTGGCAAAATCAACGAAACTAAAATTCAGGTAACACGAGAAAATAATTACAGGAAAATTGTCTCAGATTTTGAGACCAAAAACAAAAACTTTTATACATATCAACTGAAGAGTGCTAAAGGCCTAACAGTAGTTATAAAAGGAATAGATTCAAGCGTGGATCCGGAAGAGGTAAAGGCTGGCCTTGAAGATAGTGGCTTCAAAGTGAAAAATGTTTCAAACATTAAAAACAGGAAAAAAATCCCCCAACCAATTATTAGAGTTGAGTTACAGCCAGGTGACATAAAGATAAAAAAATGAATCCCATCCAATTTATGATTTAAAGTATCTGTTGCACCGGAGAGTTACCGTTGAGCAGCCACATAAAAAAACTGGACCTATCCAATGCATGAACTGTCAAGAATTTGGCCATACCAAAACTTATTGCAAGTTGCCTACCGTTTGCGTTGTATGTGGCGAGTTACACAGTACCGCTAACTGTGACAAAATAAAAGGTGATACCAAAGCAAAAAAATGTAGTAATTGCGGCGGAAACCACAATGCCAACTATAGGGGCTGCCCTCTTTATTCTCTTTTTAAAAATTCGTCGAACAGAAAAACAAATGCTACTCTCGCTCAGCCCAACACTCCTTTAAACTACCCACAGTTACCTCAACCGTCGTCTAGCCATAATCAATACTCAAATGTTTTAAAGTCTAACACGACTCTTACCCAACAAAAACCTAATAGTTAATTTTCATACGCTAATATTTTAAAGAGTAACCAGACTCCGGCGCAAAAAACTGTACCAGTAAATGAAGAATCAGGGCATAATTTTAGTCGTATTGAAGCCTCGATAGAGATCCTTATACAAACAGTAAATACATTCACTCTCAACATGTCCTGTATGATGCAGGAAATGTTGAAAATGCAGTCTACCTTGTTGCAGGCTGTATTGAACAAACCACGAACTTGAAGAACTGAAAAATCTGTTTTTGGAACGCAAACGGCATCTGCCAACATAAAAATGAAATAGAATATTTTCTTCTGGATAAACAAATCGATGTTATTCTTATCTCAGAAACTCACTTGACGTCCCGAAGCTATTTTCGAATTAGTGGATATAATTTCTACGACACCAAGGATCCTCAAGGTAGAGCTTGTGGTGGCTCTGGAATCCTAAAAAAAACTCGAATAAAACACTACCTACTAAATGACCTTCGTGAAGAATATCTTCAAGCAACAAATATCTGTATTGAAAATTTTTATCAAAGGCTTGTGCTATCATCTGTTTATTCTCCTCCCAGGTTTTCAATTTCAGAGAGTCAATATACCGGATTTTATACAACACTGGGGTCCCGTTTTCTAGCAGCTGGCGACTACAATGCTAAACACACTTTTTGGGGCTCACGTTTAATCAGTCCTAAGGGTCGTGTTTTGTTTGACACAATTTCAAAAATGGGTTTGAATGTAGTTTCAAGTGGTCAGCCAACATATTGGCCAACGGATCGTCAAAAAATTCCTGATGTTATCGACTTTGGGATTATGAAAGGCGTGCCCAGCGAAATGATTGAAGTAGAAGCATCTCTGGATTTGTCTTCAGATCACTCGCCTACTATTATCACTATTTACTCACACACAACTACAACACCAACATGTGATTTACCGCTGACACCTGCACGTATTAACTGGCTGAAATACAAAAAATATTTGAGTGCTCATTGCACGGAAAATATGCCTTTGAGAACACCTGCTGACATAGAAAATTCTATGAGGTTGTTTGAAGCACATGCTAAACAAGCTGCTCTTAATGCTTCTTCAATTCAACCAAATCAACAAGCGAGATTTAACAATATTTTTTGTGCAGATATAGAAAGGCTATTGACTTAAAAACGGAGAGCTCGACGAGAATGGCAACGTTACAGATCGCCTCAGCTAAAATTAAGGCTTAAGGAGTGTACCAAACAGCTAAGAAAAGTTTTACAATCACAAAAAACAGCTTCGCTGCAAAAATTTCTGCAAGAACTCGATGCAACGCCATCAACAGATTATTCGCTGTGGCGTGCAGCCAGAGGACTTAAAAGGCCAGTGATTTGCAAACCACCATTACGAGCCTCTAATGGTGACTGGGCAAGAACTGATGCTGAAAAAGGTGATCTGTTTGTTAAGCACCTAGAAAAAGTATTTACACCGAATATTTCTGCTGATATTGTTGAACTGCCACCAGTCGTCTCTTTACCAGAAATACCGATGAGATTTAACATGACGGAGATTGAAAATACTATTACTAGTCTCAACACCAGAAAAGCCCCAGGTGTCGACAAAATAAGCAACAAAATGCTTCAACAACTGCCTTATATTGCAAAAAGAGTTATACTATTCATTTTTAATAGTATTCTACGGCTGCAATACTATCCTGCAGAATCGAAGGTTTCGATGATTATTATGATACCAAAGGATCATACGAAGGTTGAATCCTATCGGCCTATTAGCTTCTTGCCCAACATTTCAAAACTATTTGAAAAGCTGTATATGAGCAAGCTGATGCCTAAAGTGACTAGAAGTGGATGCATTCCAGATCATCAATTCGGTTTTCGCAGACAACATAGCACAATTGAACAAACTCAAAACTTGTGAATGTTATCAGAGACATTTTCGAAAAGAAGAAATATTGCTCTGCGCTCTTTATAGATGTCTCTCAAGCTTTCGATAAAGAATGGCACGAAGGTCTTATCCACAAATTAACACGCAATCACCCCGCAAACATCGTCAAGCTTTTAAAAAGCTATCTAGAGGAACGAAAATTTGTAGTTAGGGAAGGCAATTTTTAAGCCCTCCGCAGTCGATCGAAGCCGGAGTTCCCCAAGGCAGCATCTTCGGTCCCTTACTTTATTTAATTTATGCCTCTGACTTACCGTTAAGCAATAACATTCATACATCAACATTTGCTGATGATACAGCTTTTTTAAGCGTCCATGAAAATCCAGTAGAAGCTTCCATCAACTTACAAGGGTATATATCCAAATTGGAAAAATGGCTTAAACAATGGCGTATAAAAGTTAACGAGCAGAAATGTGTACACGTCACTTTTACGTTGCGAAGGGAAACATGCCCGCCTATACAAATCAACACCGAGACTATTCCGCAACATACTGTAGTCAAATATCTAGGCGTTCACCTTGATCGCCGTTTAACATGGAAATCGCATATAGACGCAAAGTTGATGCAAATGAAATTAAAAACTGCCCAAATTAATTGGCTTATGGGAAGAAATTCTATACTGAGCCTAGACTGTAAACTTCTACTATACAACGCGATCCTGAAACCAATATGGTCCTATGGAATCCAGCTATGGGGCACTGCCTCAGCATCGAATGTAGAAAAAATTCAAAGGCGACAAAATAAAATTCTACGTACAATAACTGCAGCCCCCCTGGTATGTCAGAAACTATAGAATTCATAAAGATCTACACGTTCCGTTGGTAAAGACAGTATTTTCGAAACACGCGAAAAAATACATTAAAAAACTTGAGTTGCACCCAAACCCACTTGCGCGCAATATTCTAGAGTAAAGAGGCCACACCCGGCTTCGGAGGAGGGACACTCTTCTTATCAGCCGTACACGAGAGATGTAAAACAACAAAAATCAACCGTTGTAACTAAAAATTTTGTTTAGCATTGGCTAAACTTATATTTAATATTTTTAGATTTAAGATTTGAAAAACTTATTGATGTTTCAATCTATTATTGAAGATTCAATAAATAATATATGTACATACATAAAAAAAAAAAAAATTTTTTCTACAATATTCGAAAAATAATAATCTTTTATTTTGATTGAACAATTGTTATAATTAATTAGATAATTTCCATTTAAAATAATTTTCTCAGAATTACAAGTTTGATTGAATTTAATGTTCTCTGCATTTTTAATTATAATTGTGTCCATATTTAATTCTATTATTTCAAAATCATTAGTTTTTATTAATTGACAATCATTTTTAATTATACAATGTGTGCTTGTTTTTAAATCTTTCAAATGTTTGTTTTCCTCAAATTTATAAATTTTATTTTGTAATTTAAAAATTTGTTCAATATTATAATCTATTTCATTATTTTCATTATTTGGTATGGGTACAATTGATATTAATTTTACTATTTCAAATGTTTTGGGTATTTTAATACAAAAAATGAAATAAGAGTTGTTTAAAAATGCTGTTCCCAGTTGTATATATTTGAGTTTATTATAATCAATTTCGTATTTTTGTATTTCATAGCTTGTCAAAATATTTGGGTGTACAATATTATGTCGTGAAGAAATTACATTATCTTGTAACTGATCTATTTTGTTTTTTAATAATTGTATGTTAGTCATTTTTTTTCATATTCTTTTTCCACAAATTTACTTATAGAATTAATTTCTTTTTCTATTGTATTTCTATCTTTACTTGTAACTAGTTTTAATGGGGTTAATGTGTCATTAAAGTAGTCATTAATCAGTATTTGTTGATTATTATTTTCCATTATTTCATTGATATTAGAAAGATGATTTTGTATGTTTTGTCTGTCCTCTTCGTCCATTGTTCCAAATAACCATTTAGATATACTTCCTATTCCGTTTATAAGTCCACGTCTTTTTCTAATCTGTTTCGGTATTAAAGTCATTAATTTATTTCTAACGTCCGTTAATTCTAACTGAATTAAATTTTTATTTTCTACTTTCATTAAAATAATATTTTCTGTCATTTTGTCTAGAATGTTTTCTATTTCATGTAGATTAACCATATGCAAAATTATGTCCGATTCATTTACAATTTCCTGATTTTGTACGTGAATATCTATAAACCCTGTTTGTTCTGTCAAAGTTCTTATTATCCTCGTTCCCTTAATTATCGGTGTCCATATTAATATTGCTGTTAGTATCGTCCATATCTGAAAATTTTAAAGGTCGTTTAATGTTACAAGGATGTATTCCGTTTAGTTATGCCTTCCTAAATTTCGGTTGTTCCTTATGTCTAACTGCCTTATAATTTTTTATAAAACCTTCTACTCTTTCATCTCTATAGTCTTCTCTAGAATTATTTAACTTATCTATTATTTTTCTTTTGTTATCTTCTAAAATTTTCTTTATTTTCTCATCATCTATTTTTCCTTGTTGTACTTTATTCGGCGTACATTTAATAGCTGAATGATATCGCTCATTGTAATTTCTGATTGTTCTCTGAATTAGCTGTTTTATTGGTATATCTTTGTTTGTTTTATACATTATTCTAAATTTTTCGGCGATTGTATTATGTAGTCGCTCTATATCAGCATTACCTGTATGACTGTTAGGCTTAGTCAGGTGTAATTCGATATTTTCGTTGTCTAGGAATTCTTTTATTCTAACGGCCTTAAATTCGTTATCTGCTATTATTTTCCTTGGTTTCCCTATTTTGGCAAAGTGATCTTCTAACTGTTCAATTATAGATAAATGATTTCTGTCATTGAGTGGGTAAGCTGCTCCGAATTTAAAAAATTTATCTATTACTGTCAAAAAATTAAACCTCTTCATCACGTAGGTATCAATGTGGATTATTTCGTTTTTCGTTGATGGCGTTTCCGTATATGAGAATTTTAATTTAACTGGACTTCTATCATATTTTACCTCTTGACATATTTCACATTGATTGGTTGGTTTACGTGGCTGCCTGCTACGCGCAAGCATTCAAGTAGAATCAATGAGATTCCGTTTTGACAGACCACTCCACTCGTCAGTGTCAACCTGATTTAGGTCCGAATCCAGATCTCAGATTCGGAGTAAGATTCTAGATCCATCCCGTCGAATTAAGGTATCTAATGAGGTCACCTAGACCTATCCCTGATACCTCCGAGAGATCGTCTATTATGCTGTTGCCTAGAAATTTGAGTCTCGAATGGTGTAAGGCCGGGCATTCGCAAAGAAAGTGGAAGACTGTTTCCTCTTTGCTTTGATCCCGGCAACTACGGCAGAACGCATTGTAGGAAAGGCCCATCCTGTTAGCGTGTCTCCCGATAACCCAGTGCCCCGTCAATACTGCGACGAGCCTCGAGATGTCCCTACGGTTTCTGTTAGTTAGTTGTGTTGTGCGCTTAACGTTGTAGCAAGGCCACATTTTCTTAGCCACCTTGCACGTGCTCAACCTGCGCCACCTGTCTTCAGCTTTCTGCCTGAAATGGTTGAGAATGAGATTTCTAATACTGCCAAATGGCATGTCTACCGATTCAGCAATGGAGACGTCCATGGCAGATCCAGCCCTGGCCAGTTCATCCGCCTGTTCGTTGCCTTGGAAGTTGCTATGTGCGGGAAAACCCAGATGAGGGTAACGTCAGTCTGACTACCTAGTCTGGATAACGCGTCCTTGCACTGGCTAACTAAGGTAGAAAAGGTAGTGTGTGACCTTAGAGACAGAAGTGCCGCTTGGCTATCGACAAAGATGCCGACTCTTCCTTGGACACCCCTGTCAATTAAAACCCTACACGCCTCCCTTATGGCCAATATTTCCGCCTGAAATACACTAGCTTCATCAGGAAGTCGGAATGAGAGTTTTATTCCAAGGTCACTCGAAAATACTCCAGAGCCCACACCGCAGATCATTCTTGATCCATCAGTATACGTCCTGAAGTTAAAGTCTTTTTCTATGTTTCCCCCCTTCCACTCCCGTCTGGATGGAATAAGAACTTTGAACGTACTGTCAAAGTCCAGATGAGGTACCATGTAATCGGTGGGTTTCCTCAGTGTCGGTGGTAGCTGATCTAGGATTTTGGCATGGCCATAGGTCCTTGATCTCCACCTCCCAGATGCCGCTAGTCTTGCCGCACTGCTTGAGGATGCCGCCAATACATGAAGGTCGATCGGAATCAGATTTAGCATAGCATTCAGAGCCTCTGAAAGACTAGTACGTAAACATCCAGTAATCCCGATGCAAGCAGATCTCTGTATTCTGTATAGTTGGTCCACCACATATTTCTTATTTGTGGCGGGCCACCATACTACTGATCCGTAAGTTAATATGGGAAGTACAATTGCTGTGTACATCCATTTAAGCATGTTAGGGGTTAGGTCCCATTTGGAGCCAAACATCCTCCGACAGGAGTAATAGGCAACTGTGGCCTTTTTGACCCCGTGTTGCACATTTTGTTTCCACAATAGTTTTGTGTCCAGGATGACTCCTAGATATTTTGCATTGTCCGATAGAGACAGTTCCAGATTATGTAGCCGAGGGAGTCTAAAGCTCTGGACTTTGGTCTTAGTAGTAAAAAGTACCAGCTCCGTCTTGCTAGGGTTCACACTTAGACCACAACCTGTAGCCCATTTGCTGAGTGTACCCAAGGCACTGGACATGATATCGCTTATCACGTCCGTGAACATCCCTGATACCATTATTACTACATCGTCCGCATAAGCCACAGCTTTCACTCCCGCAGTGTCCAGTCTGAGCAGAATTGTGTTAACAACGAGAAGCCATAGCAGTGGAGAGATCACCCCGAGATCCTCTGCATGCCCATTTTGACCTCTCGCTGTTTCCTAGTTTTGCGGTGACGTTTCTTGCCTTCAACATGGTGATAATCCAGATGCTGATGTATTCTTCTACATCGGCATCTTGGAGAGACTGTTGAATGGCTGTCACTGATACATTGTTAAAGGCGCCTTCTATGTCTAGGAAGGCAGCCAAAGTGGATTGTTTATTTTCAAGGGATCTCTCTATGAACCTTACCACCTCATGTAGTGCTGTTTCAGTAGAGCGTCCCTTAAGGTAGGCATGCTGACTTTCTGAGAGAGTTGACGACCCAACAAGTCGATGTCTAATGTGAGAGTCTATTAATCTTTCCAGCGTCTTGACCAAGAAAGATGAAAGGCTGATTTGCCTGAAGTCTTTTGCATTCTCGTGACTTCTCTTGCCAATCTTGGGAATGAAAACTACTCTGACCTTCCTCCAGCTGGTTGGCACGTAGTTTAGAGAGAGACAAAGTTTGTAGAACCTAAAAAGCCAGGGTATGATAGAGCTTTTCGCGCTCTGTAACATCTTTGGCGTAATGCCATCAGGACCCGGCGATTTAAATGGAGAAAAACTGTCGATTGCCCATGAGATTCTCTCCGGGGATAAAATATTCTCATTGACAGCATATTGTTGCCCACTAGATGAACTGTCTGACCTAGTCGTGTCCGTACAGCCCGGGAAGTGGGTGTTAAGAAGGATATCTAGTGACTCTGCAGAGGAGTCTGACCAGGAGCCGTCCGCCCTTTTAACGAAGGTTGGACAGGAATGGCTCATGGACAGAGCCCTACTAAGCCTTGCAGAGTCCCTAGTGTTATCTATTGACTCACAGAAATTCCTCCATGACTTTCTTTTGGCGATTTTTATAGCTTTTTTATACGCTGCTAGCCTTTCGCGATATGGTTGCCAGATTTTGTTCTCGTAGCAAGTGTTGAAGGCTCTACGTACCTCCTTGCGTAGCTTAGAGAGTTCCGTGCTCCACCATGTAGGGTGACTCTTCTTAGCTTTCGTTAAGGGGCAGGAAATCTCGAAGGCTTTGCTAATAGCCTTGTTGAAGACCTCCACATTGTGTTCAAGTCCAACCGTATTGTCGATTTCTGGAACTCTTTTTAGTTTTTGTTTCAAAATCCCGTTGAACCTGTTCCAATCGGTTCTCCTCGGGTTTCTAAAGCATTGTTTTTCTTTGTTTTGTAATATGACCTCAAAGAGTATCCAATTGTGATCGGAGAAGGATCTCTTATTGGATACCCTGCACTTGTCAATTGAAAGCTTGAATTTGTCATTAATGAGAGTAATGTCGAGAACCTCTTCCCACCCACTAAATCGATCCGAACTCGGAAAGATAAAAGTCGGCGAAGTGCCGGAATTACATATAGTTAGTTTATTAAGGTTAATGAAATCTAAGATATGCTCACCCCTGTCATTGATCTCACTGCTACCCCGTATTGTATGCCTGGCATTGGCATCACAACAGAGGATGATGTCTTCATTGGCGCCAATGGATGACACGACAGCTTTCGCTTCGGCTGGCGGTGCTTCTTTGTCGTGTGCCATATAGCATGATGCGATAAGGAAGCTCTTACCATCTGACAACTCGACCCTCGCAACTGTAAGGTCCTCTGGGCTAAACTGAGTACAAAGAAAAATATTAATATGTTTTTTGGCTATTAGACATGATCTTGGCTTACCATTTCCTTTAGCATATAGTACGTTGTACAGGGACCTCGGGAACCCCTTAACCTCGGAGTTTGCTACCCACGGCTCCTGTACCGCGCAGATATCGAGGTTCTCTTCGGCTAGGAGAACCTTTAGGTTGTCTGTTGCACACTTCGAGTGCTTGAGGTTTATTTGAACAACCTGTATCGCCATTGCGGAGTATTCTTCGTTATCTTTATTGCGGTTCTGACAGCTGCATTCCAACCAGAAGGTTGTTTGCAGCCTCGACAGCGTCGGCATCAGAACCGCTTGGGCGCAACACCTTGACCTTGGCGTCTCTTACCCCGAAGAACAATTTGGAGCCCGCTTTCTCTAGCGCCACTGCTCCTTGCTCCGTTATGGACAGCATTAGGCAAGTACCACTGCTGCCGTGGTCCTCGGTGCGGATAACTGACCAGTCATCCATTGGAATGCTGGGGTTCTGAAGCTTCAGACACTCCAGCATTCTGCCACCGTTCTTGCCCAATTGAGGTAACCAAACTCTTGCTCGCGGTCTCATCGGAATTTCCTCCGCAGGGATAAGCTTAAGGCTTAGCCCATCCCAAGTGTCACTAATCTTAGCGATACTAACGCTGAGGAACTCCTTTGAGAACGCGTCCAAGCACTTGATTACCCTGTAACCCCGGTGTATCTCACTGGAGTCGAAGCGAGGTGCCGGCTTATCCTTATTGGTGAGGACGTAGTCCATTACGAGCTCAGCCAATTTGGATTCGACGGCACCCCACTCCGTTGTTACAGGGATTAATCTGCCGTTTTTATGGTTTGCCAGAGCCATCAGAAGATGATCCTTAACTACCTCGTTAAAGGGTCTCCGGATGGATGACGAAGTAAGTTGTTGAGGAGGGGACCCCTTTGGTGCGACCTTCCTTTTTTTGGGTGACTGACCGCTTTCTGTCTGAGAGCGGTTTCTTTTGGAGCTTTTTACTTCTTGCTGGGAGAGCGGTGCCTTTTTGGACGTACTTGGTAGCGAATCCATAAACTTATGGTATTCGTCTACCACGGCCTGGTACCTCACCTTGTCCCCAGCATCAAGCTCATGCGTAACTCCATTCGCTTCATTCTTGGCAATCTTGTCTACAATGAAGACGGCT
Source organism: Lypha dubia (assembly GCA_947311025.1). Lineage (NCBI taxonomy): Eukaryota > Metazoa > Arthropoda > Insecta > Diptera > Tachinidae > Lypha > Lypha dubia. Next base: position 96,708,087 of record OX371260.1, on the reverse strand, counting down.
TTGGAGTAACGGGACTTAAGGAGGTCTTTCTGACTCCTTTTCTTAGGTTTGCCCTTTGGCCGGTTGTCAGGCTCGACTATCGGTGTTGGGCTTTTGAGGGTTTTTGTGTTTTCTTGTGCAGATAGAGGGGTACTTTGGATTTTACCCTCACCATCCGAGAGGCCGACTACTGTCTCCTGGCTGGAGGCAAGAAGGTCGTCCTCTGAAGAGATGTCTTCCCTTCTCTGTTGTTTTTTGTTTTTGTTGTTGTTGTTGTTGTTCATATGTTGGTCCCACGAGTAGGCCAGTAAGGGGAGAGACCATCCACGCAGTGACGGCGTGCGTGAACTAGACAAAATAATTACAACCGGTCCGTGTCCTGGCACCGGAGGGGAGTTGTTAGGGACTAGTCCTCTTTAACCACTAACTAGCCATTCAGGTCCTCGGCACAGCTACCTACCACCTTGACCTTACAAGTGGGGGAGTGAAGGGATAATTGTGAGAGGGATAGAGGTTGATGAAGGAGATTATCAGGAAATGGGAAATGGGAAGGAGGAGTGGTTAACCTTTAGTTATGAAGGCCTTTTTATTTCCATATTCCAAGACAGGTCCTGTTTGTGCAGGAGCATGGACAGAGCCTGGATTGGAATAGAAAACACAGCCGACACTTAAGCCACCACATCGCGACAAGATAGTTAACCAGGTGGCGGTTCACATTGATTAATCACTAATTGAATTATTTCCATCAATTTTGGATAATAAATTTCTCCTTTAATTTGCTTATATGTTTCGATGATTCCTGAGTGCATACTTTCCCTGATGTGATATAAAGATATTTGTTTAATTGCTTCTACTTCAGTTTCGATGTCTTGAGCTCTCATCGTGCACTTAGTAAATTTTATTTGTCTATCGTTAGAAAAAATTTCTATCAATTTTTCCTGCACCATATTGTAATTATGCTCAGATAATTCTGAAAATATTCCAATTTTTCCTTTTGTAATATATTTTTTAAATATTTCACCCATTATCTTGAAGTCAGATTCTGCTATAAAAATTATTCTCTTCCCATGTAACATTTTCATTTCCTCGACTTTGTCGTTTGTTAATATAATCTGTGTTTTATACTTATTTACTATTTCCTCCTTTATATAGAAATGATGTTGCAGGTTTTCTTCAGCTGAATGAATTGTAACCATTGACACATCATCATCTTCTACATTGTTTATTATATTAAGATTTTCACTATCGTCTTTTTCCTCATTAATGTCCACTTCATTTTCTATTCTACTCAAAAAATCAGAAACTTGGTTTTCTCTACCTTTTATATATTCTATATCGAAATCATATTCGCCTAGTTTTAAAATCCACCTTTGATGTCTTGGTGACATATCCTTTCCCTTGTATTTTGAATGTAAAAATTTTATGGGTTGATGGTCAGTAAGAATTCTAAACTTTCTGCCATAAAGGTATGGTCTTAAATAATTTACGCTCCATAGTATAGCTAAAAATTCCTTAACTGTTGTAGAATAATTTCTCTCGTAATTATTTAATGTTCTGGATGCAAAACATAGTGGATGCCCTTCTTGTGACAAGACTGCTCCTATTGCATAGTTTGATGCGTCTATAGTAAGTGTAAATGTTTTCTCAAAATTTGGATATCTTAGTATTGGATGTGAACTAATTAATGTTTTCAACTTCTCAAATGCCTCTATATATGTTGGATCTTTCACATTTATTTTACATTTTTAATTAAATATTTCGTTATTGGGTGTGCTACTCTAGCATAGTCTTTTACAAATTTCCTATAATATCCCGTCAAACCTAAAAAGCTTTTAATTTGTTTCTCCGTTTTAGGAATTTCTAATGATTGAATAACTTTTATCTTGTCCGGATTCGGTTTAAGTCCATCTTTTGTTAGAATATGTCCTAGAAATTCTGTCTCTTTTTTCATAAAATTGCATTTGTCGATCTGGATTTTTAAATTTGTCTGTTCTAACACCTTAAAAATGTCCGTTATCGCCTTAACATGTTCCTTAAGAGATGTGCTGAATATTAATATGTCATCTAAATATACTACGCATGTTTTATTAATGTATTCTCTTAAAGTTTCGTTCATTAATCGTTGGAATGTTGCTGGTGCGTTTTTTAGTCCAAAAGGCATTCTAATAAATTCATATAATCCGTGTGGTATCACGAAAGCGGTCTTCTCTCTATCTTGTTCCCTAATTAATATTTGGTGATATCCTTTAGCTAGATCTAATGTAGTAAAATATTGTGATCTTCCTAATTTGTCTAAAATTGAATCTATGTTGGGTAATGGAAATTTATCGTCGACTGTCACTTCGTTTAATTTCCTATAATCGACTACTTATCTGTATTTTCGCTGTCCTGAGTTATCTACTTTCTTGGGTACAACTATTAAAGGGGTGGAATACCTTGAACTGCTTTTTCGAATTATTCCCTGTTCTTCCATTTCTTTTATTTGTCTTCATACTTCGTTCTCATGTTGTGGAGGATATCTGTATAATTTGGAATTTATTTGTTCATCTGTTATAGTCCTAATTTCATGTTGTATATTCATTGTACTCGTTAGTTTGTTACCTTACTTAAAAAATAATTTTCGAAATCTCCTTAAAATGTTCATAACGTCCCTAGATTCCTCTGCATTTGAATGGTCCAGTTGGAGTCTATCCCATTCAAATTCAATTCCCTCTAATGTGCAAATCTCAAGATTATTATATGGGTTGAATGTAAATTTCGTTATCTTGTGGTTAAATGATATATATCCATCTATTAAATTTATCATCGTGTTAAGCAAACAACAGTTAAGCAAATCAATTCCTACAATAAAACTATATTTTCTTCCTTTTAATTCTGTCATCTTCCATTTAATTTTCGCATTTCCTGGTAAATTAAATTCACTTGGTGAATCAGTTATTATTTCAAATCTAATTACATCTTTTTTTTATTGTGCTAAATTCTATTGGTTTTTCCAATAATATTTTTCTAAAATCTTTTACATTACTATCAATTAAATTTAAATTCGCTCCCGTATCTATTAAAGCACTGTATTTTATATTGTTAATTGTAAGCGTTATGATGGATAAAAAGTCGGTGTTCCTGAAAAAACATATCCTGTTCATTTTGGCCTTGTCCGATTTGATTTACATTATATTGACATAGGTTTGATTCAGACTGTCCTGACAAGTAGCGTTGATTTGTTGCTATTTTCCCCGTTATCCTTAGTTCGTTTTGGTCTTGCCTAGGTTGACTCAAGCGATTTTGGCTGAGATTTGGCCTAGAGTTTCCTACCCGGACGAACTGTTGGGAATTACCCGAATTATTATTATTATTTTGAGTTCTATATCTTCCTGAATTATTAAAATTGTTATTATTATTACTTCTTTCCTGCTGATACTGCGGGTTATTTTTAATTATTATAATTGTATCTATTAAAATTATTATTGTAATTAGTATTAAATTGATTCCTATTTTGGTTATTATATTTCTGAGGTACGTCTTGTGTCCTATTATACCATTGCCTATAATTTGGTCTGTCTTCCCTAAATTTCATTTTTCTATATTCTGGTCTGATACAGCTATCTTCAAATCTTCTTTCAGTTAAAATTCTTAAAATGTCATTAATGTTTCTTTCTTCGTAAATTTTGTCCAGTAACGTTCCCTGTGTCATTTCCTTAATAGTATTAACAAGTAAACTGCCCACGTTTGAAAGATCAATACAATTATCACCTCTATAATAAACACTTAATTCATCTGCTTTATATTTTATAATTTGTATTTCTACTATAAACTCACTTACCGAATTAACTTTAAGATTAGCTGTTGAAATGAAAAAACACGGCAACCCCAAATTTACAACGAGCGGGTACATAAATAATGCTATCATGGTTATTGATTACCTTGAAAATCTAAGTAAGAAAAAGAAGAAAGAAAAATGAGTAAAAGCTGACGTGGCGTTAAGATTATAATTTTCTGATAAAACCACGTTTTTTGAGTTTTTAACACTGAAGACAGGATACTTTGAAAAAATACTTGGAGCTATACTGAAGCAACTATTAAAATAAGTTAAGACAATATATCTTTAACTTTTTTTTTTTTTTTGTGGTAGTTTTATTATTTATTGAATCTTCAATTATATATTGAAACATCAATAAGTTTTTCAAATCTTAAATCTAAAAATACATTAATATATGTTTAGCCAATGCTAAACAAAATTTTTAATTCCAACTGTTGATTTTTGATGTTTTACATCTGTCGTGTACGGCTGAGAGAGAGAGTATCCCTCCTTCTCAACCGGGTGTGGACTCTATAATTTAGAATGTTGCGCGCAAGTGGATTTGGGTGCAATACTAGTTTTTCAATATATTTTTTCGCGTGTTTTGAAAATACTGTCTTCACCAACGGAACATCAAGATCTTTGTGAATTCGCTGATTTCGGATATACCAGGGGGCTGCAGTAATTGTACGTAGAATTTTGTTTTGTCGCCTTTGAATTTTTTCTACACTTGATGCTGATGGCACTGCCCCATAACTGGATTCCATAGGCCCATATTGTTTTCAGGATCGCGTTGTATAACAAAAGTTTACAGTCAAGACTTAATATAGAATTTCTTCCAATAAGCCAATTCATTTGGGCTGCTTTTAATTTCATTTGTGTCAACTTTGCGTCTATATGCGATTTCCATGTTAAACGACGATCAAGATGAACGCCTAGGTATTTTACTACAGTGTGTTGCGGTATAGTCTCCGTGTTGATTAGTAGAGGCGGGCATGTTTCCCTGCGTAAAGTAAAAGTAACGGGTACACATTTCTGCTCATTCACTTTTATCCGCCATTGTTTTAGCCATGTTTCCAATTTTGAGATGTACCCTTGTAGATTCCGGGTAGCTGTTACAGGATTTTCATGAACGCTTAGAAAAGCAAATGTTGACTTGTGAATGATACTGCTTAACGGTAAGTCAGAGGCATATATTAAATAATGTAATGCACCGAAGATACTGCCTTGAGGGACTGCGGCTTCAATCGAATGCGGGGGGCTTGAATAATTGCCTTCCTTAACTTCAAATTTTCGTTCCTCTAGATAGCTTTTTAAGAGCCTGACGATGTTTGCGGGTAGAGTTTGTGTTAATTTGTGGACAAGACCTTCGTGCCATACTTTATCAAAGGCCTGTGCGACATCAATAAAAAGCGCTGAACAATATTTCTTTTTTTCAAAAGTTTCTCTAATAACATTCACAAGTCTCTAAGTTTGTTCAATAGTGTTATGCTGACTGCGAAAACCGAATTGATGATCTGGAATACATGCTAGTTACTATAGGAGTCAGCTTGTTCATGTACAGTTTTTCAAAAAGTTTCGACATATTGGACAATAAACTAATAGGCCGATAGGATTCAACCTTTGTATGATCCTTACCGGGCTTTGGTATCATAGTAATCATCGCAACCTTCCATTCTGCCGGATAGTATTGCAGTCGTAAAATACTATTAAAGATGAATAGTATTACTCGTTTTGCAATGAAAGGCAATTCTTGCAGCATATTGTTACTTATTTTATCAACACCTGGGGCTTTTTTTGAGTTTAGACTTGTAATAGCTTTTTCAATCTCCACTATATTAAATATTAGCGGAATTTCTGGTAAAGCGACGACTGGGGGCAGTTCAATAATATCAGCAGAAATATTTGGAGTAAATACTTTTTCTAAGTGTTTAACAAAAAGAGCACCTTTTTCAGCATCAGTTCTTGCCCAGTCACCATTTGAAGCTCGTAATGGAGGTTAACATATCACCGGCCTTTTACGTCCACTGGCTGCACGCCACAGCGAATAATCTGTTGATGGTGTTGCATCGAGTTCTTGCAGAAATTTTTGCAGCGAAGCTGTTTTTTGTGTTTGCAAAACTTTTCTAAGCTGCTTGGTACACTCCTTAAGCCTTAATTTTAGCTGAGGCGATCTGTATCGTTGCCATTCTCGTCGAGCTCTCCGTTTTTCGGTCAATAGCCTTTCTATATCTGCACAAAAAATATTGTTAAATATCGCTTGTTGTTTTGGTTGAATTGAAGAAGCATTAAGAGCAGCTTGTTTAGCATGTGCTTCAAACAACCTAATAGAATTTTCTATGTCAGTAGGTGTTCTCAATGGCATATTTTCCGTGCAGTGAGCACTCAAATATTTTTTGTATTTCAGCCAGTTAATACGTGCAGGTGTCAGCGGTAAATCACATGTTGGTGTTATAGTTGTGTGTGAGTAAATAGTGATAATAGTAGGCGAGTGATCTGAAGACAAATCCAGAGATGCTTCTACTTCAATCATTTCGCTGGGCACGCCTTTCACAATCCCAAAGTCGATAACATCAGGAATTTTTTGACGATCCGTTGGCCAATATGTTGGCTGACCACTTGAAACTACATTCAAACCCATTTTTGAAATTGTGTCAAACAAAACACGACCCTTAGGACTGATTAAACGTGAGCCCCAAAAAGTGTGTTTAGCATTGTAGTCGCCAGCTGCTAGAAAACGGGACCCCAGTGTTGTATAAAATCCGGTATATTGACTCTCTGAAATTGAAAACCTGGGAGGAGAATAAACAGATGATAGCACAAGCCTTTGATAAAAATTTTCAATACAGATATTTGTTGCTTGAAGATATTCTTCACGAAGGTCATTTAGTAGGTAGTGTTTTATTCGAGTTTTTTTTAGGATTCCAGAGCCACCACAAGCTCTACCTTGAGGATCCTTGGTGTCGTAGAAATTATATCCACTAATTCGAAAATAGCTTCGGGACGTCAAGTGAGTTTCTGAGATAAGAATAACATCGATTTGTTTATCCAGAAGAAAATATTCTATTTCATTTTTATGTTGGCAGATGCCGTTTGCGTTCCAAAAACAGATTCTTCAGTTCTTCAAGTTCATGGTTTTTTCAATACAGCCTGCAACAAGGTAGACTGCATTTTCAACATTTCCTGCATCATACAGGACATGTTGAGAGTAAATGTATTTACTGTTTGTATTAGGATCTCTATCGAGGCTTCAATACGACTAAAATTATGCCCTGATTCTTCATTAGCTGGTACAGTTTTTTGCGCCGGAGTCTGGTTACTCTTTAAAATATTAGCGTATGAAAATCGACTATTAGGTTTTTGTTGAGTAAGAGTCGTGTTAGACTTTAAAACATTTGAGTATTGATTATGGCCAGACGACGGTTGAGGTAACTGAGGGTAGTTTAAAGGAGTGTTGGGCTGCTCGGGAGTAGCATTTGTTTTTCTGTTCGACGAATTTTTAAAAAAAGAGTAAAGAGGGCAGCCTCTATAGTTAGCAGTGTGGTTTCCACTGCAATTGCCACATTTTTTTGCCTTGGTATCACCTTTTATTTTGTCACAGTAAGCGGTACTGTGCAACTCACCACATACAACGCAAACGGTAGGAAACTTGCAATAAGTTTTGGTATGGCCAAATTCTTGACAGTTCATGCATTGGATAGGTCCATTTTTTTTTGTGGCATCTCAACTGTAACTCTTCTGTGTAACAAGTACTTTAGATTATAGATTGGGTGCGATTAATTTTTTTTTAATTTTCAAGTCACCTGGCTGTAGCTCGACTCTAAAAATAGGTTGGGGGATTTTTTCCTATTTTTGATGTTAGAAACATTTTTAACTTTGAAGCCATTATTTTCAAGGCCAGACTTAACCTCTTCTGGATCCACACTAGAGTCTATACCTTTTATTATGACGGTTAGACCTTAAGCACTCTTTAATTGGTACGTATAAAAATTTTTGTTTTTTGACTCAAGGTCAGAATCTATTTTTCGGTAATTACTTTCTTGCACTACCTGGATTTTTGTTTCGTTAATATTTCCGCGCTTAATTGGAGTTACATAGAACTAATTTTCTCCAATTAAGGAGATAAGGCTTTTTACCAAAAAACTAGAGTTCTGCTCTCTTAAATATATCGGTGGAGGTTTACTCGACCTTGGTGTAGTTGTGTCTTCATTGTCTGGTTCTGATAAAATCGCGAAACGATTTTCTTAATTTTTTATTTTGTTTTTTCCATTTCTGGGAACTTTCGCTTTTAACACTTTTTAACACTGTTATGTATCTGTCCATTCCTGTTTGAATTTTATTATCATTTATTGTACTCACCGCATCTACCATTTTGTGCACGTTGGTCACCTTGTTACTTTTTGTTTGTTTGTTTGTTAGTACAGCTAAGTTGACAAGTTTGCTGATGGGTGCAATTGTTGTTGCTTTTTGATCACTATTTAACATGTTCAGAGATAATGGTCGCGCAAGTTAATGAATGATTAAAATAAATGATTAAGAAACGGTTTTCATTTTACATCTGTTAATGCCAAGACGCCTTATCTCGCCTTTGTCATTAAAAACTGTGTTGCACAAGAATTTCCCCCTTGGTCCTACTATATATTACGGCTGAATGTTGCTAGATTCATGCTTTCGCTTTTATACATCATGAATAAAAGAGAACGTCAAAAGGGGTCAAAATGTCTAACAGGTTGTTTCCGTTTTAAGTGTTTGATCTTATCTGGATTGTTCTATCATCAGCCACGTGAAAAGGTAACAAATAAAATCGCTCTATAAAACTAATACATTGTGGGTTTCTTTTATTCTCGTTCGAGTACAATTCCGATTGGGGTTTTGTATCTTTCCCTAGCAAACAAAATATAAAGGCTATTTATTTTGTTTGTTCCCTTCTTGGCTCAAGAATTTAATTTGGCTCCCCATTCCCATCCAGCACTCCATCCTACAGTCTAAGAGATTAACATTGGTTCCATTCGAACCGGATTGGAATAAAGGGAGAATTTAATTCTCTGAGATTTCTATATTGGATTTCATTTGTGACTACACACAAGCTAATTAATCTACATAAGCATACATAGGTTAGGTTAGGTTAGGTTTCGAGGGCCGCCACATCTGAGACGTGACGCACTTGGGTCCGTTAATTCGGTCCCTTTGTGATACCCTACAGCAGACAGGGCTCAGTCAATTGGTTATTCAATTGCCTGTAGTTGCCCTGTCGCCGGATCAAACCATCCTGATTGTTGCAAGAAGGAGGATATGTTGGTTAGCCCCATGTTCGCCAGACTGTCGAGGTCTGGCAGAGTGTTGGAGCCTATGGTAATCGCCCTTATGCTGTTAAGCGCGGGGCATTGACATAGAAGATGAAGAACTGTTTCTTCTTCCTCCTCATCGTTACAACTTCTGCAGTAGTCATTGTAACTTAGGCCCATCCTTTTGGCATGAGTCCCGAAACACCAGTGCCCCGTTAGCACTGTTACTAGTCGTCTTGTATGACATTTACCAAGCCTGAGCAGATCGCGAGTTCTGTGCAGGCTGTAGCGGGGCCAAGTGGACCTGGAGATTTGACAGGTATGCTCTTGTTCCCACCTTTCTTGAGCAAGATTGTATGATTCCTGCTGGATCAATCGCTTGCAGTAAGATAGAGGAATGCCAACGAAGTGGCATATCATCGAGTTGCTCAATGATGCGCCCCTTTTGGCAATTTCGTCCGCAATATCGTTTCCAGCGCACTCTGAGTGCCCTGGAGTCCAAACTAGTGTTACTCTTGAATGTCTCGCTATCTCGTTTAGAGATTTCCGGCATTCATTCACCATCGTAGATGTAGTGTATACACCATTGATAGCGGCAATGGCCGCTTTGCTGTCGGTAAAAATAAGGATGTCTCCCGATATCCTGTAATACCTAAGCCATCTTGCCGCTCTTGTAATGGCCGAGACTTCAGCTTGTAGGACGCTACAGCCATCCCGAAGTCTGAATGGAACCTTCACATTGAAGTTTTCCACGTAGAAACCGCCCCCGGTGTTTACGCCTCTTTTGGAGCCATCAGTGAATACTCTGGTGGCTCCATCGGTGGCAGGGGGTGAGGAGTGGTTTTCCCTATTGGGAACAATAGATTTAAATAGCCCGCCGAAATAAGGTTCCGGTGGGCAGTAGTCAGTAAAGTCATGGAGCGCTTGGTGCTGCCTGAGAATCTTGGAGTGACCAAGATCGGTTCTCGTCCATGAGCATGTAGCGTTCAATCTGATCGCCGCGAACAGAGCTAGCTGTTTGGCCAGAACGTCCACCGGAAGCCAGTTCAGCATAGCGAACAGTGCTTTCGTTGGAGTAGACCTGAGCGCTCCCGTTATCAGGATCGCCGCTAGCCTAAAAATTTTTTCTATAGTTCGTCGGTGGGAGTCTTTCTCTGTCGCTTCCCACCAGACTATAACCCCATAAAACATTATGGGCTTAATTATCGTCTCAAAGATCCAATTGGTCCCTCGGGGTTCGATGCCCCAGTTGCGACCAATCGCTCTTTTACAGGTGTAAATAGCCACGAGGGCCTTATTTGCTCTATACTGGGTGTTTAGGTTCCAAGACAGTTTACTGTCTAGGATTACGCCCAGGTACTTAGCGTTATCCGAGATTTTTAGTGTGGTCCCGTTTAATTTAGGGGGCGCAAAGTCTACGATTTTGTGCCTCCTGGTGAATAGCACCAATTCGGTTTTCGCCGGATTGACGCCGAGCCCACAGCTGACACTCCATTTGCTGAGGATCGTCAGAGCAGACTCCATACACTGAGATATTGTGCTCAGGCATTTGCCAGAAATAGCTATTGCCACGTCGTCAGCGTAAGCTACGGTTTTAACCAGCTTCCGCTCTAGGCTTAGCAGAAGAGAGTTGATGGTCAGATTCCACAAGAGAGGTGACAAGACGCCCCCTTGTGGAGTGCCTCGATTCACTGCCCTGTATTCAGTGGCAGATCCAAACGATGCGCTTATGACCCTTTTAGTTAGCAGATTTTTTACAAATCTGCAGATATTGATATCGATTCCCATCTCTACCATGCTGTTGATGATTGAGTCCGGTTTGACAAAATTAAAGGCGCCCTCTATGTCCAGGAAAGCCACCATAGTGAATTCCCTGTATTCGAGAGATTTCTCTATGTGGCTGACCAGGGAGTGGAGAGCAGTTTCCACAGACTTGCCCTTTGTGTAGGCGTGCTGTGAGGGGGATAGAAGTTCCTTCGGTATGGACATTCTGAGATGTATATCTATAGCTCTTTCCAGTGTTTTGAGCAGAAAAGACGTCAGACTGATAGGCCTGAAGTCTTTAGGTTTAGTGTGAGACGTCTTGCACCCCTTGGGGATGAAGACGACCTTGCACAGATTCCAGCAAGCCGGAATGTATGCCCTTCTCAAACACTCTTTAAAAATTTCAGAGAGTCAGGGCACGACTAGATCCATATTTCTCTGTAGATCCGCTGGAATGATACCATCTGGTCCAGGAGATTTGAATGGATCGAAAGTATTGATCGCCCATTTGATTCTGTCATTGTCCAGCGGTATAATAACTGAATCAGGCGAAGTATTTATATCGCCTGCATCGGTCCCTATTGTCGGAACCGGGGCGTTGCCGGGAAAGTGAGTATCAAGTAGTACGCTGAGCGTTTCTTGGCTACTTAGAGTCCAGCTTCCACATGGTTTTTGTATGTAGCTGGGTACCACCGGTGAGGTAGCTATTATCTTACGCAATCGGTTGGTTTCGGAGGAGCTTTCTACACCACTGCAGAAATTCCTCCAAGACTTCCTTTTTGCGTTTCTAACAAGGTTTTTGAACCTGTTAAGTGAGGACTTGTATCGCGACCAGTCACCTGTTCGCTTAGCGTCGTTAAAGAGTCTGCGGCACTCGCTTCGCGAGTGAGCGATATCAGGGCACCACCATGGTGGTTTGCTTTTGCCTTTGCGTATCGTGGTTTTGCAAGACAGATTTGTTGCATAGCAGAAAGATTCGTTGAAGAGATCTATTGCCGTATCGATATCCGTCGTGTTGTTAATAATGGGGACGGAGCTAAGAGTGCTGCGGAGGAGATTATTCTGCAACTCCCAGTTAGTTTTCCTTCTGTTTATCAGAGGATTCGGTCTATTTTCACGAAACCCTATGGAGAAATCAATATAACGATGGTCAGAGAAGGAACAGTCGTCCGAAACCTTCCAGTCGCTAATTAAACTGTTGTGGTGTGCACTAATCAGTGTAATATCTAAAACCTCACTCCGGTTTGAGACGATAAAAGTTGGTTCTGAACCCCTATTTACTATTTCGAGATTATTATTGATAATAAAATCGAAGAGAGACTCACCTCGTGCGTTGGTGTCATTACTGCCCCATGTGATGTGGTGCGAGTTCGCATCAGCACAGATTATGATAGGCGTCCTTGTGCTTTCTGCTTTAGCCACAACCCCACGTACCAAGTTGTTTGGTGGACGCTCTCCGTGGTCGTGAGCCATGTAGCTGGAGACGACCCAAATGTTGCCGGTTTCAGTCTCCTTAGCTGCAGTCACAGTATCCTCATCACTGTAATCAGATAAAATGAAGATGCGTAAAGAGTTTTTAGCCAATATGCAAGATCTGATGTTACCTGCACCATTGGCCACCAAGAGCTTGTAGCCCCTGAGGTTTAGTCCACAAACCCGTCCTTTATGGATCCAGGGTTCCTGGACCATTACCAGCTCCTCCTTCCTCTCTACCACTCGGAGAAGCATTGCAGCTGATGCTGCTTTAGAGTGGTGTAGGTTGACTTGAGTCACCTTCACCATTGTCTTTTTTTCTATTATTGTGACGTCGACGTCCTCCTGGTCCTCATCAGAGGCCAGCAGATCGTCTTCGTCATCATCCGCGACGTTCAACCGTTCAGAGAAGCCGTCAACCAACGAGGAGGTTGATTGAGCATCTTCTCTGTCAGTTGAGTTCGTGGCAACAACACTTAGCATGCCGTCTTTTGACGGTACGCCTTCATGGCCCGGGTCGCGATTCCGTCTGGCGTCAGTCCGGTAGACGCGCAACAAAATTGTGCTGAAGCAGTAGAACAGCTTGTTCTGCCTCTTCCGAACTAGCGCCAGCGACTCCTGATTCAGGATCAGAATCACTTTCCTTTTACACCCTTCGGCTGCTGACACCTTTGCTACCTTCCAGTCGCTGGTTGGTAGGTCGGGGTTACAGCATCGAAGGATCTTAAGGATTTCCTCCGGTGCCGATGGTTCATCTGGTATGATGGTAAAGGCCCTAGGTAATCTGGGAATCTCCTCCATAGGAACCGCATCCAGCCTAGCGCCCTGCCATACTTCACCAATACGATCAATGGCCTGCTTTAGCAACGTCGCTGAGCGCTCGTCTGCACAGGCCATCAACTTAATATGATTTTGGTGCCAGCCAAAATCACTGCACTGGGGGGGGGGGGTCCCGGATTGTCTTGGTAGACTTTCCAGAAAACCCCTACCAGTTTCTTGTTTACCATGTCCCACTTATCGTGTGACATGGCACCGTCACCTACACCCCTGTCTATGATGGCTCTTACGAGGTGGCCTTTGGCTACCTCACTATAGGAGCCACTACCGACTGAGGCGTGTTTCGGACGTTTAGTCCCCAAAGGGTTGGCTGACGCGTTCTCCTCCTCTGAACGTTGCCGTTTAGGCCCTGTAGCAGGGGGAGGATTGCTGCGCAGTGCAGCCATATGGGCTTTTGCATACATACATACATCGATTCATCATTAACTAAGGTACGTTAAGTATTTTGCTTCAATTGGTTCTCTTGAAAGTGCATTTATAACAACAGTTCAGCGGGGTTATTATTAGATATGCATAATTCAAGCGCATGGTGTGTTAATAAGTAATAAAATTAAAACAAAGAAAAAAAAACCACCATATAAAATTACCTAAATACAAATATTAAACGCTTCAAAAAGAAACAAAATTCTACATAGGTACATACATACATTCATGTATGTATGTCTGTATGTAAGGGTGAAAAATACTCAACCAAATTTATTAAATAAGAAATTTTAAACGGAATCAAATTACATATATGTATACATATCATAAAGACTGAGGCGAAATTCCGCGCGAAGCAGTGGGCATTTTTTCATCAAGGATTATTCGGATCACTACCAGTAAGTTCAGTGCATGAAAAACCAAAATTTTTATACAAATCAACCGGAGTACCTTGTAGTCCCGCTATAGGGTACAACCTTTTTTGTCCGAAATATTTCGCGCCTTTTTCAGATTCTCCTTTTTGGTTATGTACGCATGTATGTTCGATATTTCCCCTTTTCATCGTTAAATTTCCCTTTTTATGATTTATTAACTCTTTGAGAATAGTTGCTTCAATTTGATTTTCGATTTTTTCGTTCTCTTCGGGATTCATATAATTCCGAGTGCATCTATCTCTTATTAAACGTATAAATGTTCAAAAGGAGAAAAAAAAAACAATAAAAAGTTACGTGTGTTAATCTGCTTGCTGTCTTTATTAGAAGTCAAAAGTTGCGAAGTAAGAGGTCGTGTTCTCTTTAACTCATAACATCTTTAAAAACATATCCTTTATAGAGACATATATACTTTAAAGAGATCCCGTTTTCCTTCCATTGTGTACATACATATTTACATTCAAAATATTGGAAGTAAAAACATAATTAATTGTAACAGAAAAGGTGTTACCGTTCAGAATATTCATTTATCACAGCAAGCCATACTATACAATATAAAGAAAATAAAATAACTATTTTTCTTTACTGAGTGATAATTTTAATAAAGAACTTGAAAGAAAAAATGTTTCTATAGAATTCAACTTACGCAAGTGAAAAAAAAATTATACAAATATTGTACATACATTTTCCTGTATCAGGCCGGCAATATCAGTTAAAAGCAAATCCAACATTGAGTCTTTTCGGTGCTCAATGTGTTCAGAAGTGTAAAAATGCTGAAGTCGTTATAAAATGAAGAACAAATTAACAGATAATTAAAACTTTATTTCCGTAATATATTCTATTGTTATTTGGTGAATATTAAGGTTTTTTTTGTGGTCTAGTAATATACTACTCACCTGCTATCTTACAATTTAGCTTATTTCTTTCAACTGGACGGTTAGAATTTGGTAAATTTAATAAAAGCACAAATTTGGTTGTTTTTTGGTTGGAGCCAAACATTATTTTGACTTAAGTCACGAATTATTACATGGAGTGTTTTTTTTAGTTAAATTTACATCTCCACGAAAAGACCTAATATTTCTGTTCATTTCCAACCACATCATTACCACTTCCAGTCCATGTAGAGTTAGTTACCTTTAATTATTGACGTCTTATAAACAAATGGTATCTATTCCAGAAGATCTAATGAATGAAATCACTATTTATTCACTAAAATAAATGTGAGCAATTTTTGTTTGAAATTCGTTTACATGCTGATTTGGTATTGCATACTTTACATTCACTTTTTGGTGTCGATAATAAATATATAATAATTATTATTGCCCGTAATATTTTGTGAAAATTAATTTTTTCCTTTACAAGTTTCTACTATCAAGACCTTGTACTTGCACTTTTACAAGTTACTTCTAGTTGGTCATTCAGTTTCAACTCTCGTAGTGAACAGAAGCGTTTTTATAATCGTCGCAACTGAATATCAAAAAAAAAAAAAAAAATATTTTCAAGTCACAAAAAATATAAAAAAAAAAACAAAACATTTATTGAACAGTTATTTTACTGGTTTTATTTTATTTTTTGCTTGTGTGCAATATACATAAATATTTGCATACACAAACTAATATAAGTGAAAATAAAAAAAGAGAACTCTGATGAGTTCATCTTCTGACAAAAACAACAATAATCCTACAAGCAGTAGGAATATACAATATATAACTTTAGTTGCTGATGACGACAATAAAAAAATGAATTAAACAAAAACCTGAATTTAACATAAAACACAAATACTCGTGCGCGATCATTATCTCTGAACATGTTAAACAGTGATCAAGAAGCAACAACAATTGCAACCATCAGCAAACTTGTCAGCTTAGCTGTACAAACAAACAATAAGTAACAAGGTGACCATCGTGCACAAAATGGTAGATGCGGTGAGTACAATAAATGATAATAAAATTCAAACAGGAATGGACAGATACATAACCGTGTTAAAAAGGGGAAGAAGTTCAAAATCAGCTCAAATTGCTTCAACAGCGAAAGTTCCCAGAGATGGAAAAAACAATATAATAAATTCCGAAAATCGTTTCGCGATTTTATCTGAACAAGGCGATGAAGACACAACTACAATAAGTTCGAGTAAGCCCCACCCATATATTTAAGAGAGCAGAATTCCAGTTTGCTGGTTAAAAGTCTTATCTCATTAATTGGAGAAAATGAGTTTTATGTAACTCCAATTAAGCGCGGAAACATCAATGAAACAAAAATTCAGGTAGCTCATGAAAATAATTACCGAAAAATTGTTTCAGATTTAGAATCTAAAAATAAAAACTTCTACACGTACCAATTAAAGAGTGCTAAAGGTCTAACAGTCGTAATAAAAGGTATAGACTCTAGCGTGGATCCGGAAGAGGTCAAGTCTGGCCTTGAAAATAGTGGCTACAAGGTGAAAAATGTCTCAAACATTAAAAATAGAGAAAAAATCCCCCAACCAATATTTAGAGTCGAGTTACAGCCAGATGGCATAAAAATAAAAAAGAATGAAGCGCATCCAATATATGACTTAAAGTACTTGTTGCATCGAAGAGTTACTGTTGAGCTTCCACATAAAAGAGCTGGACCTGTTCAATGCCTGAACTGCCAAGAATTTGGGCACACGAAGACTTATTGCAAGTTGCCTACAGTCTGCGTTGTATGTGGTGAGTTACACAGTACTGCTAACTGTGATAATATAAAAGGTGATCCCAAGGCGAAAAAATGTGGCAATTGCGGCGGAAATCACACTCCCAACTATAGAGGCTGCCCCCTTTACTTGTTTTTTAAGAATTCATCAACCAAAAAAACCAATGCTACTCCCGCTCAGCCTAAAACCCCTATCAACTATCCACAGTTACCTCAACCGTCCACCAGCCAAAATCAATTTTCAAACATTTTCAAGTCTAACGCGACTAGTGCTCAACAACAATCTAACAACAAAAAACCGTAAATGTAAATGAAGATTCGGGGTATAATTTTAGTCGTATTGAAGCCTCAATTGAGAGCTTAATACAAACTGTAAATACATTTACTCTCAACATGTCCTGTATGATGCAGGAAATGTTGAAAATGCAGTCTACCTTGTTGCAGGCTGTACAAAGCAAACCATAAACTTAAAAATCTGTTTTTGGAACGCAAACGGCATCTGCCAACATAAAAACGAAATAGAATATTTTCTTCAGGATAAACAAATCGATGTTATGCTTATCTCAGAAACTCATTTGACATCTCGAAGCTGTTTCACAATTAGTGGATATAATTTTTACGACACCAAGGATCCCCGTGGCAGAGCTTGTGGTGGTTCGGGAATCCTAATAAAAACGCGAATAAAACACCACCTGTTGAATGATTTTTGTGAAGATTATCTTCAAGCAACGAATATCTGCAGCGAAACTTACTATCAAAAACTTGTAATATCATCTGTCTATTCGCCCCCCAGATTCTCAATTACCGAGAGTCAATATACGGCCTTTTATAAATCACTGGGCTTCCGTTTTCTAGCAGCTGGCGACTACAATGCTAAACACACATTTTGGGGTTCACGTTTAATCACACCTAAGGGACGAATTTTATTCGACACAATATCTAAAATGGGTTTGAATGTAGTTTCAAGTGGACAGCCAACATATTGGCCAACAGATCGACAAAAAATTCCTGATGTTATCGACTTTGGAATTGTGAAAG
Source organism: Lypha dubia (assembly GCA_947311025.1). Classification (NCBI taxonomy): domain Eukaryota; kingdom Metazoa; phylum Arthropoda; class Insecta; order Diptera; family Tachinidae; genus Lypha; species Lypha dubia. Next base: position 96,690,388 of record OX371260.1, on the reverse strand, counting down.
GCGTGCCCAGCGAGATGGTTGAAGTTGAAGCATCTTTGGACTTATCTTCAGACCACTCGCCTACAATTGTCACTATTTTCTCACACACAACATGTGATTTAGCGACGACATCTGCACGTATTAACTGGCTGAAATACAGAAAATATCTGAGTGCTCGTTGCTCGGAAAAAATGCCGCTGAGAACACCTTCAGACATAGACGATTCTCTCAGGTTGTTTGAAGCGCATGTTAAACAAGCTGCTTTTAATGCTACTTCCAATGAAATAAACCAACCAGTGAGATTTAACAATATTTTTTCTGTAGATATAGAAAGGCTATTGACTGAAAAACGGAGAGCTCGACGAGAATGGCAGCGCTACAGATCGCTCCAGCTAAAATTAAGGCTTAAGGAGTTTACCAAGCAGCTTAGGAAAGTTTTGCAAACTCAAAAAACAGCTTCCCTTCAAAAATTCCTTCAAGAGCTAGATGCAACACCACAAACAGATTATTCACTGTGGCGTGCAGCCAGAGGACTAAAAAGGCCGGTGATATGCAAACCCCCATTACGAGCCCCAAATGGTGACTGGGCAAAAACTGATGCTGAAAAAGGTGCACTTTTTGTTAAACACTTAGAAAAAGTTTTCACTCCGAATATTTCTGCTGATATTGTTGAACTTCCACCAGTCATCTCTTTACCAGAAATAGCGATGAGATTTAACATGACGGAGATTGAAAATACTATTACTAGTCTTAACACCAGAAAAGCCCCAGGTGTCGACAAAATAAGCAACAAAATGCTTCAAGAATTGCCTTACACTGCAAAAAGAATAATACTATTCATTCTTAACAGTATTCTACGCCTAGAACACTATCCTAAAGAATGGAAGGTTTCGCTAATTACTATGATACCAAAGCCCGGCAAGGATCATACAAAGGTTGAATCCTATCGGCCTATTAGTTTACTGTCTAACATTTCAAAACTATTTGAAAAGCTGTATATGAGCAAGCTGATGCCTATAGTGACTAGTAATGGATGTATTCCAGATCATCAATTCGGTTTTCGCAGACAACATAACACAATTGAACAAACTCACAGACTTGTGAATGTCGTTAGAGACACTTTTGAAAAAAAGAAATACTGCTCTGCGCTCTTTATTGATGTCTCACAAGCTTTCGATAAAGTATGGCATGAAGGTCTTTTCAACAAATTAACACAAAATCTACCAGCAAACATCATAAAGCTTTTAAAAAGCTATTTAATGGAACGTAAATTTGTAGTTAGGGAAGGCAACACACTGTAGTCAAATATCTAGGCGTTCATCTTGATCGGCGTTTAAAATGGAAATGGCATATAGACGCAAAGTTAACACAAATGAAACTAAAAGCAGCCCAAATGAATTGGCTTATTGGAAGAAACTCTATACTAAGCCTTGACTGTAAACTTCTCTTATACAACGCGATCCTGAAACCAATATGGTCCTATGGAATCCAGTTATGGGGCACTGCCTCAGCATCGAATGTCGAAAGAATTCAAAGGCGACAGAATAAAATCCTACGTACAATAACAGCAGCATCCTGGTATGTCAGAAACCATCGAATTCATAAAGACCTAGACGTTCCGTTGGTGAAGACAGTATTTTCAAAACACGCGAAAAAATATATAAAAAAAACTTGAGTTGCACCCAAATCCACTTGCGCGCAATATTCTTCATTATAGAGGCCACACCCGGCTGAAAAGAAGGGATACTCTTTTTCTCAGCCGTTCACGAGAGATGTAAAATAACAAAAATTAACCGTTGGAATTAAAAAATTTTGTTTAGCATTGGCTAAACTTATATTTAATATTTTTTAGATTTAAGATTTCAAAAACTTATTGATAATTTAATTTAAATAATTGAAGATTCAATAAATAATAAAATTATCAAAAAAAAAAAAAAACTTCTTGTTGGGTCCTTCTTATTTTGGTTCGCATAAAATGTCTTTTGAGCAATTTATCCGCTTATGCGACGAGATTGTAGAGTTTGAGGCAGATCTAAATAATAGTCTGTACCCCCTCACTTCTTGTCATGCAGTCGATGTACTGCGAGATGAATTAAGATCTGAGTGGACAAGAGTTAAGTCGTGCTATGAAAATTGTTTGCTTGATGTGAATAAAACGACTCAGGCAAAGGGCAACGCCAAGGATATAGATTCACTTAAAGAGAAATATAAGAGTACATATAAGACCTATTGTAGGTACCTAACAAAATTTGCCGAAATTGGAGATACATTTAGCAACTCTCCGAGTACAACGGCTCATTCCATTCGATCTTCTGAGTCACACAATCTCCACTTACCACCTATTCAGATAGAAACATTTCAGGTTGCACTATTATTTAAAATTTCCAGATTTTGGGAGGTGGAGAATCTTCCAAGGAAGAACTATATATCTCCATCTGACCAGGCTTGTGAAGATTTATATGTTCGTACAATAAAAAGAAGATCTGATGGTCGGTACATAGTGTCACTTCCCTTCAAGGAAGAGTTTCCAGATGATCTCAGTATTGGTCAATCGAGGTCTAGCGCTATGGCACAGTTTTTCCGAAACGGGGCTAGATTGATTCAAAACCCTAGCCTTAAAATGGATTACGACAAAGTAATTCAAGAATATGAAGATCTTGATCACATGTTTAAAGTTGAATTATCTTCTCAGAACTCTGATAAGCCAAATACTTATTATTTACCACACCATGCGGTCATCAAACCTGAGAGTGTGGTATTTAATGCGTCAGCTCCATCATCCAATGGACAAAGTTTAAATTCCGTGCTTCACATAGGTCCAGTGCTTCAAAATAATTTGACTATACTAATTCGGAAGTGGCGTTTTTTTAAATACGTTTTCAATGCCGATATTCAAAAGATGTATAGACAGATTCTAGTGAATCCAGAACACACTCCGTATCAGAGAATATTATTCAGAAATGACCCAAATAGTTTCATTAGCGAGTATGAGCTCAAAACAGTCACTTTCGGAGTCAATTGTGCTCCATATCTTGCTATTCGTACATTACTACAGTTAGCAGATGATGTTCAATCAGTTTATCCGGTTGCTAATGAAATTCTTCGAAATGCTATGTATATGGACGACGTCTTAGCTGGGTCCCATACAAAACAAGACTGCATAAAGGCCAAGAATTGTTATGAGTCATTTTCCCCTAACCAACAAAAGTATCAGCGACAGCAGAACATACGCTTCATACACATACTGATGTTGAGTTATTTTCCCTCAACCAACAAAAATACCAACGGCAGCAAAATACCGCTGCATGCATTACTGACGTTATTAACAGTAATTTTCCTACAGACATATGCTGACGTTGCAATACCGCTGCATACATATATATTCCAGTAATTTTCCTACAGATAATTGCTGACATTGCAATATCGTGAGAACCGAAATCGGCTGGAAGTTCCACGGGTATGAATATGCTGAATTTGCATACTAACACACTTAGCAATATCGCGGGAATGACCACGCCGGCGGCAGCGAACGTCAGCAGCATCGTTCAATCAGACAGCGAAATTGGGTGATTTGGTATGGCTAGTCTGTGTAGTCTGTAGAGCAGCAACCGAGATAGTAACCAAGGCAGTCGTACACTCTGCTTATCAAGAGAACGGGTACATTTTAGGAGGAAAAACGAAAAAAGACAATGGATTAAAACTTAAATGTGAAGGAAAGCAAATTGAAGAGATGATGCCAAATATAAATAATAGTACTGAATCACCGAGCAATGTGGACACAGTTTTTATCACGCTACCCTGCCAAGGAGCTAGGGAGGGAAGATTGGTCTTACTTGTAGATACGGGAGCAGTTACTAAAGTGCCGGTTAATATCATTTCGAGAGATAAAACTGTGGTTGTACAAAAACAGGAGATTTCCCCTGGAGTTTATGTTGGAAATACTGTGGTCAACATTAGAAATGGAGGCACAGCAGTACCCATACTGAACGCAACCAAGAAAGATATCCCATGGAGGAAGGAAATCCAGTCGAGATTTTCAAATTTCAACCACTAAACGCAGTATGGAGGAACGCAACAACACACATTGTCATTGGCAAAACAGGAGGAAAGAATAAGACGTCTAAAAAGCAACATTATGACGGAAATGAATTGGAAAAAGAGAAGAAGGAAAAACTCACCGCAATATCGACGGTATTGATGCTGAATATTTAGGGTCTTCAATGGCTGAAATATAAAAGAAATACATATTTATACAGGTCTAAAATAAGGAATAACGGAACTTAACATGCCGTAGGGAATTTTTTTTATTTATCCGTCGTTTGTAATTTCCAATTACTTTTATAGGTTGACGTCAAAGGATCTGAAAGAAGCAAAATAATTAGTAAAAGGAGAAGGTTAAAAAAAGGATGGAACGTTACTGACCCGGTATCACCTTCTAATCGACCAACGGATACTTTTCTAAAAATAAAATTTAGCGGACAGATTTGTTAGAAGCCGCAACAGATTAACGAAACCGTATTAATATAAGAATAAATAAGAGACGTATAAAATTTTTTTTAATAATATTTAAATTCTAGAAGTTTTGCGAGCAATGAAAGTTTTTAAAAATGAAACTAAAGAATATCTAAATGAATTTCACTCCAGATTATTTTGTGTTGAAAGCACGAATTACACTCACTGTCTTGCGGGACATGAAGAAAAATTAGAAACCGATAATCACGAAATCACGTCCGATTACTTATTTAATTATTGCAAAACACGTCCGATCACTTATTTATTTTTTATTTTTGTTTTCTTCTCCCCAAATAAAATCATTTTTTTGGACAATAACATTGAGGATTTTTATAGGAAAAAGCAGTAAATAAATTAAAGAAAAACTATAAAAAGGAAAAAGAACAATATTTTGAAATTAAAAAACTAATAACTCCTTTAATAAAATCCTATTATAGGAGAAAGCAGTAGATAAATTCAAGAAAAACTATAAAATGAAAAGAACACAAAAATTTATTTTTATTTTGCAGACATTCAAATTACCTGTATTACTGCAATGTGAAAATGTAAAAGATATATAAGAAACAAAGGAAACAATTTTTCAGAGCAGCTTCTTAAGATTTTACAAAGTACTTTTTGTGCAGTTGAATTAAATAAAACTCCCTTAACTTTTGCACTTTAAAAATACATACTTCGTTTTCAATTTTATATGAAGTACATCTCTCAAATCGTTTAATGAATGGAACACTAGGGTTTATGCAACAAAATGCATTTCTTAAATAAGCAAAGAAAACAAAAATTTATATTTATTACCTATATTACTGCATTTTTTTTATTGAGCATTTTTTTTTTGTTTGGCTTCTGGACGACCGGCTGCTGGTTTTGGTTGATTTGCAGCTGGTGAAGATTCCTTTTGGGTGGAAGTGTTCTTATCGTTTTCTGTTGAAACCATTATGCGGAAGAAAGATGTTGGCTTTACAAAATTTGTACACTTCACTTGCGTATAATTAACTCAATATTTTACTTTGTGGAAATCTATTTAGTCCTGTTTTTTAATCCAATTGCAAGGGATTTTGTTTTTTTTCAATTTATTGAAAACTTTTTGTCACTTCATGAAACAATTTTTTTTTTTCCTTCTCAGTTTGTATTTGTATAAAGTTTTTACAAAACACGCACTTAATTTTCCACTTGCCCACATTACCGAACGAACGAAATTAATAATTGCACTTGTAACCGCACCGTTTCATTTTGTTTTCAAGACTGCACGATGAGATTTAATTTTTAAATTTGTACATTAGTGCAGTTTTAATGTTCTCCAAAATTATTGTATGAAATATACTAGAACTCAAATACAGGAACAAAAAGCGACCCAATTGGCATGGACATCCAATTGAGTAAAAAATTAAAACGATATAAAATATGTATAGTAATATATACATACACATTTATAGAGATAATCGCTCAATTATTGAGCCCAATAGTTCTTACAAAGTTGATACGTGCAGATGTCAGCGGTAAATCCCATGTTGGTCTTGCGGTTGAGTAAATAGTGATAATAGTAGGCGAGTGATCTGAAGACAAATCCAAAGATGCTTCTACTTCCATCATTTCGCTGGGCACACCTTTCGAGATTCCAAAGTCGATAACATCATTAATTTTTTGTCGATCCGTTGGCCAATATGTTGGCTGACCACTTGAAACTGATTAAACGTGAACCCCAAAAAGTGTGTTTAGCATTGTAGTCGCCAGCTGCTAGAAAACGGGACCCCAGTGTTGTATAAAATCCGGTATATTGACTCTCTGAAATTGAAAACCTGGGAGGAGAATAAACAGATGATAGCACAAGCTTTTGATAAAAATTTTCAATACAGATATTTGTTGCTTGAAGATATTCTTCACGAATGTCATTTAGCAGGTAGTGTTTTATTCGATTTTTTATTAGGATTCCAGAGCCACCACAAGCTCTACCTCGAGGATCCTTAGTATCGTAGAAATTATATCCACTAATTTTAAAATAGCTTCGAGACGTCAAATGAGTTTCTAAGATAAGCATAACATCGATTTGTTTATCCAGAAGAAAATATTCTATTTCATTTTTATGTTGGCAGATGCCGTTTGCGTTCCAAAAACAGATTCTTCAGTTCTTCAAGTTCATAATTTTTTTCAATACAGCCTGCAACAAGGTAGACTGCATTTTCAACATTTCCTACATCATACAAGACATGTTGAGAGTAAATGTATTTACTGTTTGTATTAGGATCTCTATCGAGGCTTCAATACGACTAAAATTATGCCCTGATTCTTCATTAGCTGGTACAGTTTTTTGCGCCGGAGTCTGGTTACTCTTTAAAATATTAGCGTATGAAAATTGACTATTAGGTTTTTGTTGAGTAAGAGTCGTGTTAGACTTTGAAACATTTGAGTATTGATTATGGCTAGAAGACGGTTGAGGTAACTGAGGGTAGTTTAAAGGGGTGTTGGGCTGAATAGAATTTGTTTTTCTGTTCGACGAATTTTTAAAAAAGAGTAAAGTGGGCAGCCTCTATAGTTAGCAGTGTGGTTTCCACTGCAATTGCCGCATTTTTTTGCCTTGGTATCACCTTTTATTTTGTCACAGTTAGCGGTACTGTGGAACTCACCACATACAACGCAAACGGTAGGCAACTTGCAATAAGTTTTGGTATGGCCAAATTCTTGACAGTTCATGCATTGGATAGGTCCATTTTTTTATGTGGCATCTCAACTGTAACTCTTCTGTGTAACAAGTAATTTAGATTATAGATTGGGTGCGATTCATTTTTTTTTAATTTTCAAGTCACCTGGCTGTAGCTCGACTCTGAAAATAGGTTGGGGAATTTTTTCCCTATTTTTGATGTTAGAAACATTTTTAACTTTGAAGCCATTATTTTCAAGGCCAGACTTAACCTCTTCTGGATTCACACTAGAGTCTATACCTTTTATTACGACGGTTAGACCTTAAGCACTCTTTAATTGGTACGTATAAAAATTTTTGTTTTTTGACTCAAGGTAAGAAACTATTTTTCGGTAATTACTTTCTTGCACTACCTGGATTTTTGTTTCGTTAATATTTCCGCGCTTAATTGGAGTTACATAGAACTCATTTTCTCCAATTAAGGAGATAAGGCTTTTTACCAAAAAACTAGAGTTCTGCTCTCTTAAATATGTCGGTGGAGGTTTACTCGACCTTGTTGTAGTTGTGTCTTCATTGTCTGGTTCTGATAAAATCGCGAAACGATTTTCTTAATTTTTTATTTTGTTTTTTCCATCTCTGGGAACTTTTGCTTTTGAAGCTATTCGAGCTGATTTTGGACTTCTTCCCCTTTTTAACACTGTTATGTATCTGTCCATTCATGTTTGAATTTTATTATCATTTCATGTACTCACCGCATCTACCATTTTGTGCACGTTGGTCACCTTGTTACTTTTTGTTTGTTTGTTTGTTAGTACAGCTAAGTTGACAAGTTTGCTGATGGGTGCAATTGTTGTTGCTTTTTGATCACTATTTAACATGTTCAGAGATAATGGTCGCGCAAGTTAATGAATGATTAAAATAAATGATTAAGAAACGGTTTTCATTTTACATCTGTTAATGCCAAGACGCCTTATCTCGCCTTTGTCATTAAAAACTGTGTTGCACAAGAATTTCCCCCTTGGTCCTACTATATATTACGGCTGAATGTTGCTAGATTCATGCTTTCGCTTTTATACATCATGAATAAAAGAGAACGTCAAAAGGGGTCAAAATGTCTAACAGGTTGTTTCCGTTTTAAGTGTTTGATCTTATCTGGATTGTTCTATCATCAGCCACGTGAAAAGGTAACAAATAAAATCGCTCTATAAAACTAATACATTGTGGGTTTCTTTTATTCTCGTTCGAGTACAATTCCGATTGGGGTTTTGTATCTTTCCCGAGCAAACAAAATATAAAGGCTATTTATTTTGTTTGTTCCCTTCTTGGCTCAAGAATTTAATTTGGCTCCCCATTCCCATCCAGCACTCCATCCTACAGTCTAATGGCGTTTTCTTTTCTGAAAAAAGTGTTGCATTTATGCTACATTCTTTATTTTTCGTGATCCATTCTAAAAAATATGTAACATATTTAAAAGCGATTTCGTTCCTTTCTAATTATGTTGCACCAATAAATGGCAAAATATGCAACATATTTTGCCCTCAACTATCAGGTCGGGGTGAGATACTGCCCATTTTTACAACTTTGTTTAGTATATTTTTATACAAGTAAGAACTTGTATTTTTGTCATTCTACTTACTTAAGCGAAAAAACTTATAATTAAAACGATAATTAAATAATTAATGTAAAGTAATGTTAAGCCTCAAATATTTTGTACCATTGTGGAATTAAAAAATGTACCACTTTTTAAAGGTAGGTGCAAACTGTAAAAAGTGTTACACATTGAAAGGGCAACATTTTTGTTCAGAAAAGAAAACACCATAAGAGATTAACATTGGTTCCATTCGAACCGGATTGGAATAAAGGGAGAATTTAATTCTCTGAGATTTCTATATTGGATTTAATTTGTGACTACACACAAGCTAATTAATCTACATAAGCATACATACATACATCGATTCATCATTAACTAAATATTTCGCGCCTTTTTCAGATTCTCCTTTTTGGTTATGTACGCATGTATGTTCGATATTTCCCCTTTTCATCGTTAAATTTCCCTTTTTATGATTTATTAACTCTTTGAGAATAGTTGCTTCAATTTGATTTTGCGATTTTTTCGTTCTCTTCGGGATTCATATAATTCCGAGTGCATCTATCTCTTATTAAACGTATAAATGTTCAAAAGGAGAAAAAAAAAACAATAAAAAGTTACGTGTGTTAATCTGCTTGCTGTCTTTATTAGAAGTCAAAAGTTGCGAAGTAAGAGGTCGTGTTCTCTTTAACTCATAACATCTTTAAAAACATATCCTTTATAGAGACATATATACTTTAAAGAGATCCCGTTTTCCTTCCATTGTGTACATACATATTTACATTCAAAATATTGGAAGTAAAAACATAATTAATTGTAACAGAAAAGGTGTTACCGTTCAGAATATTCATTTATCACAGCAAGCCATACTATACAATATAAAGAAAATAAAATAACTATTTTTCTTTACTGAGTGATAATTTTAATAAAGAACTTGAAAGAAAAAATGTTTCTATAGAATTCAACTTACGCAAGTGAAAAAAAAATTATACAAATATTGTACATACATTTTCCTGTATCAGGCCGGCAATATCAGTTAAAAGCAAATCCAACATTGAGTCTTTTCGGTGCTCAATGTGTTCAGAAGTGTAAAAATGCTGAAGTCGTTATAAAATGAAGATCAAATTAACAGATAATTAAAACTTTATTTCCGTAATATATTCTATTGTTATTTGGTGAATATTAAGGTTTTTTTTGTGGTCTAGTAATATACTACTCACCTGCTATCTTACAATTTAGCTTATTTCTTGCAACTGGACGGTTAGAATTTGGTAAATTTAATAAAAGCACAAATTTGGTTGTTTTTTTGTTGGAGGTTGACTTAAGTCACGAATTATTACATGGAGTGTTTTTTTTAGTTAAATTTACATCTCCACGAAAAGACCTAATATTTCTGTTCATTTCCAACCACATCATTACCACTTCCAGTCCATGTAGAGTTAGTTACCTTTAATTATTGACGTCTTAAAAACAGATGGTATCTATTCCAGAAGATCTAATGAATGAAATTTATTCACTAAAATAAATGTGAGCAATTTTTGTTTGAAATTCGTTTACATGCTGATTTGGTATTGCATACTTTACATTCACTTTTTGGTGTCGATAATAAATATATAATAATTATTATTGCCCGTAATATTTTGTGAAAATTAATTTTTTCCTTTACAAGTTTCTACTATCAAAACCTTGTACTTGCACTTTTACAAGTTACTTCTAGTTGGTCATTCAGTTTCAACTCTCGTAGTGAACAGACGCGTTTTTATAATCGTCGCAACTGAATATCAAAAAAAAAAAAAAAAAATATTTTCAAGTCACAAAAAATATAAAAAAAAAAACAAAACATTTATTGAACAGTTATTTTACTGGTTTTATTTTATTTTTTGCTTGTGTGCAATATACATAAATATTTGCATACACAAACTAATATAAGTGAAAATAAAAAAAGAGAACTCTGATGAGTTCATCTTCTGACAAAAACAACAATAATCCTACAAGCAGTAGGAATATACAATATATAACTTTAGTTGCTGATGACGACAATAAAAAAATGAATTAAACAAAAACCTGAATTTAACATAAAACACAAATACTCGTGCGCGATCATTATCTCTGAACATGTTAAACAGTGATCAAGAAGCAACAACAATTGCAACCATCAGCAAACTTGTCAGCTTAGCTGTACAAACAAACAATAAGTAACAAGGTGACCATCGTGCACAAAATGGTAGATGCGGTGAGTACAATAAATGATAATAAAATTCAAACAGGAATGGACAGATACATAACCGTGTTAAAAAGGGGAAGAAGTTCAAAATCAGCTCAAATTGCTTCAACAGCGAAAGTTCCCAGAGATGGAAAAAACAATATAATAAATTCCGAAAATCGTTTCGCGATTTTATCTGAACAAGGCGATGTAGACACAACTACAATAAGTTCGAGTAAGCCCCACCCATATATTTAAGAGAGCAGAATTCCAGTTTGCTGGTTAAAAGTCTTATCTCATTAATTGGAGAAAATTAGTTTTATGTAACTCCAATTAAGCGCGAAAACATCAATGAAACAAAAATTCAGGTAGCTCATGAAAATAATTACCGAAAAATTGTTTCAGATTTAGAATCTAAAAATAAAAACTTAAAAACCGTAAATGTCAATGAAGATTCGGGGTATAATTTTAGTCGTATTGAAGCCTCAATTGAGAGCTTAATACAAACTGTAAATACATTTACTCTCAACATGTCCTGTATGATGCAGGAAATGTTGAGAATGCAGTCTACCTTGTTGCAGGCTGTACAAAGCAAACCATAAACTTAAAAATCTGTTTTTGGAACGCAAACGGCATCTGCCAACATAAAAACGAAATAGAATATTTTCTTCAGGATAAACAAATCGATGTTATGCTTATCTCAGAAACTCATTTGACATCTCGAAGCTGTTTCAGAATTAGTGGATATAATTTTTACGACACCAAGGATCCCCGTGGCAGAGCTTGTGGTGGTTCGGGAATCCTAATAAAAACGCGAATAAAACACCACCTGCTGAATGATTTTTGTGAAGATTATCTTCAAGCAACGAACATCTGCATCGAAACTTACTATCAAAAACATGTAATATCATCTATCTATTTGCCCCGCAGATTCTCAATTACCGAGAGTCAATATACGGCCTTTTATAAATCACTGGGCTTCCGTTTTCTAGCAGCTGGCGACTACAATGCTAAACACACATTTTGGGGTTCACGTTTAATCACACCTAAGGGACGAATTTTATTCGACACAATATCTAAAATGGGTTTGAATGTAGTTTCAAGTGGACAGCCAACATATTGGCCAACAGATCGACAAAAAATTCCTGATGTTATCGACTTTGGAATTGTGAAAGGCGTGCCCAGCGAGATGGTTGAAGTTGAAGCATCTTTGGACTTATCTTCAGACCACTCGCCTACAATTGTCACTATTTTCTCACACACAACATGTGATTTAGCGACGACATCTGCACGTATTAACTGGCTGAAATACAGAAAATATCTGAGTGCTCGTTGCTCGGAAAAAATGCCGCTGAGAACACCTTCAGACATAGACGATTCTCTCAGGTTGTTTGAAGCGCATGTTAAACAAGCTGCTTTTAATGCTACTTCAAATGAAATAAACCAACCAGTGAGATTTAACAATATTTTTTCTGTAGATATAGAAAGGCTATTGACTGAAAAACGGAGAGCTCGACGAGAATGGCAGCGCTACAGATCGCTCCAGCTAAAATTAAGGCTTAAGGAGTTTACCAAGCAGCTTAGGAAAGTTTTGCAAACTCAAAAAACAGCTTCCCTTCAAAAATTCCTTCAAGAGCTAGATGCAACACCACAAACAGATTATTCACTGTGGCGTGCAGCCAGAGGACTAAAAAGGCCGGTGATATGCAAACCCCCATTACGAGCCCCAAATGGTGACTGGGCAAAAACTGATGCTGAAAAAGGTGCACTTTTTGTTAAACACTTAGAAAAAGTTTTCACTCCGAATATTTCTGCTGATATTGTTGAACTTCCACCAGTCGTCTCTTTACCAGAAATACCGATGAGATTTAACATGACGGAGATTGAAAATACTATTACTAGTCTTAACACCAGAAAAGCCCCAGGTGTCGACAAAATAAGCAACAAAATGCTTCAAGAATTGCCTTACACTTCATTTTTATTCATTTTTAACAGTATTCTACGCCTAGAACACTATCCTAAAGAATGGAAGGTTTCGCTAATTACTATGATACCAAAGCCCGGCAAGGATCATACAAAGGTTGAATCCTATCGGCCTATTAGTTTACTGTCTAAAATTTCAAAACTATTTGAAAAGCTGTATATGAGCAAGCTGATGCCTATAGTGACTGGATGTATTCCAGATCATCAATTCGGTTTTCGCAGACAACATAACACAATTGAACAAACTCACAGACTTGTGAATGTCGTTAGAGACACTTTTGAAAAAAAGAAATACTGCTCTGCGCTCTTTATTGATGTCTCACAAGCTTTCGATAAAGTGTGGCACGAGGGTCTTTTCAACAAATTAACACAAAATCTACCAGCAAACATCGTAAAGCTTTTAAAAAGCTATTTAATAGAACGTAAATTTGTAGTTAGGGAAGGCAATTTTTTAAGCCCTCCGCAGTCGATTGAAGCCGGAGTCCCTCAAGGCAGTATCTTCGGTCCCTTACTTTATTTAATATATGCCTCTGACTTACCGTTAAGCAGTAACATTCATACATCAACATTTGCGGATGATACAGCCTTTCTAAGCGTTCACGAAAATCCTGTAGAAGCTTCCCGCAACTTACAACAATATATATCCAAACTGGAAAAATGGCTCAAACAATGGCGTATAAAAGTTAACGAGCAGAAATGTGCACACGTCACTTTTACGTTGCGCAGGGAAACATGCTCGCCTATAAAAATTAACACCGAGACTATACCACAACACACTGTAGTCAAATATCTAGGCGTTCATCTTGATCGGCGTTTAACATGGAAATGGCATATAGACGCAAAGTTAACACAAATGAAACTAAAAGCAGCCCAAATGAATTGGCTTATTGGAAGAAACTCTATACTAAGCCTTGACTGTAAACTTCTCTTATACAACGCGATCCTGAAACCAATATGGTCCTATGGAATCCAGTTATGGGGCACTGCCTCAGCATCGAATGTCGAAAGAATTCAAAGGCGGCAGAATAAAATCCTACGTACAATAACAGCAGCGCCCTGGTATGTCAGAAACCATCGAATTCATAAAGACCTAGACGTTCCGTTGGTGAAGACAGTATTTTCAAAACACGCGAAAAAATATATAAAAAAACTTGAGTTGCACCCAAATCCACTTGCGCGCAATATTCTTCATTAAAGAGGCCACACCCGGCTGAAAAGAAGGGATACTCTTTTTCTCAGCCGTTCACGAGAGATGTAAAACAACAAAAATTAACCGTTGAAATTAAAAAATTTTGTTTAGCATTGGCTAAACTTATATTTAATATTTTTTAGATTTAAGATTTGAAAAACTTATTGGTAATTTAATTTAAATAATTAAAGATTCAATAAATAATAAAATTATCAAAAAAAAAAAAAAAAAAAAACTTCTAGTTGGGTCCTTCTTATTTTGGTTCGCATAAAATGTCTTTTGAGCAATTTATCCGCTTATCCGACGAGATTGTAGAGTTTGAGGCAGATCTAAATAATAATCTGTACCCCTTCACTTCTTGTCATGCAGTCGATGTGCTGCGAGATGAATTAAGATCTGAGTGGACAAGAGTTAAGGCGTGATATGAAAATTGTTTGCTTGATGTGGATATAACGACTCAGGTAAAGGGCAAGGCCAAGGATACAGAACCACTTAAAGAGAAATATAAGAGTACATATAAGACCTATTGTAGGTGCCTAACAAAATTTGCCGAAATTGGAGATACATTTAGCAACTCTCCGAGTACAACGGCTCATTCCATTCGATCTTCTGAGTCACACAATCTCCACTTACCACCTATTCAGATAGAAACATTTCAGGTTGCACTATCATTTCAAATTTCCAGATTTTGGGAGATGGAGAATCTTCCAAGAAAGAACTTTGTATCTCCATCTGACCAGGCTTGTGAAGATTTATATGTTCGTACAATAAAAAGAAGATCTGATGGTCGGTACATAGTGTCACTTCCCTTCAAGGAAGAGTTTCCAGATGATCTCAGTATTGGTCAATCGAGGTCTAGCGCTATGGCACAGTTTTTCCGAAACGAGGCTAGATTGATTCAAAACCCTAGCCTTAAAATGGATTACGACAAAGTAATTCAAGAATATGAAGATCTTGATCACATGTTTAAAGTTGAATTATCTTCTCAGAACTCTGATAAGCCAAATACTTATTATTTACCACACCATGCGGTCATCAAACCTGAGAGTGTTACTACGAAAGTTCGTGTGGTATTTAATGCGTCAGCTCCATCATACAATGGACAAAGTTTAAATTCCTTGCTTCACATAGGTCCAGTGCTTCAAAATGATTTGACTATATTAATTCTGAAGTGGCGTTTTTTTAAATACGTTTTCAATGCCGATATTCAGAAGATGTATAGACAGATTCTAGTGAATCCAGAACACACTCCGTATCAGAGAATATTATTCAGAAATGACCCAAATAGTTTCATTAGCGAGTATGAGCTCAAAACAGTCACTTTCGGAGTCAATTGTGCTCCATATCTTGCTATTCGTACATTACTACAGTTAGCAGATGATGTTCAATCAGTTTATCCGGTTGCTAATGAAATTCTTCGAAATGCTATGTATATGGACGACGTCTTAGCTGGGTCCCATACAAAACAAGACTGCATAAAGGCCAAGAATTGTTATGAGTCATTTTCCCCTAACCAACAAAAGTATCAGCGACAGCAGAACATACGGTTCATACACATACTGATGTTGAGTTATTTTCCCTCAACCAACAAAAATACCAACGGCAGCAAAATACCGCTGCATGCATTACTGACGTTATTAACAGTAATTTTCCTACAGACATATGCTGACGTTGCAATACCGCTGCATATATATATATGCCAGTAATTTTCCTACAGATATATGCTGACATTTCAATATCGTGAGAACCGAAATCGGTTGGAAGATCCACGGGTATGAATATGCTGAATTTGCATACTAAGACACTTAGCAATATCGCGGGAATGACCACGCCGGCGGCAGCGAACGTCAGCAGCATCGTTAAATCAGACAGCGAAATTGGGTATAAAAGCCGAGGATGATTTGGTATGGCTAGTCTGTGTAGTCTGTAGAGTTCTAGTCAGTAGAGTCTTGGCTGAATAACAGTTCGGGAATATTCTTTAAACGTGTAACAACTAACCAAAAACCTGATCAAACACCAGCCTTAAAAAGCGGGTCCCTGTGAAGGCCTAATGATATTTTATAAAGTAAAACCTGATCAAACACCAGCCTTAAAAAGCGGGTCCCTGTGAAGGCTTAATATATTTTGTAAAGCAAAACCTGATCAAACACCAGCCTTAAAAAGCAGGTCCCTGTGAAGGCTAAGTAATGTTTTAAAATAGTCTGTGGTTAATAAATAAAAATAATAATAAATAAATAATAAAAATAATGTTTTAATTTAACCATAACAGAATGATCTAGTCCAAGCTTTAGAATCCGCTGGGTTTTTGCTGAGAAAATGGACATCTAATGCCCAATATATCCTGGATGATATTCCTCTAGACCACCTTCTTCATGAGAACTTTTTGAAATTTGAAGATAGCAGCTGTGCAAAAACCCTGGGTATCCGTTGGAATGCATGTTCTGACGATTTTTACTTTGCAGCGAATCCATTCCCAGAAGATTCCGCGTACACCAAAAGAGAGGTTTTGTCCCAAATTGCAAAATTGTTCGATCCCGCTGGTTGGTTGGCACCTTGTGTAATACTGGCGAAAAATCTGATGCAAAAAATATGGGTAGATGGTACTGGATGGGACGAAAGTCTTAACACAGACACACTTCATGAATGGAAATCTTTCCAGTCCAATTATTCGGATATTAATACCATTCGAGTCCCTCGATGGATTGATTATTGTCCAAATTCCGAAATGCAATTGGGTTTCGCGATGCTTCAGAAAAAGCATACGCAGCAGTTTTGTATGTACGAATATCAGGAAATAATTCAATTTCTACACATCTTATTGCTTCTAAAACCAAGGTAGCTCCTATCAAGACGCTGTCCATTCCGAGACTTGAACTTTGTGGAGCAGTTCTTTTAGCAGACATGATAGAAAATTTGTTACCAAGGATGGATGTCGAAAAGTATTCGCTTTACTGTTGGAAAGACTCTACAATAGTCCTGTCTTGGTTGGCGAAACCTGCATGTAGTTGGTTGACCTTTGTGGCTAACCGAGTAACCAAAATAACTCAAGTGGTGGATAGTTCAAGATGGTTTCATGTCAATTCGGTAACAAATCCAGCGGACTTAGCCAGTAGAGGACTTTACCCTCAGGGCCTTCGTGGAAACAGTTTATGGTGGCTGGGGCCCCACTGGCAGAAGGAAGGAAATTCTTTGTGGCCTAATTTTTATCCATCAAATATACCGAGTACTGAAATTGGGATGAAGCTGGTAAAAGTACATTTCACTTTCTTTACTAACTTCGAAGATATTTTAGAACGTTTCTCCTCATTCCATAAGGCATTGCGAGTTATAGCATATGTGTATAGATTTTTCCTCAGGACACATCATCGATATCGTGCCAACTTCTATTAAAACTCTATTGCACTTTCTACCGCCGAAATAAATAACGTCCGAAATATCCTCATTTCTCTCTGCCAGAAGGTGAAATATCCAAATGAGTACAAGGCCTTGGAAGCAAAGAAATCCATATCTAAGTCCAGCACATTATTAAATTTAAATCCATTTCTAGATCCAGAAGGAGTCATTCGTTCTTGTGGTCGGCTTGAATCAGCTCCTGGCTTATCCTATAATGAGAAACATCCAGTGATTATTGTAGTGTGTTTGACTAACCACTACTGCATGCCGTCTGCATGCAGCAAGTGAAACATAACACTCTTGTTATTGTTTAAATATTTTTCCATGCTATAACCGCATGATCAGAATATACAGAATGTATTATGCTGAACATGCACATTCCCACACGTACTTTGTGTATGTGTTAGTTTAAGAAGTAGAATGTTTAAGTTAGATTTAAGATGTAGAATAAAAATCACTACAGTTCATAAATATACTTAAAAGCGAACAGTCGCACAAGCGGCTGTTTGCCAACAATAAAATTAAAATAAATGTTGAATCATTTCATAACATGGCGATCCTAGCCAGTTTTATTGAGGTTCATATTGATTAAATAATATTAAATAATAATTAAATAATATTAATTAAAATAATATGAAGTAATTTTTTCATAACATAATAATGAAATAAAAAAAAAAAGATGAAAGTACATAAAATTAAATAGTACCTAAAATCCTCTTTGAAATCATGAGTCAAGTTTCTAGTAACAATTGTGAAAATAAAACCCCAACAAACACGACCATGCCACACATCCAAATATATTCCACCAAATAAAGGCACAGACACTGCAGATGAATTGTGTTCACTTCAGCGAAAATCGTTTTTGATAATGCAACAGCAGCAAGAGCAACATCTCAAGCAATTGTATCCTGCTCCATATTTTATAAACATATCGCAGCAACGAGCAAATCAATGAATGGAAGTTGATGGTAATAAAGATGAAAACATCAATGGAGTCATAAATGCCGAGATTGCTAACAGTGATTTACATCCTTAGCTAAGTATAATTTTGTGCTCTATGTTTAATCTCTTAATTTAAATATACATACATATAATTGTGAATAGTGTAATATTTTTCCTCTCAATTTAAATTTAATTTAAATATACATACATATATTTTTGAATGATGTAATATTTTTCATCTCAATTTTAATTTAATTTAAATATACATACACATATTTGTGAATAGTGTAATATTTTTTTCCTCTCAATTTGAATTAAATATACATGCATATATTTTTGAATAATGTAATAATTTTTCTCAAAAGAAAAAAAATATAAAGTTTTGCCTTTTATTTTCGCTTTAAAGAAAATATATATAAGATTTATCGCTGAGACACTTACGAGTCCCTCCAGTCGATAATATCAAAAATAAATTAAATAAAAATTATAACTAATATGTATGTCACTGAGAAACTCACGAGTCCCTCCAGTTGATATATATATATATATTCTACTATATAAGTGTAACCGTTTCGATCAGTGATTGGTTCTGATCGATATATGTCTGATGACCGGTCCTCGGTATACAGAGTATACAGAGTGCTGAAACTTAGGCATATGTACCAAATTTTTTTTCAAAACTAATACGACCCATGACAAAAAAGGACATACTAATACTCATACAGTTGTGTAAACTTAACTATAAGTGAAACAATTGTAAACTTGATTTTGTGTATGTAAACAACTGTGTGAAGGACAAACTCGACCGGTTAAAGAGATTTAAAATATTAATTTGTTTATTTTGAGTTGAATTAAGTTTTGATTTATGATTATTCTAGAATAACTTCGTGAAATATAAGGCTTCCTTGATTAGAAGTTTTAAAACCAGATTTTTTTTTTCTTTTGATTTGAGTCATTTCAAATCCTCATAATCTTTTTTTTTTACGGTGAAATAATTCAGAGCTGAAACACATAGGTGTAAAAGCAAAGGATTTCACATTTTGTATCAGAATTTCAGGAGAAATTTTCTTCATTTACTTAGTTTATATTTATTCGTTGAATTCAGTTGAGAAGTTTCCTTCATTTACTGAGCAAACCTAATAGTTGTTTTTAAATTGATTCATAATATATCGTTCTAATATCTTTCCTTCATAATGGGAGGCAAAGAATCAAAAATAGAAAATCCCAACGCAAATGTTGTTAATGAAGTAATGGTCAAAGTTGAATATCCAGTAGTGTATCTAGCAATAATTATTGCAATACTTTTGCTGCAATTCCTAACAACTTTATACCAACTTCACAAAAGATCTTTAAAAAATAAATACGTGAAGAACTTCAGTACCATTTCCGGACTCGACAAAGTCTAGTAAGACGAATAGTGAAACAAATTGGGAATAAATCCTTACAAGTTTTAGAGTTTTCATAACACGATCGAATAATACATTGTATAAATGTATACAGTCAGTGCCAAAAATTGTTATCCTTTGATAAGCGATCAAAGAAAACAGTTTCTTTTCTCCTCATTGCTTATTCGAATGAAATATTGTATAGATGTATACAATTTCCATTGAAAAGCAATTTTATTATTATTTTAAGAAATGTTATTTTATATTATTTCGATTATTATCATATTGTTTTAGTACTCAGTACTATCCTAAAATACAGATTCTGTTTTGAATGTTAATCATTGTAGTGCTCATCTGGTCAAATTTATTGTTTCCTGCATTTGTGAAGAAAAATGTTTTGATTTTTGCAATATTTTGCTTTTTTTTTCTTGTTGAATAGACTTCAACAAATTCATTAGAGTGCACTTTGTGACCTCTTATTTCCAGAAATAAATCCTTGCAATAGAATATATTTGCCTACTATCAAACTATCATATCATTGGTAAGACTAAGTTTGTTTTCATTGCTATCGAGTGATCCTTAAAATTGTCTTTGTTTGGCCTCTCTTCTGCTCATTCTGATTATAGCAAGCAATTTTGAGATTGATTGTAAATGGAATGGGAGAATATTGTGAGAAAGGCAAGAATACTTAAAGAAGAATTCTTGAAATCTTACAAATGTCTTAATATAGACAGAGAAACAAAGCCAGAAACAGTAAACAAACACATAAGGAATTTACTGAAGCAATTGGAAGGTATTTGGATACTCCTTAATGTAAACTATTTTCGTCTGACTACAAATCATAAAGCGGCAGCGGACGCTTTCTATGCAGACGTTAGAGAAAAACTTCTCTCAGTAGCAACCAAAAAGGGAATAGATATCGCAATTCCCAATTCCTTACATAAACAAGTTTTCATACCTGAATGGAAAAATAATTTCATAATGCCTCAAACTATAGTAGAGTTTTTAGGGACCGCATCCAGGCTACTTCCTGATTACGATGGCACCCCTGAAAACTTACAAAGTTTTATTGACGCGCTGAATTTAGTGGACTCAATAAAAGAGAGTCATGAATCAGTCGCCGTAAATCTAGTAAAGACCAAGTTGAAGGGTACAGCCAGAAATTTGTTGTCGGCTGAGACAACTTTACAAGATATAATATTGAAACTGAGATCTTCAGTTAAGGGAGAATCAGTAGACGTTATTACTGCTAAAATTATGAACATTAGACAGTCTGGTAAGAATGCTAATGCTTATGCCAAAGAGGTGGAAGACCTCACAAAGAAATTAGAAACAGCATATATATCAGATGGTCTGTCTAATGAAACCGCAAATAAATATGCAACTCGCTCAGCAGTTACAGCTATAGTAAAGAATGCCTCAAATGATAGAGTAAAACTGATCATGGAATCAGGCACCTTTAATAATATGAATGATGTAATATCAAAATTTATCACTAGTTGTACCGATGTATATGGTCAACCAAATTCTATCCTAGCTTACGGGTCACAAAACAGTCGTAATAACAATCCTTCTAATAGTCGAAATTCTAGAAATTTTAATAATTCCAATTCTAGAAATTGTAACAATTCAAATCCTAGAAATTTTAATAATTCTAATCGTAGAGATTTTAATGATTCAAATCCTAGAAACCTTAATAGTTCAAGAAACTATGGCCCTAGAAATAATAATTCCAATTCCAGGAACTATAATAATCCCAACTACGAGAATTTTAATAGAAATCCTAACCGAGGAAGAAATAACTATACAAATAATAACAGTAACCATTACAATAATAATGGATACAATTCAAGAAATAACAATAATGTACGATGTATTACCGATGAAAATAATTCGGGAAACGTACAGCCACCCCAACATACTTCTTAGATGAAAAAATTCATAGCATACAATTAAACTTATATAGCTATTTGATATCCCGAACTACTTTAAATGACAATAGGGCAACCTTTTTAATACACACTGGCGCAGACATATCAGTTATCAAACATAATCAAGTTCTGAACGAACCAATAAATGTAACAAAAAGAACTAATATAAACGGTATTGGACAAGGTCTCATAACTACATTGGGAAAAGTGAGAACTGATTTAAAAATAGATAGATTTCTTATAGCACATGAATTTCATGTTGTCGGAAATGAATTCCCTATTCAAGTCGATGGAATAATAGGAATGGACTTTATTAGAAAATACAGGTGTGTATTAGATTTTCAAGACAATGAAGATATTATCACCTTGAGAACAAATGATGTTCCATATGATATATCTATCCCACTTATGAGTGCTCCTAACATTAATTCCATATCAGTTCCAGCTAGATCAGAAGTGATCAGACCAATTAGATTTGATTCTACCGAAACAGAGGTATTGGTACCGCAACAAATGCTTCAAGATGGTGTATACATTGCTAACACCATTACATTAAAGTCAAAGCCTTTGGTGAGAATTATCAATACAACTGAAAATGATTTGATCATTAATAATGTCCAAATATTAAGAGAAAGTCTGAATGACTATAAAATCGTAAAGCAAAACCATGACCCACAGAAAAATAAAGAAAAACTTGTAAGGTTATCAAAAAACTTTCCAGAATTCGTTGATAAAGAATTAAAAACACTGTGTCATGAATTTATAGATGTATTTGCTTCAGAAACTGAAAAAATAACGGATAATAATTTTTATAAGCAAAACCTTAAACTCCACAATAAACAACCGGTTTATATAAAATATTACAGAATACCTCACTCACATAAAGAGGAAGTAAACAAACATGTTGATAAATTGATAAAAGACGATATAATAGAGCCATCAGTGTCTGAATATAATAGTCATATTCTTTTAGTACCTAAAAAACCTCTCCCAGGTACAAATCAGAAAAGATGGAGACTAGTAGTAGATTATAGGGGAGTGAATAAAAACTTAGTAGCTGATAAGTTTCCGTTACCACGTATAGATGATATACTCGACCAATTGGGCCGAGCTAAATTTTTCTCTTGCCTTGACTTAATGTCAGGTTTTCATCAAGTAGAACTAGACAAAGACTCTAGAGATATCACATCCTTTTCTACAGAAAAAGGATCCTTCCGTTTTAACAGATTGCCATATGGTATAAAAATAGCTCCAAACTCATTTCAACGAATGATGTCCTTGGCTTTTGCCGGATTATCACCAACACAAGCTTTCGTATATATGGACGATTTAGTTGTGATTGGTTGTTCTACAGAACACATCTTACGTAATCTCAAATACGTATTCAGCTTATGTAGAAAATATAATCTTAAATTGCATCCTGATAAATGTTTATTCTTTTGTCGTGAAGTGACGTTCCTTGGTCACAAATGTACTGACAAAGGTATTTTACCTGACGACAGTAAATTTTCTATAACTGACAAATATCCTACACCAAAAAATGGTGATGAAGCTAAACGCTTCGTAGCTTTTTGTAACTATTATCGACGGTTCATACCAGGTTTTGCTGAATTATCACGACACATAACTAGGTTGTCGAGAAAAAATATACAAATTGAATGGACTCAAGAATGTGAACATTCTTTCCAAACCCTCAAATCAAATTTACTGAGTCCTACAATACTTCAATATCCAGATTTGTCTAAGGAATTTTGTATCACTACAGACGCAAGTAAGCACGCTTGCGGAGCTGTTCTCAGTCAAGACAAACAAGGAGTTCAACTACCTGTTTCTTATGCATCCAGATCTTTCACTAAGGGTGAAAGTAGTAAATCAACAATAGATCAGGAACTAACTGCAATACATTGGGCTGTAAAATACTATAGGCCATATATCTATGGAAGAAAGTTTGTAATCAAAAGTGACCACAAACCACTTACTTATCTATTTTCATTAAAAAATCCTTCATCAAAACTAATGCGGCTGAGATTGGATTTAGAAGAGTATGATTTTGTAATCGAGTATGTTAGGGGTGAAGACAATACAGTGGCAGATGCGCTGTCACGAATAGATTTTGAAGACATAAAAAATACAGAGATCAATAAAATACTGAAGGTAACAACAAGACTTCAGTCTAAAAAAAGTTGTAACAATGAGGTTAAAACAAACCCTAATTGTAAAACATCGGTTGGTTTGGAAGTATATGAGGCGATAAATGCCCAAGAGCACCGTAAAATACCAAGATTGTATTTTACTAAAGATAAAATAATAATAAAAAAAGGAAAGCGAGTACTTTCCGAACTTAAGTTGAACGACACAGTTATAAATAGAAATGTAGACTTAGGTCACCTCTTTCTAAAGCTTGAAAAAGTAGCTGATAATATGGGTCTAACAACACTGCGACTTTCACTAGATGATAGTACGCTTTATAACTTAGGAACAAATATAGAAACCTTCAAAGAGAAAGGTAATGAAATCTTGCAAGATTCTAATTTAACTATTGTGCTCACACCAAAATTAATTAAAGTCACCACCGATTCAAAGAAATTAAACATCATGCGAAAATTTCATAATAATCCAATAACTGGAGGACATCCAGGAGTAACACGCATGATAAAGAAAATACACCTACAATACCATTGGAAAGGTATGACCAGAGACATCACAAAGTATGTCAAGCAATGCGAAGAATGTCAAATAAATAAGACAACGTTTAAAGGCAAAGAATCCTTTGTTTTAACACCAACTCCTCAAAAAGCATTTGAAACAGTCATAATAGACACCATTGGAACACTTCCAAGGTCAGATTCACAGAATGAATACGCTGTGACAATGATGTGTGACCTGACTAAATATTTAGTAGCAATTCCCATACCAAATAAATCATCCAGAGAAGTTGCAAAAGCAATTATGGAAGGTTTTATTTTGATATACGGTCCTATGAATAAAATAATTACCGATATGGGTACTGAATATATGAATCAGGTTCTGAAAGATTTATGTGAATTAATGAAGATAGAGAAATTAAACTCTACTCCCTATCATCATGAGACACTCGGTACTGTTGAGAGATCTCACAGAACATTCAAGGAGTATTTAAGATCTTATGTATCATCAGATAAATCTGATTGGGATAATTGGCTAAAATTTTTCATCTATTGTTATAATACAACTCCATCCACAGCTCACGGATATTGCCCGTTTGAGCTAGTTTTCGGAAAAATGCCACCTACCTTAGAATTCACAAACACTATAGATCCAGTCTATAATATTGACGCTTATGAAAAAGAAATTAAATTTAGATTGCAAGTAGCTCAACACCGAGCAGCATCTATGATTGAAAATGCAAAGCTTGAAAGACAACAAACCTCCAATGAAAAGGCCAAATCAATTAACGCGGCCATAAATGATCTTGTTTTAGTCCGCAATGAAGCTGGACACAAATTGGAAAATGTATATAAAGGTCCATACAAGGTAGTAGGCCTTGATAAAAATAACAATGTTGAACTAATGGACGAAAACAAAAAAGATTTAGAGTCCATAAAAATAGAATCAAAAGATTCAATTAAAGTTTTTTTTTTGAATATATTGGTTAAAATGTGATTTTGTGGTAAAGCATTTTAATACAATTCAATTCATCTTTTATTTTTCATGTAATAGAAATTTTTTTGAATATATTGGTTAAAATGTGATTTTGTGGTAAAGCATTTTAATACAATTCAATTCATCTTTTGTCTTTAGTGTGATCATAGAATCAAAATTATGAAATGATTTTGTAATAACGTGATTTTTTTAAAAAAGGGAAGGGAAGAATGTCGCTATAATTTTAATATTAAATCTCTTTAATTTTTAATCTAACAATTTTAAACCCCCATATTTTTAATTTTTACATTTTAATTACCAGTAAGAATAATCAACCCAGTATTGATTATTCTTTCTTGAAAAGGGAGGTTTAGTGTGTTTGACTAACCACTACTGCATGCCGTCTGCATGCAGCAAGTGAAACATAACACTCTTGTTATTGTTTAAATATTTGTATATGCTATAACCGGATGATCAGAATATACAGAATGTATTATGCTGATCATGCACATTCCCACACATACTTTGTGTATGTGTTAGTTTAAGAAGTAGAATGTTTAAGTTAGATTTAAGATGTAGAATAAAAATCAGTACAGTTCATAAATATACTTAAAAGCGAACAGTCGCACAAGCGGCTGTTTGCCAACAATAAAATTAAAATAAATGTTGAATCATTTCATAACATTATACCATATAATTCCCAGTATGCAAGATTATTGACGAAATTTATACATGATATCACACTTCATGGTGGAAATCAGTTAGTTTTACGTCTACTTCGATCACAATATTGGATTCCGAAAGCAAAAAATTTTATAAAAACAACTATTAATAAATGCAAAATCTATGTGGTATACAAAAAAACGATGCCAGAAACAAATAATGGCAGCATTACCATCCGAAAGAGCAGAAATCTCTCGTCCGTTTACACATGCAGGTCTAGATTTTGCTGGGCCACTAGATGTTAAAAGTTATTCGGGTCGAGGCTGCCGTACGTCCAAGGGCTACGTCTGTGTATTCGTATGCTTCTCCACAAAGGCAATTCATTTAGAGGCCACGTCGGAATTAACTACTCAAGCATTTCTGGCAGCTTTTAGTCGCTTTGTTTCACGAAGAGGATGCCCGCTACATTTACATTCCGATAATGGAACTACCTTTGTTGGAGCTTTAGGCTCTTGGCTAAGGAGTTCCTCCAAACTTCTCAAGAACAGGTTTTGTCGAACTATGCACAACAAAACATTTCATGGCACTTTATTCCTGCCGGAGCCCCTCATATGGGGGGTTTATGGGAGGCTGGTGTAAAAAGCTTTAAGGCACATTTTCGAAAGGTCGCTGGATGTTACAAATACACATTTGAAGAGCTTTCCACATTGCTTTCCAAAATCGAATCTTGTCTTAACTCTAGGCCTATCTACCCTATGTCTTCCAATTCAACCGATCTTTGCGCTCTGACTCCAGGACATTTCCTAATTGGAGCACCGATTCTCGCTCCAATAGATCCTCAAGTCAACGACCTACCAATATCTATCGCAAACAGATGGCAACGCCTAAAAATAATACACCATAACTTTTGCGTGCGATGGAAAGGTGAATATTTAAAAGAAATGCATAAAAGGCTTAAATGGCAGAGTCCAGAGGGTAATATTTCCGAAAATGCGCCGAACTCATGGCGTCTTGGCCGAGTTGTAAAGGTTTATTCGGGTTCTGATAATCGAGTTCGAGTCGCCGACGTTTTCACTCAGCGTGGTTTAGTAAAAAGATCCATAGTCAAGCTAATTTTAAAACTAATTGTACGCCTGAACACGATTCTCTTACATAACTTTTTTATTTTTCCAGCTCGTCATGCCCAAAATGTCTGAAAAGCCCGAGCCCCTTTCCAAATTGCCTGAAAGACGTAAAACGTATGCTTGCCGTATCTGTAAAAAATATTATCCACTCCGAACTTGCCATAGATTCTTATCCATGAATATTTCTGAGCGCATACGTCCCGTCCATGAAAACAAATATTGTCCAAATTGCCTGGCACATGAACACTCGCACGGAATTTGTTTTTCTAAATACGGATGCAAACATTGCCATAAATCTCACCATACTCTGCTACATGTCAACCCAAGATTAGCAAAGGATCTGTTAGGATCTAAAAAACGTTCAAAATCGCGTTCACGGTCAAGGTCTCCTAAGCCTAGTTCATCCAATTCTTGGAAGAAACACGGTTCTCCAGCTTCTAAAGGCAAACCTACGTCGTCAACGTTGCTCAAGTCAACATCCTTGACAAAAATCATCCGTCAAAACACACTTATACTACTTCCTACAGTTCTTGCAAAAATAGGAAGTACGACGTCATATGCTCGTTGTTTGTTAGACTCGGGTTCGCCAGTAAGTAGAGTTTCCAAAAAATGGGTTGATAAACTGAACTTACCCGCATACACTCTCCACGATGAGACTATTTGCCCAATAGTTCTAAAGTCAAGATTCGACAGTAGTTCTAAGATCGAGGACACTTTCAGGGTGGACAACCGCATGTCTCTGCATACTCCGTCTCAATCACTTCGAGAGTCATTTAAAAGGAATTTGTGGGATCTTTTTCTGGCAGATTCGAAATTCTACGAATCAAGCTCCATCGACATCATTATAGGTGCAGATCTGTATCCAAAGGTTATGTGCCAGGGAGTCTTCTCCAGAATAGGACTACCTACCGCTCAAAGTACAGTGTTTGGGTGGATAATTTATGGGCCATGTTCAATATAAATATGAGTAAATGCAATTTCTATTAACACTTTCAAAAAAAAAAAAATGTAATTACTACTAAAATATTTGAATTGTAACTTAGAATAAGTTTGAAATGAATTATAACTTTAAACCTCAAATCTACTAATCCTTTTTTCCTTTGTATTATTTCTTACATCCACCTTTTAGACATGATCCTATTGTCATTGCATTAATCCTGCAAGGCGGGCGGTAATGTTAATGCCAAAACGCCTTATCTCGCGTTTGTCATTAAAAACTGTGTTGCACAAGAATTTCCCCCTTGGTCCTACTATATATTACGGCTGAATGTTGCTAGATTCATGCTTTCGCTTTTACACATCATGCCTAAAAGAGAATGTCAAAATGTCTAACAGGTGGCTTCCGTTTTAAGTGTTTGATCTTATCTGGATTGTTCTATCATCAGCCACGTGAAAAGGTAACAAATAAAATCGCTTTATAAAACTAATACATTGTGGGTTTCTTTTATTCTCGTTCGAGTACAATTCCGATTGGGGTTTTGTATCTTTCCCGAGCAAACAAAATATAAAGGCAATTTATTTTGTTTGTTCCCTTCTTGGCTCAAGAATTTAATTTGGCTCCCCATTCCTATCCAGCACTCCATCCTATAGTCTAAGAGATTAACAACATCTTTATTTGTTAAAATGAATCTTAAGACTAACTTAAATTTAAAAATTAGAAATATATTTGCCTGAAGCAAATTTTGTAAAAAAAATGCTTCAGCAGCGTTTTAAACTTAAAAATAACTTATTGTATGCAGCGTTTGCAAAATTATTGTCAAAGCTGCTCTCCATCAAGTGTGGGAAGGAAAATGTATTTTAATATCTTAAAGTTACCCTACACATTTGATGGACGGTATTATGCATTTTGGTGTAAGGATGTAACTCCTCCACCCCTTGTTAAACTTCTCCCGAAGTTTGCTTTTAAATTTTAGAAAAGTTTGTTATTATTATTTATTTATTATTTTTCCTTTTATAATTATTGATTTGCAGAATTTTTATATTTTTTTATTATTTCATTTACGCAAATTTCTGCAGGTGGTGGGATTTCATTATTTCCCGTTTTTTTGATTTTAATCTTAATATTATTTCTCCTTACACAACAATATAATAAACCTATCATTAAAATTACTATAATCATAAGTTTTATATTAATTCCGTATGACATATTTTTATGAAATTTTAATTCTTCGATTTGTTTAATATTCTGAAAATGTTCTATAATTATATTATCAAATTTATAATTTATATTTGATATGTTCAAATTTTCAAATTTGTTATCATTTGGGTAAAAATATTTTTCGTTTATTACAAATTTCCGGTTTGAAAATGTTTGGTTGTAAATTGTTATGCTACAGTTATTAAAAGTTACAAAGAAATTTCCTTCCAAATTGAATTTTCTATCATCACAATTTTGTTTTACTTCTTCAGAAAAAGCATTATTTACAATTATTGTTTCCTCATCGAGGCTGAATACGGAGGTAACATTATTAAAATTAAACTTACAAGTATTATAATAAGTACAATGATTACTTTTTTTCAATTTTCTTAAAGGTACATTTTCTTGATAAATATAAGACATTTTATCAATTTCAACTATGTATTCATCATTAGCGTCTATTTCAATTTTGTTTTTATTTGGAATTGGAGTAATCATTTTCAAATCTGTCATAATGTAATTGTCAGGCATCAGTACTGCGATGACCAATGAATTGTCACTGTAAGTCATTATGCCCACTTTCAGCAATTTTAGCTTATAAAAATCAATTTCAAACTGTTCTATTTCCTGCGTACTAAACATGCTTGGATGTATAATATTACTTTTTGCTGATACTATATTGTCCTGAATATGATCTATTTTATGTTCTAGAGTTTTGAGTTTTGTAAATTGGTCTAAGTAAATTGTCTCTTTTACAATTTCGTTATTGGTATTTTTAATCTTAAGCAAAGATTTCTTTATTTCTTTCCTATCGTTTTCAACTGCGGTTTTCAATTAATGCAATGATTTGTTTAAGGAATTATTAATTAATATTTGTTTGCTTAGAGTATTTATAGAATTGTGTGTGTTTTGATCGATAACTGAAAGATGCTCTAAAATTTCTTGCCTGTCTTCATCGTCCATTGTTCAAGTCTTGCTCCTGTGAGTGTATTGTTTGCACTTCCAAAGAATCCATTTCGCTGTGCGATTCTCCATTATATACAAAATCTTCCTGCATCGGTTCTGTTGTATTTATTTCGTTTGTTTCAACATTAATTCTACTCAGAAAATCGGCAATGTAATTGCATATTCTTTTATATATTCTATTTTAAATTGATATTCACCTAAATCAATAAGATATCTTTGCAATCTTGGACTTATATCTTTACCAGAATATTTGCTCATGAGCCACTTTAAGGGCTGGTGGTCGCTTTCTAAATCAAATTCTTTCCCGTATATATATGGCCTAAAATATTTCACACCCCAAACTATTGCTAACAATTCTTTTTCAATTGTTGCATAGTTGGTTTCCTGTTTATTTAACGTTCGCGAAGCATATGCTACTGGGTGACCATCTTGTGTTAAGACAGCTCCAATTGCATTATTGCTTGCATCTGTGACTATTTTGAAACGTTTATTAAAATTTGGGTATCTTAAAATGGGAGAATTTGTTGTGAGCTCTTTGAGTTTTTCGAATGCCGTGATATAGCTAGGATCATTTATTTTTATGTTTTCGTTCTTTTTTAGAAACCTCGTCATTGGATACGCTATATTAGCATAATTATGAATAAATTTTCTGTAAAATCCAGTCATTCCTAAAAATGATTTAATTTGTTTTACAGTAGTTGGAAGCTTAAGCTTTTGGATCAAACTAATTTTATTTGGGGCGGGTTTGATACCATTGGTTGTTAAAACATGGCCTAAAAATTGAGTTTCCCTTTTATGAAATTCACATTTGTCGATTTGAATCTTTAATTTAGCCTTTCTTAATATTTTAAATATGTCTCTGACATTATTTATATGTTCTGTTAATGAAGTACTGAATACTAGTATATCATCCATATAAACAACGCATGTTTTATTTATTTGGTTCCTAAGTACAGAGTTCATCAACCTTTGGAAAGTTGAGGGTGCATTTCGTAGTCCAAATTGCATCCGGACAAATTCGAAATGACCAAACGGTGTAAAAAAAGCAGTTTTTTTCCTATCCTCCTCCTTCACCAAAATTTGGTGGAATCCCTTGGCAAGGTCCAGGGAAGTAAAATATTGAGATTTTCCCAATTTATCTAGAATACTATTTAAATTTGGTAAAGGAAATTTGTCCTCAATTGTGTTTTCGTTAAGCTTCCTATAATCTATTACGATTCGCCATTTTTTCTTTCCAGAATTATCTTTTTTTTTTCCACGATCCACAAAGGACTATTATATGGAGAATTACTCTCTCTAATAATAATTTGCTTAAGCTTGTCTTTAATTTGCCTTTGAATTTCACTCTCGTGAATTTGTGGAAATCGATAAATTTTAGAGTATAGAGGTTTTTCTGTTTTTGCTGTTATTTCATGACATATTTCAGTTGTTGCTGATAAATTGTCTTCAATGAAAAACAAATCCTTGAACTCATTTAGTAAAGTTCTAATAGATTGTTGTTCTTCCTGACTTAAGTCATTTAATATAAATTTAGTATCTATGTCTTCTTTTTTTATATATTGAAGGTTTGTTACCATATCAAATGATAACGGATAATCATTATCTTCGAAATATATTTTATTTCCAAATATTTCCAAAAAATTTTTTTCCAGATTTATAATGCTTTTGAAAGGGACCAAAAAATTTTGCCCTATTATAGCATCATATTTATCATTTTCGAATTCAACTACTTTCCATGAAAGGGTTCCTTTGCACAAAAATTGTGAGGGTATTGGGGTAACAACAAAATGTTTTACCTCATAAAAGCCATTTAGGCTTTTAATGTAACTTGGTTTTTTTAGAGTTTCTTTTTGATATAAAAAAAAATATCTCTGGTTTTACCACACTTGTGCTTGCCCCAGTATCTATTAAGCATTTAAAGCTCTGTTTGCCTATTGTCAAAACTACTATGGGTAATTTAAATTTTGAGGCACTTCTAAAAAATTTACTTCTTCGTCGGCATTTACTTTTCCGGTTTCTTGTAAGGTGCCGACTTCCATATATTTGAAATTATGGGAACTTCCTGAACTTACATTAGTATCGACACTCATATGTGAAAGACATGTTTGTGAGGAATTGGGTTTATTATAGTTAGGCTTTGATTGATTCGGAACATTGTTTGATGTAAATTGCTGAGTCGAATTTCTGTTGTAAATTATGTCTTTTCCATAGTGTTTGTTATAACTAAAATTTTTCTGATTAAAATTATCTTTTCTAAAATTATTATCTGGGCTGTTTTGAGCATTGTGATTTGGTACAAAAGACTTCTTATTAGGGTAATGAAAACTCGCATTTGAATTTGGTTTTTGTATATATGTAGTAATTTTGTGTCTTGTTTTTGTTACTTCTGTGGTTATAATCAATGGCTCTTGTATCATACAGTAGTTTTAGTCTCGTGTATTTTGTAATTATTTTATTCAAGGTTTCTTCTTCGTCCAAATGTGCTCTAATTGGCCCATCTATTTTTTCCATTAGTAAGTCCACTAGGTCTCTGTCTACGTAAGGGGGACTATAAACAGTAGGTTTTCTTATGTCTAGTTCATATAACTCATTTATTTCATATTTTGCTTTATTGAATACATTAAAAAGTTCATTTAAGTTACTTACTTTAACATTTCGACAGTAGTTAAATATTTCGCCGTATGTCTTTTTCGATTTTAGGTTGCCCACTAGTTTTTCTTTTACTTGTTCCCACGTAGCATTATCATCTAATTCTCGAACAATTCTTCCTGCATTACCTTCAAGTTTTTCATTTATAATTATTTTCGTCCCATATACTAGCAGGTCGTTGTTTTTGACGATCAACGCCATTGTTGACTCCACAGATTTTATGAATTGTCTAATATTATGTTTTTCATTTAAAGGCTTGATACTCCTGAATTCTCTTATAATCTGTTCAGGTCGTAAGATTATTCCTTGCACTTGAAACTGTTCTTCTGGATGTTGTTGCATGTTGATTTGCTGTAGTTGTTCCTGTTGGAGCTGCTGCTGTTGTATTTGTTGTTGTTGGAGTTGTTGATGTTGTACATTTATTTTTAGCTCTTGCTGTTTGAGAATGGTTTCCAATTCTACACTTCTTTGATGTAGCTCCTCCTCCATGTTGATATGACGGTTTTTGTCAAAGGTCTCTTTCCGGCTCATTCAAATTTATTTTTAATTATATGTATATTAATTTATAATGTTCCACAATTAAACTGTTTTTAAGTCAAACACATTAATATTACAAGTATCAAACATAGATTTGTTAATTGCTTTCTTTTTTTTTTCTTTAATTAGTTTTTGTTATTTTTATTAAAAAATAATTTTTCTTTTAGGTTCTTTTGTTTATTCTTTAGAATAAAACGTGACTGCGCCAGTTAATAAATGATTAAAATAAATGATTAAGAAACGGTTTGCATTTTACATCTTTATTTGTTAAAATGAATCTTAAGACTAACTTAAATTTAAAAATTAGAAATATATTTGCCTGAAGCAAATTTTGTAAAAAAATGCTTCAGCAGCGTTTTAAACTTAAAAATAACTTATTATATGCAGCGTTTGCAAAATTATTGTCAAAGCTGCTCTCCATCAAGTGTGGGAAGGAAAATGTATTTTAATATCTTAAAGTTACCCTACACATTTGATGGACGGTATTATGCATTTTGGTGTAAGGATGTAACTCGCACGAGTTTTGTGTTTTCTGGTAAATTCAGGTTTTTGTTTAATTCATTTTTTTATTGTCGTCATCAGCAACTAAAGTTATATATTGTACATTCCTACTGCTTGTAGGATTATTGTTGTTTTTATCAGAAGATGAACTCATCAGAGTTCTCTTTTTTTTATTTTCACTTATAATAGTTTGTGTATGCAAATATTTATGTGTATTGCACACAAGCAAAAATTAAAATAAAACCAGTAAAATAACTGTTCAATATATGTTTTGTTTTTTTATATTTTTTGTGACTTGAAAAAAAATTTTTTTTTCTTTTATATTGCATTCAGTTTCAACTCTCGTAGTGAACAGACGCGTTTTTATAATCGTCGAAACTGGATATAAAAAAAAAATATAAAAGAAAAAAAAATTTTTTTCAAGTCACAAAAAATATATCTTTAACTTGTTATTGTTTTCTTTTAGGATTTTTAAAATTCTACCTTTATATAATAAAGTGAATTAAAACAAACTTCAGCGTCCAATTCGTTTTTCCTTTTTTCAACATTTTTTAAAAATCTTCATTTTTAATTTGTACAACATATACCAGCATGAAATAGAATCTTTTCTTCTGGATAAACAAATCGATGTTATGCTTATCTCAGAAACTCATTTGACGTCTCGAAGCTATTTTAAAATTAGTGGATATAGTTTCTACGATACTAAGGATCCTCGAGGTAGAGCTTGTGGTGGCTCTGGAATCCTAATAAAAAATCGAATAAAACACTACCTGCTAAATGACCTTCGTGAAGAATATCTTCAAGCAACAAATATCTGTATTGAAAATTATTATCAAAAGCTTGTGATATCATCTGTTTATTCTCCTCCCAAGTTTTCAATTTCAGAGAGTCAATATACCGCATTTTATACAACACTGGGGTCAGGTTTTCTAGCAGCTGGCGACTACAATGTTAAACACACTTTTTGAGGCTCACGTTTAATCAGTCCTAAGGTTCGTGTTTTGTTTGACACAATTTCAAAAATGGGTTTGAATGTAGTTTCAAGTGGTCAGCCAACATATTGGCCAACGGATCGACAAAAAATTCCTGATGTTATCGACTTTGGAATCTCGAAATGTATGCCCAGCGAAATGATGGAAGTAGAAGCATCTTTGGATTTGTCTTCAGATCATTCGCCTACTATTATCTCTATTTACTCACACACAACCGCAAGACCAACATGTGATTTACCGCTGACATCTGCACGTATTAACTGGCTGAAATACAAAAAATATTTGAGTGCTCATTGCACGGAAAATATGCCATTGAGAACACCTGATTCGTGTTTCAACTCTCGTAGTGAACAGACGCGTTTTTATAATCGTCGCAACTGAATATAAAAAAAAAAATTAAATAAAAAAAATATTTTCAAGTCACAAAAAATATAAAAAAAACAAAACATTTATTGAACAGTTATTTTACTGGTTTAATTTTATTTTTTGCTTGTGTGCATTACACATAAATATTTGCTTACACAAACTAATAGAAGTGAAAATAAAAAAAAGAGAACTCTGATGAGTTCATCTTCTGATAAAAACAACAATAATCCTACAAGCAGTAGGAATGTACAATACATAACTTTAGTTGCTGATGACGACAATAAAAAATATGAATTAAACAAAAACCTGAATTTAACAGAAAACACAAATACTCGTGCGCGATCATTATCTCTGAACATGTTAAATAGTGATCAAGAAGCAAAAACAATTGCACCCATCAGCAAACTTGTCAGCTTAGCTGTACAAACAAACAAACAAATAATAAGTAACAAGGTGACCAACGTGCACAAAATGGTAGATGCGGTGAGTACAATAAATGATAATAAAATTCAAACAGGAATGGACAGATACATAACCGTGTTAAAAAGGGGAAGAAGTCCAAAATCAGCTCAAATTGCTTCAACATCGAAAGTTCCCAGAGATGGAAAAAACAATATAACAAATTCCGAAAATCGTTTCGCGATGTTATCTGAACAAGGCGATGAAGACACAACTACAACAAGTTCGAGTAAGCCCCCACCCATATATTTAAGAGAGCAGAATTCCAGTTTGCTGGTTAAAAGTCTTATCTCATTAATTGGAGAAAATGAGTTTTATGTAACTCCAATTAAGCGCGGAAACATCAATGAAACAAAAATTCAGGTAGCTCATGAAAATAATTACCGAAAAATTGTTTCAGATTTAGAATCTAAAAATAAAAACTTCTACACGTACCAATTAAAGAGTGCTAAAGGTCTAACAGTCGTAATAAAAGGTATAGACTCTAGCGTGGATCCGGAAGAGGTCAAGTCTGGCCTTGAAAATAGTGGCTACAAGGTGAAAAATGTCTCAAACATTAAAAATAGAGAAAAAATCCCCCAACCAATATTTAGAGTCGAGTTACAGCCAGATGGCATAAAAATAAAAAAGAATGAAGCGCATCCAATATATGACTTAAAGTACTTGTTGCATCGAAGAGTTACTGTTGAGCTTCCACATAAAAGAGCTGGACCTGTTCAATGCCTGAACTGCCAAGAATTTGGGCACACGAAGACTTATTGCACGTTGCCTACAGTCTGCGTTGTATGTGGTGAGTTACACAGTACTGCTAACTGTGATAAAATAAAAGGTGATCCCAAGGCGAAAAAATGTGGCAATTGCGGCGGAAATCACACTCCCAACTATAGAGGCTGCCCCCTTTACTTGTTTTTTAAGAATTCATCAACCAAAAAAACCAATGCTACTCCCGCTCAGCCTAAAACCCCTATCAATTATCCACAGTTACCTCAACCGTCCACCAGCCAAAATCAATTTTCAAACATTTTCAAGTCTAACGCGACTAGTGTTCAACAACAATCTAACAACAAAAAACCGTAAATGTAAATGAAGATTCGGGGTATAATTTTAGTCGTATTGAAGCCTCAATTGAGAGCTTAATACAAACTGTAAATACATTTACTCTCAACATGTCCTGTATGATGCAGGAAATGTTGAAAATGCAGTCTACCTTGTTGCAGGCTGTACTAAGCAAACCATGAACTTAAAAATCTGTTTTTGGAACGCAAACGGCATCTGCCAACATAAAAACGAAATAGAATATTTTCCTCAGGATAAACAAATCGATGTTATGCTTATCTCAGAAACTCATTTGACATCTCGAAGCTGTTTCAGAATTAGTGGATATAATTTTTACGAAACCAAGGATCCCCGTGGCAGAGCTTGTGGTGGTTCGGGAATCCTAATAAAAACGCGAATAAAACACCACCTGTTGAATGATTTTTGTGAAGATTATCTTCAAGCAACGAACATCTGAATCGAAACTTACTATCAAAAACATGTAATATCATCTATCTATTCGCCCCCCAGATTCTCAATTACCGAGAGTCAATATACGGCCTTTTATAAATCACTGGGCTTCCGTTTTCTAGCAGCTGGCGACTACAATGCTAAACACACATTTTGGGGTTCACGTTTAATCACACCTAAGGGACGAATTTTATTCGACACAATATCTAAAATGGGTTTGAATGTAGTTTCAAGTGGACAGCCAACATATTGGCCAACAGATCGACAAAAAATTCCTGATGTTATCGACTTTGGAATTTTGAAAGGCGTGCCCAGCGAGATGGTTGAAGTTGAAGCATCTTTGGACTTAGCTTGTTTAACATGCGCTTCAAACAACCTGAGAGAATCGTCTATGTCTGAAGGTGTTCTCAGCGGCATTTTTTCCGAGCAATGAGCACTCAGATATTTTCTGTATTTCAGCCAGTTAATACGTGCAGATGTCGTCGCTAAATCACATGTTGAGTGTGAGTAAATAGTGACAATAGTAGGCGATATAGGCGCGCAATATTCTTCATTATAGAGGCCACACCCGGCTGAAAAGAAGGGATACTCTTTTTCTCAGCCGTTCACGAGAAATGTAAAACAAAAAAAAACCGTTGAAATTAAAAATTTTGTTTAGCATTGGCTAAACTTATATGTATTTAATATTTTTTTTTAGATTTAAGATTTGAAAAACTTATTGATAATTCAATTTTAATCATTAAAGATTCAATAAATAATAAAATTATCACAAAAAAAAAAAAAAAAAAAAAAAAAAATTGAGAACACCTACTGACATAGAAAATTCTATTAGGTTGTTTGAAGCACATGCTAAACAAGCTGCTCTTAATGCTTCTTCAATTCAACCAAATCAACAAGCGAGATTTAACAATATTTTTTGTGCAGATATATAAAGGCTATTGACCGAAAAACGGAGAGCTCGACGAGAATGGCAACGATACAGATCGCCTCAGCTAAAATTAAGGCTTAAGGAGTGTACCAAGCAGCTTAGAAAAGTTTTGCAAACACAAAAAACAGCTTCGCTGCAAAAATTTCTGCAAGAACTCGATACAACACCATCAACAGATTATTTGCTGTGGCGTTCAGCCAGAGGACGTAAAAGGCCGGTGATATGTAAACCTCCATTACGAGCTTCAAATGGTGACTGGGCAAGAACTGATGCTGAAAAAGGTGCTCTTTTTGTTAAACACTTAGAAAAAATATTTACTCCAAATATTTCTGTTGATATTATTGAACTGCCACCAGTCGTCGCTTTTCCAGAAATTCCGCTAAGATTTAATATTGTGGAGATTGAAAAGGCTATTACAAGTCTAAACTCAAAAAAAGCCCCAGGTATTGATAAAATAAGTAACAAAATGCTGCAAGAATTGGCTTTCATTGCAAAACGAGTAATACTATTCATCTTTAATAGTATTTTACGACTGCAATACTATCCGGCAGAATGGAAGGTTTCGATGATTACTATGATACCAAAGCCCGGTAAGGATCATACAAAGGTTGAATCCTATCGGCCTATTAGTTTATTGTCCAATATGTCGAAACTTTTTGAAAAACTGTACATGAGCACGCTGACTAATATAGTAACTAGCAGTGCATGTATTCCAGATCATCAATTCGGTTTTCGCAGTCAGCATAACACTATTGAACAAACTCACAGACTTGTGAATGTAATTAGAGAAACTTTTGAAAAAAGAAATATTGTTCAGCGCTTTTTATTGATGTCGCACAGGCCTTTGATAAAATATGGCACGAAGGTCTTGTCCACAAATTAACACAAAATCTACCCGCATACATCGTCAGGCTCTTAAAAAGCTATCTAGAGGAACGAAAATTTGTAGTTATGGAAGGCAATTTTACAAGCCCCCCGCAGTCGATTGAAGCCGGAGTCCCTCAAGGCAGTATCTTCGGTCCTTTACTTTATTTAATATATGCCTCTGACTTACCGTTAAGCAGTATCATTCACACGTCAACATTTGCTGATGATACGGCTTTTCTATGCGTTCATGAAAATCCTGTAGAAGCTTCCCGGAATCTACAAGGGTACATCTCAAAATTGGAAACATGGCTAAAACAATGGCGGATAAAAGTGAATGAGCAGAAATGTGTACACGTTACTCTTACTTTACGCAGGGAAACATGCCCGCCTATACAAATAAACACCGAGACTATACCGCAACACACTGTAGTAAAATATCTAGGCGTTCATCTTGATCGTCGTTTAACATGGAAATCGCATATAGACGCAAAGTTGACACAAATGAAATTAAAAGCAGCCCAAATGAATTGGCTTATTGGAAGAAATTCTATATTAAGTCTTGACTGTAAACTTTTGTTATGCAACGCGATCCTGAAACCAATATGGGCCTATGGAATCCAATTATGGGGCACTGCCTCAGCATCAAGTGTAGAAAAAATTCAAAGGCGACAAAACAAAATTCTACGTACAATTACTGCAGCCCCCTGGTATATCCGAAATCAGCGAATTCACAAAGATCTTGATGTTCCGTTGGTGAAGACAGTATTTTCAAAACACGCAAAAAAATATATTGAAAAACTAGTGTTGCACCCAAATCCACTTGCGCGCAACATTCTAAATTATAGAGGCCACACCCGGTTGAGAAGGAGGGATACTCTTTCTCTCAGCCATACACGAGAGATGTAAAACATCAAAAATCAACAGTTGGAATTAAAAATTTTGTTTAGCACTGGCTAAACATATATCATTGTATTTTTAGATTTAAGATTTGAAAAACTTATTGATGTTTCAATATATAATTAAAGATTCAATAAATAATAAAACTACCATAAAAAAAAAAAAAAAAATATACCAGCACCCATAATGTCTAAAGCCGGCGTAGGCAACGACCAAAGTTGTATACTCTGTACGGACAAAGACAACAATGATATGGTCTGCTGTGACAAATGTGATGGCTGGTTCCACTTTTCTTGTGTGGGCGTTAACGCAGCCATTGCTGAAGTAGACTGGAGTTGCAAATCGTGTGTCGATCTGACCAATTTAACGAAAGCCCCATCGCAAAACGCTTTAGAGGGCGCGTACAACAACTTCACAACACAAAATAATACGATCATTAAGTGAACCCTCTCAGGTGGCACGTAGGGGATTTTCAGCCTCATTAAGTAACTCGCACAAGGGTAAGCGAATATCCGAGGCGTTAAAACTTTTAGAAGAAGAAGAGCTGATACTAGTACAAAAAGAAAAAATTCTTAATAAAAAGAAAGAATTGATCAAACAACTCGAGTCAGAAAGCGACTGTGAGGAGATCGAACCGTACCAAAATGCACACGATAACAATAAAACAGGGCCTGAGGCCGAAAGCACAAAGGGTGTGGAGATCGACAATCAGCATGAAGAGCCAAATAACAACGTAGGTCTTCTACAAATGAGGAAGTTGATCGACTCCATGACGACTAGAATGAACGAACTGGAGTTAAAAGGTAATACATTTCGAGAGCAGGGCTCTATATCTCAGTGGTTGCCCGGAATCATACCCGACTCATCACCAAATTCAACGCGATACACACAAGTAGCGACGAAGCTCTCTCTCGCGAACAAATTGCAGCTAGACAGAGCTTTGCAAAGGACCTACCGAATTTCTCCGGAAACCCAGAAGGCTGGCCGACGTTCTCATCTACTTATCAACAATTTACTGAGATATGCGGTTTTTGCGATAGCGAGAACCTTCTTCGACTTAAAGCCTCCTTAGAAGGCGATGCTTTAAGATCCGTGCGCAATTTGCTATTTCATGCTTCTTGTGTACCACAAATCATAGATACTCTGAGAATGAAATTTGGTAGACCCGAGATTGTCCTTAATATTGTTCTTAAACGAGTAAGAGAATTATCGCCTATCAAAGAGAACAGATTAGCATCGCTGGTGGACTTCGCTCTAGACGTCCAGAACATCGTTGCCACTATGAAATCAGCAGACTTAAACAACTACCTGAACAACCCAGAAATAGAACAAGAGCTCGTAATGAAACTTCCTGGACTTATTGCTGCTTTCTGGGGCATGCATAAACTCTCTTTATCGTCGTGTAACTTAGAGAACTTTGGCTCTTGGCTTTTTCAACTAGCCCAAGGCGCAAACAATGTGTTAATGCCGGAGTATTGCGCTAGTAAATTTACTAAGAGAGGTAACTTAAATACACACTTCGAGTTAGCCAAGAAAAATACATGTATAGCATGTGGTAACTCGTGTAGCAAACTATCTACATGCGACATTTTAAACAAACTAAGTAGAGCGAAGAGGTGGGACATAGTACGTACCTATAAATTATGCAGAAAGTGTCTAACGCCCCATTCTGTAGCTGAGTGCGATTCCGATCAAGTGTGTGGCGTTGATTCTTGCCAATTCTAACATCACCCGTTAATCCATAAACAAATGCACGGTGTTTGCAACGTCGTTAGAAAGTCGGAGAGTGCAGTGCTATTTCGAATCCTGCCGGTAGTTTTACACGGGAATGGTAAGCGTGTCAAACCATTTGCCTTTTTGGATGATAGGTCATCACTTACACTTATGGAAGAGAGCCTAATGAGCGACCGTACGTAAAGGGGACTCCTAGTCCTCTATGCATAAAATGGACAGCTGACACTCACCGTTATGAGAATGATTCTTAAGTGCTTAATCTAAAAATATCTGGCGATGCGTTAAAAAAATGCTTTGAGCTGAACAACGTACATACCGTTCAGAGATTGAATCTTCCGAAACAAACACTAGACGTCGGCCAGCTAAAACATGAGTACAGTTACTTTAGAGACATTCCCATAACGTCATACGTTGAAGCTGAACCTAAACTTATAATCGGCCTGAACAACTGCTGGCTAGGTGCAGGCCTTAAAACAAAAGAACGAACGATGTTCGAACCAGTCGCCGAAAGGACACGTTTGGGATGGTCGGTAAAAGGCCCATGCAATTTCAAAGCAGATCGTTACAACGTGAATGCCTTTCATAACTGTGGTAACGCCAATGAGTGCCAAGAATTATTAGAGGCTGTTAAGCGGTACGTTCTTTTCGACAACATAGATGTAAACAAACATGACGTGGGTGTAGAAGCAGCAGATAGCGAAAGTGTACAGCAATTACAAGACAACACTCGAGATATTGGGGTTCAGTATGAGACACGATTGTTATGGAAACACCCAAGAGTTGCGCTACCCGACAGCTTACCTATGGCAAAAAAAGAGCCTTGTACCTGTCTTCAAAGTTAAAAGGAAATCCTGCAGCATCTAATGGAAGAACAAGTAAATAGTTATTTACGTAAAGGCTATGCAGTTCGCTTGTCACACGATGTCCGCCCAGATGACTGCTGGTACCTTCCAATATTTCCTGTAATCAACCCCAACAAGCCGGAGAAACTACGTATTGTATGGGACGCAGCTGCCAAAGTGAAGGGAGTCTCACTAAACTCAATGTTGCTCACAGGACCAGACCTGACGACTCCCTTGGTGGACGTCCTTAGACGATTCCGTCGAGAACGATTTGCGATTACCGGCGATATCAAAGAGATGTATCACCAGGTGAAGATACATCCGGAAGATCAACACTATCAACGGTTCCTATGGAATGAAACAGGAAAAACAGAGCCGACAAAGTTTGCCCTGACGGTAATGTCCTTTGGAGCCACATGCTCACCTAGTGCAGCCCAGTTTGTAAAAAATCTCAACGCTAAAAAATTCTACGATACGTACCCCAGAGCGGTAGAATCTATAGTGGATAACCACTATGTGACTGACATGCTAGATAGCATGGATACTGAAGAAGATATTCTAGAGCTAGCCAAAATGTGTCCGCTTTATACATTCTCAAGGCGGGTTTGAGATTCGAAACTGGCGATCGAACTCCCCAGAAATATTGCGTACACTTAATGCTGACCTAGGAGACCTAAACCTAGATATGACCAAAGCAATGGGACCTGAGAAAGTTCTGGGTATGTAGTGGATGGCGTCCGAAGATTGTTTCACGTTCAAGGTATCACCAAAGTACAAAGCCATTGAACATCTTAGCAGTGACCATAGGCCAACTGAAAGGCACGTCCTGAGTGCAGTCATGAGCATATTCGATCCTCTAGGTCTTATTGGGTTTTATGTAACATATGAAAAAGTAGTTCTACTAGAAATCTGGCGCAGTGGTTGCTCTTGGGACGAACCTATAAAAGATCCAGAATTGCTCAAGTGGAGACGTTGGTGTGATCATCTGTCAGACATCGAAAACTTAAAAATCCCAAGTCACTATTTCTCAGTATTGTCCATCCCAACCAACAACTTGGAGTTGCACACGTTTGTCGATGCCTCTGAGGATGGGTATGCAGCCGTAATTTATATTAGATATAACATCGGT
The DNA here is from genome assembly GCA_947311025.1 of Lypha dubia. Taxonomy (NCBI): domain Eukaryota; kingdom Metazoa; phylum Arthropoda; class Insecta; order Diptera; family Tachinidae; genus Lypha; species Lypha dubia. The sequence continues at coordinate 96,646,733 of OX371260.1, read as the reverse complement.
AGCGAGAGAAGGTGCAGTCTGGTTGGCAGCAAAACAAAGGTGGCACCGCTGAAGATGTTGTCCATTCCCAGACTAGAACTCCAGTCCGCTCTACTAGGTGCTCGATTTGCAAAAAACGTGGTTGCTTCACTTAAACTGACACTTTGCCAAAAAACATTTTGGTCGGACTCGATAATGGTCTTGTCGTGGATACGATCGGACCATCGTAGGTACTCACAATTTGTTGCCTTTATGGTTAGTGAAATTTTAAGTATAACCGAACTAGACGAATGGAAATGGGTGCCTACCACGCATAACGTGGCTGATGAAGCATCAAAATGGCAAAAAACACTGCATTTTTCTCAACAAAGTCGCTGGTTCACAGGCCCTAAGTTTCTGCTGAAGCAAGAAAGCATTTGGCAAGAAGATCTGGATGAGGCCACAATGGAGGAACTAAGACCGAAGTATGTTGGGGTTCACAGAGAGTTATTAAAACCCACGTTTCTGATCAAGCTTTTCTCGATGGACTAGATTCATTGGTGCAACCTCCACCTTACAACAAGTTGCGCGTATTATCAAAAGCAAAATCCGACAACAAACGGTGGTATATTCTAAGATACAACACGATATTACTTCCGCCGAATCCGCAATCTGGAAATGTACTCAAACTGAAGCATTCGGAGATGAGCTGGTAACACTACGAAAAAATCGATCGCTACCGCCGTCAAGTCCATTATCACAACTGTCACCATACCTGGATAATGATGGAGTAATGAGGATGGGAAGTAGAGTGCAACTCAGCGGTCGCAGTGACCCCATAATTCTACCACAGAAACACTACGTTACGCATCTCTTAGTAGGTGACTATCATGCCAAGTATCTACACAGCAATCACGAGACAGTGGTGAATGAGATAAGACACGTTTTTTGGATTCTAAGGCTCGGAAACGTACTGAAGCAAGACAGAAAGTCTTTTTTTTTTTTTTTGATAATTTTATTATTTATTGAATCTTTAATTATTAATTAAATTATCAATAAGTTTTTCAAATCTTAAATCTAAAAAATATTAAATATAGGTTTAGCCAATGCTAAACAAAATTTTTAATTTCAACGGTTAATTTTTGTTGATTTACATCTCTCGTGGACGGCTGAGAAAAAGAGTATCCCTTCTTTTCAGCCGGGTGTGGCCTCTATAATGAAGAATATTGCGCGCAAGTGGATTTGGGTGCAACTCAAGTTTTTTTATATATTTTTTCGCGTGTTTTGAAAATACTGTCTTCACCAACGGAACGTCTAGGTCTTTATGAATTCGATTGTTTCTGATATACCAGGGGGCTGCTGTTATTGTACGTAGGATTTTATTTTGTCGCCTTTGAATTCTTTCGACATTCGATGCTGAGGCAGTGCCCCATAATTGGATTCCATAGGCCCATATTAGTTTCAGGATCGCGTTGTATAACAAAAGTTTACAGTCAAGACTTAATATAGAATTTCTTCCAATAAGCCAATTCATTTGGGCTGCTTTTAATTTCATTTGTATTAACTTTGCGTCTATATGCGATTTCCATGTTAAACGACGATCAAGATGAACGCCTAGATATTTGACAACAGTGTGTTGCGGTATGGTCTCGGTGTTAATTTTTACAGGCGGGCAGGTTTCCTTGCGCAACGTAAAAGTTACGTGCACACATTTCTGCTCGTTAACTTTAATACGCCATTGTTTGAGCCAATTTTGCAATTTGGATATATACCCTTGTAAATTGCGGGAAGCTTCTACAGGATTTTCGTGAACGCTTAGAAAAGCTGTATCGTCAGCAAATGTTGACGTGTGCATGTTACTGCTTAACGGTAAGTCAGAGGCATATATTAAATAAAGTAATGGACCGAAGATACTGCCTTGGGGAACTCCGGCTTCGATCGACTGCGGTGGGCTTAAAAAATTGCCTTCTTTAACTACAAATTTTCGTTCAATTAGGTAGCTTATTAAAAGCCTAACAATATTTGCGGGTAGATTTTGCGTTAATTTATGTATAGGACCTTCGTGCCATACTTTATCGAAAGCTTGAGAAACATCTATAAAGAGCGCAGAGCAATATTTCTTCTTTTCGAAAGTGTCTCTGATAACATTCACAAGTCTGTGAGTTTGTTCAATTGTGCTATGTTGTCTGCGAAAACCGAATTGATGATCTGGAATGCATCCACTTCTAGTCACTATAGGCATCAGCTTGCTCATATACAGCTTTTCAAATAGTTTTGAAATGTTGGGCAATAAACTAATAGGCCGATAGGATTCAACCTTCGTATGATCCTTGCCGGGCTTTGGTATCATAATAATCATCGAAACCTTCCATTCTGCAGGATAGTATTGCAGCCGTAGAATACTATTAAAAATGAATAGTATAATTCTTTTTGCAATATAAGGCAGTTGTTGAAGCATTTTGTTGCTTATTTTATCGACACCTGGGGCTTTTTTGGTGTTAAGACTAGTAATGGCCTTTTCAATCTCCACAATGCTAAATCTTAGTGGTATTTCTGGTAAAGAGACGACTGGTGGCAGTTCAACAATATCAGCAGAAATATTCGGGGTAAATACTTTTCCTAGGTGCTTGACAAATAAATCACCTTTTTCAGCATCAGTTCTTGCCCAGTCACCATTAGAGGCTCGTAATGGTGGTTTGCAAATCACTGGCCTTTTAAGTCCTCTGGCTGCACGCCACAGCGAATAATCTGTTGACGGTGTTGCATCGAGTTCTTGCAGAAATTTTTGCAGCGAAGCTGTTTTTTGTGATTGTAAAACTTTTCTTAGCTGTTTGGTACACTCCTTAAGCCTTAATTTTAGCTGAGGCGATCTGTAACGTTGCCATTCTCGTCGAGCACTCCGTTTTTGAGTCAATAGCCTTTATATATCTGCACAAAAAAGATTGTTAAATCTCGCTTGTTGATTTGGTTGAATTGAAGAAGCATTAAGAGCAGCTTGTTTAGCATGTGCTTCAAACAACCTAATAGAATTTTCTATGTCAGCAGGTGTTCTCAATGGCATATTTTCCGTGCAATGAGCACTCAAATATTTTTTGTATTTCAGCCAGTTAAAACGTGCAGGTGTCAGCGGTAAGTCACATGTTGGTGTTGTAGTTGTGTGTGAGTAAATAGTGATAATAGTAGGCGAGTGATCTGAAGACAAATCCAGAGATGCTTCTACTTCAATCATTTCGCTGGGCACGCCTTTCATAATCCCAAAGTCGATAACAACAGGAATTTTTTGACGATCCGTTGGCCAATATGTTGGCTGACCACTTGAAACTACATTCAAACCCATTTTTGAAATTGTGTCAAACAAAACACGACCCTTAGGACTGATTAAACGTGAACCCCAAAAAGTGTGTTTAGCATTGTAGTCGCCAGCTGCTAGAAAACGGGACCCGAGTGTTGTATAAAATGCGGTATATTGACTCTCTGAAATTGAAAACCTGGGAGGAGAGTAAACAGATGATATCACAAGCTTTTGATAAAAATTTGAAATGCAGATGTTCGTTGCTTGAAGATATTCTTCACGAAGATCATTTAATAGGTAGTGTTTTATTCGAGTTTTTATTAGGATTCCAGAGCCACCACAAGCTCTACCTTGAGGATCCTTGGTGTCGTAGAAATTATATCCACTAATTCGAAAATAGCTTCGGGACGTCAAGTGAGTTTCTGAGATAAGCATAACATCGATTTGTTTATCCAGAAGAAAGTATTCAATTTCATTTTTATGTTGGCAGATGCCGTTTGCGCTCCAAAAACAGATTCTTAAGTTCATGGTTTGTTCAATACAGCCTGCAACAAGGTAGACTGCATTTTCAACATTTCCTGCATCATACAGGACATGTTGAGAGTGAATGTATTTACTGTTTGTATAAGGATCTCTATTGAGGCTTCAATACGACTAAAATTATGCCCTGATTCTTCATTTACTGGTACAGTTTTTTGCGCCGGAATCTGGTTATTCTTTAAAATATTAGCGTATGAAAATTGACTATTAGGTTTTTGTTGAGTAAGAGTCGTGTTAGACTTTAAAACATTTGAGTATTGATTATGGCTAGACGACGGTTGAGGTAACTGTGGGTAGTTTAAAGGAGTGTTGGGCTGAGCGGGAGTAGCATTTGTTTTTCTGTTCGACGAATTTTTAAAAAGAGAATAGAGAGGGCAGCCCCTATAGTTGGCAGTGTGGTTTCCGCCGCAATTACTACATTTTTTTGCTTTGGTATCACCTTTTATTTTGTCACAGTTAGCGGTATTGTGTAACTCGCCACAAACAACGCAAACGGTAGGCAACTTGCAATAAGTTTTGGTATGGCCAAATTCTTGACAGTTCATGCATTGGATAGGTCCAGTTTTTTTATGTGGCATCTCAACGGTAACTCTTCGATGCAACAAGTATTTTAAGCTATAGATTGGGTGCGATTCATTTTTTTTAATTTTCATGTCGCCTGGCTGTAGCTCGACTCTAAAAATAGGTTGGGGGATTTTTTCCCTGTTTTTAATGTTTGAAACATTTTTCACTTTGAAGCCATTATCTTCAAGGCCAGACTTTACCTCTTCTGGATCCACACTAGAGTCTTTACCTTTTATTACGACGGTTAGACCTTTAGCACTCTTTAATTGGTACGTATAAAAATTTTTGTTTTTTGACTCAAGGTCAGAAACTATTTTTCGGTAATTACTTTCTTGCACTACCTGGATTTTTGTTTCGTTAATATTTCCGCGCTTAATTGGAGTTACATAGAACTCATTTTCTCCAATTAAGGAGATAAGACTTTATACCAAAAAACTAGAGTTCTGCTCTCTTAAATATATCGGTGGAGGTTTACTCGACCTTGTTGTAGTTGTGTCTTCATTGTCTTGTTCTGATAAAATCGCGAAACGATTTTCGGAATTTTTTATTTTGTTTTTTTCATCTCTGGGAACTTTCGCTGTTGAAGCTATTTGAGCTGATTTTGGACTTCTTCCCCTTTTTAACACGGTTATGTATCTGTCCATTCCTGTTTGAATTTTATTATCATTTAATGTACTCACCGCATCTACCATTTTGTGCACGTTGGTCACCTTGTTTCTTATTGTTTGTTTGTTTGTTTGCACAGCTAAGCTGACAAGTTTGCTGATGGGTGCAATTGTTGTTGCTTCTTGATCACTATTTAACATGTCGAGAGATAATGATCGCGCACGAGTATTTGTGTTTTCTGTTAAATTCAGGTTTTTGTTTAATTCATTTTTTTTATTGTCGTCATCAGCAACTAAAGTTATGTATTGTACATTCCTACTGCTTGTAGGATTATTGTTGTTTTTATCAGAAGATGAACTCATCAGAGTTCTCTTTTTTTTATTTTCACTTCTATTAGTTTGTGTAAGCAAATATTTATGTGTAATGCACACAAGAAAAAAATAAAATTAAACCAGTAAAATAACTGTTCAATAAATGTTTTGTTTTATATATTTTTTATATTCAGTTGCGACGATTATAAAAACGCGTCTGTTCACTACGAGAGTTGAAACTTTTTTTGATGTGAGAAAGTCTTGTCAGCATTGCCGTATCAATAACGCGAAGCCAATACCTCCGAAAATGTCTGCCTTGCCACCGTCGCGAATAGCACCATTTTGTCGACCATTCACATACGTAGGCGTCGATTATTTTGGACCATTTCTTGTTGTAGTCCGACGGAGCTCGGAAAAACGCTATGGGGTGCTATTTACTTGTTTGACCACGCGAGCAATACATTTAGAAGTGGCATATTCTCTTTCTACCGAATCCTGCATAATTGCTGTGAGGAGCCCGCAGAGGCATCCGCAGAGAATGGTGGAGCGACAACGGTACCAATTTCCGTGGTACAGAACGTGAGTTGAGTGATGCCTTCAAGCTAAAGGACAAAAACGAGCTCCCGAAAACTTTCACCAATTCAACGATGTGGAAATTTATACCGCCCTCCTCCCCACATATGGGAGGCTCATGGGAAAGGCTAGTCAGGTCAGTAAAAGTTTCACTGTCATCCATTCTACCGAGATACAGACTCACAGATGAAATATTGAGAGCGGCGTTTGTTGAAGCGGAAAACACAGTGAATTCACGGCCACTAACGTATATCCCAATTGAAAATAACGCGGATGAATCGTTGACACCAAATCATTTCCTGCTTAGTAGTTCTAACGGCATGAAACCATTGGTCGAACCGGATGAAAATTGTGTTTTCTTGCAGCGAAGGTGGAAAGCTGCTCAACAAATGGCTAATTTATTCTGGGTCCGGTGGCTTCGAGAATACCTGCCGACAATTACGCGACGAACTTAATGGTTTCAGAATGTCGACTCTATAAAGATCGGAGACCTAGTCTGCATCGTGGACCCAAACAATCCTCTTAATGGCTGGCCCAAAGGTAGAATTATCAAGGTTAAGGAGGGAGCTGATGGACAAGTCCGCAGTGCTTTTGTTAAGACAGCTGCCGGAGTATACGAAAGACCCGCCACAAAAATAGCCGTGATTTCATTAAATAGGGAGGTAGGTCCTCAGGAGGTCATACCGGCGGTCAGTGTTGAAATGAAAAAACACGGCAACCCCAATTTAAACGAACGTGTACATAAATAATGCTATTATGGTTATTGATTACCTTGAAAATCTAAGTAAGAAAAAGAAGAAAGAAAAATGAGTAAAAGCTGACGTGGCGTTAAGATTATAAATTTCTGATAAAACCACGTTTTTTGAGTTTTTAACACTGAAGGCAGGATATTTTGAAAAAATACTTGGAGCTATACTGAAGTAACTATTAAAATAAGTTAAGACAATATAACTTTTACTTGTTATTGTTTTCTTTTAGTATTTTTAAAATTCTACCTTTACATAATAAAGTGAATTAAAACAAACTTCAGCGTCCAATTCGTTTTTCCTTTTTTCAACATTAGCTATCATTTTATATATTTGGTGAGGTTCCACGCTGGGTCTGTATCTAAGTTTTAACGTCTCCTTGATGAGCTGCCAATTATATGGTGTAGGTAAATTTATCACTACGTCCTTTGCTTGTCCTTGTATGGTACGGTAATATATCATTCGTACTGCTTCTTTTTGTAGTAGTTCATTGTTGATTGTTGATAATAGATATTGTAATAAAATAAGAAGTATTTTTATTTTGGCTTTTTACTTAGAGCTTGATAAGCGGAGCTCCTAAGTCAGATTTATTAATTAATTCTAAAACTAAATTACATTGTCTTATATACTAGTTATGAGAAGAATTCTTAGGGGTACCTTAGCATAAGAGGGAAAGAAAAGATATATATATTTATTATAAAAATCATTGTCATTGGTTTCCCATGGTGGAAATGCGGCGTGCGTCCTAACAGTAATAGATTAAAGTAAACCCGCGCATACATGTGTTCAACAGACATTTCATAATATTTTATATTTATAAATAAATGCACAAATGCATACAGTACTTATTCAAGTACTTATGCGGCGGCCTTTTGATCAAATTCTAAAGTGTCGGGTGACCGACAAAATATTTTGGTTGTAGTTTGTCAATGCAATTTGACACGCTTGTGTGTTTGCAGACACACATGTATGCGGCAATGATAGTGTTGGTTATAGTGACAGTTTGACCACGCTACAATATTCTATACTGCTGAAAAAGCTATTTATTGTTACTTCTGCTGTTCCTGTAAACGTTGGTAAATAGTTGATTGTTTTTGTTAGGTACTGGATTGCATTGTTATCTCTTCCTTGGTTTTGCTGTAGTTCTATGTATGCTGTCCTGATTTGTTCTAGTTGATGTTCCCTTCTGGCCAGTTCTTCGACCAAGTCTACTGCGGGTATTTGAGCTTGTTCTTGAGCCATTCTTGTTTCATCAAAGCGCCGTGCTTTGTTTTGTTTTGATACTTTTTTATACCACGAAATTTTGAAAAAAAAAAAAGTATTTTTGTAGACTCTGTGTATATATCCTGATTCTGTTCACTTTTCTTTTTATCTAGAGCAGAATTATTCAGAATATATATTTTTTTTTCACACTTGTTATTGTTTATTTATTTTGGTCCTGTTCACTTATATTTAGTGCAGGATTCTCAAAAATTTCTTAAATTTTTATGGTCCACTTTTCTATTTATTTTGGTCCTGTTCACTTGTTTTCAGTGCAGAATTCTCAAAATTTAATTACTTGTTATGGTCCATTGTTTATTTGTTCTGGTCCTGTTCACTTGTATTCAGTGCAGGATTCTCAGAATTTAATCACTTTCACCGTATTTTATTATTTAAAAAACGAGGTTCGAACACTGGATCCTTTTCACTTCTAAGGATCCTACCGACTGCGCCAATTTAATAAAAGATTTTTCAATTTGCGTTTTTACAAAAGATTATTTTTATTTAAACAAAACACTCACTGTTGAACACAAGAATAAGACTGCCTCTTTACAAATATTTTAGGTGATTTTATATAATTGACAATATTCATTTAATTAGTTTACAATTTCGCAATTTCTTTAGTTTCATAGTTTTACAATTAGTAAGCATTTTACAATTTCCTAATTAGTTTCATACTTTTAACTTCTGTATCATAAGCATTTATTTATTTTAACCTAGTTGTTGCTTTTGCAATTAATAAGCAATTTACATTTATTTAATTAAGCATTTTTATTGAATTCACAATGTAGGAAACATTTATTTAGTTTGACCTATTTTATTTAAGAAGACGTCGACCTTGTCTATAGTTGAATCATCATTTATTCTGTTTACAAGTTCATCGACTTTGTTTAAAGTTTTGTTTTGGTCATTTTTTTCATATGTAACTCGTGTGAACAATTATCATATATTAAACATTATAGTTTTGCCAGCGAATTATATCATTCAATGCCCAATCTCCTGATTGTTTGTTCTACTTAAGAAAAACTTTTTTGGTTTGATTTTTAAACTTAAGTTTTATTTTGATTAATGTTCGTTTTTGAACAATAATTAGCACATGCCCTTGCTATTTTGCATACGTTTAATAATTGTAACTTTTCTTATTAAATTACTACGAACTGTTTATTATTAATATTTGTTAATATTTATACATGCTAAAGTTTGTTATGAGTCATTTTCCCCTAACCAACAGAAGTATCAGCGACAGCGAAACATACGCTGCACACACATACTGACGTTGAGTTATTTTCCCTCAACCAACAAAAAATACCTACAGCAGCAAAACATACGCTGCATACATACATACACAGACATATGCTGACGTTGCAATAACGCTGCATCTAATACTGACGTTATTACCAGTAATTTTCCTACAGATATATGCTGACATTGCATTATCGTGAGAACCACAATCCGCTGGAAGTCCCACAGGTATGGATATGCTGAAGTTGCAATAATCGCACACTCAGCAGTATCGCGGGAACAACCACGCCAGCGGCAGCGAACGTCAGCAGCACCGTTCATCGAGCAGCACAAAAGTGGGTATAAAAGCGGAGGGTGATTTGGTATGGAAGTCTACTACTATTATTCAGTCTATCCAGTCAACTGTAGTCAGTGAAGTCAGCTCTAGTCGAGTCAGTTCATAACACACATAACAAAAACCTGATCAAACACCAGCCTTAAAAAGCGGGTCCCTGAGATGGTTATAATTTAATAAACCTAGAATAGAAAACAAAAATGAAAATCTAAATAAACTAAATAACTAAATTCAAAATAATCCTATTGTCTTGTGTTCTTAATTCTAAAAAATAAGTTACAAAATAAATTGTAACATTTTGGCGCAGCCGGTAGCCGCGTAAATAATAATTACATCAAATAAAATAATTCTTGTGTTGATCTTGCTAAAAGAAAAAACTGTCCGGTGTAGCAAAACCAACAATACATAAAAGTCTAACCTCTAGCTACCTTGTATTGTTGCATCCTACATTCGACGGTATAGAACTGCACAGGACAAATACATAAAAGTCTAACCTCTAGCTACCTTGTATTGTCGTTGCAGGACTAATCGCTAAAGCGGATCAAGGCAAAAAGGAGAATTACCTTGATTGTAAAAATTCTGCGCGGTTGCGAACAAACACATATAATAACATAATAATAATAACATAAAAGTGAAAATAAGCCTAAGCCACAGACCACTATGAGGATAATAACCAGCGGAATATGGGTAAGTAGAATACAGCTTTAATGGACAATCCACAGACACAGACAGACGACTTAATAAAACTAATAGATAAGTATAATTATTCAGTGGACAGTCTACAAGTTCTTGCGTGGACAGAACTTAAGGGTTTAGAAGCAGACAAAACATTCCTGGACAACCATAGGGAAACAATAAGGATACAAAGACTGACAAAGTTAGAAGAAGTTAGTTATGTGTTACAATTAATAAGTGAATTAAGTAGGGACAGATCATTAGAGTTTGTGAAAAGAATCAAAGAACTCGAAGAGACAAAAACATTCCTTAAGGGACATTGCGAAAAGCTAAGAGGACAAATAGAGTACACAGATACTTTGTTGGAGGACGTAGAAAAGGAAAATTCAGAATTAGTAGAACAGTTGAAAGGAAAAGGACTGAGTGAAGAGAATTTTAGGAAACAGTTAAAACGGAAACAGTTAATAGAGACACAAGACAACACTATCCAAAGGCTACAAACAGCATTGGAAAACGCAAGAAGAGAGCTGGATACAATTCACAGAGCTAGTTCACCAAATCCTTCACTGCACGAAGAACTAAACGAAGTAGGACTACCAACAATAGTCATATCCCACGAGAAAGAAACACCTGCCTTGACGCTGTTGGAAAAAGTAAAAACCCTAATTAACAACGCAAGGAAAGCAGGTAGCAGAGGATACTCCGCTGAGACAATAGCAAGGAAAATAAACGAGTTAGGCGAATATAAGGCGAAATTCAGCGAATTGGAAGAAAAAGAAGACATTGACAGCATAGTAGCGGAAGAATTTAATAAACTGATCCCAGTGGCCCAAGAAATTTTGGAAAGACGATCACCATCACCCCGGCAAAACCATACTATTGAGAGAGAAGAAATCGACACAATCAGAATGACGTCGCTATCCGAGATTATCAAGATAGTTAACAACACAGTCCCATCATTCTTCGGGACCGATGGACCTGACTTACCATCAGAAGTATGCAGGTACATACAAGGATGCAAGATGGTAGAAAGAGAAGTACTCACAGGTGCAAATAACGTCCTAACACAAGATGTGATACAGTGCCTAAAATTGCGACTGCTGGGGGGTGCATACTCAAAAATATCACAGATGACTTTTGGTTCAGTGGACGCCTACTGCAACACCATCAAGAAATTTTATCTAAAAAATAAAAGCCTGGATAAGATAAGGGAGCTGATCTTGGGGTGCAAACAGAGCATCAGAGAGTCAGCATGCAAATTTGGAGAACGCCTGGATAGCCTATTGAATGAGGCAAAGACAACAATAGAGAACGAATGGCCGGTGGGACCGGGCCGGGAAACCATGCTGAAGGACTTCAAGAGGATAGCGGTAAGAAGCTTCATCAAGGGTCTGAAGGACCATGCTCTTAAAGCTCGATTTGTGGGGCAGGAGGAGGAAGAGCCCACTAAGTTGATAGAGATAGTGGAAAATGCAGAGGAATTGTTTGGCGAACCAACGCACAGCATCAACGTAATTGATTCAGAAGTCCCCTGTAGGTTTTGCAACAGGATGGGGCATGAATGGAATAGCTGCAAAAAGCGGCTGAACACACCATACTGTATGAGCTGTGGAAAATACGGCCATGAAATGGGACCACTGTGCAGGAATATCGTGAGCTGTACGTTCTGTGGAAACAGCGGGCACGATGTGGAAAACTGCAGAAAGAGATTAGGCTCCCTATACTGCCGATTGTGTAAGATAAACGCTCACAAGGAAACCCCTTTCTGCGAACCAAGAAGAAACATACCAAACCAAAATCAATTGGATAGAAGGACGGCAGAAAACAATAGGAGGACAACAAACACAGAATTCTGTGGAAGCCCACAAATAACGATGGGACATAACATGAACAGAGGGGCAAATAGAAACATTGGTACACGCCCAACCTGTTTTAAATGTCAGCAACAAGGACATTTTGCACGGGACTGCAGAAGTAATGTTAGACAGACTGAAGCAATGGGTGCAGGGATCTACCAACAGGCACGAAATAGCAACAACGGCAGGGACCTAGCTAACAATGCCGTAGAGGCCCATAGCAACACAAATCGGACATATGCTCAGGGAAACGAAATTCGGCCCAGTTATCGCCAATAACTGGGGTCCGGCAAATTAACAGAAAATTAGATTGGCATAAAAAAGAGAACAAATACAAGTATAATAAAGAAACAGAAGCAAAGACTCGGGTAAATAAAGATGATACGGAGACTGACTCAGAAACAGAGCAGCCAACCAGGATAGTAACCGAGGCAGTTGTACACTCGGTGAACAAGGAGAACGGACAAACTATAGAAGAAAATACTGAGAAAGATAGTGAATTAAACAAAAAAAAAGGAGAAAAAAGGTAAAGAGATGATGCGAAATATAGAAGATAGTGCTGAATCCCCGGGCAATGTGGACACAGTTTTCATTACGCTCCCCTGCCAAGAGGCAAGGGGGGAGGATTGGTCCTACTTGTGGATACCGGAGCAGATTTCAGCATAATAAAAGAGGACTCAATGAAGATTTTCCTCAATAAGAACAGAAGGCAAACTAAAACGCTTTCTGGAGCCTTCGGAGGAAAGACTACGACACTGGGCACTACCGAGATCAGGATAGGAGATAAAAGGCAGTTGTCGTGGGTGTTCCATATTGTGTCACGGGAAATACAAATCCCTGGAGATGGTATTCTCGGAAGAAATAATATGTGGAACCGATGTATAGTGAACACCATAGACAGAACCTTGAGCATATTTGATAGCGAACATTGGGTGAAGACGTTTACCCTTCGTACGGAAATAGAGTGTCAAACAGATCATCAACAAGGTGTCTGTCTGAGGAAAAGAGCAGTCACTATAGTACCGGTCAACATTATATCGAGGGACAAAACTGTGGTTGTGCATAAACAGGAGATTTCCCCTGGAGTGTATGTTGGAAATACTGTGGTCAACATTAAAAATGGAGGCACAGCCGTGCCCATACTGAACGCAACCGAGCAGGACATACCATGGAGGAAAGACATTAAAGTGAAATTTTCAAATTTCAACCACTACACGCAATATGGAGGGCGAGATCAACCCCCTTCGTCGGTGACAAATCAGGACGATAGAATAAGGCGTCTAAAAAACACTATTATGACGGAGAGGGATTGGAACATGGAAGAAACAGAGTCAATGAACCGGATATGCGAGGAATATCATGACTCATTCATGTTGGACAATGACAAATTGCCATTCACCACATTGGTGAAACATAAAATACCAATAAAAAGTGAACAACCACCCATTAATCAACGACAGTATCGTCTACCTCACGTCCATAAAGAATAAATCAACCGGCAAGTGTCGGAGCTACTACAGGAAGGTATAATAAGTCCAAGAATATCCCCATGGAATTCACCAATATTGTTAGTGCCCAAAAAATCTCAAGACGGTCAGAAAACCTTTAGACTGGTAGTCGATTTTCGAAAACTAAATGAAGCTACAATAAAGCAGGTATTCCCTATTCCTAGAATTGATGAAATTTTGGATCAATTAGGAAATAGTAGGTATTTCACTACCTTAGATCTGGCGATTGGATATCACCAGGTGCTAGTTGACGAAGGAGATAAGGAAAAGACTGCCTTCAGCACCGATAAGGGTCATTTTGAATTTAATAGAATGCCCTTCGGCCTAACAGGAGCACCAGCCACATTCCAGATGGTCATGAACACGATCCTTACAGGCTTACAGGGCCTGGACTGTTTTGTGTACCTCGACGACATAGTCGTATACGGAAGAAACGTGGCAGATCACGAAACAAAGATCATGAACGTTCTATCAAGACTACGAGAGGGTGGTCTTAAACTAAACACGAAGAAATGCCAATTCTTACGTAGAGAAATAGTTTACTTAGGACACAAATGTTCCAATGAGGGAGCACTACCAGACCCTTCGAAAGTGGAATGTGTCAAACAACTTAAGCCACCAAGAACAATAAAAGAAGTACAAGCACTCCTGGGCTTGATCAACTATTACCGAAAATTTGTGGCAGGAATGGCAAAATTGGCTTCACCAATAACAAAGCTGTTAAAAAAAAACGCTAAGTTTGTGTGGACGCCCCAATGCCAAGAGGCCCTGGACAAGGTCAAAGAAAATATTGCAAATCCTCCAATATTAATTTACCCGGATTTTGAACAACCCTTCAGAGTAACAACAGATGCACGTAACGAGGCCTTAGGAGCAGTCTTGTCACAGATACGAAACGGAATGGATCATCCGATAGCATTTGCCAGCCGAACGCTCAGTGACACCGAACAAAGATATTCAACAATAGAAAAAGAAATGCTGGGTGTAGTGTGGGCAACACATACTTTCCGCCCATATCTCCTGGGGCGACACTTCACCGTATTTACTGACCATCAACCCTTAAGGGGGATAGCAAACCTCAAAGACCAAACCTCAAGACTTGCACGGTTTAGGCATAAATTATCAGAATACGAGTTTGAAATTGTGTACAAACCAGGGAAGACTAACTTGAATGCAGATGCATTAAGCAGATTACCAACAAAAAATCAAAATATCGGAGTGATAACTAGAGCTCAAGCAAGCTCGAGAAAAGCGGAAGAGGAAAGGACAAAGCAAAAAGAGCAACAGAAAGCTCTTTCAGAGGAAGAACAGAGTGAAAATAGTGACAAAACCTCCGCGGCGACATTTTTAACTGAGAAAAAAGATATCCAAGAAGTTCTTAGAAGCTTTCATGACTCACCGCTGGGCGGACATCAAGGAGTCAGGAAGACCTACTATAGAATAAAAAAACAGTACAAGTGGAAGGGGATGCAATACGATATCAAGGCCTACATAAAAAGGTGCCCTAAATGTCAGAAAAATAAAAGTGGACTTCTCAATAGAGAGCCCATGGTCCTCACAGATACAGCAAACAGACCGTTCGAAAAGGTATATATGGATATGGTGGGGCCCCTGCCGACAACCACCATGGGAAACAAATACATTCTTACCCTACAGGATGATTTATCAAAATTTTTTGTCTGCGCACCCATGCAAGACGCCGAAGCAGAGACGGCAGCAAGAGTCTTTTATAACGAGGTAGTAACAAAATATGGTATTCCCAAAAAATTAATTACAGACAACGGAACAAACTTCACCTCGAAATTGTTTGGAAGTGTGTGTAAGCTTTTGAGAATTAAGAAGCAACATATTTCTCCCTATCACCCTCAAGCTAACGGGTCATTAGAGCGAAGTCACAGACCATTAGCAGAATATTCGCGAAGTTTCGCAAAAGAAGATGGTTCGAACTGGGAGCAGTGGCTTGCTCCAGCAATGCACGTACACAACCATACGGAGCACACAGCCACAAAGCAGACACCATTTAAAATACTATATGGATTTGATGCACCGCTGCCATCAAACCTACAAACACGCATACCCTTTTATAACCCCTACGATTATCCCAAATTATTGAGACATCAAATACAAAGGGCTTACGAGATTGCCAAGGAAAATCAAGAAAGAGCTAAGGCTAGGGCAAAGAAGCAGTACGACAAACAGTCAAGGTCTTATACTTTAAAAATAGGAGGCAGAGTCCTAGTAAAAACACAAGCACGTAAAAACAAATTCACGCCCCTATGGGATGGACCCTATGAAATTAAAAGTTTCCCCACACCAGTAAACGTTCAAATAATGGTGAAGGGAAGACTTCGAACCCTACACCGGAATTTGGTGAAGCCATACAGTCAATAAATGATATTTTAGGGAAAAAGAAAAAAAAAAGAAACAAAAAGGAAAAAGAGAAGAAGGAAAAACTCACCGCAATATCGACGGTATTGATGATGAATATTTAGGGTCTTCAATGGCTGAAATATAAAAGAAATACATATTTATACAGGACTATAATAAGAAACAATGGAACATACCTTAAAGGGACAATGAAAAATTTTTGTCACGATGGTTCCAACTTGAGGAATCGAGGACCCAGGTTGACGTCAAGGATCTGAAAGAAGCAAAATAATTAGTAAAAGGAAAAGCTTAAAAAAGGGTGGAACGCTACTGACCCGGTATCACCTTCTAATCGACCAACGAATACTGCTCTAGAAATAAAAATTAAGAATAATTTGATTAATCAATCAAACAGAGCAAAAATCAAAAAAAAAAAGGAGAAAACAGGGTCACATGTAAGTAAGTAAGTGTCCCAAAGTATACAAAATTGTTGGATAAGCAACAAAGAAAAAATATAATAAAATTAATAATTCTTTTGCAACAGATTTACGAAAACGTATTAAAATAGGAATAAATAAGGGACCTATAAAATTTTTTTTTATTTAAATTCTAGAAATTTTCCGAGCATGAAAGTTTTTAAAAATATTCTTCAAAAATGAAAATAAAGAATATCCAAATGAATTTCACTCCAGATTATTTTGTGTTGAAAGCACGAATTACACTCACTGTCTTGCGGGACATGAAGAAAAATTGGAAACCGATAATCACGAAATCACGCCCGATTACTTATTTAATTTTTGAAAACACGTCCGATCACTTAATTATATTTTATTTTTGTTTTCTTCTCCCCAAAATAAAATCATTTTGTTAAACAATAACATTGAGGATTTTTATAGGAAAAAGCAGTAAATAAATTAAAGAAAAACTATAAAAAGGAAAATGAACAATATTTTGAAATTAAAATATTTAAAAGTATAAATCAAAACGAAACACCAAATTTAAAGAAAATCGAGAGAAACCAAAAATTAAAAACAGCAACCACATAAGCAGCATAATTAAAACAAAAATTTAGTAGCAGAACCTATAGTCAAATACACACTAGTTTTTAGCACGAAGATCAACAGATTCTACACCAATTTAATGAAACATATCGGAAAGATTAATTTAATAACAAATTTAAAAAAAGAAAGAAAAGACCGATGTAATTATGAGGAACGAGTTAATGCAGACATTCAAATTACCTGTATTACTGCGTTTTTTTATTGGAAATTTTTTTAGCTTCTAGACGACCGGCTGCTGGTGTTGGTTGATTTGCAGTTGGCGAAAATTCCTTTGGTGTGGAAGTATTCTTATCGTTTTCTGTTGAAACCATTGTGCGGAAGAAAAATGTTGGCTTTACAAAATTTGTACACTTCACTTGTGTATAATTAACTCAATATTTAGCTTAGTTTTATCCAAAAACTATTTGTTTTTAGTGCCCATGGATTTTGTTTTTTTTTCAATTCATTGAAAACTTTTTGTCACTCATGGAACAATTTTTTTTTTCTTCTCAGTTTGTATTTGTATAAAGTTTTTACAAAACACGCACTTAATTTTAATTAAATTTAAACGAATTTAGTTAAAGAAAAAGTATTCACATCTACATATGTACATATGTAAATTTTTGAGAAAATTAATGACTACATAGCAGTAGAAACAGAAAGCAATTGCAAGAATTTTTAATGTTTGCACATGCTTGTGTCAGTAGATGTTTGAATAATAAAAACAAAACCCTGCAGTTTTATGCACATTAATAGAAACATAAATAAAGCAATTGCAAACATTTTAAATGTTTGCACATGCTTACAATTGCAGGGTAAAAAATGAGCGCAATATATCCAAACTGAGACGAAATGCAGTTTTGATGGTATCTACATTTTTTTTAATTTTTTTTAATTTTTTTTTTGCATGACTTTAGTTGAGTACTTGACTGGGAAATATGATTACACAGCAAAATTCTGCCAGACTATTTCACAGCCGGGTACAACTGAATAAACAGATATACACATGCATGTATGTGTGTAAGAATACAAATAAGTTTGGCATTGACATTGAAACAAAAATAAAAGCCAAACATACATGCATGCATGGTATTTCAGTAATACATACTAACAATAATAATAAAAAGCACGAATTAATGAAATAATTTCAACAAATTTCCTATTAATATTTATTTTTGTCTTTCTTCTAAATAACAAACTATTTGCAATTTTAAACTTTCCTAATTTTTTGCCATTTTTGCTGTTGATTTAAAAAAATTATAAGCAAGTGAATAATTTTTCTTTCAAATCATTAAAACAGCAAAGGTGTTAAATTTCTTCCACAAAGACAAGGATAAATACAAGCTAAACTAAACTCATTTTTTTTATATATATATAAAAGAAAGGGAGAAGAAAAAATGTTTAAATAAGTTGAAATTTGATATATGTAGTACTAAATGTAATAAAGTTTTGTTTTTTTTCTTACTCATTTTTGCAACGTTTTCAAATAATTTAAGAATTTTCAATTTCTTGTATGACTTTATTTCAAGGTTAATATAAGAGTACATATATATAAATATCAATACACATACACAATAATTATGCAATTAACTTGTAAATGCATAACTATTATAAATTTTTTGTGTGTCATACATACATACAATTTTATATTAAGTTGGAAATAAGAAAAAACACACCATTAACAATACACATATATATATACTTATTTTTGCAACGTTTTCAAATAATTTAAAAATTTTCAATTTCATGTAAAAGTTATTTCAAGGTTAAGACAAAAGATAAAGCCAATGTTAAAAATTTTATCAACTAAAGAATTTGTCACACATATGTACATACCATTTAATATTAAGTAAAAATTAGGGTCATACTCATACACAATACACTTATAGAAAATTCATATAATTTTGAAAATAACTTGAATCGAAAAAGATTACACTAACATTCTTTTCTCTAACTGTAGGCAGAAGATCTTATTTTGTATTATTTAGTAATTACATTGTTAAGAAAAAATCTTACTTAATTCCTTTTTGAAGAGAAAACTGCCACTTAAAAATAAGGTTAATAATTTTTTTTTTAAATACCGGTAAATGTCCCGTAAATTAACAGTCAAGACTGGTATTAAGGCCGAAAATTCTTTTTAATGGAGAAAATAAAATACCTATGTACGATCGTAAAAGTAAATTACGAAAAATTGAATTTATATTAAATTTATGGAAAATGTTAAACAAAATATGATTTATTTCAGGCATACATACAATTTAAAGTTGAAATTATAGGAATTATATTTTTAACACAACTCTTCTTAACTAGTAATAAGTAATTGAGAGAAAAAAATTGTAAGAAAAGAAAATTTTATATAAGTATACGTAAGAAGAAATTGTTAGTTATAAGATTAAAAATATTAACCAGCGTTTTAAAAAAAACAACCAACAATCATCATCCCGTTAACAAAGAAGAATCCAACAATCATCAACAGCAGCCTATACCTATCAACCTCACGCAACCGCAAAACCTACATACGATACTACAACGCATACATGGACGAAAAACCCAGTTCCGAAAACAATAAAGAATCCAATCCAAATATCAACAGACAGACAGCCATAACCTTCAACCTCACACAACCATAATCAACAGTTAAAGCTATATGCGATGGCACAACACATACATGGACGGAAAACGCAGTTCCGTTAGAAAATGGGAAATCACCCCAACGTCAGTAACAACCTCAACATTTCACCAACAACATCATATTTTTTCCTTGGTGACGCAGCAAACGTACCAAGTCGACAGACACTTAGCAGTCACCAACTAATGGTAAACTGCGAACCTTCAGGCAATCGAGGCTCGGGAGATAATTACATATTACTCCGAGAGCTGCCAAAGCTGTATCGCCAAGGTAGTCGGATGCATACACACATCTATTTTGACTTGATTCCAGAAGGATGGCTACGAAACATCCTAAGACAGGATGTTTCTTGTCCGTAAGGGGGGAGGGATGTTATGAGTCATTTTCCCCTAACCAACAGAAGTATCAGCGACAGCGAAACATACGCTGCACACACATACTGACGTTGAGTTATTTTCCCTCAACCAACAAAAAATACCTACAGCAGCAAAACATACGCTGCATACATACATACACAGACATATGCTGACGTTGCAATAACGCTGCATACAATATTGACGTTATTACCAGTAATTTTCCTACAGATATATGCTGACATTGCATTATCGTGAGAACCACAATCGGCTGGAAGTCCCACGGGTATGGATATGCTGAAGTTGCAATAATCGCACACTCAGCAGTATCGCGGGAACAACCACGCCAGCGGCAGCGAACGTCAGCAGCAACGTTCATCGAGCAGCACAAAAGTGGGTATAAAAGCGGAGGGTGATTTGGTATGGAAGTCTACTACTATTATTCAGTCTATCCAGTCAACTGTAGTGAGTGAAGTCAGCTCTAGTCGAGTCAGTTCATAACACACATAACAAAAACCTGATCAAACACCAGCCTTAAAAAGCGGGTCCCTGAGATGGTTATAATTTAATAAACCTAGAATAGAAAACAAAAATGAAAATCTAAATAAACTAAATAACTAAATTCAAAATAATCCTATTGTCTTGTGTTCTTAATTCTAAAAAATAAGTTACAAAATAAATTGTAACAAGTTCGTAAATGTTTATAATCAGAGAAATTTTTAGGTAGACATTGTTAACATATTTCGAGCAACAAAGGAAAAATTTAATATTTATACATCCCTTTTCTAGATTTTTCAACATCACTGGCTGAATAGAACAAACTTTGTTTTCGGTAGAAGCCACTAAACCTAGTCAGTAATCACGTGCAAATGCTTTCACTACAAAACATACAAAAAATTCCCCTGCTAGGATTCATTAGTAAAAATAAGTCGCGTAATCTATTTGTATTTGTAAATGTGTATAAAATAGAATAAATAATAAAGTTATCAAAAAAAAAAAAATAATAATAAATTAAACATTGCAGTGTTGCCATCGAATTAACAAACAAACGTTGCTTTCGGTAGAAGCCACTAAAACTCGTCAGTATTCAGGTGCAAATGCTTTCACTACTTGTTAGGTAGCTTCGTTAAATGTCATTACATATTCTATTTATACACAATCACAAATACAAATAGAATACGCGACTTATTTCTACTAATGGATGCTAACTGGGGAATTTGTTTTTGGTTTGTTTTTTATTTATAATCATACGTTAAACATTACAGTGTTGCCAGCGAATTATGTCCTTCAATGCCCAATCTCCTGATTATTTGTTTACTTTTTCTCGTTATCAGGTAAAGAAGGGTTGTATATATAACTTTTTAACTAAATAAAAAAACATATCCATTTCGCTGATTTTTTTTTTGTAAAGTGCCAAAAATGGTAATTTTTTAAATGTTTGTATGGGGAACCCCCAGGGGTGGTTCCAGGGGGCGTGCCACTGGCATAGGTGTGTTGGCCCTCCAAAGTTAGTGGGGGTCGGTCATACATTTTGTCTCTATTGAGGCACTCTAAATGGGTCAAAGTGAGATTTTTCCAAATTTGACCCTTCGGAACATCCAAATATGTTGTAGAGGTATGGTTTCTTCGGCAAAGTGTCTTATTTTGATTCCTAGAATACGATTTTCCTTGTAATTTGAGCGATTTTTTGCCTCCATACAAATCGACCCGCCCTAGTATATATATATATATATTTATACATATATATACGTGTTGGAAAATATAATAGAAACGACAACTACTTACACATTTCATATAATATTTTTAGCTTGTAAGGTAATCATTTCACCAGATACATACTGTATTAGACTCTTTGATAACGATACTTTATTTTGAGTTTGCTTTTGGGTACATGATCGCAAAAATTTAACTTTAGTATTCACTGCACTGACCACGTGTTTTGGTTGAAAAAAAAAATAGAAACGCTGTGGAAACTGTTAATAATTCCGAATTAAATTAGTAAAATATTATTATTTAAAAAGTGTTTTATACTTTGTGGGAAAGATACGTAAAAAAAGTGAAACTGCTGTAAATATTTCCATATTTTTCTAATATCTAATTCAAGATGGGTTGTGGTACAAATTGTACAGTTCCGGAAAGGGAAATTATAAAACAATTAAAAAATGATGGCCTTTCCATGTCACAGATTGCCGACTTCATGAACTGCTCGAAAAAAAAGCTGTTTTTTGCGGCTCATTTTAAACATACGGAGGAAAAACGAGGACGAAAGCGCGCAACATCAAAAAAGTTTGACCAATTGCTCATACGAGAGTAAAAAAAATCCATTTTTATCCTCAGAAGACCTTAAAAATTCCTTAAAAGCACCAGTAAGCAATCGAACAATGCGAAATAGATTGATATCTTCGGGTTTGAAGGCATATAGTGCAAGGAAAGTACCATACCTTAGCCAAAACAACATGAACTGCAGGTTATTGTTTGGAAGGAAACACGTAATGCGAATAAATTGGAAAAACGTATTATGGTCTGACGAGACAAAGGTTAATTTGTTTGGTTCTGATGGCAATGTGTATGTAAGACGCCCTAAAAACACACCCTATGATCCAAAGCACACTTTAAAGACTGTTAAGCATGGGGGGTAGAAATATTATGCTTTGGGGATGCTTTTCATCGTCAGGCGTTGGACCGTTATTCTGGGTAAAGAATAAGATGTGCGCTGTCGACTATACAAACATTGTCATGCTTCCATACGCCGAGGAAGAAATGGCTTTGAAGTGGGATTTTCAGCAGGACAACGACCCCAAACACTTATCTAAGCTGGCAAAAAAATGGTTCCGAGACAACAATGTCCGCCTGTTGGAATGACCGTCACAGTCCCCGGACTTAAACCCCATTGAGCACCTTTGGGGCATTCTGGAAAAGAAAATAGGTGGCTATAATTAAAAAAATAAATCAGATTTGTGGGAAAAAATCCAGGCCGAATGGTACAATATAGACCCATTAATTTGTGCCAGGTTGGTAGACTCAATGGGCCGGCGCTGTACCGAAGTACTTAAAAACAATTGTGGAACAACCAAATATTAATTTCAATTTAATTCCAACATTGTATATATTGTTTTAAAGAAAAAAGTTTATGTGAATTATTTTTAAGTTTGTTGTTTCTATTATTTTTTCCAATTGCAATGAAATGAAGCCGTCATATGTTCTGTTACATAAATGCAGCTGAGCTGAGTTTTTCTATTTTTTTTATATAAATAAGTTCTGTTATAAAAAAAATAAACTCCCAAAATAAATTTTTTTTACAAGAAATATTCTGAAAAGAAAGAAAACTACACATCGTTTCTATTATATTTTCCAAATTGTTTTTTGTTGTTCTTTTTAAATTTTCTGTTTTAAAGTTTTTTGTGACTTTGTTTCTCACTTTGTTCACTTGTTGATTACTTGAATATCGCGAATAAAATGATCTGTATGCAAGCAAAAGCAAATAACTTTACTTTCGAGTGTTGGGGTTGTTGATGCTTGCAGACAGATCGTATGTAAACAAAGAATGTACAACTTTATTAAACCATTAAGGACCGCGCGGGAACATCCAACCCCCTGGTTATAATGCAATTTTTGACAGGTCATACAGGCATACGATTCCGGAGCACTACAGTGGGGTAAAGTGAGCGTGACGTGAGCAGTTGTATAAAGATAAATTAGGTACAGTAAAGTTCTAGTGTTAATACGAAGAAGTATAAAAAATAGGTAAGTGTATAAGCCAAATATTAAAGCTAAGTATAAATTAGTTAATAGTATAATTCATATATAAGTAAAGGTAAGTATAAGGGAAAATGTAAAATTCAGACGGTTTAGCGCCATAGCTAAGTGTCGGCGCGTTCGATAACCTGCCGTTAATTCGCATCATTCCATCAGTGCCTAGGAATGGATTAAGAGTTAAAAGGTTACTTTTCCGGAATAGTGTGTACCAGCGCTTAAGTTGTCATATTCCGTTGTAAAATAGAATTTTTGACAAGCAATTATTAGATTTTGAGCATGCTTCAACTCACTTGAAGGCAGTTCGGCACTCATGACAGAGGTTAAGTTTGGGACGTATTCGGGAGGAAAAACGGAATACGCGACAAATAATGCGCAAAGCCTTAGGGAGATCTGAAAAATCATTCAGAATGTCATGATTTAAAATTTATGTCGAATGTACTAGGATGGGCCTAGCTTCTTCTTCAGTTAAGTAGGGGGAGGTTCGTTGCGGCCATTCCGAATGCGGGCGTCGCGACGTAGCCATGACGCGTCGTAGCCATGTCGGTCCATGTCACCATAAGTCGTTTGAGACTAGTTCAGTTACCGTGATACCGGTTGAGTCTGTCCACAGAAAGAGCTTATAATTTTTGAGGTTGAGTCGAGGTTGGATCGATCATATTCGCCATTAATTTTGCTCCGTAAAGTTCCGTACGTGGTAAATAGACAAATTTCACTAGGGCAAATTTTGTCTTTGCCATTAGCAGATGAGTGGAAACGAACCCGTTGCTTTCCGCGCGGATATAAAACATAGCTGCGTATGCTTTTTCTAAGGCATCGCAAAATCCGTGCTATTAAATAGTGTACGATGGATCGAAGTCTACGTAGCGCGGGATCGTAATCTGCTCAATATGCCCATAATCGTCTAAGAACGCGTTCCATTGATGCAGTGGGTGCAGATCTTCATCCCAGTCAGTACCGTCTTTCCAGATTTGCTGCATAATGATCTTGGCGACAATGATCTCATCTTCTAGTAAGTGATTGGGGGAAAGATCTTTCAGCAGGTAATCGTTGTTAGCTGTCCATTTACGGAGTGAGAATCCAGCTGATTCCAGAACTGCTAAGAGTTCATTTTGTGACTCGAGGGCTGAGGATAAGGTGTGAGATCCTGCTTATACGTCATCGACATACATGAAATTTTTGAGAATTTCAGAAGTTCAGGGGGAATGCAATTCACAATCCCTAGCTAGTTGCAATGAGGTTCTGATGGCTAAATAGGGGGCACCGTTTACGCCGAAGGTGACTGTGTTTAGCTCATAATCATGTGGTTGGTTGTAAGGGGAGCTACGCAAAACTATACTCTTTTAGCATGTTTGTGAAGGGTTCACGAGAATATGTCGGTACATCTTCTCAATATCACCATTGTAAACGTACTTAAAAAGTCTCCATCATAAAATTAGGGTAGGTAAATCCGCTTGTAGAATAGGGCCAGTATGGAGAAGATCGTAGAGGCTCACACCATTGCTCGAGGGATTCGAGGGGTTAAACACAACTCGTAATTTAGTTGTAGTACTGTCTGATTTCAAGACAGCATGATGAGGTAGATAACAGCCTCTAGTGTCATTTAGCACGGGGTTTACTCCGGTCATTTGCCCTAGGATCGAATATTCGTTAATAGCGCGATCATATTCAGTTTTAATTTTGAGACTTTTCTTTAGTTTTTCTTCATTTCGGAAGTATTGGGATATAGAAATAGTACGGGATATTCCTACATTCAGAGTTTCGGGAAATTCTTCTTTAAAGGGGAGTGAAACAATAAATCGACCTTCGCTATTACGAGTTGTTGTCGTCTGATACAAGTCCTCCGGGGACGACCGTGTCGTATGCGGAATATCTTCATGCTCCCAAAACCGCTGAAGTTGGTTAGAGAGAGTTATTTCGATAAAAAAAGAAAATACGGATTTTTTTAGGGGTTGGCCATAATCGTACCTGTCACAATCCATCCGAACACCGTGTTTTACGCAACTAAAGTTTGAGATTGGTCCCAATGTAGACCGTTCTGAATCACTTTCACCTCCAAAAAGCAAGTCGATTTCAGAACAGTACGGATCGGCTAATTGAAGATGGGCAAAATTGCCATCTCTTACGCGGGACATTAGGTAATATGGGAGTTGACCCGTGAGTCTTCTTATGACCAAAGCGTGGGCGTAAATCTCGAACGAATTGTCTATGGGGATCCGATTTTAAGGGGGCATATTTGAGTTGATGTGGTAGTTAATGGCTCATTTAGTCCGTGAATTTCAGCTAGTGTAGCGCTTGTTTTAATACCCAGTTTGGTGTGCAATTTCTTGGGGATAAAAGTTGCGTCGGACGCAGAATCAATAAGGGCGCGGACAGTGTACTTACTGTCGCCTTTGTACACATCAACAAGGACGATGCCAAGAACAATAGAGTGTGGGGTCGATTGCAAATGAGTTGAGAACGATTATAGAGATTGATCTATGGCTTGACGAGAAGTGGATGAGGAGTGGAGTCCAATACCTAAAGGCCTGTTACGATAGACGCGGTAGACTTGGGGTTGGGGTTCACGTATTGATTGGGTGTTGGTTTGGATTCTGCGCGGTATAGGAGGGAATAGTGCTTTTTTCTGCACGCATTGCAAACTAAAGGACTTTTACAGTTTTTGAACATAATATACATAATATATTAGGATGTGAGGAAGATGGGGTTCAAAATGTTGCCCTAATATCTGCAACAGATTGCAGGGTTTTAAACCGGGTCGTCAAAAAGGCATCCATCTGCTTCCATGTGGGTAACTCTGTGCTGTGCGGCAGGGATTGTTCCCACAGATTAAGGGTTACATCGGGCAGACAAGTTGAACATATGTAAACGAAGATGATATCCCAGTTCTTAGTGTCGATTTGCAGCAGAGTTAAATTCGTGACGCAGTCATTAATTGTACGCTGTAAACGTCTTATGTTGGGACCACTCTCTTTCATGAGGGGGATATGTTGAAAAGGATTTTTAATTTTGCGTTGACCAGTACTCTTTTGTTCGCATAGCGATGGACGAGATTTTTCCAAACCATTTCGTAACCGTCATAGAGCAGGTTTTTAGAAGCTCGCGTGCTTCTCCCTTGGTCTTCTTCAGCAGGTGACACATCTTTTTGACTGGTGAGAGACGTTTGTTAGTTCCATACAGGGCCATGACATGTCGTGGAACGTGGGCTATGATTTATAGTCTCCATGGAAAATCTATGTGTCGCACGGGGGTAAATAAATGTGACTAGTGTGATCAGAGTGGGTATTAGAAGGGGGAACGACTGATTTATGCTGATGACGTAAACGAGCCTTAAGAGTTTCCATGTCCCTTGTATGCCCTTGGGCATACCGAAGATTTGGTTGTATATTAGGTCTTTATACACGAAATAGTTATTGTCATATAGACAAAATTTTAGAGTTTCTAAAAATTTTAAGCGTGGTATTGCTGTGTTTGTTTTTATTGTTGACCATTTTTCCATTGTATTATTTATTGCAGTATGTATAGGGATGTTAGTGAAGAGCGAGACTACGTCAAAAGAAACCATTGTGTCTTTTGCATTAAGTTTTAAAGTGCTTAATTGATTTTTTACTTGAAAGGAATTTTTGACATTGTATTTTGTTGAAATTATATTTTTGAGGATTCGTCCTATGTATTTGCTGAGCTGATAGCATGGCACTTGTATGGATGATACTATGGGTCGTAGGGGTATATCTTTTTTATGGATTTTTGGTAATCCATAAATTCTGGGTGCAGTACTAGCGGAACAAGTTAATATGTTTTTTTGCCATTTATCAATATATTCTTTTTTGTAAAGTTCTGTAATGATGCAATTATTAGTTTTTAAAAGTTTATTGGTTGGATCTGTTCTCATAACTCTGTAAGTTTGCTTATCCTCTAGTATTTTCTCCATTTTGGAATTATACTCCTCCTTGTATAATGCAACTGTTTTGTTGCCTTTGTCTGCTTGTGTTATTATTATATTTTTATGTTTTTTTAGGAAAAGCTTTGTTTTTTCAAAAATTGCTAAGATGAACTTTTCTCTTGGACTATTTTTAATGTTTCTTTTAAAATACGTTATCATATTTGCAACATTTGTTCTTCTCTCCTCTTTTTCCCCATGTGTGTTTTCTTCCATTTTCTGTATGCAGTTTTCTACATCAGCTATGATTTCGATAGGTGAAAAACTTTGGCGACTAATCGGTAGAGAAAACTTTTTTCCTAGAGACATCAACCATTGACATTCCCAGGGTATTTCCAGTTCGGTTCTGTTTTCAAACCAATATTCGTTGTAGATTAGTCCCTCTTTCTCAAAAAATATTTCTTTGAGTGTGTTCAACTTTTTAATTTGTTTTTCCTTTGTATTTTTAGTTATATTGTTAGCTCTAAGAACACAACAACTAAAGTCAAAAATATGTTTGAACTTAAAACTATCAAACAACAATTAAGCAAAATTGAACACAAGTTTCACACAAAAATACTAAATTTAGAAATATCACAGCTAAACACAGATTTAAAATTAATTAAGAGAAAATTACACCATCTTAAAATGGGCATACAAAATTTTATTAGAAATGAAGATTTCGAATCATTTATTAAAAATCAAACAGAAGGAGCTAACAATAATATACAACCAAATCTTCGGTATGCCCATGGGCAATCCTTTGTCCCCTACAATACCAGAGATAGTACTAGACAACCTACTAGATGCTGCCTTAGACGAACTCAAACGTAAAAATATCCACGTAAAATACATAGCAAAAGAGGACAAAGACAAAGAGGAAATATTAAAAACACTCAATAGCTACCATCCCAAAATAAAATTTACTATTGAAGTGGAACAAAAACAAGAACTAGCATATCTAGATATCAAACTACACAAAGCCAATAATAAAATATTATTTGACTGGCATACAAAATGCACATCAACAGGCAGAATTATAAACTTTAACTCAACACAACCAAAATCACAAATAATCAACACCGCAAAAAATTTTTTTCAAAGAGTACTAGATATCAGCGACAAACAATTTCACACGCAAAACATAATGAAAATTACAAAAATATTAACAAATAATAGTTTTCCTATTGGAATAACAAAATCATTAATTAAATCCTACAAACCGACAATAATCAATAATCATGGCTGTCCAAACAAGTTTGAACACTATTTATTCCCTTTTTTTATTGCTATTGTTATTATTATTATTATTTACTTATCTATACATAAATATAAATTGAATTTATTTAATGGATTATATACTTACCTTATCTTATACTTACCTAATGCTATAAATATTTATATGGATCAAAATGAAGTAATTGATAAAACCATAATATAATTGTGTACATGGTAACCCTTAAATTTAGTACTTTCCAACTGTCAATTTAGAATCGGAGCTTCCGAAATTAAAGACCCGAATATACGGAGACATATTTTAGACATTCGCTTTTTGTCAATCGACCCCTGAACTTACATACATAATTTTCGCATCACCTAAAAGTAACAATCATTAATTCAAACCTCAAAATTGTAATATTATTGAAGTTCAATAAACCAATTGAAATAAAACCGATCACCTTCCCCTGTATTCATTTATTCCCACTCTTACAATACATATTGAGGGATTATTTCAACATCATATTAATAGTCATCAGATTATTACATGGTCCTCGAAACCGGCAAGAAAGAGAAAGGAATCCACAGCGAAAAAGAAGAAGCCAAAAATCCAACTCAAAAATCTGAAAACATGAGGTAAATGCTAACAAAAGAAACTCAAGTTATCAGTAGTCAACAAAAATTCAATGCATAAAGAAGAAAAAGTGTATGTAGGTATGTATGTGAAAAGAAGAAAAAACACCCGAAATTAAAAAAAATTAGTTGATATGTAAATTAAAAAATATACAAAATAGAAAAAGCAAATAAGAAAAATCAAAAATTCATTTAATTAATACAAATACATATGTATGTAGGTATGTACACATGTAGGTACATACATACATACATACCAATAGCAAAGTTTAAAAAATACATATTTATATACATACATACATATCTGTATGTATAACAAAATTTAAAAAACAACAACAAAAAAAATTCTTCCCAATTAACGGAAAACACATGTATGTATGTATGTACATAAGCAACAAGTTAATTCTTACTCCACCAAACAACAAGAAAAAAGGTACATGCATATTCATATATACATATATATACATATGTACATATCAAAAAACTTATAATCTATTTAAACACATTTATGAATACATACCTATATAAATACATATCTAAAAACACATTCAACAAACATACATACATACATATATGTATGTATGCCCAAAAAAAAAAAATAATAATCCATTCCACAAACTTTTGCAAAGGCTCTCAATTTCTCTCTCACTGCAGAGTTCTATCTCTTTAAAACAGTGCATTCTCTTAAAAAATTTCAAAAAAAAATATTAATAATAATACTACTCATACAGTCCACAAA
Source organism: Lypha dubia (assembly GCA_947311025.1). Classification (NCBI taxonomy): domain Eukaryota; kingdom Metazoa; phylum Arthropoda; class Insecta; order Diptera; family Tachinidae; genus Lypha; species Lypha dubia. The sequence goes on along the minus strand of OX371260.1, from coordinate 96,616,617 downwards.
AGCTTTAATATACCACGGATGGTAAACTCAGCAGAATTGTGTTTGGTTGAACCAAGTAACTATAAAAAAGTTACAGCGGAAAATCAGTAAAGTTACATATACATATGTATGTATATACAAGGCAAGATCAAGGACCTAATTAAAAAATTTATGTATAAATAATTAAAAATTAAATGATCTTCAAAAATTCTTATGCCCGCTTCCTCACCAAACCAATCAAGTTTTTCAAAGTAATCAAAGGCTGAAGTTGCTCATCCCTGGTATACGAAAATAAAAACAATATTACACACAACCACAAGGTTACATACAAATCTACTTGGTTGAAACAAAACAAATTTCACACAACACTATAAATAAATTTAAACATAAACATTAAATAAAATTAAAATTAATGTTTCAGTAAACGCCATGCTATGATCGCTTAGCGTTTACACACATGCATATAAATAACTTAAAAAATATGACACACATACATACATATTTACATAAACGCAATCCCACAAGTAAGTTTCGTTAAGGCATTTACTTGCATCACCAAGTAAAACATTCTCTAACATCACAACTTAAGAGTTTGTTCCCTTTTTCTCTCTCTCTCATCAATCAAGCCAAACAAGAACGCATACCAGAAAAATAAATAAAGTTGAATGCCCTTTGAAAGTTTGGTATGTAAACAAAATAATTAGTAAATAGAAGTAAATGCTTTTTAGGGTGTTCCGTAACCAAAGAAATTAATCTAAATTCCCAGTTTAGCGGATTTAGTAAAACATTCCCACAATTGGTAAAGAAAAATAAAATTTAGTGATTTAAGAAAAGGTTTAATTCCCCAAACCATACAAAATTCTCCAGAAACCTCACTATATAAAAAATTTTTATTGAGCAAACAAATTTATGGACACCCTATAAATTCAGTTCTCGTTAACTTGAAGAAAGTGATAAATCGCAAATTTTTAAACTTCTATATTTTCATTTATTTAAATTGAAACTAGAAGTAAATTCTAGTACTATTCCTCTATAGCCCCTCCCTCAGTAATATAGAAGAGTTACTTACTGCTCAATAAAATATAAAATTGCGAGAACTTTAAATCTAGTTCTGTTGAACACTAACCCACTCAGTGCATACCAGAGCACTATTTAAACAGAATTTATTCCCAGTTTCAAGTAATTTCTTTAAATATGCCTTCCACGTCTAGTCAATCTCGCGTGTCGGCCAAGGAGCATTTTACCTTTGATTCCGACCACCTACTCTCATTTTGCGAACGGTTTCAGGAAACCCCTGTAGAAAACCATACGGAAACCGTCCTTGAAGTCAAGTTGAAAGACTTAGACACCCGGTGGGATAGGGTAAACATCTCTTATGAGGAGTTAATATTCTCAACAGATGAGGGAATCACCAATGAAATCAAAACCCGAACAAAAGAAAAATTCGATCTATGTACAGACGAATATTACGCTTGTAGTGCTCAAATCCTCGATTATCTTAAAGCCATTCGTAACGATAACGTGGGAAATCCCAGATTTCAATCAACAACTCGATATTCAGTGACGAATGTAGCTCCCACTCAAATTCTCACCCAAAATGACTCCGCAGATTATATAAAACTTCCGCCGTGTGATACTGAAGTATTTCACGGCAGTTATGAACAGTGGCCATCGTTTCGTGACATGTTCACAGCCGTTTATATAAACCACTCAAAACTCACCCCAGTCACGAAGCTATATCACCTCCGCAATAAAACAACTGGTGAAGCTGGAGCCATAGTTAAGAGATATACTCTCTCACACGAAAATTTCGAACTGGCATGGCAAGCACTCAAAACTCGATACGAGAACAAACGTGTTCTCGTAGACAATCAAATAAGAATTTTATTTGATATACCTTCAGCAAAAAACGAAGACAGCGAGTCGATACGGAGAATACAATCATCGGTAAATGATTCTCTAGCCACATTAAGAAGTCTCGGGGTAGAAGTCGATAGCTGGGACCCAATTTTGATACGTTTAATATCTACAAAACTCCCAGATCACACTTTCTCTTTGGGAGCAATCTCTCACATCCCCTCGAGAACTCCCTAAATGGACACAAATGTCCAAATTTCTGGTCGACAGGTATGAGGCAGTAGAACGCCTTGCCAATATAAAAATCTCCAAAGATTGCTTTAACCTCAAACCCGCACGCAAACCCGACGTGCAAACTTACACATCGCAAGAAAATCTGTATGAACACTCATGCAAGCTTTGTGATGAAAATCACTCATTAAGATCATGTCCCAAATTCCGAAAGTTCAGCGTGCAGCAAAGGGTAGATTTTGTGTATAAAAACAAGTACTGCAATAACTGCTTAGCCACGTCGCATCTAAAGGCAAATTGCAGCAGTAAATACACTTGCCTACATTGCCGAAAACCACATCACACTTTGCTCCACGTAAAACAAAAATTCCAAAACCCACCCACAACCGCAGAAAGCGTTCAACAAAAAGACGAGCTTAAAGATGAACACAATTCTGCCAAAAAATCCATTTCCAACCCTGCCCGTTTTCACAATAATAGATCACAAGACGAGTCTCCCCAAACATCCAAACAAGTGTCAGCCAACTGCACAACAGATAATGAAAACGTTTTATTGCGAACTGCGTTGATGCAAATAGAACATTGCGGTACGCTCTTCACTGTAAGAGCTCTCATTGACCCAGGTTCTCAACGCACCTTCTTAACTGAAAAAATACGAAATCGTCTTCAACTTCCATACCAGAAGTCCCATTTTGAAATAGTTGGCATTGGTGGGCAGAAACAAACTGCAAACAAGGAATGCGAGTTCGTTGTGTACGCAAAACGTTACGACATTCGAGTTCCTGTAAAGGCTATAGTACTGCCAAAAGTGACCAAACGTCTCCCAGCCAATACTTTCGAAATCCCAATAACAACGGAACTTTCTGATCTAGATTTGGCAGACCCAACCTTCAATAAGTCATCACAAATAGATCTCATACTCGGCAACGATTATGAACATTTTCTTAACATTGAAGGTATACGAAAAAATATTTGCGGGAAAACATCAGCATATAATACCATTTTTGGATGGGTACTAAGTGGTCCCATGAAAACGCAGGTCGTTCAGTCATTCACCACGTCAGTGCAAAATTCAGACACTTCAGACCTTTATAACCTCTTGAAGCAATTCTGGGAACAAGAAGAAAGTCTGGCATCTCGCCCAAAATCCGCTGAAGATGAATTCTGTGAGAATCATTACACCCAAACAACACGTCGTGATGAGAATGGCAGGTACGTTGTAAGATTGCCATTTAAATTAGAATTTCCCGAGAAATCTTATCTCGGTCCATCTCGATTTGTGGCGCTAGCACAGTACTCTAGAATGGAAAAAACGTTATCCAAAGACCCAGATCTATATGCTCAATATCAGGCAGTTCTCGAAGAGTACTCAACACTTGACCATATGGAAGAAACTTCTTCACACGAAATTATGTCCCAAGGCAAATGTTACTCCTATTATTTGCCTCACCATGCAGTCGTTCGCCCAGAACACAAAACAACAAAAGTTAGAGTAGTGTTTAATGCCTCAAGAAAAACTAAATCTCAGTTTTCTTTAAACGATATTCTCTACACAGGCCCCACATTACAAAACGAGTTAATAACCATTATACTCAATTGGCGAAAGTACAAATTTGTATTTAGTGGCGACATACAAAAAATGTATCGCCAAATAATGGTCCACCAAGCTGATCGCCAATATCAGCGAATTGTATTCCAACCCCAAGCTGACAGTCCGGTAAAAGACTATCAGCTTAAAACTGTGACATTCGGTGTAAATTGTGCACCGTACCTCGCGATACGAACTCTAATGCAACTTGCAAATGACTGTGAATCAGTTTTTCCCAAGGCTGCCTCGATTTTGCGCACAGAGACTTATGTTGATGACATATTGACCGGGGGCTTCTCAATAGAAGAATCTCTGTCAGCTCAACAGCAGTTAATCAAAGCTTTGAATTCCGCTGGGTTTCCACTTAAAAAAGTAACGGCAAATGATCCGCAGTTACTAGCTCACTTACCGAAAGAAGATCTTTATGATTCAGATTTCCTTCGGTTTCACGAAACAAGTTCCGCCAAAACACTCGGCATTAAGTGGAACGCACTTAATGACTCATTCACTTATAGCTTCACGCCTATTGAGTAAGCAACAAAAGTCACCAAGCGTTAAATTCTCTCCTCAGTAGCAAAGCTATTTGACCCAGCAGGATGGCTAGCACCCATAGTCATCGGAGCAAAAATTCTTATGCAGCGATTGTGGCTAGAGGGGTTACAATGGGACGAAGACGTCTCACAGGAACCTCTTCAACGATGGAATGATCTGGTCAAAGATTTCTCTAACGTAGAAAATATCTCCATATATCGTTGGCTTCAATACACCCCGTCAGACAGTATTCAAATACACGGCTTCGCAGATGCGTCAAAATCAGCGTATTGTGCCACAGTATACATTCGCTGCCAAACTAAGGCTAACACAGTTTTTTCAAATTTGTTAGTAGCGAAAAGCAAAGTTGCACCCATTCAAACTGTGTGCCTCCCTCGCCTAGAGCTCAACGGCGCGGTATTGTTGGCAAACCTTGTGAAGTATGTCCACATGTCACTGAATTTCAAACCCAAAGAAATAATTCTATGGACAGATTCGTCCATAGTCCTTGGCTGGCTCTCCAAGCCCCCTTCTTCATGGGAAACATATGTTGCTAATCGAATGTCCCAGATACATCTATTAGCCCCAAACGCAACATGGGGACATGTACCAACGCACGATAACCCAGCAGATTTAGGCACGCGGGGAATCCGGGCTCAAGATCTAGCTCACAATTCTCTTTGGTGGCATGGACCCTCGTGGTTGACTAAACCTCAATCAGAATGGCCAAAACGAAATCCGCTTAAAATGGTCGAAACGCCTACGGAAATCATATCCCTACAAACACAAGTTGAAGGAAATGACTTTCTAAATAATTTCTCGTCGTATAACAGAGCGCTACGGGTTGCTTGTTATATGTTTAGATTTTTCAACCGCACAATCAAAACCATTAGGCCCCATACGTTACAAAGCCATCAAATAGACTTAACCCAAGACGAAATGACATTCGTTAAGTCCAGATTAATTATGTTGGCACAAAAATCGTATTACTCAGAAGAGTTTAAGGCTTTATTAGACTCAAGGCCACTGCCTAATAAATGTGCATTAAAGCCACTCAACCCATTTCTTGATTCTAAATCAATTCTACGAGTAAATGGCAGATTGTCTCAATCGTCTCTTCCCTACAATGAGCGATATCCTATTATATTACCAGGAAACTCGAGACTCTGCCAGTTATATCTCACACATCTGCACAAAATACTATGTCATGCTGACTGTGGGCTAATGTGTAGGATGGTTCAAACGGAATTTTTCATTCCCAGGCTCAAACCCCGAGTAAAAAGCCTCATACGACACTGCAAAACCTGTATAATATATAAGCAGCAATCAAGCCATCAAATCATGGCCCCTTTACCGCCCGAAAGATGCAATCTGTCATCACCCTTTCAAGTAACAGGGATAGACTTTGCGGGCCCATTTGAGCTAAAAACCTCAGCTTTACGAAAGGCACCTTATGTCAAAGGATACGCATGCATATTCGTGTGTTTCAGCACAAAAGCTATACACTTAGAGCCCTGCTCTGACCTATCTTCCGCGGCATTCGAAGCCGCATTTGCGCGGTTTGTTGGTAGGCGGGGACTCCCCCAAAGGGTAATAACTGATAACGGCAGAAATTTCGTTGGTACCAGCAGATCCCTTGAATATGAATTTGCCACATTCAGTAAGAAAATTGCACATGATATAGCTCAAAAATATATCACCATCTTTTTCACCACACTTATTAACCACCTTAGTAGTATTACAAGCAAATCCAATCACTAGTCATCACAATCATGTCATTCCTATAATCAACTCTTTACCACTCACATATACTAATCTCATGAACTTTATTTCCCTAGGCCCACTAAAGGTTCTAATTCCAACAGAAAGGAAGCCAACTCTATCCACCGAACAATCACCCAATCAACCAGAAAGGATCGCAGCTTATATAAGTGCATGGTATGCAAGGGAGTCCATGCATTAAAGGTCTGTAGAAAGTTCCTAAAAATGACAGTGCCTATGAGAGAAGAAGCAGTCGATCGCTATAGATACTGCGTGAATTGTTTAGCAAAAAGCCATGACTTACGATCCTGCACGTCCATGGTAACTTGCAAAAAGTGTGATAAATTTCACCACACTCTTTTGCACTATCCGCTACGTAAGTCATCCAGGGCTACTGGTAATCATCAACGCAAAAAAAGGGACGCATCATCAAACCCTACACCACCATCAAGGAAAACTGAGAAACCAACAACATCATCTACATCACGTGCTTCGACAGCAAATCCAACAAAAACATCTACATCGCGTGCCTCGGGGACAAAATCTACACCTATATCAACGGCTCCCACTCTAGCTGCCAACAATCATGCGCAAATAATTGCAGAAGCAATAAAGTCTCTGGCGGCGGTGCTATGCACAACCAACCAATCATAAAAATTGGCAACACACAGGCCCGGCGGCATGTCCAAACAAGTTTGAACACTATTTATTCCCTTTTTTTATTGCTATTGTTATTATTATTATTATTTACTTATCTATACATAAATATAAATTGAATTTATTTAATGGATTATATACTTACCTTATCTTATACTTACCTAATGCTATAAATATTTATATGGATCAAAATGAAGTAATTGATAAAACCATAATATAATTGTGTACATGGTAACCCTTAAATTTAGTACTTTCCAACTGTCAATTTAGAATCGGAGCTTCCGAAATTAAAGACCCGAATATACGGAGACATATTTTAGACATTCGCTTTTTGTCAATCGACCCCTGAACTTACATACATAATTTTCGCATCACCTAAAAGTAACAATCATTAATTCAAACCTCAAAATTGTAATATTATTGAAGTTCAATAAACCAATTGAAATAAAACCGATCACCTTCCCCTGTATTCATTTATTCCCACTCTTACAATCCATATTGAGGGATTATATCAACATCATATTAATAGTCATCAGATTATTACAATGGCAACTCTAACCAAGATAAACGGTTTTTCAGTATAAAATATATACCTGGCCTTACCGACAAAAACACCATAAAAACAGCAATAGATAATAATAATATAAATTTTGGTCACAAACCAAATAAAACACTTAATACATTTTTTTCTAAAACAAAAACACCAATAGAGCTATTACAACAAAACAACGTTGTATACGAAATACCATGTAATGGCGCAGACAATAACAGCTGTAATCTTGTGTACATAGGCACAACAAAAAGAAGTTTGGAAACAAGAGTAAAAGAGCATCGAGCTGACATAAACAAACACAAAAAAACACTGCATTATCCCAACATATCACAAACTCTAAGCACAAACCAGACTTTGACAATGTAAAAATTCTGGACAAAGTAAACAATACAAGAAAGAGATATATAACAGAAAGCTTAAGAATACAGCAAAAAATAAGCAAAACAATGAACATCAAAGAGGACACAGACAATTTGAGCTCAAGCTATAAAATTGCAATCAAATAAGTTAAATAGTTGTTTTTTACTCTTTTTATTAAAAAAAAAAAAAAATCTGTTTAATTTAAATTGATTCTTAAATATACTGTTTTTTAAAAAATTAAATTTAAAAGTGATATTCAACACACTAATGGTAGTATTCATAAAAAATAAAATAGATTTCAAATGCGTTTTAGTAAAAAATTTCAATACAAATTTTTCTTAAAATATATTTCAAATCCATTTAAAATTTTTATGAATATGGGGGTAAATATTTAAAAAATTATATTCATGTGACGTCATAGTGTAAGCTATTGTACATTATTATTTAATATTATTCAAAAATTGTTGATGTTTTTCTTTTTAATAGAAATAAAAAATATCCCTTGAAAAAGTGAACATACAATTCACGAAACGTCGGGAAAAATATGGAATAAAAAATTTTACTTTTATTTACATAAAATACGGTAGGCCAATAGCTAAATTTATAAATAAAATATATAAAAATTATAATTATAAATTTTACGGAAAATTTTGGGGACGCGCCTCGTAAAGGCGACGTAAAATTATTTTTGAACAAAGTTATTAATGTCTCGAAGAGACGGGCAAAATTTTTTGATTTTGTTTATAAAAGTTAAAAGCGAAAATTTTAGAAAAACTTTGGGGATGCGCCTCGTAGAAGCGGAGTAGACTATAGACTATATGTACATACATATAGACTATTATGTACATACATACATATGTATATAAATCTATCCAGACGGGATAGGTAAATATGTACCACGTATGTATATATTCGATAGTGACTGTGTTTCTTTTAGTGACTGCCTGTGGTTTACAAACATACTCGTATGTATGTGTATGTACATTCATATATATACATACATATGTAGGTATAACGACTGGTACTTATTTTGTTTACAGACATACTGTACCTACCTTCCGACGTGCATATACATACATACATATATAATTACGTACAAAGTAGGTTTTTTTTTTTAATTACGTAGGGGATGATCCCTACGTATGCATTGCACTGTGCCGAAACTCAGGGATAGGGTAGAGAGATAGATGTTGAATATTTCGAAAACTTAACTCTTTTACAACTCTGCTTTGCGCGTTATGTTACTTTTTAAGGCAATGAAGGGAATCACAATGGATCCAATTCCTAACCTAACCTAAGGCAGTGTTGAGGGGCCTCCGGTGTTAAGTACACGCATTCACGTTGTTAAGCTGTATTAGCAGGCATTTTATTAATTGTTTTACTTCGCCGATGTTTCTGCTAACCGACGTTGTATGTACATATATACTTATGTATGTATATGTGACAGCGCATAGAGAAAGGGGCCTAAGGGTAAAAAATCAATTTTCACTTCTTTTTTTTTTGATGTGGACAGCATCTGAGCATCGAATGAGACCGATCCCATGCCCCAAAAGTGTTCCCTCCCAGAGATATGCGCGTTTTATGAAAGTGATGGTACACCAAAGATACACGTATTTAAATCTTTAAAATGGCTCTTCTGAACAAAACCGGTTTTTACCTTTAGGTCCCTTTCTATTTTGCGCGTCACATATACTTATGTATGTTTTAGTTGCACGAAACAAGAAGTCATCGACTACATAAAGCATTTTTTTTTTTTTTAATTAGGACCAGCACTCAGGGGATGACCCCTTGGTATGCATGGCATTGTGCCGGAGCTAGGAAAATAGGTTTTGGGATGGAGGATAAGGTGAGTAGTGTTTGTGGACATTCGATTTGAACCCTAACACACTGAAAGTGGCAGGAAAGACCTCTGCGGGAGTTTATTCCCAAAAGGGATGTGCTCTTGATGAAGAGCGTGTTGTACGTGAAAAGTGACGGGTTTCGGGAACAATTTCCCTGATTTCATTGAAACACATTCCGTTGTAGTAGCGATAGAACAATGAAACACACACAACATTGCGTCGATGCTCCAGTGAGTCAATAGAGTTGGCTACCATACTGTCACCGATAAGCTTCTTTGCCCTATCCTGTACTCGGTCGAGTAACTTTAAAATAAATTTTGAAGCACGGGCCCTTACATGAGAGTTGTATTCCATTTTTGGTCGGATAAAGGTAGCATAAATACTAAGGAGATCAGATGGAGTGAAGTATAACCTACAACGTCTTAAAAAGCCGAGGCACTTGAGTGCTTCTTTTACAACATGAAAAATGTGATCATTCCATCGAACACCACTATGAATTTTCATTCCAAGAACATCAAGAGCTTCTGATTCCTCAATATCTATACCATCCATGTTTACAGATGGAGCAGCATGTCCGGTCATATGTACGTCTGTGCGTGAGCATAGCACATTGGGTCTTTCGTGCATTAAAATTTACCCTATTAGCATGACCCCAATTTGAAATTGTCAGGAGATCGCGATTTAGTGTATCATTCATATTTTGCCTCATTGCCCGGATCTCCGACGGGTTTGGGGTGTTACTGAATGAATACGAATGAACTAAACTGCTGTCATCTGCAAATGAGTTGATAGGGTTGGAAGTTTGACGTAGAATGTCATTAAGAAAAAGGCTATAAGGAAATTTTTGAGGGTTGATGTTGTATTGTTTGTATGTATGTATACTTATTGTTATTTGTAATTTTATTTCTTTGTAATAGTTGTGCACTTTGTTATTAGTTTGTAAATTTTTAGTTTAGTTTAATCTTTATTGTATTTTCTTTAGTTCAGATCTTATATTTTAGTTTTCCCAATAACTGCTTTAAATTAAATGTTTTAAATTAATTTTATATTATTTATGGACATAAGGTTTTAATTATATATATATATATATTATATATATTTTATATATATTATATATAATAAATATATATACATCCATATATGTATTTTCAGTAAAAAAAAATTGTACAAGGAATAATAATTAAAGAATTTGAAGGAAATATAACTCATGACTGCCGTAGAATGAAAATAAAACAAAGAGGAATATTTTTAATTAAATTTGCAAATTGTAAAATCAATATATTAAATATAACTTATACTAATGTTAATATGAAAGTACACGATACTTTTGTCCTACCAAATCTGATCACAAAAATAAAGCTAGATTTACACGATTGATATTTTATTCAAAATTCCTCTTCAAAATGCTTCAAACTTGTGTAAACAGCAAAATTTCTTCAAAATTTATTGATCAAAATTTTTTGAACAAAACTTTTGAAGATTTTATTGATGCCGTGTAAATAAGCATCAAAATCTCATCTGGCAATATTGATAACTACAAATAATTTGACAGCATGTTCATTCTTTTGATTCAATATTTTATGTATGTATGTATATGTGAACACAATGTGATTTCTTTTTAATATTTTAATTTTATTTTTTATATAGAAACAGAATGTGATTTTAAGTTCCCAAATAAATGAATTGAACTTTTTATTTCAAATTATTGGGTTTTTAATTAATTTTTAATAAATATGCTTGTATTGCCATGGAACTTCTCCGCCATCGGACTCTCTACCCTTTGCACCAACGCCGATGTAAACAAAATTGTAGTTCGCGTCCACAAGCGCCATCAAAACAATGCTGTTTTTCTTTTTATAATTGCGCTTCCACAGTGTGCTGGTGCTATAATATCGATGTGTTTTCCATCATTCAAATTCATCCCTTAATACTTTATATAATGCAGCGCAGACTTCAGGCACAATATCGCATCTTAGTATTGGCCTTTTCTATTGATGGGGTGACGAGATTAAACAAATAATCAAAATCGTCTGGTGACATTCGCACAAAGTTTTTGTATAGGTCGGGAACATTCCTTTTCAATCGCTCCCTAAAAGAGACATACATACCATTACCTTCCAAAAGAAAAGGTCAAACCCAATGTTCCTTTTGTTTTCTTTTTTTTTTTCATTATTATCAGCTACTTCTTCCTCCAATATTAAAAATGTTGATGCTATGATGATTGTGTAGTCGTCCATACTTATTAAATGTTTTTTTATAATAATACATTATTTTTTATAATAATAAATTATTGAACAAAAGAAACAAAACAGCTGATCAAGGTCAATATTTTCAATATAAAAAGTTTACCAATAGTGTAAATTAGCTTCAACAAATTTTGATCAAATTTTTATCAAAAGATTTTGAAATATATTGAAAGAATATTTTGATCAAATTTTTGAAACGTGTAAATAGAACATCAAAATAAATTTTCAAAATTTTGATAAGACTTCAAAATACCTTCAATCGTGTAAATCTAGCTTAAGAGAAAATAATGTATCAAACTTTAATTTCAAACTCGAAAATCTATATCTACAGCAACTACAGCATGAGAACAATATTAAAATTCTAGTTCATAAGAATAAAAATAATCATACAATCGATATAAGAGGGGAAGAGTTATGGTAAACAATTATATATATATATAATATAATATAATATATAATGTTTGTAAATTGCTTTCTGTTGTTCTTTTTAAATTTTAAGTTTTCAGGTTTTTTGTCACTTTGTTTCCCATTTGTTCACTGTGTGCTTGCTTGTTGATTACTTGAATATCGCGGATTGTTGATGCTTGCAGACAGATCGTATGTAAACAAAGAATGTACAACTGTATTAAACCATTAAGGACCGCGAGTGAAAAATTATCATATATTAAACATTACAGTGTTGCAAGCGAATTATATCCTATAATGCCCCAAATCTCCTGATTTTCTGTTATACTTAAGACAAACTTTTTTGGTTTGATCTCTAAACTTAAGTATATTTTTGATTAATGTTAATTTTTGAACAATAATTAGCACAGGCCCTTGCTTTTTTGTATATTTATATTAATTGTGCTGGCGACTACAATGCTAAACACACTTTTTGGGGCTCACGTTTAATCAGTCCCAAGGGTCGTGTTTTGTTTGACACAATTTCAAAAATGGGTTTGAATGTAGTTTCAAGTGGTCAGCCAACATATTGGCCAACGGATCGTCAAAAAATTCCTGATGTTATCGACTTTGGGATTATGAAAGGCGTACCCAGCGAAATGACTGAAGTAGAAGCATCTCTGGATTTGTCTTCAGATCACTCGCCTACTATTATCACTATTTACTCACACACAACTACAACAACAACATGTGATTTACCGCTGACACCTGCACGTATTAACTGGCTGAAATACAAAAAATATTTGAGTGCTCATTGCACGGAAAATATGCCATTGAGAACACCTGCTGACATAGAAAATTCTATTAGGTTGTTTGAAGCACATGTTAAACAAGCTGCTCTTAATGCTTCTTCAATTCAACCAAATCAACAAGCGAGATTTAACAATATTTTTTGTGCAGATATAGAAAGGCTATTGACTGAAAAACGGAGAGCTCGACGAGCATGGCAACGTTACAGATCGCCTCAGCTAAAATTAAGGCTTAAGGAGTGTACCAAACAGCTAAGAAAAGTTTTACAATCACAAAAAACAGCTTCGCTGCAAAAATTTCTGCAAGAACTCGATGCAACACCATCAACAGATTATTCGCTGTGGCGTGCAGCCAGAGGACTTAAAAGGCCAGTGATTTGCAAACCACCATTACGAGCCTCCAATGATGACTGGGCAAGAACTGATGCTGAAAAAGGTGATCTATTTGTTAAGCACCTAGAAAAAGTATTTACCCCGAATATTTCTGCTGATATTGTTGAACTGCCACCAGTCGTCTCTTTACCAGAAATACCGATGAGATGTAACATGACGGAGATGAAAATACTATTAGTAGTCTTAACACCAGAAAAGCCCCAGGTGTCGACAAAATAAGCAACAAAATGCTTCAACAACTGCCTTATATTGCAAAAAGAGTTATACTATTCATTTTTAATAGTATTCTACGGCTGCAATACTATCCTGCAGAATCGAAGGTTTCGATGATTATTATGATACCAAAGCCCGGCAAGGATCATACGAAGGTTGAATCCTATCGGCCTATTAGCTTATTGCCCAACATTTTAAAACTATTTGAAAAGCTGTATATGAGCAAGCTGATGCCTATAGTGACTAGAAGTGGATGCATTCCAGATCATCAATTCGGTTTTCGCAGACAACATAGCACTATTGAACAAACTCACAGACTTGTGAACGTACTTAGAGACACCTTTGAAAAAAATAAATTTTGCTCTGCGCTCTTTATAGATGTTTCTCAAGCTTTCGATAAAGTATGGCACGAAGGTCTTATCCACAAATTAACACGCAATCTCCCCGCAAACATCGTCAAGCTTTTAAAAAGCCATCTAAAGGAACGAAAATTTGTAGTTAGGGAAGGCAATTTTTTAAGCCCTCCGCAGTCGATCGAAGCCGGAGTTCCCCAAGGCAGCATCTTCGGTCCCTTACTTTATTTAATTTATGCCCCTGACTTACCGTTAAGCAATAACATTCATACATCAACATTTGCTGATGATACAGCTTTTTTAAGCGTCCATGAAAATCCAGTAGAAACTTCCACCAACTTACAAGGGTATATATCCAAATTGGAAAAATGGCTTAAACAATGGCGTATAAAAGTTAACGAGCAGAAATGTGTACACGTCACTTTTACGTTGCGAAGGGAAACATGCCCGCCTATACAAATCAACACCGAGACTATTCCGCAACATACTGTAGTCAAATATCTAGGCGTTCACCTTGATCGCCGTTTAACATGGAAATCGCATATAGACGCAAAGTTGATGCAAATGAAATTAAAAACTGCCCAAATTAATTGGCTTATGGGAAGAAATTCTATACTGAGCCTAGACTGTAAACTTCTACTATACAACGCGATCCTGAAACCAATATGGTCTTATGGAATCCAGTTATGGGGCACTGCCTCAGCATCGAATGTCGAAAGAATTCAAAGGCGACAGAATAAAATCCTACGCACAATAACAGCAGCCCCCTGGTATATCAGAAACCATCGAATTCATAAAGACCTAGACGTTCCGTTGGTGAAGACAGTATTTTCAAAACACGCGAAAAAATATATAAAAAAAACTTGAGTTGCACCCAAATCCACTTGCGCGCAATATTCTTCATTATAGAGGCCACACCCGGCTGAAAAGAAGGGATACTCTTTTTCTCAGCCGTTCACGAGAGATGTAAAACAACAAAAATTAACCGTTGAAATTAAAAAAATTTGTTTAGCATTGGCTAAACTTATATTTAATATTTTTTAGATTTAAGATTTGAAAAACTTATTGATAATTTAATATAAATAATTAAAGATTCAATAAATAATAAAATTATCAAAAAAAAAAAAAAAAAAATATTAATTGTAATTTTTTTATTAAATTACTACGAACTGTATTATTATTATTTGTTATACATATTTATATTTATACAGGCTAAGGTTCGTTAATGTTTATAATCAGAGAAATATTAGGTAGACATTGTTAACATATTTCGAGCAACAAAGGAAAAATTTAATATTTATATATCCCTTTTGTAGATTTTTCAACAGCACTGGCTGAATAGAACAAACGTTGTTTTCGGTAGAAGCCACTAAACCTCGTCAAATGCTTTCACTACTTGTTAGGTAGCAATAATTAATTAATTGTTTACCATAACTCTTCCCCTCTTATATCGAAATTTACTAACTCGCATTGTGCTTCCTTAAATTGTAAGATATTAGTAATACATTTGTCTTTTAAGGCAACTAAGTTCTTTTCCAAATTATCTTTTATCTTAACGTCAAATATATTATTATCGTCATCAGCTAATATTTCATATTAGCTTATAACTATTTAGGATGTTTAGCAATGGCTCAAAAATTATTCTAGATAGTAAATTAGAGGAGAATTGAGGTATAAATATTCTCAGGATTATATTATTATTCTGAAAATACACCGCGATTCTTATTTTACTATATCTATCAAAGTCTGTAATTAAGTGAAGTTCTTTTTGTATTAATACATCGGTAGAAAATACGCATAATTTGCATGAGAATATAATTCGTCCGATGACCTCTATGTGATTGTTCAGTAGTAGTATGTCATTGTTAATTCTAAGTATGTGTGCTGCATAAAATGTACCTCATCGTCTAACATTTGAATTTTATTTTTAACCTCATTGTCCAAACTCATTTGGACCACATCCTTTTTCTTCCTTTTACTTTGAATATGATAAATCATTATTAATCACGTCACTTTTATATTTATTATCTCTATGAATTTATACTTATCTTTATGAATTTATACTTACCTTTATGAATTTATACTTACCTTTATGAATTTATACTTACCCTTATGAAATTATAATTACCTGTATTTCTATGAATTATCTTTATCTCTTGCATTATCTCTTTACCTACCTATTTTATTTTAAATTATGTAAAGCTGGTCGCACTGACAATTTCCATATATTCCAAATTTTTCAAACTGTCTTAAAACCACATCATCTTTTTTACTTAACATTCCTCAAGTATCATCATGCGAACAACGTCTACAAATATACTTTAATAACTTATATACTATACTTTATAACTTATATATACACACCCCGAGTCAATTGCATATTGTTCAATAAAACAATCATTTTCTTCAACCGAATCATGTTGGATATTTAATTATTTATTACGAAGCAAGCATCAAAAAGGAATCTACCCCCTACTATCGATTGCTCATCCCACGCAACCGATCCTAACCCTACATGTAACTTACTTTACCATAGTAAAGTTACATGCGTAATTTCTTAAGCCTAATTTAAGGAAATTGCGTAAGCACAAACTTGTGACTCATACAAGTCTGTTCATGGTCCTTCGAACCGAATTCTGATTTAGCCGGATCTATCATCCTCCCAGGAGCATAATTTTAAAATTGGTAAAAGTATGTATCCTTATTTAAAATAATATTTTCCTATCATTCCCAGCATCACCTTAATCAAAGCAAGCGGAGTGTTTGTGCTTCTCTTCACTCAAAGTAAACCCATATACTCAATTCACCACTAAAATTTGGTTAAACAACCAGACAAAACTGAGCTGCACATAATCTTTAATCAGGGGCTAATTCTCGCAGTCGTGATCGAAATTGAATTCGAATCGAAATTTATTTCGATCTTCGTTATCAGCCAATAGCCGGGGCGATGTGCACAAATGACTGGTACTGATTTTTTGAGATGTAGATGCAAAATTTTCTTCACTTGTGATAAATCTTTCACTTTTTTTGATCAGAAGCTGTCAACCAAAGCAGCCAGTATTTGTTGTTCGACATGGGAAAGAACTATTTCCTCATACGGTGCACCACCAGTTTTTTTTTCTTGGAATAATTTATTGAAAGAATATTTACTTTTTACGTTTTGCTTTTGATCAGCGTATACTTACATACATATGTATACAGATATATATGTACATATGTATGTAAATAAAAATAAATTATAAAAAAATGTATTAATTTTTCTGTTGTTTGCACATAAAAATGTTGGCCGCATACGATTTACATGTATTCGCACAGTTGCTTAAGCTGACTTAAGCCAGCTTATGCATATTATGGTTGGGCCATTACTGATTTTTTGTTTACGAATGGTTTTTTGCTTACAAACAAAAACTCGCAGGCTTGCGTTTGAACGATTACTCGCTATCGAGTGCCATCATTAGAAATTTCGCTACGACTTATGCTGGGAACACAATTGGGACGAACGCCGCATTTCATCTAGCACGAAGAATTCGTTGGCAAAAGTTCGTTGCGTAAATTCGTCGTGTGGCGCACAACTGGGACGAACAAACAACTGCTGTCATAATAATCCAAAAAATTGTGTGTATTTTTTATTACAAATTTGTTTTTATATACATACAAACATAACAAAGATAATGTTACCGTATAAAGAAAATAATTCCTTTATAAAATTAAACATTAAAAAAAAATTTAAAACAAATCTCATCATTAATAATTATGTATATTTAACTAAAATGCTCTATATCATAAAAAGAAGAACTTATTAAAGTAAAAATTAACATTATTTACTAATATATTTTAAAACTAAAAAAACATGGTAACGCTGTACTGATTTCGTCGTCGTTCGTCGGCGTATGAAATAGAAATAAATCTATCAGAGAATTCGTCACATACGACGAATTTCGTCGACGTCGGTGCTGTGTTCACTTTCATATGAATGCATGTGTTCTATTTTTGACGACGAATATTCGCAACGAAAAATTCGTCGTTCGTCCCAATTATGTTCCCAGCATTACTCGATAGCGTGTCAGAGAATCCCAAAAATTTAAAACACGAACGTTCGAGTAGGATTTCGCTCGTATACGAGTGCGAGAATTAGCCCCCAGTAATAAAAAAAAAGCAAAAGGGTGAACGTGAAAATATAACATCAAAATTAAACACCAAAAAAACAATTAAAGTTTAAATAAAACCCTATTAAAATTAAAATACAATATAAATAAAATTTAAACTAATAATCTATATATGTATATAAAACCGAATGTGTGTCTGTTTATTTGTTTGTTTGTTTGTTCCTTATAGGAGGCCAAACCCTAGGACCGATCTTCCTGAAATTTTCAAAGTATTTAACTGGAACTCTCGGATGAATTATAGGCGACTTTTTTTCAACCACACCCACTTTTACACCCATTTTTTTAAGTTATGTTACTCCTACCACGTAGTTTTTAACAGATTTTATAATCACCCCTATCGTGAATAAGAAGTGAAATTTTTGTTCACGTGAAATTTTAATTCCACTCGAAGGGAAAAATGGTATCGTGAATCTCCCGTGAAAAATTATTCCCGCTATCAGTTCTTAGTGAATGTAAAAAGGGAAGAAGATTAAAAAAATAAAAAATCATTGAACTTTTTGTTCAAAAATATACACGGACATACTTATTTATTTTAAAGAAAACTTCAAAAATCAAAGTTAAATATTCAGTGTTGGAGCTTTAGTTTGGTTGCTCCGTTTGTTTATTGCATTCTAACTTTTATGTGGTAAGAT
The DNA here is from genome assembly GCA_947311025.1 of Lypha dubia. Classification (NCBI taxonomy): domain Eukaryota; kingdom Metazoa; phylum Arthropoda; class Insecta; order Diptera; family Tachinidae; genus Lypha; species Lypha dubia. The sequence goes on along the minus strand of OX371260.1, from coordinate 96,598,063 downwards.
AATTCGGCTACTTATTGGAAAGCCAACAAAACGAAAAATGCCAACAAATTAAAGTTTCACAAATCTGCAGGCAATCGACCTGTTTTTTTGCATTTTGTTGAGGAATACATCAGTTTGTGCCTTATTATCAGAACTTTTTATTAAAATAAACTTTTTCAGCTTTAATATTCGAATTATAAGAAGAAATACATATAATTTCTGTTCTATTCCCCATCAAAAATAAAGTGAAAATATCAATGTGAGAAGTGAAAAAATTCCGAGGGAAATATATATTCACGATAAGGGGAATTTTTTTCAGTGAACATTTTTCACGTTGTTATTCTGGACTGAATAAAATTTGTTCATGCGAGTTGTTCACGATTGCAAATACGTGAAAAGTGAAAGAATTTCACGTGGAAAATTATTCACGATAGGGGTGAATGTAAAGTGAGCATAACTTCGCCATTTGTGGATAAATTTTCAAACTTCTTTCAGCATATGGAAAAGGTGCATTACATTTTTTGGTTTTGAAAATTGTGCGTAGGGGCAGGGTGTCGCAAATGGCCCGCCACAATAATTGTTTATCAAATGACTTCGCCATTTTTGAGCCAATTTTCAAAGTTCTTTTTGCACATGGAAAAGTTCCAGAATATTTTTTTGCTTTTAGAAATTGTTTGTTGGGTCGAACGGGGGGCGGTAGGGCGCACACTGGGGATTTCGCGAAAAAAAGTTAAATTGTCAACATACTCTTTATGCAATATGCAGTGATATTTTGAAGTTTTAGACTAAATAGTACAACCAAATCAAAATTACTCCGATCTGACTGCTAGTTTTTTTTATAGCCGTCTCAAACTCAGTACTTGTATGTTTTACCGAAACAACTTAATTTAAACCTAAGAATTTCAAGACGAATATTATTTTATTATGTGAGCTAACGTTTTTCTTTTTATTTTTTATTTAAAGTAGGATATTTCAATATACTAAAATTGAAAAAATAAACTCTGCAGAGACTTAAGTTTTTTTTTTTTGTTGTTTATTTTTATGAACATATAACAAAAATCCCTTTTTTCTCCAAACATTTGGACCTGCAATTTTACCCATACTTCCCACAGTTCGAAATCACTTCTAATACATTGTCTCATATCTGTTTTTACAGTTTTAATCAATTTCAAGTGCCACCTCTCAATTTGTTGCATTACACAGTATAACATTTTTCATTTTCATTTCACTTGCTTTGATTTCCGAAATGACAGGTCTAGATGAAAACATAATCAAGAGGTTTTCAATAATTCTCGAAGCTATAACAATCACCGAGGTAGTAGATCCAAAAAAATTTGGAGAGAGAAAAGAGTTTGTTATACTGTACGAGTGGTACAATATGCCACCTACACTTCACAAAATTCTGATTCATGGAAAAGATATAATTGAAAAGTTTATTTTTCCTGTAGGCTTACTATCCGAAGAGGCTCAGGAAAGACGTAACAAAGACTATAAAAAATATCGCCTTAGACACTTCAGAAAATGCAGTCGAATTGCCACGAACGAAAATATTATGCACCGAATGATGGTAACATCAGATCCCATGATCTCACATTTGACTCCTTCATTTAGCCAGAAAAAGCATAGTGATATAAGCTACGAAGTTAAGGATCTTTTAGAATAATAAATTAAAAATAGATTTAAAAAAAATGAAGGTCGGTGGGTAACTACATACATAAATACTTACTGATGTGTACACTTAAAACCTAAAAGAAAAGGAAATCAAATATGTCCATTAGTATGTGCATTAGAGTTGTCAACAGAATAAGAATAATTCGATTAATCGATGAAACAGAACGAAACTCTTGTTCGAATAATTTTAAAATGCCGATTTTCGAATAACGAATAAATCGATTAATTAATGTCAATTAATCGAACAAATTTTTTTCAGTTTGAAATGCATATCTACGTAAAAAATTTTTAAACTTGTTATTTTGGATGTTTATAGTTGTTGTCGAACTGCGCATATCTAGTAGTCGTGCTATGTTTTGAATGAAACGTTAAAAAATTTTCAAGAATGAGGTTTTTTCACTCTCAGGTGAATAAGTTAGATATACACTAAAGCCAAAAGTTGAGCTCGGCTTGGAAGTATTTTACCAAGAACAAAAATGAAAAAAATAAAACACAAAAATATACAAAATCGTTGGATCAACAACAAAAAAATATTTATAATTCTTTTGCAACAGATTCACGAAAACGTATTAAAATAAGAATAAATGAGAGACGTATAAAATTTTTAAATACGTTAATAATATTTTTTAAATTCTGGAAATTTTCCGAGCAATGAAAGTTTTTTAAAATATTCTTCAAAAAGTGAAACTATTATTTTATGTTGAAAGTAACCACAATAATTTCAATGAAAGTAATGATATAGAAGATGTTACTAGTAATGAAAATAACAATATTTTATGCGAATTAAATAATTATATTTTTATATTATTATTATTACGAATAAACATAACTATTATTTGAACTTATATTGATTTACATACATATGAAAAGTAATATTATCAGGCTCAAGTTCAGTTTTATTGAATTAATGAAAATTCAAAATTACTAAGAGTTTTTTTGTGTTGGAAAATATTATTATTTATATCCAATCAGTTTTTAGCAGAACGTATCAGTACTGATTTCAAGGCCGCTACACCTCTCATCAGCGTTCAATTGTCCATCTTTACAATTTTCGTAAAGTGGATACTAATTGAGAAGAATATCAACTATTTAACCAGTTTTCAACAGAAATAGAATATGAGAATTAATTTTTAATTCAATTGTTATTCTACAATGAAACAGTGCTGGTTAGTACGAAATTCCCTCATTACTGTTTGGAACTAATAATCAACACAAACTCATAGTCCGTTATCATCAAAGTATTCTACTTTGTATTCTAACGTTTTTGTTGTTTTTACTCTATATTAGGGAAATTCACATATTACTGTGACCCCTGTTATTAGGGTATTTATAGCTCGTGCCCAAGCGGAAATTATATTTTTATATTATTATTATTACGAATAAACGTAACTATTATTTGAACTTATATTGATTTACATACATATGAAAAGTAATATTATCAGGCTCAAGTTCAGTTTTATTGAATTAATGAAAATTCAAAATTACTAAGAGTTTTTTTGTGTTGGAAAATATTATTATTTATATCAAATCAGTTTTTAGCAGAACGTATCAGTACTGATTTCAAGGCCGCTACACCTCTCATCAGCGTTCAATTGTCCATCTTTACAATTTTCGTAAAGTGGATACTAATTGAGAAGAATATCAACTATTTAACCAGTTTTCAACAGAAATAGAATATGAGAATTAATTTTCAATTCAATTTTTATTCTACAATGAAACAGTGCTGGTTAGTACGAAATTCCCTCATTACTGTTTGGAACTAATAATCAACACAAACTCATAGTCCGTTATCATCAAAGTATTCTACTTTGTATTCTAACGTTTTTGTTGTTTTTACTCTATATTAGGGAAATTCACATATTACTGTGACCCCTGTTATTAAGGTATTTATAGCTCGTGCCCAAGCGGAAATTATATTTTTATATTATTATTATTACGAATAAACGTAACTATTATTTGAACTTATATTGATTTACATACATATGAAAAGTAATATTATCAGGCTCAAGTTCAGTTTTATTGAATTAATGAAAATTCAAAATTACTAAGAGTTTTTTTGTGTTGGAAAATATTATTATTTATATCCAATCAGTTTTTAGCAGAACGTATCAGTACTGATTTCAAGGCCGGTACACCTCTCATCAGCGTTCAATTGTCCATCTTTACAATTTTCGTAAAGTGGACACTAATTGAGAAGAGTATTAAAAATTCATTATATAAAAAAGACTTCAGCGTATGGTATATTTGGAAAAATCTAAAAAAAGAACATAAAAATTAAATAAACTATTTTAAATTTTGAAAACTTTTTGGACTACCCACGTATTTTTGTTTGTACGTGCCTTGTATACATACAAATGTATGTACAGACAATACCTTTTTTCAAATATGCAAAACCGATTTATGTAAATAATTCTATATACATATGTTTATGATTTAATTTTATGTTTGATAGGTATTTTCAATTCTTTAAATTTTTAATTTTATACATACATACATGTGGATGTATATATGTACATATTCTTATGTTCAGTATACTAAGGGCCTGTTTCACACTGTCGAAAAGTCGATGTCGTTCTCTTATTTATATTGAAAACAAAAACAAAATATTTAAATTTGTTTTTGTTTTTAATATAAATAAGAGAACGACATCGACTTGTCGACAGTGTGAAACAGGCCCTAAGTATTTTCACTTCCTTAAATGGCTTGTTAGGTATAATTTTTACAGTTTGGGTAAGTATTTATTTGACTTCTTTAAACGTCTTTTAATTTGATATTCTTAATTTCAGGTTGGTAAGTATATTTATAATTGATTTTTTGTTCATTTTTCGCTTTAAAAAATTTTCACGCAACCCTCAAGCACTTTCTGAACTACCCACGTACATATGGCTATTAGCCTTGCATACATATGTATACACACATTACCTCTTTTTTTAAGTATATACAAAACCGGTTTCAGTTTTACTGTGTTATGTATCTGAAATTCCTTTTTGTTGGTTTATTCTAGGGATGCAACCGATACCGATACCGATATATCGGCGATACTTCTGGTTTTCCGATATATCGATATCGGCGATATTTTACTGTCGATACGCCGATACTTCTTATATTTTTCTTTAGAGTTTTTTGAACAAAATATTCAATTTTAAACTCTTTTTTTTTTGCATGACAACTATGATAAATAACATATTAAAAGCAGAAGCTTTGCACCATAGTAATGAAAAGTTCTCTCAATGCTAAATCTTGTATGTGTTTGTATGTTTTAAGATTTTTTTCAAGGTGCATTAATATACATATGTAAGTGGTGGTAATTCTACAACAATTACAACTTAAAATAATAACTGACATCTCAGCCCCTATGTCAACATGTACAAATTTTGACTAACGAACCTCTAATTTGCGCAAAAAAAGAATAAAAACTGTGCTTATAATATCACCACTTTGAATCAACAAGCAAGCACACAGTGAACAAAGTGGGAAACAAAGTGACAAAAAACCTGAAAACAGAAAATTTAAAAAGAACAACAAAAAACGAATCAAACGAATCGAGACCTTAACTAATTGTGCTTTTGAGGATTGGGATGATGTTGAAGAGCAGTTTCAGAATTCGGAAGATCAATGTTCACTTGCAAGTGCTGCTCACGAAAATAGTACTCCTGCAAAGCGTAGAAAAGTGCAAGAAGTAAATGAAATCGACAGTAAGCGTTCAGAAGCTTACGAAAAACTTGGCCAATTACTATCTCAGAAAAGATCACAATGAAAAGAAGACATAAGTTGGCAGAAGATCTATGGAGAGTATGTTGGGCATCAGCTTTCGGCAATTTCCGATTCAAATGCTCGCAGGTGAGTTTGAAATGCATAGTACTCAAATAATATTTCATACGAACTTATATTTTCAGACTGAGAACTCAAATTAATAATGTCATCGACTCATTTGAAGCACAGCGAAACAATTAATTTTGTTTTAAATTGCTTTATTTTTTTTTTAATTTTATATGTGAACAGAATGTGATTTTAAGTTGCCAAATAAATGAATTGGTTTTTAATAAATTTTTAATAACTATGCTTGTATAGCCATGGAACTTCTCCTTCATTTAAAAAATATTCCGTGAATTCTTGTCGAATGAGCTTGGACGTTTCGCTTTGACGACCTTGATTGCACAATGGTTCTATCGAAGACAAAATATTCTCTGTCCGCACTTCTTCACGCCATCGTCCATCCGTTATAGATCCATCCGCATTCACTTGGTCGTAGTCTCTTGTTTGTGTATAGACACCACACTTGTGTTTGTTCAAAAAAATTGTGTAATGCACATATTGCGAGAACAACTTAGACAACATTTGGTGGGGAAAGTTCCATTGTTTTTCTGACAACGCGAAATCGGGCTGATATTAATCCAAACACGTTTTCCGAAATACGCCTAAATCTGGACTACCTGTAATTGAAAATTCCATACCCGCCCGGTACTTCGTTACCTGTAATTTTTAAATTAAAAAATTATAACATATTTTTCATGTATTTAGATCGAGTACTTCTGAGGCCATGCATAAAAATATCCCTTTTTGGGCCGTATTATCCCCTTTTTAGCTCCTTAAAGCGCGAATTTCTAAGAATTCCTATTTTGGTTCGAATCTGCCTCCCAAAAGGACCATTCTAAATTTCATATTCCTGGGACCAATTTTAAAAATATTCCGTTTTGCGACGCTTTTACCCCTTTTTACCCCTTAAAGTGTGAATTTCTAAAAAATTATATTTTGGTTCGAGTCTACGTCCTGAAAGGAACCTAAATTCCAAATTTGATATTCCTGGGACCTTTTTTAAAGATTTTTTAAAAATGTAATTTTTCGGCCGTTTTTACCCCCTAAAAACTCGAATTTCCAAAAATCCCGTCTTACTGGATCTACACTCTGTAAAAGGAACTTACAAGCCAAATTTCAAGTTTCTAGGCTCAGCGGCTTGGGCTGGGCGATGATGAATGAGTCAGTGAGTCAGTCACTGACGCAACTATTTCATATATATAGATATTAGGTTTTACCTTTAAAAATTCATCTTTTAATACTTTATATAATGCAGCGCAGACTTCAGGCACAATATTGCATATCGATGATCTTGATCTTTTAAACAAGAACATCAGACTTGCGTAACTGTCCCCAGTCGCTAAAAATTTCAAAGTAATTTCCAGGTGTTCTCCGGGGCATATAGATTCCCGCATATTAGTATTGGCCTTTTCTCTTGATGGGGTGACGAGATTAAGCAAATAATCAAAATCGTCTGGTGACATTCGCGCAAAATTTTTGTATAGGTCGGGATCATTCCTTTTCAATCGCTCCCTGAAAGATACATACGTAGCATTACCTTCCAAAGGAAAAGGTCGAACCCAATATTCCTTTTGTTTTCTTCTTTTTTTTTTCGTTATTATCAGCTACTTCTTCCTCCAATATTAAAAATTTTGATAATATGATGATTGTGTCGTCGTCCAATCTTATTAATTTCTTTTTTTTATAATAATAAATTATTTCACAAAAGAAGTAAAGCATCTGATCAAAGTCAATATTTTCAATATAAAAAGTTTACCAATAGCGTAAATTAGCTTCAACAAATTTTTATCAAACGATTTTGAAATACATATATTGAAAGAATATGTTGATAAAATTTTGAAACGTGTAAATAGAACATCAAAATAAATTTTCAAAATTTTGATAAGACTTCAAAATACCTTCAATCGTGTAAATCTAGCTTATATATCGTAAAAACAGAAAAATCCGTTTCTAAAAGTTAGCTATATGAAGAAATATCTGGCGAATTTTCAAAACTTGACACAAGTACAGCGAATATAAGTATTTAAATGTTGATTATTTTACATTTTGAAAACGTATAACTGTTGTAATATGAGAGAAAACACATTATTATAAAAATATAAATTATGAACTAATGCATAAAATGGCATAAACATATTTCAAAGGTGAGACGGGCATATTTTATATAAATGTGGGCTACCCTAATGTAATACATACATACATATGTATGTGTATAAAAAACAACATTTAGCAGTATTTGATATTTCAGCTTTATTTGAATAAAGTGTTACAAAAAGTGCATGTAATGACCAATAGAATTGCTCATCCTGATTTAATGAAATAAGGGAGGAGCTTAACTTACCCCTAAGATAACATGGATGTGTTGTCAGGCATATGTATGTATGTTGGTATTTATGATATTCATACATATGTACGTGTGTTTTATATATCTGTGGTCACAAGCAATAACCACCTAAATCGACATAAAGAAGAATTGATTTATATATGCTGCCGTATTCTGTGCACAGAGCTGTTTGTTTACGTGAAATACCTAAGTACCTTCCTAAGATTCTTTTTTAAAAAGTTATTAATAAGAATCATATTGGCTTAAGTCTTGAGGAACTCTATTAGATTTGCAGTAAACACCAATATAAACGTACTTAAGAAAACGTTCAATAAGATGTACGAGTGATTATATTATTTTGTTTAAGAATTTTATAATTCCTTTAGTTGGTATTGCATATTTTTCAGGAAAGGAAAACCCAAACTAAAGATAAGCGATTGCTGCAAATTGATAACTTTTAATATCAATCGAATAACAATAATAATGAATATCGAAACACTTTTTTTCAGCATTAATCGTTAAATATTTCTCTAATATATATGTATATAAAAATTTCGTTTTAATATTTTTACCTTAGTATTGCCTGCGTCATAATCTTTGATTCTGCATTAAATTTTTTTAAATGCATATTTTTAGTTTTCCATAAATGAAAAGTGAACATATTTTTAGACTTAAGCGATTATTGCTTGTGACCACTGGTATACATAACACAGATAAACATAGTAGTTATTTAAGTATTTTTAAACTACTTATATACTAGTGAAGTTACGAATACTCGTGTTCGATTATTCGTCTATTTCAAGATATTCGTAATCACCAAATTCAAGCGAATACTCCTGGAATATTTTCCATATAGTTACTTAACAAAGTTTTGAAAAGTACCAAACATTTTTAATAATTTTTAATGCTTTTTATATAAAGAAACTAGGGAGATTGATTATTCGACTTTTTCCGAAAACCGGGTTTTAAAATACATAGTTCGAATAGTTGCATATTAAAAAAACCGGTTTTCAGCTAACAATTTTAAAAAAACCGATTAACCGATTATTACATTAAAATATATAAAAGATTTGTTAAAAAAATAAAGTTTATTTATATAAAATAAAGGAATTCACAACAGTAACTAAATAAAAAATTACCTAAGTTCACATTTCATAAGTACATAAGTTCATACTTATATTATTATACTTATACATAGTATTTATTATATATATATATATATATGTATATATATACCCTACAAAAAATGAGTGTACTCTATACATGCGTGTATGGACTACTCCACAATGGAGTATGAGTACTCCAAATGTAGCCAAAGTGTATGAAAAAAAACATGGTCCAATTTACATTGCGATGTCCTAGGGCTGGACCACGTAAACCAAAAACTGCTCCATGTTACTATCCAAGGGGTACCCACAGGGACTAGTTTCGAAACTACTCTATTTTGCTATTCCATGGAGTACCCGGTAAATATGTTTACATACATACATATGTATGTATCTCTGTCACTAATATAATTGAATGATATTTTAAGTATCTACAAATGTGTGAATTCAGCCCTTCCATTACATTTATATAAAAATACAAAATAAAATTCAGAAATTGCAAAAACACGAGCTAACTTGTGTTTCTTTCAGCTTCCATGAATTTGTTTTAATTTTAACAGGGGAGCTGCCACATTTTCAATAAAACTCCAAACATTTTTAGTGTTGCCAAATGGTATTTAACTACAAATGTGTGTACAAATAAAATGGTCCACGGCCGCATTACATAGGAGTAGTCCAAAAACTACTCCTTTTATATAAAATGGACCATGTATTCCAATAATTTTTGTAGGGTATTCTGCCGCCAAAATTTTTTGTGTTCTTGAAATCAAATTGTTTTGAAATTGCGTGCAGCCTACGTCACAGCTTTCAATTTTTGTGAATTTTGACAAGCAGTTTGTGTAAATTTCTTGAAAGAAAATTAAATAAAAACTTAAACGTGTGACTGCAGTGTAAAACAAAAAATTAATTATGAAAAGTAATATTATCAGGCTCAAGTTCAGTTTTATTGAATTAATGAAAATTCAAAATTACTAAGAGTGAACTTGAGCCTGATAATATTACTTTTCATATGTAAATCAATATAAGTTCAAATAATAATTACGATTATTCGTAATAATAATAATATAAAAAAAAATATTAATTCCGCTTGGGCACGAGCTATAAATACCCTAATAACAGGGGTCACAGTAATATGTGAATTTCCCTAATATAGAGTAAAAACAACAAGAACGTTAAAATACAAAGTAGAATACTTTGATGATAACGGACTATGAGTTTGTGTTGATTAAAATCAATTCTTAAAATTTTTTTTTATTTTTTATTTTTGTACTGCCCATAGCAAATATTATATTAAATATTGAAATTATTTAGTTTTTTTTTCAACATGTGACATTTGACTTCATGATACGCTTTTTTATTTTCTTTTCATTTACTTTTATTTATTCCTTATGTATTCTTCTATGAAATAAGTATGTTTGGTTGATATCTGCATGAGATTTGTAGTCATTTGCAAAATAGTTAATTTACAATTATTGTTTTTTATCAACCGATTATTTTATTTACTACAGGGTATATACATATGTGTGTATGTATGTATTTACATATATTTAGATACACATATATAATTTTGATTATTTAATTAATACATTTGAAGTGTACTATTAACCAGCCATCATAAATAATGCTTATTTATCTAATTTCAAAAATAAAATATAAACGAGAAATGCCAAAAGAATGAACTATAGTAAAAAAACCTTAAAAATACGATTTTATAGTTAATCGAACCAAAAAGTAATTATTAATATAAAGCCCCAGAAAAAAAATTATTCACCCTTATAGCTTTTTTCCACTACGCAACATCTAATGTGCCCTGGAGAGGATCAAACAACACATCAACGTTCTAAGTGTGTGCGTGCAGTCGTGCTTTTTCGGGTACACGTATACGTTGTCGGCTCTGATTGATGAAAATCAAAATCTTTTGATATATTATTTTCACGTATAATTATTTTGGTAGTCTCCAATTGTGATTGAGGGTAACAAATGTCAGTTGTTTTGTAATCGAAGTAGAAGGGTGGCAGCACAGGTACACTTGTCAATTTTATGCTTTGGTTGTTTTGTGTATAAAAAGTGTCAAACGTATGTATTTTTTTTTTTTTTTTTTTGGACAGACATTGGGGCTAATTCTTCATTCCGTTCCGCAAGTGCGGAAACGTTTTTTCGTGCGGAAACAAAATTTGAAATTATTCATTTCGTTGCTGCGGTATCTTTTCGTTCTTGCGGTATCGTCTGTGTCATCGCGGTATTGCCATATTATTGGTTCCGCAATGTAGATATTTTTCTTTATTTTACTTACGCTAACATTTTATGACGAAAAGCTAACGGAAAGAACAAAAATGTAAGAAAAAGTATTAAATTTCGCACAAAGAAAAAGTATTTTAATTTGTTTTATTTAATTTTATATTTATAGGAATATAATATTACATTTATTCGAGCAAATACTCAAGAATTTATGTTTAAAAAAAAAATAAATAAAATTTTTTAGTGCAAATGGAATCATTGGCCAATGTAATATGAAAGAAAATAACGACTTTGCCAGTGGCTTTTGCCAACGTGCTCCAAAAGAAATAAAAAAAAATTTTCTCTATCATTCATCTTAACACATCTTCAGACTTATAGCGCAAAGCTTTTCTTTCTAACCGCATATCAGAGCAACCAAAAATAAATATTGTGTCCATATTTTCAAAATATATTTTACTTTTTAAATTTTTTTCACTATTAAAACAATGTCTGCGAGTTCAAAATATTTGTATTTGTGACAATATTGCCAATACAAATTAGTTAATACAGAGATGTTAAATCTACTCTGCGGAAAGCTTATATCGCAGGAATGAATAATTATAATTTGCATATCGGTTAATATTTCTTTCCGTTAAATTTTTTTTTGTGCGGAACCAATAATACCACTCATTATCTTATTTTTTATTTATTGTCTTTATCCTGCCACCTATGTACTTATTAAACAATACTGATGAATAAATACGGTGATCATCCATCCTTTTTTAAAAATTACAGTCCTGGTTTTTGACACATTGTCCTCTTAAATTTAATGAAAATAAATTGTCATTTTTTAACTGAATTGTCCTTTTTGTCCTTTCTTTTTGATTGCTAATGTTCTTCTTCAGTTTCCAAAATTAAAAGTTTTATTTTCTTAAATTACCGAAATTTTAAACTCAATACAATATAAATATATAACCACCCAAGACAGGAATTGCCTGGCAACACTGAAAAGTGTATGTTCAATTTATAAAATTTTCTGTCGGCTTTCAAATGGACTGTTGCTTCTATTTAGCGCAATGTAACCTTATTTAAAACAACTTTTAATAGCATTTAGTTTAATACTTTATTAAAATTCACCGGAATAACGGCACAGAATATAAACTTGAAAAGCTTTAAAATTATTTGTTTTTGACTGAACACTTTGTCCTTTTTTAATAGACTGCTATTTATAAAAGTTTGTACTTTAATATATACGTACATATGTATAATTATATATTACTAATATCGAACTACGTGTCTTTAAGCTGTGGACCGTTATCAATTTCATATGTATTTAGTTAGATATGTATGTATGTACTTCTTATTTTGAGGAATTCAGTGTATATACGAGTACGTACATATGTACATATGTTTATAATATAAATATGTGTTATGATGAGTTAAATTCGTTTAAGAATAAGATAATAATAAAATAGACAGTAAAACAGAGCTTTAAAGTAATGAAATTATTAAGTGTCTGCGGCAACAGTTCCCTCCTTCGTAAACGAGTTCGATGAATGCAGTTTACTGTCAGAGCCGCCACATACGTCTAACACTGCTAATTTGGCAACTGGTCTTTGTAGAACTCCGTTTTTGGTCTTTATTGTTACTTTTCGCACCTGACCGTCTTTTGCTACCACCGAGTCTATTACCACTCCTTTAGGCCAAATATTTTTTGGTAAGTCTGAATCTACGATGATAACTACATCTCTAATTTTAATAGGAGGCTGTTTTGAGAACCATTTGCTCCTGCGTGAGATGATGGGTATATATTCTTTCAACCATCTGCTCCAAACTTGGTCGGAAAATGCCTGAGTCTTGTACCATCGCTGGCGTAGGTCTGCGTTTTCATTTGTAATTGGTTTGTAGCTGTTTGATGAGCCGATCAATAGGTGGTTGGGAGTAATTGCCTCGTCGTCACTACATTCAAGAGACACAAAAGTAAGCGGTCGGCAATTTATTATGTATTCTACCTCACAAAGTGCGCTTTTAAGACTCTCGTCGCTAAACGACATGTTAGGACTAATTTTATAAATAACATTTTTTATTGACCTTACCAGTCTTTCCCTGGCTCCTCCCATATGAGGCGCACCTGGTGGATTAAATTTCCATTTTATTTGTTCAAAATTCGATTGACTCGACATAGATCAATGTTTGTGGATTGGCAGCATAATATATTTTCCGAAGCTTTGAAATTTGTACCGTTGTCGGAATATATTTCCCTCGGAATTCCGCGTCTAGAGATGAAATGTCTGATTGACATGATGCATGAGCTTGTGTCCAAGCTATAAGCAACTTCAATGTGCACCGCACGAATTGTCAAGCAGGTGAATATTACACCCCACGTCATCTCTCGCCTTCTGCCGACTGCTACATACAGAGGGCCAAAATAATCGATGCCTACAAAGGTAAACGGACGTTCGAATACGCCAAGTATAGCTGCGGGAAGTACTGCCATTTGAGGAATTTTCGGGGTAGCGTAGTAATTTTTGCACCATTGACATAATCTACGTACCTTTCGGAACAAAACTCGTAGTCGAGCTATATAGTACATACTTCTTATTTCGTTTAATGCTGTTTCATGCGACTGATGGAGAAACTTTTCATGGAAGTGAGTATCAATAAAAAGGTAACCATGTGATTTTCGGGTAAAACAATAACGCCGTCATGGTTATTCAAGAACTCAATTCGTCCCCTGCATCTAATGATATCATTCATGTCTAAATAGACGTTAAGGGTAAATAACTTACTACCTTTTTCAATGGGCTTACCGTATCTCAGGTTTGATAGCTCGTGGCTGTATTCATTTTGTTGTGCATATTTCATCAGAAATATTTTAAGTGTTTTAATCATACTGAAATAAACTACGAGACTTCTACTGTTATCTTTTTGCTTCACCCTTTCTTTCAGTATCTTTATATATAAAATAAATGTAGCAACTGCCCGATATAATCGCTTCCAGCTTGAAAAGTATCCGATGTTTAAATTTAAATAAGTTTCTTTCTTGATTATTAACGCACCACGTTTAATTTCGTTTTCGTTAAGTTCACCAAAATCGTCGCAATGAGGCCATTCATTTTGCTCGGCACGTAAGAATTCTGGCCCATTGAACCACAAATTAGTGTTAAGGAGTGGTTGTACTTTTGTCGCAAGATCAGCTGCATTTTGCTTTGAAGGTACCCATTTCCATAGTGTTATCAAGGATCTCTCCAACCCGATGCATCACAAATTGCTGGAAATTTTTGGGATCCATTTGAAGTCATTTTAGAATGGTTTTTGCATCACTCCACCAGAAATAAGAGTTGATTTTTAATCTTTTTACTGCTGCTACAATTTTAGCCAGTTTTTTACCCAGTAAGGCGGCTTGCAACTCGAGCCTCGGCACTGAAAGTGGCTTTAGTGGTGCTACTTTGTTTTTGGCAGCAACTAGACTGACGACTATTCTATTACAATTCTTTATGCGTAGATAGCATACGGCTGCGTAGGCTTTTTCGCAGGCATCCACAAAGGTATGCAGTTGTACATCTTCAGCATTAGCCATCTCTTGTGAGTATCAACGGGCAATTCTGGTGGAAGTTATTAGCGGAATTGTAGCTTTCCAGTTACACCACCTTTTGTACAATACTTCGGTTAGCGGTTGGTCCCAAGATATACCGGAGCGCCATATTTCTTGGAGAAGTATTTTTAGCCCTATAACATAACACGATACAAACCCTAGAGGATCAAATACTGACATCAGGACTTGAAGAGTTTCACGCTTCGTGGGTATTATTGGCACGTTCAGAACATCTCGACGTAGTCTTGCGAATCTACAAGTGTATTTAAATTCATCATTATTAGGGTCCCAATACAAACCTAGTATTTTGGTAGTAGTCCCCCACTCGATTGATGTCTGCTCATATGAAGAACTATTCTGAAGTTGACTTAAAACCTTTTGCGAATTAGACGACCAATTGTGCATTTCAAAACCCGCTTTAGCATGTATTGCTCTAACAAGCTCAGCTAGCTCTGTTGCTTGTTCCTCATCCGGTGCGCTGTCGATAAAGTCGTCATCATAATGATTCTTGTGTATAGCCTCAACTGCACGTCGATAAACATCTTTAAATTGTTCGGCATTTTTATCGCGAATAAAATGGGCAATACATGGGGCACAGGATATGCCGAAGGTTAAGGCTTGCATGACGAAAACACTAGGGTTGTTCGGCTTGTCATATTTTTCATACCACAAAAAACGTTGGGCATGCATATCTGCTTGTTTTATGTTAATCCTATGAAACATCTCTGTGATATCGCCGCATATGGCTATTTTTCCCACTCGGAATTTCAGCAAAATTTCGAGAAGCGAGTTTAATAAATCTGGACCAGGTATTAAGTAGTCATTTAATGATACTCCTTTAGACTTAGCTGCTGCGTCCCACACAAGTCTAATTTTGTTTGGCTTGTTTGGATTTTTGACTACGAATTTAGGCAAATACCATATTTTGTCGTGGTGTACCTCCAACTCTGTTGATGTTAGTTTCTTTGCATAGCCTTTTGACACAAGATTATCAATTTGTCTCTGAATTGTTGATTTTAAATCGGGTGTTTTCTTGAATTTATTTTCTAGACATCTTAAACGATTTAAAGCCTGTTTGTAACTTTCTGCAAGTTTAATATTTTGATTACGCCATAACAGTCCAGCCTCATAACGATTGTTGCCGACCTTTTTTCATGTTTGATGTAATATTTCTAAAGCTTTATTATCATCATCTGAGTACAATTGTGTTGACTAGACTGTTTCGAGACTAAAATAATTTCTTACGATATCATGTAGTTCGTTGTATCTATATTGACAATCGCATGTATGATAATTAAATCCAAATTCGGTAACTTTGTTAGGGTTACACCCTTGCAGCGCCCAACCAAGGCGCGTTGTCGTTGCAATAGGTTGGTCCCATGAACCTTCTTTTATTTTTAATGGTATTGCTAATTTCCAGTTATTTGCTCCTATCAGTAATGTTGGAGTAGCGTTTTGATATGACTGTATTGGTAGATTTGCAAGATATTTGTATTTATTGGTAATTTCCGCAGCGTCTATTGTTTGAGTTGTTAAAGATGTCTTCACTGAGTCATTTTCCATACGCGTAGTTTCGCCGGTCCACCTTAAGCATAGGGGATCAACATTACCTTGTAAGCCGAGTTCATCGAAAATACTATTTTCCATTAATGTTACAGCGGAACCCTCGTCAAGGAATGCAAACACCCTTTTGATTTTATTCAAAGCATGAATATTTACGGGGATTATTCTGAAAATTTGTTGTGACTCATCTGCACTACTACAGTGTGCATTTACCACTGTGTTCGAATTTGTATATTGTTCGTTGCTTGCAGAATGTCTAACGATGTTTGTTGTTTTATGCAGTAAAGGATTATGTTTGTATTGACATCCTTCTACTCCGCACTTTCTGTTCGAAGTGCATTTTCGTTTGTGAATGCCCAGACATTGGCGACACATATTTTTAGATTTGACGCAATTCCACTTTTCGTTAAGAGACATATTTCTAAAGACTTCACATTGTGCTACTTTGTGTCCGGTGCTATTGCAAACTGTACATGTGCTACTTACCGCTTGTTTAAATGATTAGTCTCCGCAATACTTTCGTCACGACAATGAGTATTTACTGCCGCGCTAGGCTTGAAAAATAATGGCGAAACGGTACTAGCGGCTTCTGCGATATTGTACAACCAGTCTTCACAACAGGTACCAGCCCATCTTTGTGGCTCATAGCCCAATTTAATTTCTGATGATTTGGGAGCTTGTCTACTAATTCCTTAACTAAAAGTGGATTATTGAGGTGAGACTGCAACTGACACCCTTCCATTGTACCACAGGTATTACGTACGCACATGGCATATTCGATTAATACATCTAATCTATCTTTTAAAGGAGGAAAGTTTTTGGCTTTTAGTATCATGCGCTCCAGTATGAGTTCCGGTCTTCCGAAACACATCTTTAACGTTTGTAATACTTCCGGAACCATTTGTGGCAAAAATAACTTATTTTTAACCATGTCACGGGCTTTTCCTTTCAGACATGCTTGAAGTCTTAGTAAATTTTCGGCGTTAGTATATCCTGCAACAGCTGTGCTATTTTCAAAAGTACTGTAAAAAAGTGGCCATTCTTCGGGGTCACCATTGAATGTTGGCAGTTGTTTCGGGATAGCCTGTCTTGCTGCCAATTGCGCAGGGGTCGGTTCCATGTAAGGTGCCTGGACCGGTAAATACGTATTAAATGCTTGAGTGTGTGGCACTGATTCACTGGCTTCCGATAATAATTTATATTTTGATTCTAAATGCTCTCGTTTAAGCCGCATTTCTTCATCGAGTCTTTGCAATTCTAGACCATGTTGTCTCGCAATATGGTCGTAGTATTGAGCATTTGCTATCGACGTATAAATTGTTTCATTAAACGATTGGCCGGGTTGCGAAAAATATTGGGATTGTTGTAAGTAGTTTGTTTTATAGTTTTGCTGGAAGTGTGCTGAATTTGTTGATTGTGATGGGTAACAGCATTCCCTTGTTGTAAATGGTGTGTGTGACATAATTGAGGCGGTGTAAATTGAAGATGGCAATGCCGTAACTCCTGATAAAGTGGTTTTGTTAGCTGCTGCTGTAGGCAATTGTGTAGAAACTATAATAGCTTCTGCATTCCTTGTAGCATGCGCTGGTTGAGTAACACCTGTAATTAGTTTAGGCAATGCTCCACCAATGTGTTGTTTACTTTGTAGTACGTTTAGCGAAGACGGTGCTGTTACTTTGCTACTAGCGGTGGGTGTAGAAGAATGGTGTGCTATTGATAATACGTGCTTGCAGTTATCGCAGCTCCAGCTTACATCTGCCACATTGCTGTCAACTCCCTCACATCCGAAATGGAACCATTGATCGCAGCTGTCGCACTGTACCATATTGTCAGTGTCTTTTTCTAGACAGTTTTTGCAATTATGATCTTTTTCACTTTGTGTATTAGTCATAATTCGATTACTTTGAATAGCATAAATAATTTTAAAGAATTGTTGCTTCTATTTAGCGCAATGTAACCTTATTTAAAACAACTTTTAATAGCATTTAGTTTAATACTTTATTAAAATTCACCGGAATAACGGCACAGAAAAAGCTGTAAAATTATTTGTTTTTGACTGAACACTTTGTCGTTTTTTAATAACTAGACTGCTACATATTTACAAAAGTTTGTATTTTAATATATACGTACATATGTATAATTATATATTACTAATATCGAACTACGTGTCTTTAAGCTGTGGACCGTTATCCCTTTCATATGTATTTAGTTAGATATGTATGTATGTACTTCTTATTTTAAGGAATTCAGTGTATATACGAGTACGTACATATGTACATATGTTTATAATATAAATATGTGTTATGATGAGTTAAATTCATTTAGGAATAAGATAATAATAAAATAGAGAGTAAAACAGAGCTTTAAAGTAATGAAATTATTAAGTGTCTGCGGCAACATGGACTGTGCAGAATTTAAATTGCTTTTATCAAATAAGAATGATATAATAAAAAAAAAATACATTCTTCAGAAAAATATCAAAAATAGAAAATCCTTAAGCTATTGTTTTTAGTTATTTTAATTTATTGAATTTTGTTATTTTTGAATTATTGACTAAATTTAATTTCTTTGTTAATTTTGATTAATTAATTAATTTTATGTTTTGACGATTATGATTGACGATTTTATTTGTACGTCTCCCTTTAAACAACAAAAACACGACATTCACATATTTGCAGTGATTGACAATTTTTTTTGTGTAGTTCAAAAAGTGTATAATTAAATAAAATGTAAGTACAAAATGCTATAAATTTATTTAGTAATAAATTTTGTCGTTTTATTTTTGTATTTAAAGCTTTATTTAATTTATAGAAAATGAAAATTTTGCCTCCGCAGTATTCCTCACACTGGAATATTTTGGGCACAAATTCCATTTGATTATAATCTGGCTCTTTACTTCTTTTCCGCATTTAACTGACGAGTTTATTTAATTTTGGTTACCACAATGTTTAGCTTTTATATATTTATCACTATTTTTTCAAAAAATTTTACTTTTCATAGTTTACCAATTACATTGTTTACAAAATGACTTAATTTTTCTGTTTCAATTTCATACGTTTCATATAAAAGCAGCTGGCTTAAACATACTGTTCTCTTCATATATTTCTTTCGATTAGGTTTTTTTCAAGAATAGCAATTTTCGATTCGAGCGTAACTGAATGCGGGAACGTAATCGAAACGCAGAATAAGGGTGATTATGTTTCTGGAAGCAGAAATGCAGTCTGGCAGCGCAGAAAGATCGCTCAACTTAATTTTAACACGTTCAAGTTAGTCGGTTATTTACACATAGTTCACACGAATAATAAAGTAAACAGCGAATGGAAGATAAAATTTAGTTTAAATGCTCTCTGCCTCTTTATCTCTTATTTATTTATACTTGTACATTTACCTACACAGAAAAAAGTAGAAAATGTGCAAAAACAAACCTTCAAACATTTTAAAAATCTTTTTTGTTTTTCAAAAATTTTTTTCAAATTGTGAAAGGTACAGCAATGCTTGAATTTTTTTACGTTTGTTCCGTAATTTACTTAATTTTTTTTTTATAATTTATTTTATTATATTATATTATATATTGAATTTTCCATTAAACATCAAAAATTTTTTATATCTTAAATAAATTTTTAGTTTGAACGGTTGATTTTTGTTATTTTACATCTCTCGTGTACTGCTGAGGAAAAGAATATCCCTTCTTTTCAGACGTGTGTGGGCTCTATAATGTAGAATATTGCCTGCAAACATATTTGGGTGCAACTCAGGTTTTTATATATATTTTTTTGCGTTTTTTGAAAATATTGTCTTCACCAACGGAACATCTAGATCTTTATGAATTCGATGATTTCTGGCATACCAGGGAGCTGCTGTGATTGTACGTAAAATTTTGTTTTGTGGACTTTGAATTTTTTCTACACTCGATGCTGAGGCAGTGCCCCATAACTGGATTCCATAGGACCATATTGGTTTCAGGATCGCGTTGTATAAAAGAAGTTTACAGTCTAGGTTTAGTATAGAGTTTCTTCCAATAAGCCAATTCATTTGGGTTGCTTTGAATTTCATTTGGATCAACTTTGCATCTATGTGAGATTTCCATGTTAAACGGCGATCAAGATGAACGCCTAGATATTTGACTCCAGAGAGTTGCTGTAAAGACTCGGTGTTGATTTGTATAGGCGGGCATGTTTCCCTACCCAACGTTAAAGTGACGCGTACACATTTCTGCTCGTTAACTTTTATATGCCATTGCTTTAATTAGCCATTTTTCAATTTGAATATATACCCTTGTAACTCGCGGGAAGTTTCTACTGGTTTTTCATGAACGCTTAGAAAAGCTGTGTCATCAGCAAATGTTGATGTATGATAGTGTTGCGTGGTTAAACTGCTATGATAACCAACACCACGTAGTGATTGTCCGCAAACACATTGCGCGTCAAATTGCGTTGACAAACT
This sequence comes from Lypha dubia, assembly GCA_947311025.1. Taxonomy (NCBI): domain Eukaryota; kingdom Metazoa; phylum Arthropoda; class Insecta; order Diptera; family Tachinidae; genus Lypha; species Lypha dubia. Next base: position 96,577,350 of record OX371260.1, on the reverse strand, counting down.
ACAACCAAAATATTTTGTGTGTCGGTCACTTGACACCGATGAGTTTGATAAAAGGCCGTTGCATAAAGAAATTGAATAAATCATATGTTTGTGCCGCATGCATTTGCTTCTAAATATAAACATTTGTTGCGGGTGAAAGTTTCTTTTAAAGGCCCAACGAGTTTTTGAAATTTTTTAGTTTGTTCGTTTCATGGTATAATGAATATTTCGGATGTTAAAAATGCATTGTTGAATTTTTCAAATATATTCCAAATAGTTTATACTTCACGGGCGGTGTGATAGATATATATAAATAAATGTTGCCTAGACACCGCCACAATCTGCTCTGCTAAATGCAACGTGACATTTGCTAATAAAAATGCACGTCGACCGCAGGCTGGATGACTTTTGTTTTGTTTTCTTAGTTTTAGGTGTTTTCTATGTCGATGGAAGCAATTTTTGCCTCGTGGTGCTCCTCTTGTAGATGCATAGATATGTATATATGTACGTATGTATGTATGTACAAGTGGACGAGCACTAGATTTAGGGGTGTTTTATGGCACGCGGATTCCCTCCGTTTATTTTTATTAGTTTGTGTGCAGTCCGATAGCTTTTTGTCCAATATTTATCTGTCCGATAAGATACCGTCCGATGTTTTCATTATAAATTAAAATTAAATTGTCTTTGTCAAAATTACCCGTGTGGAGTGGTGGTAGTCTCCCATCGGGCGCGTCCCCAGGTGGCGGATAGGGGTAGAGACATGCCAGTGGCTCATAAATCAGCAAATGGTTATTAAGTCAAAGGCATGACTCGGGCCAGGCTTAATGCCACGTGTGCTCAATACATCAGGGGTGCACTTGTTATTATACCAGGCCGAGGTCTTAGGTGGATTCTAATCAACCGAATGAAACATGAAGGCACTCGGCTCAAGCAGGCAGCTTATGGTGGTGCTTGGGATGAGTGTGGTCATGATGGAGGGTCATCCCCCTGCGACCCCTGAGCACGATCGGCATTCAAATATGAATGAGCTCTTGCTGAGGAGTTGTTGCACGACTCAGGGTCGGTGGCAATTCACACCCTTAGGTGGTCTTGCGGCCCGCCTAGGATCGCGGGTATGACTCACCTACACCCTCATGACGGTGACTAGGAATTTTACCGGACCCGCGGACCAAAACAATGCTACCCCACTTGTAAGTGCAAAGGTGTTTGGAAGTCGTGCCGAGGCCTGGATGGCCAGTAAGTGGATAAAGATAACTGGTCGTTAACGACTCCCCTCCGATACCAGGGCACGGATCGGTTGTAAACAATCAGTTGCCTAATCCATGTACGCCGTCACTGCATGGATCGTCCAACCCCTTACGTGCTTACTCGTGGGAACAAAATTAATGAATGGATAAAACAAAACAAAAAACAATAAACAAACAAACAACAAACAAACCAGCTGCCCTGTCGCTAGGTAGGGCTAGATTGCAGCGGAGTGTGTCCAGGGATGAAAGTCCAGGCACCTCCGCGGCTGGTAAAAACCTAGCTACCAACACTAAAACGGGTACGCCGGCTGAGAAAACCTCTGCTGCGCCTCACGTACCCAAAAAAACACCTGCTGGTGTGCCGGCTGTGGACAAACCAGCTGTGCCAATTGCACCAGCAAACACAAAACCTATAGGTGCGCCGACTGGACATGCTCCAGTTGTGCCAACTGCACCCAAAATCATCGTAGCGGATACGCCGGTTGTAGCGAAGACAACTGCGCCTGATGTATCCGCCTCGACAAGTTCAAGGCAAAGAAAGTTCTCGTCCCGTAAAGCCATATCCGAGACTCGGGCCGCTCGACGCTATATCGAGCAGTTTGGTAATAAAACGGTGGCGGAACTGACTAGCGCGGAAAAATCCTCGCTAGCTTGGGCCAAAACACATCTGGCTGCTGTAGACGGATCTTCTCCTGAGGGCGCAGCCAAACCGGCTGCAATTGCTGGCCCGAAAAGGCAGAGATCAGGAGAGGACTCGTCAGCAGATGCAGCTCTCAAACAAAAAACCGAGACAGGTGGACGGCAAAGTCATGAGCAGGTCTTACAGCGAGGTTGCTAAAAATCCGCTGATAAGAGCTGTTCTTGATCGCAGCAACAGCGACGGATCAATCGATCATGCCCAATGGGGATTGATCTGTCAAAGGCTGCTTGACGTTTACCTGCTCAGTACCAGCGAGGCCCAAGAAACCTCGCCTCAGTTCACGGACGCTGGCTGGGTCCAGGGCCGTGTCAAACTGGTTTCCTGTGCGGACGAGAGGTCGGTCACCAAGCTAAAGTTGGTGATCGAGTCTCTTGGTGAAGTGTGGCCTGGAGCGAGATTGGAACTGGTCCCGGTAAACGAAATTCCTCGTAGACCGAGAGCAGTTGCGATTATTCCGGCAGAGCCGCATGATCCAGAGGCTATCCTGGGCATCTTCCGTCGTGCGAACCCTGACCTACGAACCAGTGATTGGAAGGTGGTCAAGGTTTTTGGGGCAGAGGGTGCTCGTAGGAAGGTGATCGTTGTCCTGAAAAATGAGACGTTGCCTCTACTTCGGGGCAGACAGGGCCTGGTTTTCTACGGTTTCATGGGAATCAGGCTCTGTGTGTACCGCGGTGATGGCGAACGCGATCCCGCAAACCCTAGCGGCCAAACGAAGGGGCCAACAAAAGCAGCTGACAAGCCAGCCGGTACGGAGATCATAGGGGACTCCGTGGATTCGGTCACTTTAGGATGCTCTCAATCAACAGCAGGTTTGGTTGGGGATCTCCTGGAGGGACTCATTTTCGGAGATGACGAGGACGCACTCCTGAACCCGAGTCAGGGAGATGCCGAGGCTAACGTCAACTATGACCCCGACGCGGACAATGGCGAAGGTGCTGCAGGTCAACCTGCATCATTCTAAGACAGCGTCAGCTGCATTAACCCTCCGCCTTTCAGAAAAAGGGGAGGACATTGTGCTGATCCAAGAGCCGTGGACCAGACACGGCAAAATACTTGGACTCAGTACCACTGGCTACAAGCTGCTGTATGCAATAAAAACAAGTAACAATGACAAAAACATTAGATCCTGTATCCTAGCAAAAGCAAATCTCAATATCTTCATTCTCTCTGATTTTAGTGATGAAGATACTGTAACCGCAGCATGGGAGACAGGAGGATCCTCCATATGGATTCTATCCTGCTACATGGCGCATGACCATGTGGACCAACCACCACACAATCTGGTCCACAAGATGGCACACAACGCCAATCTGAAAGGCATTCCAATCCTACTGGGTGCGGATGCAAACGCACATCACCATATCTGGGGTAGCTCAGATACCAACGAAAGAGGTGAGTGTCTATTTGACTTTATTATTGATAATAACTTAGTAGTGTCAAATCGAGGTTCAGAACCAACTTTTGTAGTCTCAAACAGACAAGAAGTACTAGATATTACACTTGTTAGTGCGAGACATGCTCATATAATTAGGGACTGGAGAGTCTCAGCTGACTGCTCCTTTTCTGACCACCGCTATATTGAATTCAATATTAGTATTACAAACGGAAATTCCAAACTTTTCTTAAACAGACGCAAAACGAACTGGGAGGAACATAAGATTATCCTCACCACCATAATTGCACATCCTCCAATCATAGAGGAAGTAGCTGACATAGAATTGGCTGTCAGCAATCTAACTGATGCCTTTAAGGAAGCAACAAGAATCTCTTGCAAACCATCCACACAACGCAAAAATAGCAAACCACCTTGGTGGTCTGCCAGCTTAGAGGAGTCTCGCAGAAGCTGCCGCAGACTCTTTAACGGGGCTAAAAGAACGGGTAACTGGGCTCTTTACAAAGCCTCATTGGGCCATAAAAAGTTTCCATCCGTATAAATCACCTGGTCCAGACGGAATCATTCCTGCAGATCTACAACATAATTTAGACCTTGTGACACCTTGGCTACTCACAATTTTCAGAGCATGTCTTACCTGGTCCCACATTCCGCAACAATGGACCAAATGCGATGTAATTTTCATCCCAAAAGGGGGAAAAGCATCGCGCTCGAAGGCGAAGGACTTCAGACCTATCAGCCTTACATCTTTTCTTTTAAAGACTTTAGAAAGACTGATCGACGTTCACATCAGAACTATGACAATCGACAGCAATCTTTTATCAGCCAACCAACACGCCTACACCAAAGGCAAATCGGTTGAAACGGCACTACACTCGCTCGTAGGTCACATAGAAAAATCACTTGAGCATAAGAACTTTACTCTGGTGGCTTTCATGGACATTGAGGGCGCCTTTAATAATATCAACTCGGCTGCTATTATCCGAGCTCTCACAGAGCTTGGTATAGACCAATCATTACGTCAATTCATTAAGAAATTGCTTGAATGCAGAGCCATCACATCGACCATGGGGGAAGCGCACATCACCAGGTATGCCCGCAAGGGTACGCCACATGGTGGTGTCTTATCTCCTCTACTATGGAATGTGGCAATAAATGTTCTGCTAAAGAAACTGGAGTCTATGCGCGTCAATACTGTTGCATATGCAGATGATGTGGCAGTGGCTATATCGGGCTTCCATCTTGATACAATCACGCACAGGTTGGAAGATGCACTTAGCGAGGTCAGTAATTGGTGTTCACAGAACGGCCTTAGCGTAAACCCAACCAAAACGGAACTAGTGCTCTTCACTAGAAGATACAAAATTTCCAATTTCACTTTACCAAAAGTAAATGGCACTACACTAGCCCTATCGGACAAGGCCAAATTTCTAGGCATCATCCTTGACAGCAAACTAACATGGAGAGACAATCTTCACGCTCGTGCAACAAAAGCCGTAGCGGCAATATATGTTTGCAGGAAAGCCATTGGTCCCACCTGGGGTTTAAGTCCTAAAGGGATTAATTGGATATTTGAAACTATTAGCAAACCAACACTCTTCTACGGTATTGCAATCTGGTGGAAAGCACTGGACTTGGCAACAAACCGACAGCGAATTGAGAAAACTCTTCGCTTAATGGCAATCATGATAACTGGTGCCCTTAGAACTACGCCCACAAAGGCTCTCTTTGCTGTGCTGGGCTGGCTTCCGGCTGACTTATTGGCTAGAAAGCTAGCACTACGCACTGCGGTACGACTTAGTACTATTGACGCATGGAATCATCGACCATGGGGTCATGCCAGCATTGTAGAGACCATCGGAACTATCCCTGATCTCATCGACCATTGCATTCCAAAACCTTCCTTTAGTAGAGTATTTAATTACTCTTTATCGGAGGACTTCCCCCCTACACCGCACGGGGCCCTACGAGTGTTCACGGACGGCTCTAAACGGGGCTCCAGGGTTGGAGGGGGTGTCTACATTGAAGAATTCGGGATCAAGATTTCCTTCAGACTCCCGGACGAATGTAGTATCTTACAAGCTGAAATATCCGCCATCAAAAAGGCTACACATTGGCTGCGGTACTATCGAATAACAAACAGAGTTATTCAAATCATAACCGACAGCAAACCTGCAATAATTGCACTCTCGGGTGTGTACACAACATCCCTTCTTACCCTGGAATGCAGGAATTCACTTAACACATTGGCTAATTATTCTAGTATTACCCTTATATGGATACGGGGACACGGGGAAAATATAGGCAATTTCATCGCTGACAATCTGGCCAGGAGAGGCACAGAGCTAGAGGCTGCTGATATTGACAATTTCTGCGGCCTTCCGCTTCTGGCCTGCTGGAAGCGAATTGATAAAACACTTTTGCAGTTGGCACAAACCAGATGGTTTAATGAGCCAACCTGCACCACAGCGAGGACACTATGGCCTTGCATAGACGTCAACAGAACCAAAAATCTGCTGAACTTTCCCAAAAAACAATTGCGCAATCTTGTGGCCACGATCACGGGACACTGCGCCTTCGGAACCCATGCCAGACGCATGGGTTTACCATACAACAAATACTGCTTCAGCTGCAACGACGAGGAGGAAGATGAAAGCATAACACACCTTCTATGCCGCTGCCCAGCTATGGAGGATTACCGCCTTCGCTTTCTAGGCAACAGATCCTTCAGTACCCTCTCCGAGCTTTCAGTTACAGAACTTGGCTGTCTCAGCTCATTTATCAGGAGCAGTGGATGGTTCACCCAATAGTGGGCTGACATCCTGCCTGTTACACTGCAAAATTCACCCTTTGCCTCAACTTTTCCCACCTGTTCCTCTCTTGCTCTTCTCTGTCCCTCTCTTTGCCTATTCTTCTTCTGACTCTTCTAATCTCCCTTTACTACTCCCTCTATTACTCTCCTTCATTACAGGTAGCACAATGGGACCACGTAAGGACCCAAGTGAGCTGGAATCTAATCTTCCCTTTACCAGCAACCTGCTAACCTAACCTAACCTTGTCAAAATTAAAATTGTCAGTAGTCTATGTGATGTGCGATCGTCTGGTATGTAGTTATCTGTCAAGTGTCAAATGTCCGGGCGTTACTACACCAGGTGTGTGCAGTATACACTAGTAAAACAGCGTTGCTGTAAAGGTTTATGGTGAATATGTTCGTGAAGGGTCAGGAATTTATGTTATGCGCATGTATATATATATATATATATATATATATATATATATATATATATATATATATATATATATATATGTAGATAGAAAACGGTTTCAAATTCTTTTTATTAACAACCCGTTGATTTTATTAGAGGATAAATAGTAGAGAAATGCATAATATCTACACAGTTTCAAATTAAGAAAGCAAGAAGCCGGCAAACAGACAAAAGTTTTTATTTTTTTTTAACACCTAAATAAAGTGCTCAAAACAATAAATATCGTCACCGACCAGGAGGAAAAAATGATAATTTTTTTTTCTTCTGAGTAAAAATAATTGGTGTCCTTAAAGAAAAAAAAGTATACACAATCCAAGGCCTGTTCTGCAATCCGGTAAGTTGATGAGTGAAAAATTAAGAAAAAGAGTATGAACAAATAATCCTAATTACAAACCGTGTGTAGATTGCCGAAATTGTACCGAATATACGCCAAAGCCGGCAAAAGAGGGAATATAAATTGAGGTAGGAAAGACCACAGATCCAAAAAAAAATTGGGCAGATCAAAAGGGGTATATCGGTAACAATAGAAACAGGACATATTTGCAGAACAGGTTACAAAATTTTATTGTGGTAACATAGTGAAAGATAAAAGCAACGTCCATATAACCAGGAAATCAATGAACAATCAATAAAAAGGGTTTAAGGCTGAACGGGAGTAACATTAGTTTTTTCCTTGACGAGCTCCTAAAAATCGAATATAGAGGGCAGCCCCTGTAGTTAGCAGTGTGGTTTCCGCCGCAATTGCCAAATTTTTTTACCTTGGGATCACCTTTCAATTTGTTGCAGTTAGCGGTACTGTGTAACTCACCACATACAACGAAAACGGTAGGCAACTTACAATATGCTTTAGTGTGGCCAAATTCTTGGCAGTTCAGGCATTTAACAGGTCCAGCTCTTTTATGTGGAAGCTCAACGGTAACTCTTCGACGCAACAAGTACTTTAAATTGTAGATAGGGTGCGATTAATTTTTTTTTTTATTTTCAAGTCACCTGGCTGTAGCTCGACTCTAAAAATAGGTTGGGGGAATCTTTCCCTATTTTTAATGTTTGAAACATATTTTATTTTAAAGCCACTATTTTCAAGGCCTGACAACCTCTTCAGGATCAACACTAGTGTCTATACCTTTTATAACGACTGTTAGGCCTTTAGCACTCTTTACTTGGTATGTGTAAAATTGTTTATTTTTTGACTCGAAATCGGAAACTATTTTTCGATAATGATTTTCTTTGGTTACCTGAATTTTTGTTTCGTTGACTTTGCCGCGCTTAATTGGAGTTACGTAGAACTCATTTTCTCCAATTAATGAGATAAGGCTTTTAAACAACAAATTGGAATACTGTTCTCTTAAATATATGGGTGGTGGCTTACACGACCTTGTTGTTGTTGTGTCTTCATCGCCTTGCTCAGTTAAAATCGCAAAACGATTTTCGGAATTTTTAATATTTTTTCCATACCTAGGAACTTTTGCCGTTGGCGCTATTTGAGCAGATTTAAGACTTCTTCCCCTTTTCAGCACGGTAATCTATCCATACCTGTTTGAATTTTATTATCACTATTTTCACTTACTGCATCTATAATTTTATTTATTTTGTGCACGTTGGTCACCTGGCTATTTATTGTTTGTTTGTTTGATTGTACAGCTAAGCTGACAAGTTTGCTAATAGGTGCAATTGTTGTTGCTTCTCGATCAATATTTAGGTTTGGAGAGAAAAATCGCGCACGAGTAGTTGTGTGTTGTGTAGAATTCAGGTTTTCATTTTCATCGTCATGAACCAAAGTTAAATAAACATTCTTACTGCTTGTAGGTTTATTATTGTTGTTTTTGGTAGAAGATGAACTCATTTAGAGTTCCCTTTTTTTGTGTTCACTATATGAGTTTGTATTTGCAAATATATATGTATATTACACGCAAGCAAAAAATAAAATAAAACCAGTATAATAACTGTTTAATCAATGTTTTGTTTTTGTTTTATTTTTTTTGTGATTTTAACTTTAAATAATTTTTAATAAACAGTTGCGACGATTATAAAAACGCGTCTGTACACTGCGAGAGTTAAAACTGAATGATCGCATAACAAATGACTATAAAAGATAATTTATGTCCGATAAGAAATGTATAAGTTAGAAGAAAATAAACTTCTCTTCTTTGTTTTAAAACTGAATTTTTATTTGTTACAAATGATTTTATAAAGTACAAAATTACAGATATCGCTTACAACTAAGAATACAAAATATTAATACAATAATGTTTAGATAAACAAAAAGAAGTTTTTAAATAAAATCCAATAATAATTAAGTCAACTTATGTGATTTCATATAAATGAATGTTGCAACATTTTATCAATAAACAATAATAAGCCTTTTAGAGTTCAACAATCCAAAGCAACACTTATTAAGAAAACCAATAGCAAGCACTTTAAAATTCTACAACCTCATAGTTCGTTGTACTCAAAAAAGAAACAACAAAGGGGAAGTGGGGTAATAATTTTTTTTTTTTTACCTTTTATTATTTATTGAATCTTCAATTATAACAATTGAAACATCAATAATCTAACAATATTAAATACAAACAATAAACAAAATTTTTAATTTCAACAGTTGAGTTTTGTTATTTTACATCGCTCGTGTACGGCTGAGAAAAAGAGTATCCCTTCTTTTCAGCTGGGTGTGGCCTCTATAATGTAGAATATTGCGTGCAAGTGGATTTGGGTGCGACTCAAGTTTTTTAATTTTCTTGCTTGTTTTGAAAATCCTGTCATCACCAACGGAACATCAAGGTCTTTGTGAATTCGTGGATTCGGATACACCAGGGGGCTGCTGTTATTGTACGTAGAATTTTATTTTGTAGCCTTTGAACTTTTTCTACATTCGATGCTGAGGCAGTGCCCCATAACTGGATTCCATAGCACCATATTGGTTTTAGGATCGCGTTGTATAAGAGAAGTTTACAGTCAAGGCTTAGTATAGAGTTTCTGCCAATAAGCCAATTCATTTGGGCAGTTTTTAATTTCATTATGATCAACTTTGCATCTATGTGCGATTTCCATGTTAAACTGCGATCAAGGTGAATGCCTAGATATTTGACTACAGTGTGTTGCGGGACAGTCTCGGTGTTGATTTGTATAGGAGAGCATGTTTCTCTGTGCAACGTAAAAGTGACATGTACACATTTCTGCTCGTTAACTTTTATACGCCATTGTTTGAGCCATTTTTCTAATTTTGATAGTTGCGGGAAGCATCTACTGGATTTTCATGAACGCTTAGAAAAGCATAAGTCAGAGGCATATATTAAGTACTTCAAGGGACCAAATATGCTGCGTTGAGGAACTCCGGCTTCGATCGACTGCGGAGGGCTTAAAAAATTACCTTCTCGAACCACAAATTTACGTTCCTTTAAATAGTTATTAAAAAGCCAGACGATGTTTGCGGGAAGATTTTGCGTTAATTTGTTTATAAGACCATCGTTCCATACTTTATAGAAAGCTTGAGAAACATCTATAAAGAGCGCAGAGCAATATTTCTGTTTTTCAAAAGTGTCTCTAACAACATTCAGAAGTCTGTGAGTTTGTTCAATTGTGCTATATTGTCTGCGAAAACCGAACTGATGATCTGGAATGCATCCATTACTAGTCACTATAGGCATCAGCTTGCTCATATACAACTTTTCAAATACATAGTTTTGAAATATTGGGCAATAAACTAATAGGCCGATATTATTCAACTTTCGTATGATCCTTGCTGGGCTTTGGTATCATAGAAGTCATCGAAACATTCCATTCTGCCGGATAGTATACAGCGAATAATCTGCTTGTGGTGTTCCATCGAGTTCTGGAAGAAATTTCTGCAGCTTAGCTTTTTTGTCTTTGTTTAACGTGTGCTTCAATCAATCTGAAAATATTGTTTATTTCAGATGGTGTTCTCAGCGGGCAATGAGTACACAAATATTTTTTGTATTTCAGCCAGTTAATACACAAGTGCCTTTGGGGTTGTACTTGACAGCAAACTCTCGTTTAGCTGGCATATCGATGCCGTATCAGGTAGAATCGTCAGCTTGTTACGAAGATTCTACAACTCTAATGTTTACCTACCCCTGCATGTGAGGAAGAAGCTGGCTCATGCTATGTTGATGTCGCAGGTTCTTTCTGGATTCGAGGTTGTCACTGGGTCTGTTGGCATCCATCTCAATAGATTAAAGCGCCTAGTAAATATGATTGTGAGATTTGTCTACAACATCCGGAGGTGAGACCATGTCTCTGATTCTGTGGTGGATTTCCTGGGGTGTATATTCAATGGGTACGTGAACTTCGGAATTTATTAACTTTCTATAAAATGATCAGGATTGGGAGACCTATCGCCTTATGTAATTCATTTCTTTTCTTGCCCCGTTTTAGGAACCCTCATCTTAATCTACCAATGATCTTTAGGTCGGACTTTAGCAGATCGTTTCTGGTCCGAGTATCCGGATATTGGAATGGCCTCCCACTGGAGCTGCGAGTCTTTTCGCACTCCAACAACGTTTTTAAGCTCAAACTTATTAAGTTCTTAATATCACAGACAGCGTGACTCAGATTTTCTCTTTCTAGTTGCTTTAGTGCTCGGCCTATCCTTTCGGATACTGGGCTAGGCCCTTCCCTAACTGGACCGTTTAATTCAATTTTATCTTGTTCTATATACATAGTTGGGTCATTCTTTAAAAACATGACCAATTGGTGTCCCCAGACTTTACTATTTTATATTTTGTTTCTACAAAAAGAAAATAGAAAAATATCTGCATTTTTATAAATTATTATTGATTCTACGTAACTATATTATAAAAAAAAATAACTAATTATCTGAAAATAACTTAAAAAATATTTTTAATGTCAAAGGTTTAGCAAAAACCTGTGTCCCGAGCCAATTTATAAAAATTTATTAGTTATTTTCAGCTAAAATGAAATTGAAAAAAAATAATATTTACAATTTTTGTTATTCAGTTTGTATATATTAATACCATATATAGAAAAGAATGATGAAAAATAATTTTTTTGTATAATTTTTTTGAAGAAAAATCTTGTCCCCAGGTTCAGGTCCCTACTGTTACGTCCACTCATTTTATTGAAAAAATTTTGTTAAACGTTATGACGCGTATATTTCACTTATGCTTCTCCATCATAACTTAGCTAAAATCAACAAAATGTGCTTTGAACTGTTCAGTCTTGTTTAGTGCGTGGTTGAGTAAGCAAGATAATTGTAGGCCGGGTACGTACCCTTATTCAGTGTCAACTCTGTTACTGTTGAAAAACGGTGAGTAAAGTGATTTTTTATTTATTTTATAATTTTTTTATAAATATTTTGTGTACACTAATTAAGTGGACAAATAAATTCTAATAAAAAGCTAAAATATGGTATTTTTGAGTTAATTTGTCCCCTCTGTTACCGGTCCACTCTGAGACTTTTTTATCTGTAAAAACTCCAAAAATTTTAAAAACTAATGCTGGTTATGGATTCTTATTGTTGATAAGATCCGTAACCACATGAGGCCAATTATAAACAAATTCGGCCAACTTAATTTTTAAAAATTACAAAATTCAGAATGGTCATGTTTTTTAAGAACGACCCAGTTACAGCTTATTAATGCGTGGGGGTGTGAGGTGAGTGTTTGGAATATAATCTACTTTAATTCAGTAAAACGAACATGGAATGTTGTTGTCTGTATACATTTTTTTATTATTATTTTTTCTTTATTTTAAGTATTAACTACTTAGGTGTTAAGACTGTGTAATATATTTTTTATATTTATAGGGCTTTGTATTACTGAACCGAATAAATAAATAAATAATACGTTCAGATGCCATCGGATAATATTATGTAGGTGTTGCAGTTTTGTGTGAGTATATAGTGACAATTGTAGGCGAGTAGTCTGAAGATAAATCCAAAGACGCTTTAACTTCAATCATTTCGGTTGACACACTCTTCGCTATTCCAAAGTCAAACCCATTTTAGAAGATGCATTAAACAAAACTTGACTCTATGGAGTGATAAGACGTGAACGCCAAAATGTGTTTAGCATTGTAGTCGCCAGCTGCTAGAAAACGGGGGCTCAGTGATTTGACTCTCGGTAATTGGAAATCTGGGTTGCGGGGAATAAACAGATGATATAACACGTTGTTGATATTAATTTTCAATACAGATGTTCGTTGCTTAAGGATATTCTTCAGAAAGGTCATTTAACAAATAGTGTTTTATTCTCTTTTTTATTAGAATTCCCGAGCCACCACAAGCTCTACCTCGAGGATCCGTTGTGTCGTAAAAGTTCTATCCACAAATTTTGATATAGCTTCGAGACGTGAAATGAGTTTCTGAGATAAGCATAACATCGATTTGTTTATCCATTAGGAAATATTCTATTTCGTTTTTATGTTGGCAGATGCCGTTTGCGTTCCAAAAACAGATTTTTCATGGTTTCTGTAGTGTCAATATCTTGTTGGTTCATTAAATTAAAACATCATTTGTTATAGTCGTTGAACAATATTAATTTATTATAAGAACAGCCGCTTATGCGACTGTTCTGTCGTAGATACAGTTATAAACTGTACAATAAATTCTTAATCTAGCTTAAACATAAAATAACACACATACATAATGTGTGTGGGAATATGAACGATCAGCAGAATACACTCTGATCATGCGGTCATAATGTGGACAAATATTTTCACATAATAAAAGTATTATGTTAAACTTGATACATGCAGGCGACATGCAGTAGTGACTAGTCAAACACACTACACCTCCCTTTTTCAGAAAGAATAATCAATACAAAATTCTTATAATCAATACTAAATTGATTATTCTTACTATTTAATATAAATACAACTTTTATAATTAAAGGGAGAAATGTTCCCCTTACCTTTTTAAAAAAAATTTTAAGGTATACAAAAATATGTAGTAGGAATATAAAAATTAATAAAATGTTTACATTTATTTGAGCATGTACTCAAGTATTTATGTTTTAAACTTTATTTATTTGTTGCGGGTTAGCAATATCTAAATATATATTTCGTTGGTAGCCATACCAACTCATCAGTAGATGTTTTACCCTTTATTTTTTTTTTTTTTAATTTTATTATTTATTGAATCTTCAATTATATATTAAAACATCAATAAGTTTTTCAAATCTTAAATCTAAAAATATTAAATATAAGTTTAGCCAATGCTAAACAAAATTTTTAGTTTCAACGGTTGATTTTTGTTGTTTTTACATCTCTCGTGTACGGCTGATAGAAAGAGTATCCCTCCTCCTAAGCCGGGTGTGGCCTCTATACGTGGATTTGGGTGCAACTCAATTTTTTGAATGTATTTTTTCGCTTGTTTAGAAAATACTGTCTTAACCAACGGAACATCGAGATCTTTGTGAATTCGATGATTTCGGATATACCATGGGGCTGCAGTTATAGTACGTAGAATTTTGTTTTGTCGCCTTTGAATTTTTTCTACATTTGATGCGGAGGCAGTGCCCCATAACTGGATTCCATAGGCCCATATTGGTTTTAGGATCGCATTGTATAGTAGAAGTTTACAGTCTAGGCTTAGTATAGAGTTTCTTCCAATAAGCCAATTTATTTGGGCTGCTTTTAGTTTCATTTGAATCAACTTTGAGTCTATGTGCGATTTCCATGTTAAACGACGATCAAGATGAATGCCCAGATATTTGACAACAGTGTGTTGCGGTATAGTCTCGGTGTTGATTTGTATAGGCGGGCATGTTTCCCTGCGTAAAGTAAAAGTAACGTGTACACATTTCTGCTCATTCACTTTTATCCGCCATTGTTTTAGCCATGTTTCCAATTTTGAGATGTACCCTTGTAGATTCCGTGAAGCTTCTACAGGATTTTCATGAACGCTTAGAAAGGCTGTATCATCCGCAAATGTTGATGTATGAATGTTACTGCTTATCGGTAAGTCAGAGGCATATATTAAATAAAGTAAAGGACCGAAGATACTGCCTTGAGGGAATCCGCCTACAATCGACTGCGGGGGGCTTGAAAAATTGCCTTCCCTAACTAAAAATTTTCGTTCCTCTAGGTAGCTTTTAAGGAGCCTGACGATGTTTGCGGGTAGATTTTGTGTTAATTTGTGGACAAGACCTTCGTGCCATACTTTATCAAAAGCCTGTGCGACATCAATAAAAAGCGCTGAACAATATTTATTTTTTCAAAGGTTTCTCTAACTACGTTCACAAGTCTTTGAGTTTGTTCAATAGTGCTATGTTGACTGCGAAAACCGAATTGATGATCTGGAATACATCCACTTCTACTCACTATAGTCATCAGCTTGCTCATGTACAGCTTTTCAAATAGTTTTGAAATGTTGGGCAATAAACTAATAGGCCGATAATATTCAACCTTCGTATGATCCTTGCCAGGCTTTGGTATCATAATAATCATCGAAACTTTCCATTCTGCCGGATAGTATTGCATCCGTAAAATACCATTAAAAATGAATAGAATTATTCTTTTTGCAATATATGGCAATTCTTGAAGCATTTTGTTGCTTATTTTGTCGAAACCTGGGGCTTTTTTTGGTGTTTAGACTAGCAATAGCATTTTCAATCTCCACAATATTAAGTTTTAGCGGTGTTTCTGGTAAAGAGACGACTGGTGGCAGTTCAGCAATAATAACAGAAATATTTGGAGTAAACACTTTTTCTAAGTGTTTAACGAAAAGAGCACCTTTTTCAGCATCAGTTCTTGCCCAGTCACCATTAGAGGCCAGTAATGGAGGTTTGCATACCACTGGCCTTTTAAGTCCTCTGGCTGCACGCCACAGCGAATAATCTGTTGATGGTGTTGCATCGAGTTCTTGCAGAAATTTTTGCAGCGAAGCTGTTTATTGTGTTTGCAAAACTTTTCTTAGCTTAAGCCTTAATTTTAGCTGAGGCGATCTGTAACGTTGCCATTCTCGTCGAGCTTTCCGTTTTTCAGTCAATAGCCTTTCTATATCTGTACAAAAAAGATTGTTAAATCTCGCTTGTTGATTTGGTTGAATTGAAGAAGCATTAAGAGCAGCTTGTTTGGCATGTGCTTCAAACAACCTAATAGAATTTTCTATGTCAGTACGTGTTCTCAATGGCATATTTTCCGTGCAATGAGCACTCAAATATTTTTTGCATTTCAGCCAGTTAACACGTGCAGATGTCAGCGGTAAATCACATGTTGGTGTTGCAGTTGTGTGTGAATAAATAGTGATAATAGTAGGCGAGTGATCTGAAGACAAATCCAAAGATGCTTCTACTTCCATCATTTCGCTGGGCACACCTTTCGAGATTCCAAAGTCGATAACATCAGGAATTTTCTGTCGATCCGTTGGCCAATATGTTGGCTGACCACTTGTAACTACATTCAAAGCCATTTTTGAAATTGTGTCAAACAAAACACGACCCTTGGGACTGATTAAACGTGAACCCCAAAAAGTGTGTTTAGCATTGTAGTCGCCAGCTGCTAGAAAACGGGACCCCAGTGTTGTATAAAATGCGGTATTTTGACTCTCTGAAATTGAAAACTTGGGAGGAGAATAAACAGATGATATCACAAGCTTTTGATAAAAATTTTCAATACAGATATTTGTTGCTTGAAGATATTCTTCACGAAGGTCATTTAGCAGGTAGTGTTTTATTCGAGTTTTTATTAGGATTCCAGAGCCACCACAAGCTCTACCTCGAGGATCCTTAGTATCGTAGAAATTATATCCACTAATTTTAAAATAGCTTCGAGACGTCAAGTGAGTTTCTGAGATAAGCATAACATCGATTTGTTTATCCAGAAGAAAATATTCTATTTCATTTTTATGTTGGCAGATGCCGTTTGCGTTCCAAAAACTGATTCTAAAGTTCATGGTTTTTTCAATACAGCCTGCAACAAGGTAGACTGCATTTTCAACATTTCCTGAATCATACAGGTCATGTTGAGAGTAAATGTATTTACTGTTTGTATTATTATCTCTATCGAGGCTTCAATACGACTAAAATTATGCCCTGATTCTTCATTAGCTGGTACAGTTTTTTGCGCCGTAGTCTGGTTACTTTTTAAAATATTAGCGTATGAAAATTGACTATTAGGTTTTTGTTGAGTAAGAGTCGTGTTAGACTTAAAAACATTTGAGTATTGATTATGGCTAGACGACGGTTGAGGTAGCTAAGGGTAGTTAAAAGGGGTGTTGGGCTGAATAGCATTTGTTTTTCTGTTCGACGAATTTTTAAAAAAGAGTAAAGTGGGCAGCCTCTATAGTTAGAAGTGTGGTTTCCACTGCAATTGCCGCATTTTTTTGCCTTGGTATCACCTTTTATTTTGTCACAGTTAGCGGTACTGTGGAACTCACCACATACAACGCAAACGGTAGGCAACTTGCAATAAGTTTTGGTATGGCCAAATTCTTGACAGTTCATGCATTGGATAGGTCCATTTTTTTATGTAGCATCTCAACTGTAACTCTTCTGTGTAACAAGTACTTTAGATTATAGATTGGGTGCGATTCATTTTTTTTAATTTTCAAGTCACCTGGCTGTAGCTCGACTCTAAAAATAGGTTGGGGGATTTTTTCCCTATTTTTGATGTTGGAAACATTTTTAACTTTGAAGCCATTATTTTCAAGGCCAGACTTAACCTCTTCTGGATCCAAACTTGAGTCTACACCTTTTATTACGACGGTTAGACCTTTAGCACTCTTTAATTGGTACGTATAAAAATTTTTGTTTTTTGACTCTGGATTTTTGTTTCGTTAATATTTCCGCGCTTAATTGGAGTTACATAGAACTTATTTTCTCCAATTAAGGAGATAAGGCTTTTTACAAAAAAACTAGAGTTCTGCTCTCTTAAATATATCGGTGGAGGTTTACTCGACCTTGTTGTAGTTGTGTCTTCATTGTCTTGTTCAGATAAAATCGCGAAACGATTTTCGGAATTTTTTATTTTGTTTTTTCCATCTCTGGGAACTTTCGCTGTTGAAGCTATTTGAGCTGATTTTGGACTTCTTCCCCTTTTTAACACGGTTATGTATCTGTCCATTCCTGTTTGAATTTTATTATCATTTATTGTACTCACCGCATCTACCATTTTGTGCACGTTGCTCACCTTGTTACTTATTGTTTGTTTGTACAGCTAAGCTGACAAGTTTGCTGATGGGTGCAATTGTTGTTGCTTCTTGATCACTATTTAACATGTTCAGAGACAATGATCGTGCACGAGTATTTGTGTTTTCTGTTAAATTCAGGTTTTTGTTTAATTCATTTTTTTTATTGTCGTAATCAGCAACTAAAGTTATATATTATACATTCCTACTGCTTGTAGGATTATTGTTGTTGTTGTCAGAAGATGAACTCATCAGAGTTCTCTTTTTTTTATTTTCACTTATATTAGTTTGTGTATGCTAATATTTATGTATATTGCACACAAGCAAAAAATAAAATAAAACCAGTAAAATAACTGTTCAATAAATGTTTTGTTTTTTTTATATTTTTTGTGACTTGAAAAAATTTTTTTTTTATATTTTTTTTATATTAGGTTGCGACGATTATAAAAACGTGTCTGTTCACTGCGAGAGTTGAAACTGAATGTTTAAAAAATTTTAAAGCTCATCTATTTATACAAAAACTCCCAAATATATGTTTGTAAATTACAAAATTTAAATAAAAATTAAAATATTAATAAAATGGTTAATTTAGTTTACTAAGACATTAATGCAATGCAAAGTACCATTTAGAAGAAAATAATATAGTAAAAATTTAATAAATAAAATGTTTTTCTTTTCTATATTGAATAAATTTAATTATACAGATAGTAAAAATAAAAATTTTACTCATTATTATATTTAAAACATATTAATTCTTTTAAAACTAGAGACATTAGTGATTAACACAAATAACACTGCGTGACACATTTTAATTTTTTCTATTTGGCAGAAACTCCACTGTTTGCACGGTAAAACTGCGTTGCCCGTGTAGCTGCTGTGGATGCTGATCGTCTAAACGGCCCCCAGGTTAGCCGTCTGTTAGCTGCCGCCGTCAACAAATCTGATGACTAAGATATTCTTTTTGTCAACTAACACTCGTGACAAATCAACCAAAAGAACAACAGCGGTGTTTTAAATAAAAATAATGAAAACTTTATAAAACTAAAATTGTAAAATAAGAATAAATAAATCAAAACCTTGATAGTCAAATAAATAGAAGGAAAGGTGTCTTTATTTCAAATAACAGGAGAACAAAATAAAACATAGCAACAGAAGGGTGAAAGACGAACGAACAAGTGGTCGACGAGTAAGCAAGAGTCCTGACCTACCGCAACTTAGATATTATTGGGTTCCAATCAACCACCAAATCCATCCACAATCATCAACTACAACAACACATCATCCAGGTAAACATTTTGGTCCTTCTCCGGAAAAAAGCAGAACAGGTGCGTAAAATTTTTTAAGAAATTATTTGGTGATACTGTGTTGCTCAAAATTTGTGGCTCGGTGAAAGTGAGGTTAGAAAACCTAAAAATTAAAAACGCGCAACTTATTTTTTCACACAAGTGTTGCGGTCCGTTATATTGGGCTCCATCTTTTATTGCTTTTGACTGATCAAAATTTTGGCAGCCATCTTTTTTTTGCCCTTGAGAACTAATATCGTGACCTTCATTACGGTGCACGAATTTTATTGTTGCTGTGCGATACATATTTTTTCTCGAATATACTAGCTGAACTTTGTTGCTTTAAAAAGTGTCTCCTTTTTGCTATTGCAATTTTCAATAAAATTCTTATTTCAAAATGTCGAGCATTGACAATTATATACAGGCGGCAGACCGACTAATCACGTTGGAAGCCAACTTAAATGAAGAAAATTTGTCAACATACATGAATGAGGCCCTGCAATTTGAAAAAGATGAAGTAGACAAGGCATGGGAAGAATTTAAGAGCTTGTATGAGGAAAGTTTAATAGATACGGCGGGAAAGAAAAAAGATTCAGTGGTAGTTCAGACAAAATATGCTCAAGTGAGAAAATGTTACGTTCGTTGTTTGAATGCCATTTCCAAAGCAAAGGTAGAAGCAACAAAGAATAGTTCGGACACTCTCAACATTTGTAGTTCAGTGTCAGTACCTCCGTGTGATACTGGTGTTTTTCATGGGGATTATGTATCATGGCCTACATTTAGAGACATGTTTACGGCAATTTATATAAACAATAGCAAAATTAGCCAAGTTGAAAAATTATTCTACTTGTTTAGAAAAACTGATGGGGAAGCACGTGATATAAATAGAAACGTGGCTTTAACCAGTGACAATTTTGAGATAGCGTGGAACAATTTAAAAAATCAATACGAAAATAAGCGCGTATTGATAAATAGTCAGCTTAAGACTCTTTTCAACTTGGCCCCCTGCTTACACGATTCTGCCTCAGAAATTAAAAAACTACAAAGGGAAATTAATAACTGTATTGCAGTTCTGAAATTATATAAAGTAAATATAGAATCCTGGGACCCTATTTTCGTATTTCAATGTTCATCACGACTTTCAGAAAGCACTTTACATCTGTGGGAACAATCAGTGAAAAATAAAACAGAGGTTCCCAAATGGGATGAATTGAACTCTTTTCTCACTGATCGGTTTCATGCTTTAGAAAGTGTCTCGGACATAATATCGTCAAATACTGCTGCCAGTGGTTCCCAAACGTTTTCGCAAAGCAGTAATAATCAAGTTTCGACAAAACCAAAACAATATAAGGCCCATCATACAAAACTTAGCCCTACAAAATGCAATTTATGTAATGAACATCACAAGATCTACGTTTGCGGTAAATTTCTAAGCATGGACTACAGAGCTCGTGTTTCGGTTTTGAAAAAATTTCACTACTGCTTTAATTGTTTAGCAACTGGTCATTTATATAGTGAATGCAAAAGCCAAAACACGTGTGGCAAATGTGGTAGAAAACATCACACGCTTATACATAAAGATTTTGTGGCCCAAAATAAAAGTAGGAATGAGAATAGAGAAAACAGAATACAGTCCACTAACAATACAACTCCACCAGAAGTTGTTCAATCTCATCACGCTTCAGTCGCGAAAAAAGTCATTCTTGCTACTGCCTGGGTAAATATTGTTCATTGTGGTTCCTTTTATAAGGCGCGTGCGTTAATCGACCCTTGTTCAGATGAAAGCTTTATCTCTGAGAAAATACAAAAATTATTAAAGTTGCCCACTACAGCAATCTCAGCGGAGGTTACAGGCTTAGGTGGTGAGGTTATTAGCAAATCAAACAAGATGGCAACGTTGGTAATTGAGCCGATATCATGCCAAAGCATTTCGCTCAAATTACAAGCTATCGTAGTTCCGCGAGTCACTGGAAATGTGCCAACACATTCCTTTAAGCCCTTAAAAGGATTTAATTTGCCAAAATTAAATTATGCAGACCCCAACTTTTATGAAAGTGGGGAAATAGATATCTTATTAGGTGGTGATTTATATCCCCTAATTCTTCGTGGAGGAGTTCAGCATGGTGTTTTTGAGTCTCTCGTGGCTCAAGAAACTATATTTGGCTGGATTATAACAGGCCCAACCAGCGGTGTCTCTCCACGTATGGTGACGAGGTCACATTTAACAAAAAGCTCTATAGACGACCAGTTGACTAAATTTTGGGAGTTAGAAGAAGTTTCTCGGAGACGGGTGTTATCAGAAGAAGATAAACTTTGTGAGGAGATCTATCGTTCTACTACTACAAGAAATGCTGAAGGGAGATATATTGTGAGTCTGCCCTTTAAGTCAAACATTCTGTCGCTTGGTCAAAATAGGAAAATGGCTGTAAGCCAATATTTACGCAACGAAAACTCATTGCTAAAAAACACAGAAAGAAAAACAATGTATGAGGAGGTTTTAAAAGAATATTTAACACTAGGGCACATGGAAAAGGTTGAGAGCAACGCAAGTGGCCCAGGTTACTATTTACCTCATCATGGTGTTTTAAAGCCAGAAAAGACAACAACAAAACTACGCGTGGTTTTTAATGCGTCCAGCCCAAGCTCGAACGGCAAAAGCTTGAACGATTTGTTGTACACTGGCCCTATTCTGCAAGCTGAAATAGTACATCTAATATTAAAATGGCGATTTTTTCAGTTTGTATTTAATGCGGACATTTCAAAAATGTATCGCCAGATTTTACTAACACCAAATCAAAGACCCTTTCAGAAAATAGTTTTTCGTGATTCGGAAAGCGGCGAGATTGAAGATTACCAACTCAATACAGTGACTTTTGGTATAAATTGTGCCCCATATTTAGCCCTCCGAACAATACTTCAATTGGCTGATGATGAAGAAAAGTGTTTCCCTCTTGGCTCTCGAATCTTACGCGAGTGTATGTATGTCGACGATGCACTAGTGGGCGCGCACTCAATTCCAAACGCATTAGAGGCACGCGACCAATTAATTGGTATATTAGAGATGGGGGGATTTGAGTTAAGAAAATGGACTTCAAATTCTAAAGAAATTTTAAAAAATTTGCCCCAAGACTATTTACTAAACTCAGCCTTTTTGTCGCTCGATGATAAAAGTACCACGAAGACATTAGGCATTCACTGGAATGCAGCTGAAGATGTATTTTTCTTCACAACAGAGGCATTCCATATAAAACA
Source organism: Lypha dubia (assembly GCA_947311025.1). NCBI lineage: Eukaryota > Metazoa > Arthropoda > Insecta > Diptera > Tachinidae > Lypha > Lypha dubia. Next base: position 96,555,123 of record OX371260.1, on the reverse strand, counting down.
ATCGTACACCAAGCGAGAAGTTTTATCAATCATTGCTAGACTCTTTGACCCTGCAGGCTGGTTAGCACCTGTAGCAATCACGGCGAAAATTTTATTACAACAAATGTGGCTTGATAAAATAGAATGGGATCAAGAGATAAAGCCAGTAGCTCTACAAAAATGGTTAACCTTCATTAAAAATTATGCAGATATTGAGACAATTAAGCTGCCACGATGGGTTCAATATACGCCAGGTTGTGAAGTACAATTTCATGGCTTCTGTGACTCTTCTGAGCTGGCATACGCAGCTGCAATTTACGTAAGAGTAAGCTTAGGAAATGAAACATCTACACAGTTGCTCGTATGTAAAACAAAAGTGGCTCCAGTAAAAAAGCCATCTTTGCCTCGTTTAGACCTATGTGGAGCAGTATTGCTAGCCAATCTGATGGACAGCGTGATTCCTCATTTTCAGCTCAATAGTGGATCAATTTATTTATGGTCAGACTCAACGATAGTGTTGGCCTGGCTACGAAAACCACCCTGTAATTGGAAAACTTTTGTGGCAAATAGAGTGGCAACAATATTAGAAAAGATAGGCAACAAAAACTGGTCTCATGTCTCATCCCAGGATAACCCTGCCGATCTAGCAACCCGGGGGCTGACTCCTGCGGAGTTGCGTAAAAATATAATTTGGTGGCAAGGTCCTGATTGGTTGCGTCAAGAAAAGTCTCAGTGGCCCGAAGGCCCTCCTCAGACAGAAACATCGGAAGAATCCAGAAAAAATCAAGTATTTGTTGCTATATCGGCGGCAAAATAAGATTTGCTAGAGCGCTTTTCCGATTTACCAAGAGCACTGCATGTACTGGCCTACGTATTTCGTTTCGTAACATTATGCAGCAAATCTAGGCGTGTAGCTCATAATTTCGCTACGCTACGTATTCAAGCGCATGAATTGCGTTTCGTCAGAAATCGTCTGTTTTCTTTGTCCCAGCAGTCACATTTTTCACACGACTTCAATAGGCTACAGGCAAAGGATAAAATTGATTCTCGAAGCCCCTTGTTGACCCTTACGCCCTTTCTGGATAAAGATGATATCATTCGCTCTAATGGCCGTCTCAGTTCATCCAGCTGTTTATCTTATAATGAACGACACCCCATCATACTAGCATACAGCAGTAGGCTCGCTCGTCTTTACGTGGAGTTCATACATAAGCTCGTCCATCATGGTGGCCCTCGTCTGGTGTTGTCGGTGGTCCGACAAGAATGCTGGATACTTAAGGTGAAAAATCTCATCAAAACTGTGATACATAATTGTAAAATATGTGTCTTGCACCGCAAAAAGCTTCAAGGACAAATTATGGGATCACTACCGCTAGAAAGAACAACTTTAAATCGGGCCTTTACTAATACTGGAGTAGATTTTGCCGGCCCATTTGAAGTAAAGAGTTTTACCGGTCGCTATTGCCGTATTACGAAAGGGTATGTGTGTCTCTTTGTTTGTTTCTCTACTAAAGCAATCCACATTGAAGCCGTTAGTGACTTGTCTACCCCTGCCTTTCTGGCGGCCTTAACTCGTTTTATTGCGCGTCGTGGGTGCCCTAGTCGTATTTTTTCGGACAATGGCCGAAACTTCGTAGGCGCCGCACGTGAAATTAAGACCAACTTCAACAAAGTTGTAAAAGAGTTACGTGATTCTGCTGTCGATGTATATGGCCATCATAGCCTAGAGTGGCATTTCATTCCAGCTGCGGCACCTCATATGGGAGGTTTATGGGAGGCAGGTATCAAAAGCCTCAAAACTCATCTTAAAAAATCAGCTGGGCTGATGAAATTCACTTTTGAAGAGTTTTCCACCCTTCTAGCGAAAATTGAAGCATGTCTCAACTCTCGTCCCCTTGGCCCTTTATCTGATAATCTCGATGATATAACGGCTCTCACTCCAGGCCATTTCCTGATAGGCTCGTCTTTACTTTCTCCAGCCGAACCTGAAGAGTTGTCGTCCCCGCTCAGTATAACCAATCGGTGGCGAAAGGTAAAGGCTCTGCAGCAAGAAATGTGTCGTCGATGGAAGGAGGAGTATTTGAAAGAATTGCACAAACGCAATAAGTGGAAACAACCACAAATCGATTTAAAATTAAATGATCTAGTAGCTCTAAAAAATGAGCCTACTTCCCCCTCAGAATGGCGTCTAGGGCGTATCATGAAAACTTTTCACGGGACAGACAACAAAGTACGTGTAGTCGAGATCAAAACGCAAAATGGTTTAATAACACGTCCAATCCATAAATTAGTAGCCCTACCGCCATGTAATAATTAAAAAATTGCGCCACCTTTTATAAAACCTCATCATATATATATATCATTTTTTTTTCTCCTTTTTTTTATTTACACAATTGAATTAAATATGAATTTTTTTTTTTGTTTACAAATGTTTTCGCTTTAAACATTTTTTTTTCGCTGAATAAATTAACTAAATATAGTTGCTTGTGATTCATATTAATATTAACAATTGTGTTGTTGCACCATCGCTGCAAGGCTGGCGGTATGTTTGCACGGTAAAACTGCGTTGCCCGTGTAGCTGCTGTGGATGCTGATCGTCTAAACGGCCCCCAGGTTAGCCGTCTGTTAGCTGCCGCCGTCAACAAATCCGATGACTAAGATATTCTTTTTGTCAACTAACACTCGTGACAAATCAACCAAAAGAACAACAGCGGTGTTTTAAATAAAAATAATGAAAACTTTATAAAACTAAAATTGTAAAATAAGAATAAATAAATCAAAACCTTGATAGTCAAATAAATAGAAGGAAAGGTGTCTTTATTTCAAATAACAGGAGAACAAAATAAAACATAGCAACAGAAGGGTGAAAGACGAACGAACAAGTGGTCGACGAGTAAGCAAGAGTCCTGACCTACCGCAACTTAGATATTATTGGGTTCCAATCAACCACCAAATCCATCCACAATCATCAACTACAACAACACATCATCCACATAATCTAGAGACAAAAAATAGTCAAACTGCGTACTTGGTGTTTCATTTCCTCATCTTTTGTCCTTTTTAAAGGACTAAATATTTTCCAAGAATGCTTGGTTTACGTGGCTGCCTGCTACGCACAAGCATTCAAGTAGAATCAATGAGATTCCGTTTTGACAGACCACTCCACTCGTCAGTGTCAACCTGATTTAGGTCCGAATCCAGGCCTCAGATTCGGAGTAAGATTCTAGATCCATCCCGTCGAATTAAGGTATCTAATGAGGTCACCTAGACCTATCCCTGATACCTCCGAGAGATCGTCTATTATGCTGTTGCCTAGAAATTTGAGTCTCGAATGGTGTAAGGCCGGGCATTCGCAAAGAAAGTGGAAGACTGTTTCCTCTTTGCTTTGATCCCGGCAACTACGGCAGAACGCATTGTAGGAAAGGCCCATCCTGTTAGCGTGTCTCCCGATAACCCAGTGCCCCGTCAATACTGCGACGAGCCTCGAGATGTCCCTACGGTTCCTGTTAGTTAGTTTTCCAAGAATGCTTATTTTAAATAATTTTTTTAAATATTGGTATCTAATATTTTTTAACAAACTTGGTACCAAATGAAAGGGAAGGCTCTATAGAATTTTATAAAAATATTTACTTCAGTTCCCCTGAATAAAAATTTAAAAAAATGTCCTTTTACAAATATATCCTTCCATATCCTTGAAAGTTTTTATTTAAAATTTTTTTTTTTATTATATTTTGTTACCTTAAATTAACTCTATAAGACTTCGAAATTTCATGATTTTATCTCTCTTTGTTCAAAAGGTGTGATGGGTTTTTTCGCGGTACAAAATTAATTTCTATGTCTAAGATTTATTTATGAAAAACAACTTATAATTTTGAACCAACATGGATATAAATAAATATTTCCTTCATTTGTCCTGAAAAAAAAGTGTCCTTTAAATAAGTTTTTCCAAATCCTTGAAAGCTTCCATCAAAAAATATTTTAAAAAATATGTCTTGTAGCCTAAAATGAATTCTATAAACTAGAGCGTTGAATGTCGAGCTCGCAGCAGGGTACGTATTTGCTGTATATTCGAACATATTGATTTTAATATGCGCTAAATACGTACCCACTGCCATCTCAATGGCGCAACACTCTGATTTCGGTTTGCAGTTAGTTCTTAAAATAATAGAGGTTTACATACTCGTATTATGTAATTTTTTTCTGAAATCACTACTTGTTGTAAGTCGCTAAAAAATTATATTTACAGAAGTAGGTTATGTTATAAATGCCAATTAAAAATTTTTTATAGCGTTTTAGCATTGCGAACAATTTATAATAGTTTATTAACGGTTTTTACGGGAATTAAAGTTAAAATGCAGTGTTCACATAAAAATATATTTTGTGTTGTTTGCGGACTATTCACCCCTTTAAAAAAATCGCGCAAGATTTCTGCTAAAATAATAGAAGCGTATGAAATGTATTTTTGTAAAAACTTTGTCCAATAAATGGTATATACCAAAATTAGTATGTAACTACTGTCACAGTGGCTTACTTAATAAGAAACTCCTATAACATACGCGTACCCAGTAACTTGGCTTCATCGTAGAGAACATTGTAAAGATTCACGCTACTTTTGTCTGATCAGTTCAAAATGTAGCAAGATAAAATATCAACACCGATATAAAATATCATATTTTTTTTTTAATTAGGACCAGCACTCAGGGGATGACCCCTACGTATGCGTATTTAGAATACTTAACTCTTTCACAACTCTGCTTTGCGCGTTATGTTAATTTTTAAGGCAGTGGTGAGGCGCCTCCGGTGTTAAGTAGATGCATTAACTTTGTTAAGCTGTATTAGCATGCATTTATTTAATTGTTTTACTTCTCCGATGTTTCTGCTAACCGACGAAAGAGGGCGATGTTGTGTACATTAGCTTGGATAGCATCAATCGTTGTCGGAACAGTTTTTTAGTACCCAGTGCTCTGCCTTCATCACTTAAATAGTCCGACAACAATTAATACAATGTCTCACTAATGTACGTTAGAGAAATTAATGATGTTGATTGACTTGCTCTGGACAGGGTTTGAACCCAGGCCCCCCAAGTCATAGTAGTCAACGCACTAAGTCTATGTTCACACACGACGATTTTAGTCGGGCAATTCTTGAGTTTATAGATGTTTTTTTCAGTTTGCGGTGAGGGGAATAAAAAGGGAAAAATAATCGCCGGTACCCGGCTATTTTAAGCAATTCTCTCATTCGTTTTTTTTTTGTAGTTGAATATTTGACATCTCCTTTCATTCTGTGTTTCGCTTCTTGGTGTGTAAATGATTGATAATTTTAATTAAACGCATACTGCATAGTGTTTTTATTTATTAGTGTTTATTGAAATGGCGTTTAAATGGAATCGGGACTTAATTGAAAAATTAATAACTTTGGTTGAGGAAAACTATTGCATTTATAATGTTAAGTGTAAAGAATATTTGGACAGGGACAAGAAGGCACAAGCATACAACACTATTTGGAAGGAGATGCAAACAGTGACGTGCTCAATTACAATGGATGACATAAAAAGAAAATGGAAGAACCTAAGAACACAATTTAGTCAAAAGCAGCGAAGAATAAAGCAGTCAAAAAAAAGCGGAGCTGGGTCTGCCGATATATATGCTCCCAAACTTTGGTGCTTCGAACAACTAAATTTTCTGCAAACACATCTTGATGTAAGGGAAAGCATAAATAATATAGAGGTTTGTAATTAAACAATTTTTTTAATTCATTTATTCTGACATTTATTCTTATGTACATATGTATGTATGTGTTAATCAGCTCATAACGCAGGACGTACAAAGTGAAATATGCAGCACTCAAGAAGAAAGTTCATATGATGAATCCCCTGCAAAAAGAAGAACGGTATGTTTATAATGTTTGATATAAGTAAGTATGTATGTATGTATATATTTATATTATTTTATATATATATTTTATATGTATATATTTTATATATATTTTATATGTAATTAGGGCTCAAGTTCAATAAATGTTTTTCGGAACGAGATGAAAGATTTGAAAACCATGATTTCCAGAAGAAAAAGTGACAAAAAGTTTGCATGGCTTGGAAATCTAGTCACAGCTCGAATGGAGGAAATACACCCAGAAGACCAAACTGATGCAGCCTGGCAAGTTCAATGCTTAATGCAAAAACTTTTCAATGAATCCGCTGAAAAAAGGCGGCTGAAATCTACCTCTTCTGTGTCCACGGAGATTTTTGAAGAAGCTCCATCTTGTTCATCACAAAATAGAAATATTGAAGATGAACTTGTATGTTTTTCGCCAGAACCCAACGACATTTTAGAAATGTCAATGCAGGGAGTATTTAGTAATGATGATTTCGATTAATTTTAAAAGGTAATTACCCCTGCACATAAACATACATATTTTAAAATTTTTACATTTATTTGAGCATGTACTCATTTGGAATTTTTTTAAACATAAAGGGTAAAACATCTACTGATGAATTGGTATAGCTACCAACGAAATATATATCTAGATATTGCTAACCCGCAACAAATAAATAAAATACATACATATTTTATTTTAAAATCAATTTTTCTTTCCAGATTTCAGAAAACCCATACCTGAAAAGTATTAACAGAAAGACTGAGAGGTGACTTTGTCATCAAAGTGTATACACTTTAAATTTTTATTGAATTAATATTTGTTTGTGAAATTGAATATTGAAATTAAATTTAGTTTTTTTTATTTTGATTTGTTAAAAATCTATAATTTTGTATTTATTGTATAACGTATTTAATTGTTTTCCGTTATCATATATGTATGTACATAGTTTTAAAATATAAATTTCCAGAATTTTTTAACTTGGAAAATATAAATAAAAATTTGTTGAATTCATTTTCTTTAACAATAAAGAATCATCATTTTTAATATTTATTATTACATAAGGTTGTTCAAGTAGAAAAACATTAAAAATTTAAATCTACAGCCAATCTACTTTGCCTTCATTATTAAAATATGACATAAATTGTTGACGAAAATGTTCTGCACGTCCCTTTTTAGGATTGTATACACTGTCAGGGTTTTCATTGTTTTCCATCGGGGAATCTACGGATTGGTTTAATAATCTGTCATTAGGATCCAACAAAAAATTGTGTAAAACACAGCTGGCTAATGTTATTATTTCCACAGTTTCTGGATTTTTTAAATTCATTGGAGCTAAGAAAACGCGAAATCTATTTGACAAAATTCCAAAAGCGTGTTCCACAACGTGCCTTGCTCGGGAAAGCCTGGCGTTGAAAACCTGTTTTTCTCTTAAATTGCTGTGGTAAGGGTAAGGTTTCATTAAATGCGTTTGTAATGGAAACGCATCATCTCCAACCACAAGGTATGGAAGCATTCTACCATTTCCTAAAACAGTGTTAGCTGGAATTTGCTTTTCGTCAGCATCATTATTGCGGCCATTACAACCAATATCCACATATATAAATCTGCAGTTGGCGTCAGCTAAGGCCATTAAAACTATACTGTTAGTTCCTTTATAATTGTGGTAGAAGGCTCTGTCACTTCGTAAAGGCCGAAAGTTTATATGCTTTCCATCCAAAGCGACTAAACAGTTTGGAAACTGCCACTTTACTGCAAATTCCCTTGCTATTCTTTCCCATTCTAACTGAGTTTTAGGAAACTCAAATGAAGCATAAATATGTACATATGTATATATGTTATTCCATATATAATTAAAATAGAATAACTTCTACTACAATACCTTCAAATATATTGGAGCCATATGCTTACAAATTGCTTTGCACACCTCAGGAACTACACCCGAAATTTTCGCCCTCGATACTCTTGTCTGGTAGTCTATGCTGCGAAAAGTTTCACCTAAAATAAATGTGGATAGTTTTATAAAATAAAATAAATTTTCAACATCAAATACATACCGGTGGCAAGAAAACGCAGCGTTATTGCTAATTGTTCAGCAGGAGATATAGCATTTCTCATTTTAGTGTCAGCGCGTCTTATATCCTGCTGTACTAAGTTCAGTACAAAATTAAACTGTTCCTCAGACATTCTAAGGTAGTTTTTATATGACATTTCGTCCGTCAACAATAATTCATTTCTTAAAAATGAATATGAACCGTGATCCACTCTTGCGTTTCTCCACGGTTTTATCCATTGCTTCTTTGTTTTTTTTACAGGCAGATTGGATGCTGCTTCACACAAATTAGATAAACCTTGAAAAAGTTTCAAATTAATATTGTTTTCTTCAAAGCACATTATACATACCAATCAATATGTCGTCCTTGTCACTGTCTTCAGAATCCAAATCAATTGCTTCTCCCATCAATTCAAATGTGAATTTTATTATTTCATTTTTTTCTTTTGAATTCATTTTTCAACAAGTTAAATTAATTTATATATGTATTTATATTTATTATTGCTCTTTACGACTAAAACACAAATGTCAAATTGTAGGAAAATAAAAGCTAAACAAAACAGAAGAATTGCCCAACTAAAATCGTCGTGTGTGAACATAAAAGCAAGTTCAAAAGAGAATTCTGAAAAAGTTGGGCAATTAAAATCGTCGTGTGTGACCTTAGACTAACCACTTCAGCCAACACCACCCTTATTCTAGTGATACGGTAACCCCCCGTCCAGACCAGCAATTTCATGTGTCTTAATACAAGCAATAACGTCGGCAGAATTAAGACGTCAAATTGTCAGTGTTCAAATATGTATTTGTGGTAGCGAAATCGTAGATATCTTAGAACACAAATATGAAAATTTTACTGACGGTTGTATATTATTTGTATTGTAAATTTTAATTACGGGGTTAATTGTAAAAAAAAATTTCAGCATTATCAATAGTATGAATGTTTATTTTAAAAATGTTTCACTTTTTTCTGGTTTTCATTTATTTATACATTCGATTTTTAATTTTTTTATTCTATTTGCCCATAAAAAACAATTTTCATAGAAATCACAATTGAATTTGACAGCATGTGTTCAGAGATAATTGCTCAGCAATATCTTCTAGCAATTGTTGCTAAACATGTGTTTGAACACATATTCGTGCGGGGCACACGCAAATATCTTGTGTTGGCAATCAAATTTGACGGTTGCCACGGCAATAATTGCCAAACTTGTTGCTCGTGTGGACGGCCTGTAAAGGCCGCAGTAATTCGTTCTGAAATTAATCGATACGCCCCTTCAGAGAAGCTTAATCTAAATCAAGATGACAGTGACAATGAGACATTGTACAGCGAGGGGAATATTTCAGAATTTGACGTATACTCAAGCAGATCCGAACAACTAGCACCTCATTTTGTTACCCAAATTGATTTTGATGATTTGGTGAAAGACATGAATATATCACAACGAGGTGCAAAATTATTAGGTTCTCGTTTGCAACAATGGCGGTTGACTTCCCAGAATCATTGAGTAACGTCTTCGCGTAAGCGCTCAAATAAACAATCATTTGATGAGTGTTTTAAAATTGATAGTGAAACTGGCATGTCATACGCTGATGATATTGATAAGCTTTTCGAAGCTATAGGTCAAACACATGTTGCTGAGGAATAACCGGTTTTGTAAAAAGCTTAAAAGGAGTTTTACTTCATAATAGTAATGAACATCCATCTGTTCCTATAGTTTATGGTACGGATGTAGTAGAAAATTACAAAAATATGGCCACAATTTTTAAGCTAATAAATTACAATAAATTTCAATGGGTAATTTGCTGTGACTTAAAAATAGTCGCGATCTTAAATGGACTTGAAAAAGGGTTTTCGAAACACCAGTGTTTTCTATGTCTTTGAGAAAGTCGTCAGCAGGAACAACACTACACAGATCATACATGTAAGCCTCGTATAAGTTATCAACTTGGTAGTGATAGGATTGAGCATAAACCTCTAGTACCTTCATCGAAAATTATTTTGCCTCACCTACACATTAAATTGGGTTTAATTAAAAACTTTGTAAAAAACTTAATGCAGAAGGTTCAGCTATATGCCATTTAAAAGCAATGTTTCCAAAATTGAGCGAGACGAAGGTTAATGCCGGAGTAGTGCCATTACTGGCATTTCCATCCCTGCATATCGAGACTCGATATGCATATCGTTATACAAAGGTATGTATCGACTCTCGATACATTTTCTGTATGTATGCTTAAGAATAAATAAAGAAGATGTTGAAAAAACAGTCTAGACTGAATCACCAAATGAACAAGATATTTTTCATTACAATAGAGTGAAGTACGACATGGCGACCGTGACAATTGGACTTTTTGCATAATGCATGCAAACCAATAATAATAGTTTTACAATAAATGTAAATTGTAAAATCTATATAAATAAATGTATAGAAAAGTTTAAGCCGCAGTGTATATAAAGCATACTATTATAAAAGAAAATTCTGTGAAAAGAGCAATTCAACATACACAACACTTTTTTTTGTTTTGTGATAATTTTATTATTTATTGAATCTTTAATTATTTAAATTGAATTATCAATAAGTTTTTCAAATCTTAAATCTAAAAAAAATATTAAATATAAGTTTAGCCAATGCTAAACAAAATTTTTAATTTCAACGGTTAATTTTTGTTGTTTTACATTTCTCGTGAACGGCTGAGAAAAAGGGTATCCCTTCTTTTCAGCCGGGTGTGGCCTCTATAATGAAGAATATTGCGCGCAAGTGGATTTGGGTGCAACTCAAGTTTTTTTATATATTTTTTCGCGTGTTTTGAAAATACTGTCTTCACCAACGGAACGTCTAGGTCTTTATGAATTCGATGGTTTCTGACATACCAGGGGGCTGCTGTAATTGTACGTAGAATTTTATTTTGTCGCCTTTGAATTTTTTCGACATTTGATGCTGAGGCAGTGCCCCATAACTGGATTCCATAGAACCATATTGGTTTCAGGATCGCGTTGTATAATAGTAGTTTACAGTCTAGACTTAGTATAGAATTTCTTCCAATAAGCCAATTCATTTGAGCTGCTTTTAATTTGATTTGAGTTAACTTTGCGTCTATATGCGATTTCCATGTTAAACGACGATCAAGATGAACGCCTAGATATTTGACTACAGTGTGTTGTGGTATAGTCTCGGTGTTAATTTTTATAGGCGGGCATGTTTGCCTGCGCAACGTAAAAGTGACGTGTGCACATTTCTGCTCGTTAACTTTTATACGCCATTGTTTGAGCCATTTTTCCAGTTTGGATATTTATTCTTGTAAGTTGCGGGAAGCTTCTACAGGATTTTCGTGAACGCTTAGAAAGGCTGTATCATCCGCAAATGTTGATGTATGAATGTTATTGCTTAACGGTAAGTCAGAGGCATATATTAAATAAAGTAAGGGTCCGAAGATACTGCCTTGAGGGACTCCGGCTTCGATCGACTGCGGAGGGCTTAAAAAATTGCCTTCCCTAACTACAAATTTACGTTCCATCAAATAGCTTTTTAAAAGCTTTACGATGTTTGCTGGTAGATTTTGTGTTAATTTATTGAAAAGACCTTCGTGCCATACTTTATCGAAAGCTTGTGAGACATCAATAAAGAGCGCAGAGCAGTATTTCTTTTTTTCAAAAGTGTCTCTAACGACATTCACTAGTCTGTGAGTTTGTTCAATTGTGCTATGTTGACTGCGAAAACCGAATTGATGATCTGGAATACATCCATTACTAGTCACTATAGGCATCAGCTTGCTCATACACAGCTTTTCAAATAGTTTTGAAATGTTAGACAATAAACTAATAGGCCGATAGGATTCAACCTTTGTATGATCCTTGCCGGGCTTTGGTATCATAATAATTAGCGAAACCTTCCATTCTTTAGGATAGTGTTCTAGGCGTAGAATACTGTTAAAAATTAATAGTATTATTCTTTTTGCAGTGTAAGGCAATTCTTGAAGCATTTTGTTGCTTATTTTGTCGACACCTGGGGCTTTTCTGGTGTTAAGATTAGTAATAGTATTTTCAATCTCCGTCATGTTAAATCTCATCGGTATTTCTGGTAAAGGGACGACTGGTGGCAGTTCAACAATATCAGCAGAAATATTCGGAGTGAAAACTTTTTCTAAGTGTTTAACAAAAAGTGCACCTTTTTCATCATCAGTTTTTGCCCAGTCACCATTTGGGGCTCGTAATGGGGGTTTGCATATCACCGGCCTTTTTAGTCCTCTGGCTGCACGCCACAGTGAATAATCTGTTTGTGGTGTTGCATCTAGCTCTTGAAGGAATTTTTGAAGGGAAGCTGTTTTTTGAGTTTGCAAAACTTTCCTAAGCTGCTTGGTACACTCCTTAAGCCTTAATTTTAGCTGGGGCGATCTGTAGCGCTGCCAATCTCGTCGAGCTCTCCGTTTTTCAGTCAATAGCCTTTCTATATCTACAGAAAAAATATTGTTAAATCTCACTGGTTGGTTTATTTCATTTGAAGTAGCATTAAAAGCAGCTTGTTTAACATGCGCTTCAAACAACCTGAGAGAATCGTCTATGTCTGAAGGTGTTCTCAGCGGCATTTTTTCCGAGCAATGAGCACTCAGATATTTTCTGTATTTCAGCCAGTTAATGCGTGCAGATGTCGTCGCTAGATCACATGTTGTGTGTGAGTAAATAGTGACAATAGTAGGCGAGTGGTCTGAAGATAAGTCCAAAGATGCTTCAACTTCAACCATCTCGCTGGGCACGCCTTTCACAATTCCAAAGTCGATAACATCAGGAATTTTTTGTCGATCTGTTGGCCAATATGTTGGCTGTCCACTTGAAACTACATTCAAACCCATTTTAGATATTGTGTCGAATAAAATTCGTCCCTTAGGTGTAATTAAACGTGAACCCCAAAATGTGTGTTTAGCATTGTAGTCGCCAGCTGCTAGAAAACGGGGGCCCAGTGATTTATAAAAAGCCGTATATTGACTCTCGGTAATTGAGAATCTGGGGGGCGAATAGATAGATGATATTACAAGTTTTTTATAGTAAGTTTCGATGCAAATGTTCGTTGCTTGAAGATAATCTTCACAAAAATCATTCAACAGGTGGTGTTTTATTCGCGTTTTTATTAGGATTCCCGAATCACCACAAGCTCTGCCACGGGGATCCTTGGTGTCGTAAAAATTATATCCACTAATTCTGAAACAGCTTCGAGATGTCAAATGAGTTTCTGAGATAAGCATAACATCGATTTGTTTATCCTGAAGAAAATATTCTATTTCGTTTTTATGTTGGCAGATGCCGTTTGCGTTCCAAAAACAGATTTTTAAGTTCATGGTTTGCTTAGTACAGCCTGCAACAAGGTAGACTGCATTTTCAACATTTCCTGCATCATACAGGACATGTTGAGAGTAAATGTGTTTACAGTTTGAATTAAGCTCTCAATTGAGGCTTCAATACGACTAAAATTATACCCCGAATCTTCATTTACATTTACGGTTTTTTGCGCCGTACTCTGATTGCTTTTTAAAATACTAGCGTATGAAAATTTGTTGTTAGATTGTTGTTGAGCACTAGTCGCGTTAGACTTGAAAATGTTTGAAAATTGATTTTGGCTGGTGGACGGTTGAGGTAACTGTGGATAGTTAATAGGGGTTTTAGGCTGAGCGGGAGTAGCATTGGTTTTTTTGGTTAATGAATTTTTAAAAAACGAGTAAAGGGGGCAGCCTCTATAGTTGGCAGTGTGATTTCCGCCGCAATTGCCACATTTTTTCGCCTTGGTATCACCTTTTATTTTATCACAGTTAGCAGTACTGTGTAACTCACCACATACAACGCAGACTGTAGGCAACTTGCAATAAGTCTTCGTGTGCCCAAATTATTGGCAGTTCAGGCATTGAACAGGCCCAGCTCTTTTATGTGGAAGCTCAACAGTAACTCTTCGATGCAACAAGTACTTTAAGTCATATATTGGATGCGCTTCATTCTTTTTTATTTTTATGCCATCTGGCTGTAACTCGACTCTAAATATTGGTTGGGGGATTTTTTCTCTATTTTTAATGTTTGAGACATTTTTCACCTTGTAGCCACTATTTTCAAGGCCAGACTTGACCTCTTCCGGATCCACGCTAGAGTCTATACCTTTTATTACGACTGTTAGACCTTTAGCACTCTTTAATTGGTACGTGTAGAAGTTTTTATTTTTAGATTCTAAATCTGAAACAATTTTTCGGTAATTATTTTCATGAGCTACCTGAATTTTTGTCTCATTGATGTTTCCGCGCTTAATTGGAGTTACATAAAACTCATTTTCTCCAATTAATGAGATAAGACTTTTAACCAGCAAACTGGAATTCTGCTCTCTTAAATATATGGGTGGGGGCTTACTCGAACTTGTTGTAGTTGTGCCTTCATCGCCTTGTTCAGATAACATCGCGAAACGATTTTCGGAATTTTTTATATTGTTTTTTCCATCTCTGGGAACTTTCGATGTTGAAGCAATTTGAGCTGATTTTGGACTTCTTCCCCTTTTTAACACGGTTATGTATCTGTCCATTCCTGTTTGAATTTTATTATCATTTATTGTACTCACCACATCTACCATTTTGTGCACGTTGGTCACCTTGTTACTTATTGTTTGTTTGTTTGTTTGTACAGCTAAGCTGACAAGTTTGCTGATGGGTGCAATTGTTGTTGCTTCTTGATCACTATTTAACATGTTCAGAGATAATGATCGCGCACGAGTATTTGTGTTTACTGTTAAATTCAGGTTTTTGTTAAATTCATTTTTTTTACTGTCGTCATCAGCAACTAAAGTTATATATTGCACATTCCTACTGCTTGTAGGATTATTGTTGTTTTTTTCAGAAGATGAACTCATCAGAGTTCTCTTTTTTTATTTTCACTTATATTAGTTTGTGTATGCAAATATTTATGTATATTACACACAAGCAAAAAATAAAATAAAACCAGTAAAATAACTGTTCAATAAATGTTTTGTTTTTTTTATATTTTTTGTGACTTGAAAATATTTTTTTATTTAATTTTTTTTTTTATATTCAGTTGCGACGATTACAAAAACGCGTCTGTTCACTATGAGAGTTGAAATAAACATGAACATACACAACACGGTCATAGAAAAATAAATACGTACCTCGAAAATCTCTACGTGGTTTTTAATCATTCAGTAGTTACCCACCGTGTTGTATGCTAAGATAATCTCAAAAAGAATATATAATTAAAAGTTTACAGTGTCATTATCTCTAAAAGATCCTGCTTATATACACGTAAATCTAAAATTGCGATTCTCGGCATCAAAATATGCAAGCATTTATTTAAAGTGGTTCTTAGAATAAAAAAAATTATTTTAACAAAAGTTCAATCTGTGCCTATTGTTGTGTTCTTAATTTGCTGTGTTTCAAATACAAGGAACTTCAGACAATTCTTTTTAATTCTAAGCAAAAAATTAACATTTGCCATTTGTGAAAACGAAACTAATAGCCTTTTTCCACTAGCATACATTTTAGAGGACTGAATGGAATTTGTTGAAAATGTGAAACTTGCGTTTCCATTGGCAACATCTAACATCTACCATCTTCTCAGCTGTCAAAAATATAAAAATACTTACAGCATAATTTTTTTTTTTTTTTTTTTTTTTTTTTTTTTTTTAAATGAATTTTGAAGAAACATTAATAATTGGACACGTTTATGCTTTACAAGAACAAACACAATTGTTAATGCAGAAAATTTGCGATCCATTATGAAAGATGAATATGAAGATAATTTATGTATGTATGTCAGTCATGTACATATGTCATTTATGTATGTCATTCACAAAAAAAAAAAAAAAAAAATGAAACTATCAATATGTATGTATCTGTCATTTTGCTAGAGATGACATTAAAATTATCGGAAGATGTTGATTGGAACAAAATGGTATAGGAACATCTTTTAAAGATGTAGAAAGATGTTGACTTTTAGTACTGTGTATTTCTTATGGGAAGATGTTAACATCTTCTCAAATTGATGGTAGATGTTAGATGTTGCGTAGTGGAAAAAGGCTATAAATGAAAACAAAAATTTGTCTACAACAAAGTGATACATTAAAAGGCTGAAGTAAATCGATAAATATATCATAAAAACAAAACAATTTTTAATTAATAGTTTAAATAAATAAAGAAAATAATAATCATGTATCCTGTTGGACAACGTAGTATACATATATGTATGTACTAACTTTTTTTTGTACAACTTTACCAAATTTGAAAAAAGACGGTGAAAATTATATACATATATACAAAAAAAAAACAAAACAAAACCAAACCGAAAATAACAAGTGAAAAAAAACAGGTACAGAAAAAAAAGACCTAGTAACAAGAATAAAATCGGGGAAAAATTAACTGAAAAGAAGAGAGACCAAAAAAGTAACGAAATGAAAAATGAAACATACGAAAGACAAATGGAAGAAACAAAATGAAATATATGAATAATTAACTGAACCACTACTGAAACAAAATGAAAAAGAAACATATAAATAAACATGTAATTAAATTGAAAAATTTTAGTGTTAACCAAAATATACTTTCAAATTTACTGCTGAAATAATACTATGAAAAAAAAGGAAAAGAAGAAAACTTTAAAAACAAACAAATTTTAAAACAAAAAAAAAATAAAAATACAAAACTAAACTCTTTTCATGCCTATCATCAAAAAAAATTTAACAAATAGACACTACAAAAATACTTCTAAATGCTTCTACAACAACTTATGTACATAAATTTAAAATATTTTAAATAAACAAACACAACAATCACAACATTAAATAGAAAAATACAGAACAAACAATAAAAGTAGAAAGACTTGAAAGAAAAAAATGAAAATTTAAAAACATCACAAGAAAACAAATGGAAATTAACGAGAAACCAATGCACATACATGCATACACTAAATAAGTCAACAAAAAGGTATGAAATAAAATACAAAAAAAAATCAAAATCAACAAATATCAACAGCATTAACAACAGAGAATAAAAACAACAAATTACAACAAAAATAACAACAACAACCAACAATTTAAAACGAAGACAACAAAACAAACGCATCACGAAAATTAACAGAAAAAACAACAAATTCATCACAACAACAACCACAACCAAAACACTACTTATATAAATACTGAAAAAAGGGGAAAATTGTGCAACGTGCCGTTACATATAACTACAAACTACCACGTAAGTACCCTACAACTACTAACATAATAAAAAAGGGGTATATACCAGCCTGCATATTGTAGCGATCAACAAATTATTAACATAAACAAAACACAAAAACATGACCGCTGATACAACTCTCATATAGTTGAGATTTCAATATTGATGTAACATGCAGGTTTTTACACAACAAGGGGAGCAGTCGCCGATGGCGATTCGTGTTCCGATACTAATATAACCGTAGCTTTGTCGTATTTTGCCGATTGTAGGGGCTCCCGAATACTCCTTGCAGCCGTACTAATCATAATTTAAAGTAGCCGATCTTAAGGGCCCCCGAATACTCCTTAAGTTCGTAGTTTGTAATTTGCCGATTGTAAGGGCTCCCGAATACTCCTTGCAGCCGTACTAATCATAATTTGAAGTAGCCGATCTTAAGGGCCCCCGAATACTCCTTAAGTTCGTAGTTTGTAATTTGCCGATTGTAAGGGCTCCCGAATAATCCTTGCACTCGTACTAATCGTAAGTTGAAATAGCCGATCTTAAGGGCCTCCGAATACTCCTTAAGTTCGTAGTTCGTAATTTTCCGATTGTTAGGGCTCCAGAATACTCCTTGCACTCGTACTAATCGTAATTTGAAGTAGCCGATCTTAAGGGCCTCCGAATACTCCTTAAGTTCTTAGTTCGTAATTTGCCGATTGTAAGGCCTCCCGAATACTCCTTGCAGTCGTACTAATCGTAGTGTCCCGTAAATACCACCGAATATTACCGATATTTTACCTGAATCATATATAATATTTTTGGCAGATATCCAGACAAAAGCGACTAGAAGTCACACCAGCGCACTGATCGCCGCCACCCGCCGTCATCCTGTTTCACCGAATCACCAGCAAACGTACGAGCAATTTTCGTAGTAATAAGTTAGTCTTAAGCAGTATAAGTTTCGTTTAAATAAAGCTTTGTTCCATACATCTTTAACATCTAAAAGATACGAGTATTTTATTTCAAAGGAAGTAGACCTTTGATAACGTAGTTTACTTTTCCAGCTGGGGTATTACTCAGTCTGTCCAGATTCTTATCAAAGGTCTACTTCCTTTGAAATAAAATTAGTTACGATTAGTACGAGTGCAAGGAGTATTCAGGAGCCCTTACAATCGGAAAATTACGAACTTAAGGAGTATTCGGAGGCCCTTAAGATCGGCTATTTCAACTTATGCTTAGTACGAGTGCAAGGAGTATTCGGGAGCCCTTACGATCGGAAAATTACGAATTACGAACTTAAGGAGTATTCGGAGGCCCTTAAGATCGGCTATTTCAACTTACGATTAGTACGACTGCAAGGAGTATACAAGAGCCCTTACAATCGGCAAAATACGACAAAGCTACGGTTATATTAGTATCGGAACACGAATCGCCATCGGCGACTGCTCCCCTTGTTGTGTAAAAACCTGCACGTTATATCAATATTGAAATCTCAACTATATGAGAGTTGTATCAGCGTGCATATTTTTGTGTTTTGTTTATGTTAATAATTTGTTGGTCGCTATACTATGTAGGCTGGTATATACCCCTTTGTTATTATGTTTGTAGTTGTAGGGTACTTTCATGGTAGGTTGTAGTTATTTGTAACGGCACGTTACAATTGAACGAATACAACATAAAAAGAAGACAAAATAAAATTGATAAACACCAACACAAGGGAAGAAACCAACAACAGCCTAGCAACAAGCAGCACCAGGGGTACTGATAGCGTAAATATATATAAAATAAAATTATACATACATATACACATATATATTATTTTCATTAAAAATAAAACTATATACACATTTATATACACGCATTTAAACACTCCAACACAATCATATACATACATACATACATACACCAACACAAACAGAAACATACACACATAAATAACACAAATTTGAAATTCTATTTATTTATTTACATACATATATACAATATACATTACAATTAAATTTGTAATATATAATCAAATGTAAATACAAATAAAAAAATGAAGAAAAAATGAAAAAAATAATGGAAAAAAATCTCTTGCGTTATTTATGTTGGAAATTTTATATACATACATACATATGTATACGAGCTGGACGTACACATGTATGTGCTTGTGAAGAGTAAGAACGAAATTTAAGGGTAGTTTTATCAAAAAAAAAAATTTTATTATTTGTCTCAAAAAAAAAAAAAAAAAAACAAACAAGAGACAAAAAAAAAAAAACCGACAAAAAAATAAATTCATAAACAACAAAACCAAAACAAAAATATAAATATATGGATATAAATATTAATAAATATATGCAAAATTCAATTAAACTACTAAGAAGTCAATTTTCGCTTTAAATGAAACTCAAATCTGAACTATTTGATTATTACTAAAATAAGTAAATGTCTACAAATGAATTTGATTATAAAACTTTTGATAAACTTTTAATTGAATTCTACAAAATAAAGAAAAGAGTTTTACAAAACCGCCCACTTTCGAATAAGGAAAGTAAAATAGAAGAGTACACAAATTTGCTAATATCATCTTATAATAATATTCTAATATATTCAAAACTTCATATTGATCAATTGACTAGCCATTTACAAGAGGAAATAAATAGTAAAATAATAAAAATCAGGGAAATTTTATTTAGATGTTTTTTAAAACTAAAATGCAAAACCAAAATTCCATTTTGTAAAGATTTATTTGAGATCAAACAGAAAGACATTTTGGTGGAAGCAGCATCTGATACCGAAACAAGTGATAGGAATTCTGAAGCAGAGACAGAAGTTAAGAGAGAGATTATTACTGCTAGAACATTCAATAGTACAAGTAGGGTAAACATGGCGTCCATAGAGGAAAAAACCAAATTTATTTCAATGTGCTCTAACATCATTCGCGAAAACTATGACGGAAAACCACAAACTTTGAATTCATTTATTGATAAAATCAATCTTATTCAGGAAATAACTGCAACTAACTTAACAACTTGCTTTATTTCTTTCATAAAATCAAAATTAAAAGTTTTGTCAAGCAGGATTGTAGCACTACAGGTTAAAAATAACAATTATGAAGATTTTTCCAAGAGTGTTGAAAGTTTAGCAGATGACTTACAGCGTTCCTTAACAAAAGAAGGCGTGACTAGGGACAAAGCCCAAGAAATGGCCATAGAAGAAAAGGTAAACATTTGTAGGAAAAACGCTAAGTGGGACATGATAAAAGCGATTTTAGCTTCGGCAACTTTTAAAGAACAGAAGGGCGTAGTAGCAAAACTAATTACAGAAGAAGCTACAAATGACACAAAGGAACGTCAGGTGTTATCGTTCCGCACGCCTAATAAAAATACTCACAATAGAGCAGTTAGTAATAATGAACAGTTTCGCAATAATTTCAACCGTAACACTAATTACGGAAATTTTCGTGGTTCCTACTCCCGCTATAGAAACGACAATAGTAATTTCAACAATAACAATAATAGGTTTCAGCGTAGTTATCGCGGTAATCACAGATACCAACCTCCGACAAACACATACCAAAGAACTACCGTTAGGACTTTAAACGCGGAATCCCCTCAACGACCGTCGTTGAGGGTAGAAGAAGAACAAACGCAACATTAAATCTAACAAATAATATTTCAAAAACGTATATCTATACATTAAATCTTACATATTCTGACTTTATAAAACTCAATTGTACTGATACAAACCAAACTTGCACCTTTCTCGTAGGCACACAAGCAGACATTTCCCTTATCAAAATTTCTTGTCTTAATCACGATACCATTTTAAATAAAAACCAAGTAATAACCATCACTGGAATAACAGATAATCCAATTTTAACATTAGGTACAATATGTACAAATTTAATTTTTTCAAACCAACTAATATCTCAAATGCTTCATATAGTCAGTGATGACTTTAATATTCCTGCTAACGGCATATTGAGAAAAGACTTTCTAAAAGACAATAAATGTAAAGTTAACTACGAAAACATGGCCATCTCTGTTACTATCAGAAAAATAAGAACAAATATCCCAATACAACAAGGGACAACAAACTCTTCTTTTATAATTCCACCAAGGTGTGAAGTGTTCAAAATGTTTAACTTAAGAAATATAACAGAACCCATGTTTATCGATTCTCAAGAAAATTGCGAAGGTGTATTTCTAGGTAAAGGGATAATTGATTCAAACAACCCTATTGTAAAACTTATTAATACTACTGATGACCTTAAATGCATAAGAAATGACAATATCAAACTGGAAAAATTGAGTAACTTTTATATATATTCAATAAATGAAAATAATATTGATACTGAGCGTATAGCTGAATTAAAGGAAATTTTACAAAATCAAATGCCAGCTGAAGTTAAAGATAGCTTGTTACCTATTTGCGAACAATATGCTGATATTTTCTGTCTAAAGAACGATAAAATGACCATAAACAATTTTTATGAGCAGGGGCTTCAATTAATAGATAAAACACCAGTTTACATAAAAAATTACAGGCTTCCGTATACCCAACGAGATGAAATCGACAAACAATTTGAAAATTTATTAAAAAATGATCTGATTGAACCTAGTATATCGAATTACAATAGCCCTCTTATTTTAGTTCCGAAAAAGAGTGCTGATAATCAAAAAGCGTATCGAATGTGCGTAGATTATCGCGCAGTGAACAGAAAACTTCTTGCAGACAAATTTCCACTACCACGCATAGATGACATCCTAGATAAGTTAGGTCGAGCGCAATACTTCTCAATACTTGATTTGTTTTCAGGATTCCACCAAATCCCTTTACAGTCAGAATCACGTTATATCACAGCGTTTAGCACCGACAAAGGATCCTTTCGCTGGAAAGTGTTACCTTTCGGGCTGAATGTGGCCCCTAACTCCTTTTCTAGAATGATGTCAATTGCATTTTCGGGTATCAATTCAAATAAAGCTTTTTTATATATTGACGATATTATAATTATCGGTTGCAGCAAACAGCATTATATTAAGAACATACAGGAAGTTTTTGAAACATTAAGGCGGTACAATTTGAGAATAAACCCTTATAAGTGCAATTTTTTTAGGCCAGAGGTCACATTTCACGGGCACAAATGCACTGCCAATGGTCTTTTACCGGATGATTCAAAAATAGCGGCGATAAAAAACTACCCGATTCCATTTGATAAAGATTCTACAAGAAGGTTTGTGGCATTCGTAAATTATTATCGTAAATTCATTCCAAATTTTGCAATTATAGCAGCACCACTAAATAGAATGACGCGGAAAAATTGGACCACAGAATGTAAAAACGCATTCGAAGATTTAAAATCAGCTTTAATGAAACCTAACATATTGCAATACCCAAATTTCTCAGAACCAATTTTATTTACAGTAGATGCATCTAAATCAGGCTGTGGAGCCATACTCAGCCAAAACTTCCATGGTAACGATTTACCAATATCTTTCGCTTCAAAAACATTTACACAATCTGAACAAAAAAAAACGATAATTGAATTAGAACTGCTCGCAATTCATTTTGCAATTACACAATTTCGTCCGTATGTCTACGGAACTTTCTTTATGGTAAGATTAGATCACAAACCTCTAGTATACCTTTTCAATATTAAAGACCCATCATCAAAATTAACCCGTATACGGTTGGAACTCTCGGAATATAACTTTGTGGTAGAATATATTAAAGGAAAAGATAATGTAGGAGCGGACGCTCTCTCGAGAGTCGGAATTAATGACCTAAAAAACTCAGATAACGAAGTACTTGCTATGACAACACGTTCGATGGCTAAAATCACAGATAACAAGAAAAATACCATACAACACGAAATAGAAAAACAAAACACTCCCAAATTAAAAGTCTTCGACAAATTTTCTTATAACTTTAACAAGAACAGTTCAAAAATAAGAACAGAAATAATCACTAGTGAAGAGAAAATTAAAATATTGCGCATCAATTTATATAAAAAATTTAAAAAACTGTTTAATATGGATTTCGAGATTATAAACGAAACAATTAGGCTAGACTATTTGTTTTCGAGGCTACAGCTGGAAGCCGATAACCACAACATTCATACTGCAGAACTACCGAAAAACGACATACTTTTTACAATTTGTTTAACTGAAGATTTTAAAAATTATGGTAATAAGTTTCTTAAGAATTTGGAAATAGCATAACGGACCCAATCGAAGTAATACTAGACAACGACAAAAAACTAAAACTCATGCAAATATACCACAACGACCCTATTATAGGTGGTCACTGCGGACAAAAGAAACTGTATGCCAAAATCAAAACAAAATACTACTGGAAAAACATGACGAGAGACGTAGCAAAATTTGTTAGGAGTTGTCCTAAATGTATTGTAAATAAAGTTAAGAACAAAAACATAGAAAAACTAATTTTTACACCAACACCACTCAAGGCTTTTCACTTAGTTGTTTTAGACACAATCGGCCCATTGCCACAATCCGCATACGGAAACAAGTATGCACTTACTTTAATGTGTGACCTTACGAAATATTTGGTTACAATATCAATTCCTGATAAGTCTGCACGGACAGTTGCGCGTGCAATATTTGAAAACTTTATATTGGTTTATGGTAAAATGAACTCCATAAAAACAGAAAAACTGAATTTAAAAACGACATATTCACAGAACTTTGTAAAATTTTTAATATTGACATAAAATTTTCAACAGGGTATCACCACCAAACCGTAGGAACCGTAGAGCGGAACCATCGTGCATTCAATGAGTATGTCAGAGCATATTTGATTGAAAACTTGTCTGATTGGGATACTTATCTCAAATATTTTACCTTTCTTCACAACACGTTACCCAATACAGTTTTTGACAACAAATTTACTCCCTACGAATTGGTATTCGGTAAAAGGTCAACAATGCCAAATGAAAAAAGCACTGAGGTAGAGCCAATTTATAACATTGAAAACTACAGTAGAGAGGTTAAATATAGATTAAGGAAATCGAATGAGTTAGCACAGCAATTGATCAATAAACACAAGCAAAGAAATAAGAATTATTATGACCAATTTGCCAAACCACTAGACATAAAAGCAAATGATACTGTTCTATTACAAAAAGAACCATACGAAAAGCACAAGAGCATATACGATGGTCCTTATTTGGTAACGAATGTGGATGGTGCAAATGTAACAATTATACATAAACTAACAAAGAAAAGAAAGACGGTTCACAAAAATAGAATAAGAAAAACGTAAACAAAATCAAAACTTTTATTTAAAATCAAAATGTGTGAAACTCAAAAATATAAACACAAAAATTGGAAATACATATGATGCATAAACAAATATGCATATTTCAAATGTCACTACACTTTCATTATAATAAATTATAACAAAGTTATTGTTATAAAAGAAAAAAATAAATTTTTATATTAAATTTATAAATTTGTTTATTTAAAAACAAAACTCAAAAAAAAAAAAACAGAAAATTTTTAACATAAGAAAAAATATATACATATATTATATCTATTATTGAACTAAATTTGTATAAAATCGAAATAAAACAAAATTTATAAATCATTAGAAATATGAAATTATAATAATTGGTAATTTCTAAACATATAGTATAAAAAAAATGTTGAACCAATCAAGACTGATCACCTTGTTTGATTCAATATTTTTTATATAAAAAGGGAGGTGCACAAGTATGTGGCCAATGCCTGTGTCTCCAAACTTTAAAACTAGTTAAATAAGATAATAACTCCTATACAATTATGATAATTTCTAAATAATTATAATTTCTATATAATAACATAATTGTAAAACTTTTTAAATAATATTTAATAATTAAGTTATCAAATAAATATATAACAAAAATTTTTCATTATATATTTTTCATTGTATATCGAGACTCGATATGCATATCGTTATACAAAGGTATGTATCGACTCTCGATACATTTTCTGTATGTATGCTTAAGAATAAATAAAGAAGATGTTGAAAAAACAGTCTAGACTGAATCACCAAATGAACAAGATATTTTTCATTACAATAGAGTGAAGTAGGACACCGGTTAGTTTAATCTTAAAAATTTCTATATACAATGTTATCATAGCACAATTTAAACGATTCATTTTCAAGGGTTTTCAATGGACCTCAATGAAAGCATTTTATGAAAGGCAACGCATTCCCAGGACTATTGTCTCCAAAAGAAAGAAATGCATGGGATAGCATACAAGATGTAATTTACAGTTTCTTAGGCAATAAAAAAGCGCATAATTATGAAAAAATTGTCCGAAGGTCAATTCATAACTTTGGAGAAATGGGTGTAAACATGTCGCTAAAAATACATTTTTTAGACAGTCATCTAGATTTTTTTCCAGAAATGTTACGCAATTTCAGTGATGACCACGGAGAAAGATTCCATCAAGATATACATATCAATAATTGAAAGTCGATTTAAGGGACAAAACTTATGTCACATGCTTGCAGAATATTGCTGGGCACTTTGTCGCGAATCTAACACACTCCATAAGTGAAAAAGCGAACGACTTCGTTTTGATTAAAACTGCATAGTTAGTTATATGTTATATGTATGTTATAACTAACTGCAAATTGAAATCAGAGTGTATTAAAATCAATATGTAGGAATATACAGCAAATACGTACCCTGTTGCGAGCGCGACATTCAACGTTCTAGTTTATAGAATTTATTTTAGGCTACAAGACATAATTTTTAAAATATTTTTTGATGGAAGCTTTAAAAGATTTGGAAAAACTTATTTAAAGGACACTTTTTTCAGGACAAATGAAGGAAATATTTATATCCCTGTTGTTTCAAAATCATAAGTTGCTTTTCATAAAATAATTTTATACATAGAAATTAATTTTGTACCGCGAAAAAACCCATTACACCTTTTGAACTAAGAGAGATAAAATGATGAAGTTTCGAAGTCTTATAGACTTAATTTAAGGCAACAATATATAATTAAAAAAAATTTGTTAATAAACACTTTCAAGGATATGGAAGGATATATTTTTAAAAGGACATTTTTTTATATTTTTATTCAGGGGAACTGAAGTAAATATTTTTATAAAATTCTATAGAGCCTTCCCTTTTTTAAGATATTAGATACTAATATTTAAAAAAAATTATTTAATATAAGCATTCTTGAAAAATGTTTAGTCCTTTAAAAAGGACAAAAGATGAGGAAATGAAAAACCAAGTAGGCAGTTTCACTATGTTTTGTCTCTAGATTAATGGCTATATAGTGGCGTTTCTGCCAAAAAATGCTCTCACGCAGTGTAATAATTCAAAAAATTAAGGACATAAGCAAAACGTTACTACATACATATATGTTTGTATAAAAATATTTCATTATAAAATTGCACAAAAAAAAATATTCCTGAAATATTCATTACTCATTGAAAAGTCATATATTAAGATAAGCAAAATTTAAAATTGTTTTGTCTTATATTAGGCCAAAGTTGCATAAAAATGTTTCATTACAAAATCATATTTCAAACAATATATGATTATACTTCGATTTTATTTACTTTCTTTATAAAATTATATATTAAACAATAAAGAAAATTATACTTCGATTTCATTTGCATTTATTTACTTTCTTTAGAAAAATATTATATTATAAAATCATATTTTAAACGATAAAGGAAATTATGCTTCGATTTTACTTGAATTCATTTACTTCGTTTATACATTTATTAGTTGAATCTTTTGATTCTATTTTTGTGAACCTTGAATTTGTTCTTATATTCGTCCACTGGTTTAATATTGTTATTCCCATCAAGGCCGTTCTGGAACGAACGGGTACAAAGGAACGAATCACTGTAGTGAACGAATGGATCCGGTTACTTTGCGGAGCGCTTTTGGCTCAGTGAGCGGTCTAATGGGTGTTTTGGTTTCATAGTTCAATTCGTTCGTTCGTTCACTCATGTCGAATTTTGTTGTTTTGGTTTTTGTAAACATTGTTAGTTTTTTTCTATTTTAGTTCAATAGGAATAATATTTTTTTTTTATCTGCATATACACCAGCATCTTACATATGTCTGGTATTTATAATTTTTATGTATAGTTAAAATGTAGACATACATATGTACATATTTAAGTAATTTTTTAGTTCAGTTGTATAATAAAATCATCTTCATTTAATAAAACTTCTCATACAAACTTTATTGGCGATAAGCTACGGATTTACAACATACATTTATACACATATGTATGTGTATGAACACATTGTAAACAAAAATATACTAGAATGGTGTAGCATTTTATTTGATAGGTTTATGGAAAAGAGCGATGGAAAGAAATGAACGTACGGGTCCGTTCCTCTGAATTGAACGAAAAGGAACGCTCACCAAAAGGAACGATTTGGCACAGCTCTACTGTCAACTGTTTTTAATTTATGTCCAGCTTCATAGCGGACTAAAACGATATCATTTATGGCCGTATTAATTGATTTGGCCTTCTCATTGGAGATCCTTAGTCTTTCAAGCTTTGCGTTTTCAAGCATAGTTGCTGCTCGGCGTTGAGATACTTGCAATCTGAATTTAACTTCTTTCTCGTACGCGTCAATATTATAGATTGGATCTATTTTGTTTGTGAAATCTAAAGTTGATGGCATTTTTCCAAAACCTATCTCAAACGGGCAATATCCGTGTGCATTAGATGGAGTTGTATTATAACAATATATGAAAAGTAAGATCTTAAATACTCGTTGAATGTTCAACACTACACCGCTCAACAGTACCGAGTGTCTCATGATAATAGGGAGTAGAGTTTAATTTATCTATTTTCATTAGTTCACACAATTCTTTTAGTACTTGGTTCATATATTCACTACCCATGTCGGTAATTATTTTATTCATTGGACCGTATATTAAAATAAAACCTTCCATAATTGCTTTCGCAACTTCTGTGGGTGATTTATTTGGTATGGGAATTGCTACTGAATACTTAGTCAAGTCACACATCATTTTCGCAGCATATTCGTTCTGTGCATCTGACCTTAGGAGTGGTCCAATAGTGTCAATTATGACTGCTTCAAACGCTTTCTGAGGAGTTGGTGTCAATATGAAGGTATTTTTGCCTTTAAAAGTTATCTTGTTCGCATGACATTCTTTGCATCGCTTGACATATTTGGCGATGCCTCTCGTCATACCTCTCCAATGGTATTGTAGTTGTATTTTCTTTACCATGCGTGTTATTGGATTGTCCTCCAGTTATTGTTATGGATGTCCTCCAGTTATTGGGTTATTATGAAATTTTTGCATGCTGTTCAGTTTCTGTTAATCGGTAGTGACTTTAACTAGTTTTGGTGTGAGCTCAATGGTTAAATAAGAATCTTGCAAGATTTCATTACCTTTCCTTTTGAAGGTTTCAATATTTGTTTCTTGGTAATTAAGCGTACTATCTAGTGAAACTCGCAATGTTGTTAGACCCATGTTATCAGCTACTTTTTCAAGCATTAGAAAGAGGTGACCTAAGTCTACATTTCTATTTATAACAGTGTCGTTCAACTTAAATTCGGAAAGTACTCGCTTTCCTTTTTTTATTATCAATTTTTCTTTAGTAAAGTGCAATCTTGGTACTTTACGGTGCTCTTGGAGCACATATACTTTTCAACCAACCGATGTGTTACAATTTGAGTTTATTTTATTCTTATTATTGTAGTGCCATCTCTGATGACACCGCGCAGAACTGGCAATACTTACTAATTTTAAGCAACTATGTATAAGCAACTATGTATAAGAATAAACTAGCGAGTAAAGAAACTAAAGATAATAAATTTGCTCTTTACATACCACTCAACTTGAACAGTCGTTCCGCTTATTAATAATATTATATGGCGACCGTGACAGCGAATTTGCGACGAAGTTAAAAAAAAAATTAATATAAAAAAAATATTAATTAAAATTAAAAAAATGAATTCCAAAAAAGAAAAATGGAAAAGAAGAAAAAAAACAGAAAAAGAAATTTAAGCAAACAAAAAAAACTTTTAATTAAACAAAAAAAAAACACGAAAACATACAAGTGTTCAAAACAATCATAGGTACAAATAGTTTCGTGCGTTTACAAATGTCTAAAGATAAAGTCAATGGACATTAACTTGGTTGAAAATTTTTGTAACTTGCTACAACAATAAATATACATACATATGTGCCTACATATAAATGAAAAAAAAATTATTAAATGCATTAGACATATGTATGTTAATTAAATAAAATTGAAAAACATACATTTAATATAAAAACTACTAAAATAAAATAATTTACAAGACAAAATGAAATGAAAAAAGTATAGTTAAAGAAAAAATTAAAGCTACATTAAAATAACTACACAAAAACACCGAAAATTCAAAAAAAAAAAACCAGTTAGAAAACAGCACTAAAATGATATAAAAATCAAAAACAAAAACAAACATCAAAATACTACATTAAATAAAAAAGTACAGTCACGCCAAAAGGCAATTCAAGGTTTTTTAAATAAATTAAAATAAAAGAACAGTTACAACAAAAATATCACACCCAATAAAGAGAATAAAAAAAAAAGAAACTGAAAAGAAAAATCAAAAAATAAATGACAAAATGAAACAAAAATTAAAATAAAGAAAAGAACTGCATAAGAAAATATAAAAAAAGAGAAACAATTTTATACTCAACTTGAAATAGAGACATTTTGGTACAGACTGTACCGAAATTGAAAAAACTATACATTAAACCTATGTATATAGGTACATAAAAATAATACAAAAGCATACATACATATGTATGTATGTATGTACATACGTATGTATATGTAATATAACCGGGAAAAAAATCTGAAAAAAGAGAACAAAACCGAAAATGACAAGTGGAAAAAACAGGTACAGAAAAAAAACACCTAGCAACAAGACTAAAATCGGAAAAAATTAACTGAAAAGAAAAATGAAAAAAGAACGCAATGAAAATAAAACACTGACTGAAACAAAATAAAAATCAAAAAATGAAATTGAAAAATTATATACATTAAAAATAAAACTAAATGAAAACAAATAAAATAATAACAAAGAACTCAGAACAAACAATAAAAATAGAGACTTGAAAAAATGAAAATTTAAAACCATCACAAGAAAAAAAATGGAAAAGTAACGAAAAACAATGCTCATACATATACTAAATAAGTAAAAAAAAAGTATAAAATAAAATACAAGAAAAAAAATCAACAAATATCATCAACAATAACAACAAAAACCATCAATTAAAAACAAAGAAACCAAACCAACTGACAACAAGAACAAAAACTGGAAAAAAAGTATCAACAAGTTTCAGACACAACAACAACAACAACAACAAAAAACCAGCCAAAAAACCAACAGAATAAAAACATCAATATATACAACACAGACACAACAATAACAACCAATTCAAAACGAAGAAACAAAGAAGACAGCAAAAACGTATAGCAACGTGGGTAACTGAAGCATGCAAAAACACACATACATATATCTTTTATATTATCATTGTTTATTATATACATATATATATAAGTATATATATATATAATATATATAAAATATATTTGTACCATAAATACAAAATATTTCTTATTATACATATGTACATATTTACAAATACTAACGAGTAATACAATTTATTAAAACTAATTCTACTTAAACTAACGAAATTCATAACAAATACATACTTACGTATAAGAATATTTTATTTTTATATACTTACATACATACCTACAAAAACATGCGATTCATGTACATAAGCCTGTCAAACAATTTAAAATAAATACATGTTAATAACTATGTATATAAGTACATACATTGAATTTTGGATTGTTAAATACATATAAATGAAAAAAAATCATAGTGATTCATATACATATGTAACTCGAAATTATGGACAGAAAAAAATAATTAAATACATACATACATATACATATGTATGGAAAAAAAATTTTTTTTATATACTATACACAAAGATGAAATGAAAAACAGTGAAGAGCAAAACAATACAACACTGAAAATTTATTATAGATTCTCACTTGATTTCAGCAAAAATCTGCCAATATTAGAACAAAATTATTAACATTGATGAAAGAAAAAGCGCATAAAACTAATAAAAAAAAATTTTTTTAAACAACTGCTACGTGTTAAATTTGAGTTTATTAACGAAACAAATAGATTAGTGTAATTGCTTTCGAGGCTACGGTCAATAATCACAACATTTACGATGCAGAATGCCCAAAATATAATTTATTTCTTACAATATATAAACAATTTAAAGAAAAAGAATATGGCATTAAGATTTGAAATCATTTGAAATCATTTTAACTTTTTTACATCACTGTATAAACAATTGGGTGAAGGCGCTTCCTGATGGGCCATTGGCTCAACAGTCGAAGGGGTGGTGTCTGGTGGGCACTATCCCCTAATCCCAGTTGTTATCCGGTGTCTGATATATATAAAACATGACCTATTTAAAAAAAAAACAAAATTTGTAATAAGTTTACAAAACTTTTCATTAAAAAAAAAATCAAAAAAAAAAACATATATGTAGTAAAAATGTAATTAATTTTTATTAATTGAATTACATCAAAACAAAAATATATAAATAAAAACATTGTACAGATTTTTATTATTATAAAATAAACAATTTTCATATAAAAAAAAAAGAAAAAAAGAGAAAAACTAAAACAAAATTTTTGCGCTTCTAGAAAAAAAATGAAAACCATTAGTACAAAAAAAAAATTCTCCATACAAATATTATTAACTATATTTATATACATTAAACATATTAGCATAAAAATAAACAAAAGCAAAAAAAAAAACTAAAATTAGTATGAATTAGTTTAACTACAACAAAACAAACTTTATATTTCATATTCCTAAAACAAATTTACCATTAAAAATTAAACATAATTTTTATAAAAGCAAAAAAAAAAACATAAACTAAAATTAAAACAAAATTTCTTTTTTTCTCATATACCTATTATTAAATATATCTCTATTTAAGAAGGAATCCTAATTGGATATACAATTAAAAACAAAACAAAAAATTTCTCTACATATATACAATTGAAAATTATTTTTTTTTGCAATTACTTAAAATTGTTTAAAAAAAAAACTATACAAAATCTTTAAATTTGTTAATTTAAAATAAAGCTTGATAAATATAAATAGATACTTACTTTTAACCAAATTAATTTAATCAAATCACTTTAATCATATTACTTTTAATTACATTACTATCAATCAAATTACTCTAAGCATATTACTTTTAATCAAATTAATTTAACCAAATAACCTTAAATCAAATTGCTTCAAAATTTTTCTACTTTTAAAATTTAAAAGAAACTAAATTTTGTAAACATACAATAGAACATATTGAAGCAAACAAGATTGATTACCTTGTTTGTTTCAACATTTTTTTATAAAAAGGGAGGTGCATAGGTAGGTGGACAATGCCTATGTTTCCAAGCTTTAAAAACATATATAAATGTTTCCAAATTTTCAAACATTTTAAAGTACAAACACTTTAAAATACAAATAAAATATAAACATTTTTAATTATATACAAAGACATTAAAATTCATAAAACTTTCAAACATTTTAATATTTAAACACTTCAGGATAAAAATAATAGTAAAATATTTTAGAAACAAAGATATTAACATTTATAAAACTTTTATTATATTATAAATTATAATTAAATTATCTTTGTTTCTATAAAAGAAGGGAGGTGTAGTGCCATCTCTGATGACACTGCGCAGCACTGGCAATACTTACTAATTTAAAGCAACTATGTATAAGCAACTATGTATAAGAATAAACTAGCGAGTAAAGAAACTAAAGATAATAAATTTACTCTTTACATACCACTCAACTTGAACAGTCGTTCCGTTTATTAATAATATTACATTATTACAACTATTTTTCCACTGAAATCTGGTTTTTACCTTCAGTATTTTATTGATCTCCGTTAGCATGTTTACTTGCATCTGTAGTGATACAGAATTCTTTAAAAAAATCTGGATATTGAAGTACTGTAGGACTCAATAAATGTGATTTGAGGCTTTGGAAGGAATTTTTACATTCCTGAGTCCATTCAAATTTCACATTCTTTCTCGACAACCTACTTATATATCGTGACAATTCGGCAAAACCCGATATTAGTGCGTGGAAGAGGAAATCGCCTCGCTATGGTTTTCACGGGATTTTGAATAAAGAAGCCAGTAGTTTAAATAAATATCCAAGTTTATTTAATCCAAGTTTCTAGTATTAAAATTCCTTAAATAAATTTTTTAGCATTAGAAAATATTTGGTAAAGTTTATAACTTAAGTTATATTGGCTTACTTGTAAGTATGAAAACCACAATTATTATGGGTCTATAAAATCCAAGTTATACCACGTAAGCCAATAGCTAGATACATAATGGTCTATCAAATAAAAATGGAGGTTTATACAATGTAAAAAGGCGCTTAATTCGAACATATAAATGTAATAATTTGTAATAGATTAATATACGTAAAGTATACAAGCATGTAGAATCAGTAGCTTTTCCAGTGTCGGCAAAATTCCCCCCAACAGTATGGCAAGAAGAATCTTCGTCGACATACTCTTTTTCATGGGAAGACACGTCCAAGACTGCAAGTTTGGTTACAGGCCTTTCAAATATTCCGTTTGATGTAAGCATCTTTGCGCTTCTTACTTGACCATCTTTTGCCAATCTCGCCTCCAAAACTTTACCGCGCAATAAAACATTACGTGGAGAAGAAGGATCAACACCAAATCCCCCTGCATGAAAGGCTTTTGGCGATGATGCCACTTAGTTCTGCACGTTAACGATGGTAGATATTCACTTAGCCATTTTTTCCAAAATATATTGGCATATTGTTGTGAAATTAACCAAGATTTTTTTAGCAGTACATCGCTATTATTACAAGCTGACATATGCTTTAGTCCTGAAGAGCTGCCCAATAAAAGGTTGTTTGGCGTTATGGATTCTCCTGATTCAACATCTATAAGAACATACGCCAAAGGCCGCGAGTTTATTATATTTTCAACTTCTATTATAATACTGAGTAAAAGTTCGTCAGATGGTGCTCTTAAAAGCATTATTTGATATAAAATTGTTTTAATGGAGCGTACAAGCCGCTCACAAGCACCACCCATGCGGGGCAAGTCGGGGGGGTTAAAGTTCCATTTTGTCGTCGTTGTGGTGAACGTTTTCACTAGTTCATTTTTATCAACTTCTACTAAGGCCTCGCGAAGTTCCCTTTCAGCACCGACGAAATTTGTTCCGTTGTCAGAATAAAATTCACGTGGAATACCCCTTCGAGCCATAAAATATCGAATAACTAAAATGCATGATGCTGTTGTTAGCGAATGTGCAATCTCAATGTGCACTGCCCGTATGGACAAACAAGTAAATAAACACACATACCGTTTTTCGTTATGCCGGTTAACAGTTACGAAAATGGGGCCAAAGAAATCTATTCCAGTGTATGTAAAGGGCGCGACGAATGAAGCCACTCGAGCTCGTGGCAGTATAGCCATTTGTGGATTGCAAAGTGTACCCTTTTGAATTTTAAATATTTGACAGTGAGTGATTACTGTGTTAAACTTTGTTCGAAGCTTGGAAATCGAATATTTTTGTCTAATTTCGTTGATTGCAGTTTCGTGATTAATGTGATACAAATTTTTATGAAAATTTAATAAAATCAATTTTGTAATATAATGTTTTCGAGGCAGAATAATTGGACCTTTTTTTCAAACGAAATTTCCACGTTGTCAATTCTGCCTTGTACCCGTAGGACCCCATCATCTAGATACGGATTTCTATTGAAAATCTCGCTTGATTTTAGTATTGACCTATTCGATTTTAGTAAAATAATTTCATGATTGTATTTTTAGTACGGGGCTTGCATATATAAAATCTTTTCAGCCTTTTGTAATTCTTCTTGAGTGAGACAGTTGAGTTGCTTAACAGTATTATGGCAATTAAATAAAAATCTTAAAGCATAAGCTGCAGTTCGTAACAAACGATTCCATTTTGAAAACCTTAATACATCGAAAACTATATTTGATTTTGTTATTTTAATTAAGTGTTTAACGCTTGTAGGCTGTAGTGGAGTGTAAGACTGTGGCCATTTGTTTTCAGACTGGCTTAAAAATTCTGGCGCTTGAAACCATCTGGAAAAGTTTGAAATTTTAGGGATCTTAGATCATTTTGTAGCCATTTCGAAGCTGGGAGGCAACTCTACCGAATCAAACTTCCATAATAAAGGAACTGCATAATGCCCGTGTGGCTTCTGCTTCGTTAGTTTCTTTAACAATTCTACTGCTCTTTTATCTATATTAGGCTCTAGAGGAGTTTTCGTGTCTACTGCAGCTTGTCCTATAGCAGCTTCAAGCGAATAAACGTTCTTAAGCAACGCATCTAACTCTTCAACAGTTGTTGTACAATTACACGTTTGAAAATTAATATTCTTACTTGTATTATTTTCCCAGACAGCTCCATAAATACACCATCCAAATTTTGTTCGAGTAGCAATCGGCTCCCTCACGAATTTAGCTTGGTATGCCCAAATCAAAATGGCTTAGTCCAATTAATATTTCTGGTACAGCATCCCTATAACTTTCGATGGGCAGTTTTCGCAAGTGGCGATAACGCTGCGATAAATTTTTATAATTCAATGATTGTAAAGGCAAATTTAGAGATTTTACTGTGGAGACATTTATTGCCATACGAGCTCTCTCTCCTCCTGAAATATAAATTTTAAATTTTCTGGACTTTTCTTCGCTACGTTCCATCCCTCCTGTCCAACGTAAACATACTCGTAAGGGATTTGGTTCACCTTTGTAACGCTAAAAATCGTGCCCTCATTTTTAGCGACACAAGTATACTGAACTATTTGTATTTTCTTTATTAATTAATTTGTATTTTTATATAGAAATGAATTATTTGTATTTTCTTTTATTTGCTGAATTGTAATTTTTCTTTTATGTTCAACACATTGAACACAAATAACGATTTGAATGTAACGGCCAAATGAATGGTAACACCAAACGAGGTAATAGCAGCCCTGAAATCAGTCAGCTGTTAATGTTAAAGAAGCACAGCCTCTCATATGGCGAGTATCGCAACGACACACACACATACAGAATTGTGTGTAAGCATACGAGCACGTTAAAGTATAAAAGCACGAGCAATTGACGATAAGAGGGAGTTATTGAGTGGCTGGCCTTATTGTGAGAGCCGACGTTTGTCCAGGAATTTATAATTCCGGCGAACCATTGTTTTTGCTTTTGGGTTTCACTCATAGTATCGTGAATATTACCCTGGCAGGACGCTTATCAGGAATTTATAATTCCAGGAATTTTTAATTCCACAAGCAATTTGCCTTGTCGACTTTTGGTACAATTGTGGCCATTTAGAGTGCCTTATTGTGACAGCCTACGTTTGTCCAGGAATTTATAATTCCGGCGAACCATTGTTTTTGCTTTTGGGTTTCACTCAGAGTATCGTGAATATTGCCCTGGCAGGTCGCTTATCAGGAATTGATAATTCCAGGAATTTATAATTCCACAAGCAATTTGCCTTGGGGAATTTTGCAGCCGGCTACCATACCTGTGGCTCAAGTCATTTAACTGTTACCAATCATTCTGGTTCCCTAAACTTAGGCATAAGTTATCATTAGTATAAGTGTAAATAAATATCTCTTTATAAACAGAAATAGTGTGAGCTTAATTAAAGGAAGAAGAAAAAAAATATAACGCCCTGGACTACGCTGAGCTATCCCAGCAACCAGCGTAAAAGTGTCATTACAATGGCGCCCGAGCAGGGACACTGAAGTGTTCATATAAAAAAAAAATAAGGTTTAAAAAAAAGAAAGTAGTAAAAAAAAGTACAGTTGAAAAAAACCAGTTTGAAAAAAAACACCGTATGAAATTTTTTTTATAAAAAGTACAGTAAAAAAAAATACTAAGGAAGAAAAAAATCCAGTTTGAAAAAAATACAGTTTAAATTATAAAAAAAAGAGCAAATAAATATATGTATACATACAAAATATACAAAATATATACCTGCATAATTCTTCTTTTTTTTATTGAGTGTGACATTTCTGGTTGTAAAGTGACAGAACTAAAATTTTTTAATTATTTAAGCAATCACAAGCATTGTGGTAGAACTTGGCATATCAAATCCGTAACATCCGTTATCTTCCCTACATCGGCCGACCCCGTTATTAGTGCAAAATGTTGAAAACATCGTGGATATACAGCTTAAAGAAGGATGACCTGTTAAAATATTTGAGCCAATTTAACCAGGATTCCAACGGCAGCGTAAACATTGCGCAAACGATTGGCGAAATTTGTTGCAGGTGACCACGAAGCAGAACCACTGAAAAATCTTCTAGAGATACAGGCAAAACATGAGCCTACGTCATCGACGGCAAAAATATGTATAACGCCAGCATCACCAGTAAAAGTAGAAACTGAGTCCAAGAACCAAATGGCCGGTCCAGATCCCCATATGTCATCAGTTTGTTCCGCACCAAGTACATCGATCAATAAATGTATATCTACGAGCAGCGAAGATCGTATTGGTGTCATCGAGAGTGTCAGGCGATGGGGCCTAGGGTACAATGGCGGCAAGGAGTCCTTGGTGTTCATAGAACAAGTGGAAGAGCTCGCTGAAATGTATAATATCAATTTAAATTATGTACCCCGAGTCATGCCAGAGGTGTTGAGGGAAAGAGCGATAATATGGTACCGTCACAACAACCAAGGCTGGAACGCGTGGATAGCGTTTAGACGGGATTTTCTAGCATTTTTCTACCGCCGCGTTATTTTGAAAAACTAGAAGATGAGATTAGAAAACGTACGCAACGTCCACGTAAGTCTTTTAAGGACTATCTACTGGCACTACAATGTCTAATGCGGCCTACCAACCTTACCGAAGCCCAAAAGCTGGAGTTTATTTTTCGTAACAGCCATCCCGACTATCAATGGTATATCTGTAGAAGGGACTTTACCACGTTAAATGAATTAATGCATTTGGCCGATGATTTGGAAAGTATTCCAACATCATCCCAACACCCTCGCGGAGAACATCATCGAATGGTAAGGGAAAAGACGAAGAAAGAAAATCGCGCAACCTACGTACGATCTAAGCCAACCACGAAAGATCCTGACAAAGCAACTAAAACTCGTCTGGTTTTTGAGGAGGAAAAATTAAAGGCGTTTGTATTAATTGGTGGCAGAGTAGTATCCACCATCATCGACACCGGAGCTACCAGGAGTTTTCTCTCGCCCAACCAACTTAACCGTATAAGTAAGGCCCCTACGTACGTCCCAACGCATACCGAAGTCTTCTTGGCAGACGGCACGAAAAAAATTATAACACAAGCCGTAAAATTAATAGTAACGCTAGGTAAAATAACTGCACTTTATACATCGCGAGGAAAGTGCCCTAGAGCAGAAAAGTTCTAGGAATCGGGAAAAAATGTCCCTGGATGGTGATGTCCCTAGCACAAGTAAGGGGCGAATGGCTAAAGGAACCTTCAATGCACAAGTGAAGCCGACAGCCAAGACCAAAAAACTCCCAAACTGTTCCCCGCAATATCCACAGCCAAGGAAAAGAGAGCACTGTTATCGTTGGGCCTCTGAGATGAAGAATACATCCAATTTTCCATCTAAGGGGCTGCCACTGCGATTTAACAAAGGGGTAAGGGACATCGGTCAACAGACGCATGCCGGGCTGGAAATCAAGATCATCAATGTACCACAGTCATGCAGTCCAACACGTTACAGCGATCCTGGTTCAGAGTAGGAAGGCAGTGACACCACCCCTACCGACCAATCCTTGCAAAGTGAGCCTCGCTCATTCTCCGAGTGAGCTGCAACACATAATTCAAAGTGCCCTAGAAAAAAGGGTAACCCGGCAACAAATTCGCTTCCGGAAGTTTATCGAGGGGCAGCAGTTTACTGTGTATATCAAACGCAGCGGACAAGTTCAGATTATATGGCTACTGGCATAAACACAACGGAACGCTCGTCGCTGAATTATAGGGGGGAGGTGATGTAACGCTAAAAATCGTGCCCTCATTTTTAGCGCCACAACCAACCAACCATTTTCTTTTATTTGCTGAATTGTAATTTTTCTTTTATGTTCAACACATTGAACACAAATAACAATTTGAATGTAACGGCCAAATGAATGGTAACACCAAACGAGGTAATAGCAGCCCTGAAATCAGTCAGCTGTTAATGTTAAAGAAGCACAGCCTCTCATATGGCGAGTATCGCAACGACACACACACATACAGAATTGTGTGTAAGCATACGAGCACGTAAAAGTATAAAAGCACGAGCAATTGACGATAAGAGGGAGTTATTGAGTGGCTGGCCTGCTGGTAAGACATCAAGTTTGCGCGGAATTTATAATTCCCTCAAATAAAATATCTTGCTCCAGGTTTAACTCCAAGCGTAGTGAACACTTCCTTGGCAGATCGCTTATTAGGAATTTATAATTCCAGGAATTTTTAATTCCACTAGCAATTTGCCTTGTTGACTTTTCGTACACTTGCGGCCCTATAGAGTGCCTTATTGTGAGAGCCGACGTTTGTCCAGGAATTTATAATTCCGGCGAACCATTATTTTTGCTTTTGGGTTTCACTCATAGTATCGTGAATATTACCCTGGCAGGTCGCTTATCAGGAATTTATAATTCCAGGAATTTTTAATTCCACAAGCAATTTGCCTTGTCGACTTTTGGTACAATTGCGGCCATTTAGAGTGCCTTATTGTGAGAGCATACGTTTGTCCAGGAATTTATAATTCCGGCGAACTGTAATAAAATAGTTTTTATTTATTTTATTTTTGTCTTAGAGCTTGTGTAGTTGGAGCTCCTAAGACAGTTGATTTATTAATTGAATTATAAACTAAATGACTTTGGCTTATATACTAATTATGAGACTAATTCTTAGGGGTACCTTAACATAAGAGTAAAAGAATAGAAATATATATTATTGTTTTGTAAGCATATTTAGCTTCCAACTATTTATGTATGGCATGTGTTCAACAGTTTTAAAGTTCAACGAGTGCATACTTAAAAGCAACATGTGTAGCTTATATTTACAATCAAACAAATGCAGTTAATAAATGTCATTCATTTAAGTGCATTGTGCTGCTGCACTTGATTAACCGTACAAGTGTCAAATTACCGACACACACAAAATATCTTGCTTGCAGTTTGTCAATGCTTGCATGTTGCGTTACTATTGAATCGCAATGCATACTACACACTGTTGGCCACATGCTACACCTCCACCCTTTACAAGAATGTTCAAATAACGTTAGTTTTATGGACATTCTTTTACAATTAGTTTTTAATTAGTCTAAGTATAAGTGTAATATAATATTTATTTTGTTTTTAAAGAAAAGAAAAAAAATTATAGTATTTGGATGTACTTATATTCTAATTTTCTAGTAGTCGTATGGCCATACAATAATATTAAATGTTAGTTATTATTGTAAATCTTAAGTCTATTTTTATGAACTACTTGTTGTTTATTAGTTTTCTTATCAACTATGGTAACATTATTTCTTAAAAAATCTATTTTCTTAATTTTATACGGACCAATAAAACTAAGACCAATATAAGAGTTTTCTGATTAATTTTCTTCTATTATCTTCTATTCTTCTATTTTATCTTAGTTACAATTTTGTTTTACTTTTTCTTTATTTTGGGTCTCTTTCTTGAATAATAAAATTTTAATTAGAAAAATATACATATGTTATATTCATAAATTTTATGTTATTAAACTAATTTGAAAATCAAATAACTTTTCACTCTGTACCTTTGACTAAATTGAACGTCTTCATTAGACTTTTAAGCAAGAATAAAACAGTTTTAAATGATTCTTACCCAAAAATTGTTTAGTGGATCAAACATAATCTTTTTTTTTTGTTTTTATATTGTCAACCTTTAACCCTTAAGAATTTTGAATTTTATGGCAGTAATGAAATGTGTATCAATAGACTTCTCTTAGTTATATTGAGAGTTTTCGATGTGTACAATAATTTGAAAGGCTTTAGCATTTTTCTAATCAATTATGGTTTATTATTTTTCTATTATTATTTTTGATTTCTGGCATTTTTGACATAATTTAACATATTTCGTTAGTCTTTTATCATATGTTTCCAAAAGTAATACCTCTTTATATTTTCTATTGTTTGATATATTCCACAATGTCCTCCCTCTATTGGATCATCGTGGTATTTCAGCATTTGATCAAGAATTGCCTGAGCATTCTTATCATTTATATTGGTCACCTCATTAAGTAATAGCGCTACTTTTATGCCCTTTTATTTATAAATTATTTAATTGAGATAAATTCTAAAATTTTCTCGTTAGGTGCCTATTTGTTCACCGGCCACTTTCTCAAGCCTTGGGAAAAATTGTCCTAAGTCAATATTCTCATTAATGAACATTATATATAATTTACCGGCCACTTTTTCAAGCCTAGGGAAAACTTGTCCTAAGTCAAGATTCCCTTTAGTAAATAGTTGTCTTCTGACGTCATATTGGGCTTTTTATCATTATTTTAAATTTGATGCTGAATATTTTCGATATTACTTTGTTGTTTATATGCCATAGATTTTGTTGTGATTTTTAATACTGTATT
Organism: Lypha dubia; assembly: GCA_947311025.1. Classification (NCBI taxonomy): domain Eukaryota; kingdom Metazoa; phylum Arthropoda; class Insecta; order Diptera; family Tachinidae; genus Lypha; species Lypha dubia. The sequence continues at coordinate 96,513,322 of OX371260.1, read as the reverse complement.
GTTTTTTTTTTATCTTTTACTGCCACAAAAATGGTTTGTATGTTTATTTATGGTGACTTTTTATTTCTAATATTATTATTTGATTAAGTACAGATTTTAGCATCAGGCTATTAATGCCTTCGCTGTATAATTGTGTCTTATATCTTAATTTTGGCATATTTAATATATATAGGTTGTCTACACTAATACATTTTTATATTATGTCAAATTATTTTTATTATTATTTTCGAAAACTACTAGCAATATTTCGTCAATACATGTATTAAACTTTATCCAAAGCATTTGCTCTACTAACATATTTCTTCCATAGAGCTCTTTTATGCAACAAATATATCTTAAGTAATATATTTATTGCTGATTAGCAATAGTAGCCATAATGAATTTATTTCTGACTTATGGTCTATGATTTCAAAATTGGTAATCACGTTTGCACTGGGCTTTTCTAATTTTGATTCTGTTTTGCCCATCTTTAATTTTATAATAGTATTTTTATGTATATTATTTTGTCTTAAAACATTAAAAAGTTAAATGTAATATTAATTTATTCTAATTGTTGAACTTTAATTTAATTTTATAATCTTTAATCCATCTTGAAAAAATTTTAAAATATTCTTTAAGTGTTACTCTATTATTTTAATATTATGAGGCTCTTTTAATAAAAGATTTTAGCCACGAGTTATGTAGAAATCCATAATAATGAAAAAAAAATGTTTGCCACGAGCGGTTAACGCTTACTGGCCCTAGTGTGCGACTTTAGCGCACCACTTTTAATATAAAAGTTATTAATTAATTAATTGTAAAATACATATGAAGAAAAATATATTTTTTTGGTGATTTTGTGGTCTTCTTGGTTCTCTTCAGATCATTTTGGCTGGCTGATGGAGGTGATATTTGTATTGAAGATGTCGTCCTTTTTTGGCTACCTTTTGGCCAGGCGGACCTTTATTTGCTTCTTTAATGCTGGGGTGCCTTTTGGCCAGGCGGACCCTCTCCTTCTTCTGCTCTTGTTTCTGGGTGCAAATCTAGTAGCACTCCAAGAAAACTGGCAGGATCGCCATGTAATAAAATGGTTTTTATTTATTTTATTTTTGTCTTAGAGCTTGTGTAGTTGGAGCTCCTAAGACAGTTGATTTATTAATTGAATTATAAACTAAATGACTTTGGCTTATATACTAATTATGAGACTAATTCTTAGGGGTACCTTAACATAAGAGTAAAAGAATAGAAATATATATTATTGTTGGGTAAGCATATTTAGCTTCCAACTATTTATGTATGGCATGTGTTCAACAGTTTTAAAGTTCAACGAGTGCATACTTAAAAGCAACAGATACTTTGTGTAGCTTATATTTACAATCAAACAAATGCAGTTAATAAATGTGATTCATTTAAGTGCATTGTGCTGCTGCACTTGATTAACCGTACAAGTGTCAAATTACCGACACACACAAAATATCTTGCTTGCAGTTTGTCAATGCTTTCATGTTGCGGTACTATTGAATCGCAATGCATACTACACACTGTTGGCCACATGCTACAGAACCATTGTTTTTGCTTTTGGGTTTCACTCATAGTATCGTGAATATTGCCCTGGCAGGTCGCTTATCAGGAATTTATAATTCCAGCAATTTATAATTCCACAAGCAATTTGCCTTGGGGAATTTCGCCGCCGGCTACCATACCTGTGGCTCAAGTCATTTAACTGTTACCAATCATTCTAGTTCCCTTAACTTAGGCATAATTTATCATTAGTATAAGTGTAAATAAATATCTCTTTATAACCAGAAATAGTGTGAGCTTAATTAAAGGAAGAAGAAGAAAAATATAACGACCCTGGACTACGCTGAGCTATCCCAGCAACCAGCGTAAAAGTGTCTTTACATTTTTTAGCTCTAATTTAATTGCCAATGATTTGTCAATTAAGCTTATAGACGATCCTTCGTCAATGAAGGCAAAGGTATTTATTTCTTTATTTTGACAATAAATTTTTATAGGAATTATTTTAAGCAGCACTTCTTTTAAATGTTCTTCACTATGCGTGTTATTAAAAAAAACTTTTTCATTTATTTCTTGTTCTTCAGTTTTTTATTACTTGTTACAGCTGTTTGTTTTTTGTATCAGCGGTATATCGATGTAATAATGGATGATGGTAATATTCACATCCCTCTTCAACACACCTTTTCTTTTTATTACAGTCGCCACTGTGCTTAAGTAAACAGAATTTACATATATTATATTTTCTTATAATATTTCAATTTTTACCACGATCAAGTGATTGGAATTTTCTACAGGTGGTTATAGTTTTGCAATTGTTATTGTTGTATACTATGGACGTACGTACAGTATTAATAAACCCTACAAAAATTATTGGAGTACATGGTCCATTTTAGATAAAAGGAGTAGTTTTTGGACTACTCCTATGTAATGCAGCCGTGGACCATTTCATATGTTCACAAATATTTATAGTTAAATACCATTTGGCTACACTTAAAATGTTTGGAGTTAAATTGAAAATGTGGTAGCTTCCCTGTTTAAATTAAAACAAATTCATGGAAGCTTAAGGAAACACAGAAAACTTTTGTTTCAATAGAAATTCAATTTGATAGGCTTGTGTGATATTCGAGGCATTCTAGGGTATATACTACCGACAGTGAGTTCGTAATATACATATGTATGTAGGTATTGAATGATTTCGAAATTAGCCCCTGCGAGTGCTCTATGGAGTAGAAAAATATAATAGTTTCGAAACTAGTCCCCGTGGGTACCCCTTGGCTTAGTAACATGGAATAGTTTTTGGGTTACGTGGTCCAGCCCTAGGACATCGCAATGTAACTTGGACCATGTTTTTCCCATACATTTGGATTACTTTTGGAGTAGTCCTACTCCATTGTGGAGTAGTCCATACACGCATGTAGGGACTAGTCTCATTTTTTGTAGGGAATACTCTCTTGTTTGTTGTTGTATTTTTGTCTGTTGTTTTTTCAGCATTTACTAAGTTTCTGTAGTGTTGGTCAAATGTTAAAGGGCTATTAGACACACATACTTGTCTGCAGACAAATTATATATTTTTCCGTTTTATAAACGAAACGTTTTGAGTTCTTGGATAGATCTGATCTTTATTTTCAAGTTTTATAAAGATCGTTCTTATAATTATGAAAGTATTAGTATTGAACAAAGAATAAACTTAAACGTAAACATTAAAAGTTTAACAAAGATCGTTCTTATAATTATGAAAGTATTAGTATTGAACAAAGAATAAACTTAAACGTAAACATTAAACTTGCTTGTGCTTTATTTGGCTATGAGCTTCATGAAAGAAAATTATTTTTAGGATAAATGCAAATTGTAACATGAGAAGCCATTCATATCAAATGCCTCCAATAAATCATCATGTGTGGCCGAAAACAACAGATCAACCATAATTTAACGCAATGACAATATGTTTACATTATCGCCGTTTTCTGTAAGTGACTTCTGTTCACCAGAGCGGCGTTGATCGCAGTCATATATGACTTGCCCCTCCCCACGATTCGAGTCCCATCGAAACGAACATTTTCTCAACTTTAAAGCCACCAAAACACAAACAACACTTAGAACCATTGCATAAAGTAAATTGTAAATTAAATTGTGTAAATTTTCTTTTTGTATATTCGCCATAAGAATTTTTTATAATATTATTAATGCAATTATTTGTTCTCTCTAAAGTTTTTATTTAATTTTCTTGATTTACATAGTATGTTTCATTTTTTATGTTTACAACCTTAGAAATCTCTAAATTTAGTTGCATATAGTCTGCATTCGGTATTGGAAGTATTAACACTGATTTGTGATCACTTGCAAAAAACTGAGGAATTGATACCACAAACAATATCACATCTCTTGAGAGTTTTCCCAAGGAACACTTAACATATCTTAGTTAATCGCTATCAATTTGAAAAAAATCTATTTCTTTATCAGTCAAAAAGAATCTGTTCATTGTCCTCCCACATCAATTAATGCTCTTCTTTCTCTATTATCATGTTTGCCTATTGTCAACAATGAATGTTCCAACTCCTCAACATCTCTCTCTAAATTCAATATCATCCATCCCTGTTTTAATTTCATGTTACCTGAAACGCTCGTTTTAACTTTATTGATGGTGTCCCCTATCTCTTTAAGGTCAATTACATGTATGAGATTTGAGTAACCTTGAATAAGAGTAACGGGCTGACTCTCCGCCATTACATATCCTGCCTCAGTTTCTATTTTGTTTATTATTATTTCAGCACTGTTGCCCGTTTGCACTACCAAAATCAATACCATCGCCACAATTATCTGAAATTCACGAAAAAAGTTTTAATGGTCGCTTGACTCGCGCAACATCGATCTTATTAGGGTGCTACGATTATGTTTTGTGTATCTTTTGGCTGTTTTTTGTCTCTCTGCTTTTGGCTTTTTCATGAACATATTCTCAGGATTCACAGCAGGAATTTCTTTTCTCTTTATATTTATTTTCCCTTTTCCTTTTATCCATTGTGTCTGAAACCTCTTTGAAGTTTAAATCTATTCCATTTATAAAGTCCATGGGCTTTTGCCTTGTTGTTGAATGAATGGTATTGTTATAATAGCCTCATGAAAGATATCCATATGGACTATTTGATTTGGTTTTGAAGGTGTTTCCGTGTTGCTAAAAGGTTTTCTTATTGGATTACGATCATATTTAGCTTCGATACAAATTCTGCAACTATTAACATATTTATTTATAGGCTTCACTAGGTTAGGACAGAAATATGTTTCTTTCAATTCTTCAAAATTCTCTACAACACCCCTGTGATTAGTTTCTTCATGAGTTTTCTTTATGACATCATAAAGTTGGTTTCCTTCAACTAGGTCTATTGCCAAAAATCTACATTTAGTGAATTTCAGTTTCCTACCATTATTAAAAATCTGTATTAATTTCTGTTGAATAACGTTATATTTAGAGTCATCCAATTCACAATATATTCCAATGGTACCCTTTTTTATGTTTTCTCTAAAAAAGTTTTCTAAATAATTTTCGCAGATTTATGACTCTTCTATAAATAAAATTATATATTTATCAAATATCTTTTCCTTAGTCTTATTTTTTGTCTTCAGAATGCGTATCTGAGTTCTATATTTATTAACAATTCCGTCGCTGATCTTAAAACAGTCATTTAAATCTTCTTCACCACTGTGCACTGTTTGTACTTCATTATCATCCAATTGAAAAGCCTGATGTTCTTCTGAATCATCCTTTTGATCAACTCGGCTCAAAAAATCTGCCACCTTATTATTTTTGCCCTTTACATAATCGATATCAAAATCATATTCACTCAGTTGTATTCCCCATCTTGCCATTTTTGAATTTGGTTCTTTCATGGAATGCAGCCATTTCAATGGCTTTGAACCAAAAATTTTCTTCCATAAACATATCTTCTAAAATATTTCAATTCCCAAATGATAGCCAACAATTCCTTTTCAATGCTTTTATAATTCCTTTCATGATCATTCAACGTACGGCTTGCGTAACATACAGGTTTATTATCTTGACTCAATACAGCTCCCAATGCGCTGTTACTAGCGTCAGTGGTTACAACGAACCTCTTATTAAAATCCGGAAAGGCTAAGATTGGGTAAGTTGTTATTAGTTCTTTAAGTTTCTTGAAAGCATCAATATACTTCGAATCCCTTTCGTCAATATTCATATTTTTCTTTAAATACTTTATGATGGGCGAAGCAATAAGCGAATAATTCTTCATGAACTTGCGATAATAACCTGTCAATCCAAGAAATGACTTTATTTGCTTTACTGTTGTTGGCAATGATACTCCATTTACCGCTTTTATTTTACCTGGGTCAGGTTAATACCTTCTTTTGTTATTATGTGACCCAAAAATTCCACCTGCTGTGCTAAAAATCTGCACTTATCAAACTGAACCCTAAGACCATATTCATTCAACCTACCAAATGCCTTATTGAAATCATCGATATGTTCTTCAATCGATGTTGAAAAAACCAATATGTCGACCATATATATAACACATATTTTATTTATGTGTTCTTTTAAGACAAAATTCATCATCCTTTGAAATGTGGATGGAGCGTTCTTCAATCCAAATGGCATTCTGATGTACTCATAATGACCAAAAGGAGTAGAAAACGCTGTTTTCTCTATATCTTTTTCATTCATCAAAATCTGATGAAAGCGTTTTGCCAAATCAATAACCGAAAAATATTGGGCACGACCCAACTTATCGAACATGGAGCTTATATCGGGTATCGGGAATTTATCATCTACTGTTACGCTGTTCAAGCCCCTATAATCTATGACTATACGCCATTTTTCTTTATTAGAATTATCCGATTTCTTTTTTACTATCCACAAAGGCGAATTATAAGGTGATTTACTCAGTCTTATAATACCTTGATCGAGCATTTCATCTATTTGCTTACCGATCTCGCCTTCATGTACCTGAGGGTATTTATACAATCTGGAATAAATTGGTTTATCCGTGCTGGTAAGGATACTATGTTTTATTATTGGAGTAGCAGTTAAAAATTGACCATCTTTGTAAAACGTATTCCTATGCCTATAAAAAAATCTTCTTAATTCCTTAGCTTCATTCTCATTCAAAATATTAGATTGCAAATCTTCAAAACGTACTTCACATTTTTCCAAATTATGTACTTCCTCATAATCAATTGTAATTTCATTTGTCCCTTCAAAAAATGGTACAAAAGAGTTACTCAATGTCAACCCTTCCGTTCCATAAAATATATTCGCTTTCAGAGGCATCATAATATTATTTCCTATTATACATTCAAATTCTTTATTTGTAAGATTTGTAAGTTTGATTGACATTGTTTTGTCTGGTAAATCGAACTCCTTTGGAAGTGTAGAGATCACCTCCTCAGGTAGTATGGAACAACCCCCCAAAGAGTTCAATTGAATTAGCTTGGTTAATTTTTGTTTTTTATATAAGTCTGAAAAAGTATCGTAATCGCCCAATGTTGTCGCCGCTCCCGTATCAATCAAACATTTCAACTTTTTTTTATTAAAGCTTAATAATACTATGGGTAATCGGCCACCCGAGGCCTCTGTTGAAAATTTTCGACTACCTGTAAATTTTCCACTTCCATTGGTTCCTGTCTATTGTTATTTCTCAAATTCCCTGAGTTTCTATTCTCGTCACGTCTAAAATTTCCAAAGTTATTTCTATGAGTACCTGATGTATTCCAATCATTATTTCTAAAATTTCTAAAGTTATTTTTATGATTACCTGACGTATTCCAATTATTATTCCTAAAATTTCCAACGTTATTATATCTAAAATTTTGATTATTATTTTGGTTGTTATAACGGAATTCTTTAAATTGATTTTGGGTTCTGTTAATTAATTTAATATCTTTTAATATGTTATTTTGAATATAAAAATTATTAGCTGATTCTATAGTTGTGATATTATTTTGTAAGAGCAAGGATCTAATGTATAGAGGTAAAAAATTTATATATATATCAAAGATAATTTTCTCATTATTACTAGGAGTAAAGGATATGTCTACAGGATTTAAATTAAATTTTGTATTCATTTCCGCCAAAATTTTTCTTAATTTATAGTGCAGTTCCTCTATGCTACTCGCCTTCGTGTTCAGAGCCTCTGTCCTCAATTGGAAGAAGGATTTTTTGATTCCAAGGTCGTCTTTAAGTTTTCTCAGGATATCCTCCCATGTTGGATTCATTAGGGTTTCTATGGATCTCAGAGCCTTACCTTGTAGTTTGTTGATTAGTATTGTTTTAATTATGGTTTGATGCTCCTCTGGTGTTATACGTAGAACAGAATTTATATCTCTTAGATAGTTGGATAAGGTGCATTCATTGTTTCCATTAAAAACTGGAACACTCAATGCCTCGCGCAAGCATTCACTCAAAGACAAAGCCATATTATATTATTTATTTTATTATTTTTAAAATAATTTAGACTTCTTTTAAAATTCTTGTTTCACTATCTCAAAAAAAACTTTTTCTTAAGATATCAACGTTGTTTACTATTAATTTGGTTTTCGTTTCTTTTACGTTTTTATTATTTTTCAAATATTTCTGTTAATTAATTTGAGTCTTATTTATAATTTAACTTTTATTTGATTGTTTTTTTTTTTATTGATTATGAATTTATTTAAATACATAAGTCGAATAGTTTTTACAACGATTTTTATTTTATTTCGTTCGTATCACAGGATATTGTTTTTCACTCAATATCCTACCGACTGCGCCAATTATATATTTTTCCGTTTTATAAACCAAACGTTTTGAGTTCTTGGATAGATCTGATCTTTATTTTCAAGTTTTACAAAGATCGTTCTTATAATTATGAAAGTATTAGTATTGAACAAAGAATAAACTTAAACGTAAACATTGAACTTGCTTGTGCTTTATTTGGCTATGAGCTTCATGAAAGAAAATCATTTATAGGATAAATGCAAATTGTAACATGAGAAGCCATTCTTATCAAATGCCTCCAATAAATCATCATGTGTGGCCGAAAACAACAGATCAACCATAATTTAACGCAATGACAATATGTTTACATTATCGCCGTTTTCTGTAGGTGACTTCTGTTCACCACAGCGGCGTTGATCGCAGTCATATATGACTTGCCCCTCCCCACGATTCGAGTCCCATCGAAACGAACATTTTCTCAACTTTTAATCCACCAAAACACAAACAACACTTAGAACCATTGCATAAAGTATATAAGTATGATACATATTATTTTTCTCAGTCAACATTTCTTTTATTTCCTGAAGGTTATCAAACCTTGGAATTTCAATTAGTTCAGTAATATTATTGATATTATTCTCTATCCCTTGTTGTTCAGGAACAACAATATCCATTTCACTTTCAAATCTTTTTATTTTATATTTGCCGATCTCTATTTCACAATTTTCAAAGTTTATCAAATAATTTCCAATAAGCTTATATTTATATTTATTACAAGTGCTTATCAAAGTGGAATTAATATTTATCAATAAAACGTTTCCAATATCCACTTCTTGTATTACTTCTTGTGTAAATTTTCTTTTTGTATATTCGCCATAAGAATGTTTTATAATATTATTAATGCAATTATTTGTTCTCTCTAAATTTTTTATTTAATTTTCTTGATTTACATAGTATGTTTCATTTTTTATGTTTACAACCTTCGAAATCTCTAAATTTAGTTGCATATAGTCTGCATTCGGTATTGGAAGTATTAACACTGATTTGTGATCACTTGCAAAAAACTGTGGAATTGATACCACAAACAATATCACATCTCTTGAGAGTTTTCCCAAGGAACACTTAACATATCTTAGTTAATCGCTATCAATTTGAAAAAAATCTATTTCTTTATCAGTCAAAAAGAATCTGTTCATTGTCTGGTGTTTAGAACTCATTATATTATCTTGTATTCTTTCAATTTTGTCTTTTATTTTATTTATCAATAACGTCAAATGATTATATTTTATAAGCTCCAATTTATTTTCTAATTCTTTATAATGTGTTCCACCAAACAGTTCCTTGTGGGATTCCAAAATCAATTTAACGTTTAACATATACTTCTGCATATCGCTATTTATTGTTATTTGTTTATTAAGATTATTTATTATATTACGCTGATTAATATCTATATTCTTAAAGTGATTATCAATTTCCTCTTTGTCTTCATCGTCCAGGTTTCCAAATACCCACTTAGTTGCTCTATTATCATGTTTGCCTATTGTCAACAATGAATGTTCCAACTCCTCAACATCTCTCTCTAAATTCAATATCATCCATCCCTGTTTTAATTTCATGTTACCTGAAACGCTCGTTTTAACTTTATTGATGGTGTCCCCTATCTCTTTAAGGTCAATTACATGTATGAGATTTGAGTAACCTTGAATAAGAGTAACGGGCTGACTCTCCACCATTACATATCCTGCCTCAGTTTCTATTTTTTTTATTATTATTTCAGCACTGTTGCCCGTTTGCACTACCAAAATCAATACCATCGCCACAATTATCTGAAATTCACGAAAAAAGTTTTAATGGTCGCTTGACTCGCGCAACATCGATCTTATTAGGGTGCTACGATTATGTTTTGTGTATCTTTTGGCAGTTTTTTGTCTCTCTGCTTTTGGCTTTTTCATGAACATATTCTCAGGATTCACAGCAGGAATTTCTTTTCTCTTTATATTTATTTTCCCTATCAAATGTCTTTTCCTTTTATCCATTCTGTCTGAAACCTCTTTGAAGTTTAAATCTATTCCATTTATAAAGTCCATGGGCTTTTGCCTTGTTGTTGAATGAATGGTATTGTTATAATAACATATTGCTCTAATCACAAGTTCCTCTGTATCAGTCTTTTCCTCCCCAATTTTTATTATTCTAATGTGTTCAAGCACTGTTGAATGCAATCTTTCGATATCCGAATTCCCAGTGTGAGAATGCGGAGTAGTAAAATGAGCCCGAATATTATTTTCTCTGCAGAAAAGAACAATTAAATAGTTGTCAAATTCATTATCCATAACCACAAGTTCTGGTTTGCCCAACAACGCTATTCTTTCTTGTAATTTTGTCTTAACGGTAATCATATTTTTCTCTGACAACCTGTGAGCGCTACCTAATTTTGTCAATCTGTCTATTGTTGTTAAAAAGTATTGTTTCTTCACATGAAAGATATCCATATGGACTATTTGATTTGGTTTTGAAGGTGTTTCCGTGTTGCTAAAATTTTTTCTTATTGGATTACGATCATATTTAGCTTCGATACAAATTCTGCAACTATTAACATATTTATTTATAATCTTCACTAGGTTAGGACAGAAATATGTTTATTTCAATTCTTCAAAATTCTCTACAACACCCCTGTGATTAGTTTCTTCATGAGTTTTCTTTATGACATCATAAAGTTGGTTTCCTTCAACTAGGTCTATTGCCAAAAATCTACATTTAGTGAATTTCAGTTTCCTACCATTATTAAAAATCTGTATTAATTTCTGTTGAATAACGTTATATTTAGAGTCATCCAATTCACAATATATTCCAATGGTACCCTTATTTATGTTTTCTCTAAAAAAGTTTTCTAAATGATTTTCGCATAATAAATCTGACTCTTCTATAAATAAAATTAAATATTTATCAAATATCTTTTCCTTAGTCTTATTTTTTGTCTTCAGAATGCGTATCTGAGTTCTATATTTATTAACAATTCCGTCGCTGATCTTAAAACAGTCATTTAAATCTTCTTCACCACTGTGCACTGTTTGTACTTCATTATCATCCAATTGAAAAGCCTGATGTTCTTCTGAATCATCCTTTTGATCAACTCGGCTCAAGAAATCTGCCACCTTATTATTTTTGCCCTTTACATAATCGATATCAAAATCATATTCACTCAGTTGTATTCCCCATCCTGCCATTTTTGAATTTGGTTCTTTCATGGAATGCAGCCATTTCAATGGCTTTGAACCAAAAATTTTCTTCCATAAACATATCTTCTAAAATATTTCAATGCCCAAATGATAGCCAACAATTCCTTTTCAATGGTTGAATAATTCCTTTCATGATCATTCAACGTACGGCTTGCGTAATATACAGGTTTATTATCTTGACTCAATACAGCTCCCAATGCGCTGTTACTAGCGTCAGTGGTTACAACGAACCTCTTATTAAAATCCGGAAAGGCTAAGATTGGGTAAGTTGTTATTAGTTCTTTAAGTTTCTTGAAAGCATCAATATACTTCGAATCCCTTTCGTCAATATTCATAATTTTCTTTAAATACTTTATGATGGGCGAAGCAATAAGCGAATAATTCTTCATGAACTTGCGATAATAACCTGTCAATCCAAGAAATTACTTTATTTGCTTTACTGTTGTTGGCAATGATACTCCATTTACCGCTTTTATTTTACCTGGGTCAGGTTTAATACCTTCTTTTGTTATTATGTGACCCAAAAATTCCACCTGCTGTGCTAAAAATCTGCACTTATCAAACTGAACCCTAAGACCATATTCATTCAATCTACCAAATACCTTATTCAAATCATCGATATGTTCTTCAATCGATGTTGAAAAAACCAATATGTCGTCCATATATATAACACATATTTTATTTATGTGTTCTTTTAAGACAAAATTCATCATCCTTTGAAATGTGGATGGAGCGTTCTTCAATCCAAATGGCATTCTGATGTACTCATAATGACCAAAAGGAGTAGAAAACGCTGTTTTCTCTATATCTTTTTCATTCATCAAAATCTGATGAAAGCCTTTTGCCAAATCAATAACCGAAAAATATTGGGCACGACCCAACTTATCGAACATGGAGCTTATATCGGGTATCGGGAATTTATCATCTACTGTTACGCTGTTCAAGCCCCTATAATCTATGACTATACGCCATTTTTCTTTATTAGAATTATCCGATTTCTTTTTTACTATCCACAAAGGCGAATTATAAGGTGATTTACTCAGTCTTATAATACCTTGATCGAGCATTTCATCTATTTGCTTACCGATCTCGCCTTCATGTACCTGAGGGTATTTATACAATCTGGAATAAATTGGTTTATCCGTGCTGGTAAGGATACTATGTTTTATTATTGGAGTAGCAGTTAAAAATTTACCATCTTGGTAAAACGTATTCCTATGCCTATAAAAAAATCTTTTTAATTCCTTAGCGTCATTCTCATTCAAAATATTAGATTGCAAATCTTCAAAACGTACTTCACATTTTTCCAAATTATGTACTTCCTCATAATCAATTTCAAATTCGTTTGTCCTTTCAAAAAATGGTACAAAAGAGTTACTCAATGTCAACCCTTCCGTTCCATAATTTATATTCGCTTTCAGAGGCATCAAAATATTATTTCCTATTATACATTCAAATTCTTTATTTGTAAGATTTGTAAGTTTGATTGACATTGTTTTGTCTGGTAAATCGAACTCCTTTGGAAGTGTAGAGATCACCTCCTCAGGTAGTATGGAACAACCCCCCAAAGAGTTCAATTGAATTGGCTTGGTTAATTTTTTTTATTTTATATAAGTTTGAAAAAGTATCGTAATCGCCCAATGTTGTCGCCGCTCCCGTATCAATCAAACATTTCAACTTTTTTTTATTAAAGGTTAATAATACTATGGGTAATCGGCCACCCGAGGCCCCTGTTGAAAATTTTCCACTACCTGTAAATTTTCCACTTCCATTGGTTCCTGTCTGTTGTTATTTCTCAAATTCCCTGAGTTTCTATTGTCGTCACGTCGAAAATTTCCAAAGTTATTTCTATGAGTACCTGATGTATTCCAATCATTATTTCTAAAATTTCCAAAGTTATTTTTATGAGTACCTGACGTATTCCAATCATCACACCTAAAAATTTCTAAAGTTATTTCTATGATTACCTGGCGTATTCCAATTATTATTCCTAAAATTTCCAACGTTATTATTTCTAAAATTTTGATTATTATTTTGATTGTTATAACGGAATTCTTTAAATTGATTTTGGGTTCTGTTAATTAATTTAATATCTTTTAATATGTTATTTTGAATATAAAAATTATTAGCTGATTCTATAGTTGTGATATTATTTTGTAAGAGCAAGGATCTAATGTATAGAGGTAAAAAATTTATATATATATCAAAGATAATTTTCTCATTATTACTAGGAGTAAAGGATATGTCTACAGGATTTAAATTAAATTTTGTATTCATTTCCGCCAAAATTTTTCTTAATTTATAGTGCAGTTCCTCTATGCTACTCGCCTTCGTGTTCAGAGCCTCTGTCCTCAATTGGAAGAAGGATGTTTTGATTCCAAGGTCTTCTTTAAGTTTTCTCAGGATATCCTTCCATGTTGGATTCATTAGGGTTTCTATGGATCTCAGAGCCTTACCTTGTAGTTTGTTGATTAGTATTGTTTTAATTATGGTTTGATGCTCCTCTAGTGTTATACGTAGAACAGAATTTATATCTCTTAGATAGTTGGAAAAGGTGCATTCATTGTTTCCATTAAAAACTGGAACACTCCTTGCCTCGCGCAAGCATTCACTCAAAGACAAAGCCATATTATATTATTTATTTTATTATTTTTAAAATAATTTAGACTTCTTTTAAAATTCTTGTTTCACTATCTCAAAAAAAACTTTTTCTTAAGATATCAACGTTGTTTACTATTAATTTGGTTTTCGTTTCTTTTACGTTTTCATTATTTTTCAAATATTTCTGTTAATTAATTTGAGTCTTATTTATAATTTAACTTTTATTTGATTGTTTTTTTTATTGATTATGAATTTATTTAAATTCATAAGTCCAATAGTTTTTACAACGATTTTTATTTTATTTCGTTCGTATCACAGGATATTGTTTTTCACTCAATATCCTACCGACTGCGCCAAATATATATTTTTCTGTTTTATAAACCAAACGTTTTGAGTTCTTGGATAGATCTGATCTTTATTTTCAAGTTTTACAAAGATCGTTCTTATAATTATGAAAGTATTAGTATTGAACAAAGAATAAACTTAAACGTAAACATTACAACTTTTACAAAGATCGTTCTTATAATTATGAAAGTATTAGTATTGAACAAAGAATAAACTTAAACGTAAACATTACAAGTTTTACAAAGATCGTTCTTATAATTATGAAAGTATTAGTATTGAACAAAGAATAAACTTAACGTAAACATTGAACTTGCTTGTGCTTTATTTGGCTATGAGCTTCATGAAAGAAAATCATTTATAGGATAAATGCAAATTGTAACATAAGAAGTCATTCTTATCAAATTCCTCCAATAAATCATCATGTGTGGCCGAAAACAACAGATCAACCATAATTTAACGCAATGACAATATGTTTACATTATCGCCGTTTTCTGTAAGTGACTTCTGTTCACCACAGTGGCGTTGATCGCAGTCATATATGACTGACATGTACGATGGCATACTTTGCGTTTTGCAATTACACTATCGAACGCTAACGGCATACTTCAGTACACATATATGATGTATGTAAGTTGGTGTGCGACAAACATCAGAAAATCAAAAATTTTTGAAAACCAACATACATGTGTGACATACTCGACTTACATGCTATTAGACAGTCAGTTTTGGTATGCCATCGTACATGTCTGCAGACAAGTATGCGTGTCTAATAGCCCTTTTATACTACTAGCTGTCATACCTATGTTGAAAAACCATTTGTCAAGTTTGTACAGATTTGGTTTTTTATTATTATTTGTTAGGTCCCCTATTTGTGTTGCCCATTGCATTTGATACATGCTTGGACGTTTTTGTATCAAATCCTGTAGAAGTGACGAATTATTTAACTCATCATGTAAATTACTAGCAGTAATTGTGGTTGTTAAACTACGGACTTATACAGCCAAGGAGGTAAGTGTTTTTAAATTATTCTCATCAACCTTTGATGATAATTTAATCCTATTTTTGATTGAATTTTTTATTTTTTCAGGTTGACCGAACAACAATTGTTGTACTTGTATTACTTCTGGTACATTTGAGGGATGAATCAACATATGTCTTACACTGTGAAGTGCTTCACCTGTTAGAGCCTTCTGAAGACGAATAAGGGTTTCTTCGTTGGTGAATGCACAGGAGACGGTGGACCATTCGTAGGTGGAAATAAATATTGGCCATTCCTCAGGTTTCGGCACTGATTGCCGCGAGTTAAAATTTGTTTGTGGAAAACTGTGCGGGTGTGAAAAATTTAATTAGTGTCGCACAGTTGAATTAAAAATCATTGTAGATGTAATTGGTCGCCGTGAAATAAATTCTGGTAGAGTAGAATGAAATAAGTTTGATGTGTTATTATTATTAAAAGTTGAAGACGTATGCAATACTTTTGGTTGGTTTGTGGTTACCGTTAATATTCTAGGCTCAATTTGCCTTAAACAACTATAGGTGGGTGTTATAAACGTCAATACTCGCAACCATCAAATATGGCGTACCTTTCGGGTCAACCATGGGCAAAATATAGACACGTCATTAGCGGACAATTTCTCAACTCACACTTTTATTTTCGGCGACTAACAAGAAGCACATTCCATTCGGACTTCAACTCTACACAACTTTACGTCAATCACAACTTTAATATCCTGAAGATTTATTAACATACTTTGTTGTTTAAATGGAGGATCTGGTAAGGCAAAACATAATAGTGGGATTGTTCACGGTACAATTCGGTACTGCGTACGTACGTACAGACCTAAAGTCGTCAACATTGGTGACTGTTGGTCGAACAAATGTGACGTGATTTTGTGGTGCTACGGAAGAGTCACCATACGTAATTCTTGTTTTATTAGCGGTGAACGCACTTGTATAACATGTGTTATCTTTGTTAAAGTTTAGTTGTTGAGACGTTGAATTTACAGATTGAACCCAATTGTGAACTGTCTGAGATTTGTCGAACGACATATTCGAAACAGTGTCAGCTTCTTCAAGAAGTTGATATTTTTATTTAAATAATCAGAATTTATTTGTTGGTTTAATTTTCATTCTTCTTTTAGTCTTTGTAGTTGCAAATCAATTCTTTGTTACTGCGACAGCCGGGAACGATTTGAGCGACGGCTTTTTTGACTCGGTGTTGGTGAATTTGGCCTTATGGAAGAACATGAAAGGCATTTGAATAGTGTGTCGTTAGTGACATTAACACAATCTTTATAAAATCTTTTGTGGCATTGAATGCAAGACGTTGTATTTTCGACAGTGGGATTTAGGCAAACTGAACATTGGGGGTTAGGTTCTTCAATTTGTTGTTGACCGCTTGTAAGGTGTATGCACATTTTTCTTATGTACTTATTGTGAGATTGACAATATGTTTTTAGGCAAAGCGCTAGTAGCCCGAACAATTTTGAAATAAAAAGGATTTTAAAATGTTAATGAGTGGAAATCGCCTCGCTTTGGTTTTCACGGGATTTTGAATAAAGAAGCCAGTGTTTCAAATAAATATCCAAGCTTATTTAACCCAAGTTTATAATATTAAAATTCCTAATATATATTTTTTTTTAGCATTAGGAAATATTTGATAAAGTTTATAACTTAAGTTATATTGGCTTTCTTTTTAGTATGAAAACCACAATTATTATTGGTCTATAATCAAAGTTATACCACGTAAAACAATTGCTAGATACATAAATCTAACAATAATCTTTGTTGGAGCGTTTTTCTAAAATGCAACTCTGCATGTTTTTCCTTACCTTATTTTACTTTACAAATATTATTAGTTTATACTTTTTACTCTGAAATAAGCGTGAAAACTAACAGGTCATGGGACCAGACACGAAAAAAATAAAAATAAAAAAAAAATTATTAAATTAAATTTGTTGTGGTCTAAAAAAAAAAAAATAAAGAAAAAAAAGGATGAGTTCTTCAATGTACCAAATAGATAAGCTTGATAAAGGCAATTACGATATATGGTGTATACAAATGGTCAGTTGCATGTGGAAAATTAAGTAAGCCAGCTGAAGCGGGAGCACCAGAAGCATGGGACGAATCCTATGAGAAGGCGCTTAATGTTATCGGTAAAGCCGTCCCAGATGAGTTATGTAAAAAACTGTGTAACATCATTTGATGTATGGAAAAAGCTTGCTAGTATTTATAAACCCACCGACCCTCAACGTAAAGTGAGTCTTTACAAGAAAATACTGAGTCTTCGTATGACTGAGAATTCAGCAATGATGAAATATCTGAATGGTTTTATTGAAACTATAGATAAGTTAGCCGAGGTCGGAATTGTGTTGAGTTAGGAGCTTTTGGTTATAGTTTTCTTATCAAGTTTGCCAAGTGAGTGGGAGAATTTTGCTATAGCGATAGAAACCAGAGACGAATTACCTGCCCTTGATGTCTTAAAGCTGAAATTGGTGGAGGAAAGTGACAGAAGAACCCCTACAAAAATTATTGGAATACATGGTCCATTTTAGATAAAAGAAGTAGTTCTTGGACTACTCCTATGTATGCAGCCGTGGACCATTTCATTTATACACACATTTATAGTTAAATACCATTTGGCAACACTAAAAATGTTTGGAGTTAAATTGAAACACTTGCAGCTCCCCTGTTAAAATTAAAACAAATTCATGAAAGTTTAAAAAACACAAGTTAGGTCGTGCTTTTTTCAATTTCTGAATTTTAATTTGTATTTTATTTTATATAATGTAATGTAAGGGCTGAATTTGCACATTTGTATGTACTTAAAATATCATTGAATTAAACTAGTGACAGAGATACATACATACATGTATTTATAAATTTTTACCGGAGTACCCGTGTGGGTACAAAATAGAGCAGTTTCGAAACTAACCCCTGTGAGTACCCCTTGGATTAGTAACATGGAGTAGTTTTTGGGTTACGTGGTCCAGCCCTAGGACATCGCAATGTAAATTAACCATTGTGGAGTAGTCCATACACGCATGTATCTAATTAAACATAGGTGTAGAAAATTATTAATGTATAGGTGTTGTTTAAGAAGTTGTGAACACACTTAATAATTGTTAATGATAATATAAACGTTAGTGAACTCCCTTAATGTTGTTTTAACAAAAGGATATCATATTACACAATGAATTAACTGCAAACATTGCTACTTCAATTTGATTGGTCAATTTAACGTAAATTTTAGTTTTAAGTATTTTGTCGACTCAACAATTAATTGTTAATATTTTAGTATAAATACCACAATAGAGTTATATTTCTTGGTCAATAGTAAAAACTCGCTTTTTATTCATTGATCACATTACGTTCAAGTTACAAGTGCTTGAAAGTAAAACCACACAAACAAAAATTAGTACAGTTCAAATTCAAGTGTTTGAGCTGAGTCATACTAATAAAATCATTTACACGTTTAATTCTAAACATTTTGGTGACCCCGACCACCATTGATTTTAAAGCTTCCCCCCACCAGCGGTAAGGGGTTTTAAAGTTAAATTGGTGAGTTACAACAGCACGCAGCCTACCCATTAACACTGGTATTCAAGTGGAAGATTTGCAACATAAAATTTGCCCAGCGAATCCTTGTCTTCAGCAGAGGCTATAAAAAACATCATACTAGTGGTGCAACACATATCAGCAGCTCCAGCAAATTAGAGCACTGACAACAAGCATCGGTTTATTGGTGACCAACTTCATCATCTCCACTAACACGAAGTTTCAGTGGACATATACTACCAGCACTACACCATTAGTTCAACAAACATCAGCAGCTCCAGCAAATTGATTAGAGCACTGACAACAGGAATCGGCCCATTGGTGACCAAATTCATCTCCAATTTTTTTAGCGCTTAAACAGGCAGTTCCATATCGTACACAATGGCGGCAGCAGAGTTATTGGATACCCTCTTGAATACAGGCGAAATAATTCAAGCAATAGTGCGAAACTTTAAAAAGGATTCTGCGGACAGAAAATTCACCGCAGAATACTTTGAGGAGCGTAGCCGTCGACTTTTGCAAGCCTGGGAGAAATTTGAGGCCACGGATACAGAATTGCGTATGCTTGACGATGTTGAAACGTAAAAGCAGAGAATGAATATTTTACTAAGGACTACTATTCAAAAATTAGTGAGATAACTAATGTGTATAAAAATCTGTTTACAACAGAGGCTAATCGTCTTAGAACATTATCCCTACAAAAGCTACCATCAACTAAAACTACTGGTGCATCAGTGCCTCTTCAGGAGTCTAATGAAAATCAAGGTTTGATTCGGAAGGCAAAAGCTAGAATGACAGCCTTAAGTAGGTTTTTATATGTATTAAACATTAGCGACGAAATACAACCACGTCTATTTTATGACATCAAACAGTCAACCATAAACAGTCTTTGGGATTAGATCCAAGACTTATACGACAGTATATGCGAGCGCTTTGATGATCCATTGAATTCTGGCTTTGAGATTACAACATTTTATGAATTGAATGACAAAGTTCAAGAACAGTTGGTCAGACTGTCCATATTAGCTAAAAAGGCACAAAACGTTGGTCAATCAAATCAGCCAACTCAATCAAATCAGTCATCTCCATCGTTACATCTTCCAAAAGTTACAATACCGAAATTTGATGGCGACTATTTAAAATGGCGGCAGTTCTATGATTTATTCTCTGAAATGGTGGATAATCTGCCGATTCCCGCTATTCAAAAATTTTGGTATTTAAAGAGTAATTTGACGGGAGAAGCTGAACATCTGATAAGTCAATTTTCTCTATCAGAGACAAACGATAGCACTGCCTGGGGAACCTTACAAGATCGCTACAATAACAAGAGAATTTTAGTAGCGAATCTAGTAGAAAAAATACTCAATCAACAGTCCGTGACGTCATCCGCACAATCCATCAAAGCCATGCATGACACCACCAAAGAATGTTTACTGGCATTAAATAACTTGGGAATCGAAACAGATTCCTAGGATGCGATTATTATTCAGTTATTGATGAAAAAACTTGACAAAAGCACACACACCAGGTACATGCAATCACTAACTAATCCAAAGGATGTGCCAAATGAAGCTGACTTCTTATCGTTCCTTGAGCTTCAATTTCAATCTATGGAAGCAATTGTTCCTAGGGAAAAATCGACTTATAAAGCGGTGTCAACAATAGTAACATCTAACGCACACAACATTAGCATATGCAAATTATGTAATAACAGTAGTCATAAACTGTATCACTGCAACAAATTTCGGCAATTATCAGAAGCAGAACGACTACGTTGGGTGCAGCAACAGAATATATGCGTCAACTGCTTCAAAGATGACCACAGTGCGAAAACCTGCAAGTCAAGTAGCTGCAAAAAATGCGACAAAAAGCACAATACATTAGTCCATTTGCAAAAGAAAGACAAAACGCAAATGGATAAGAAATCAAATTTCAGTTCACAATCAAATACAGCCGAAAGGACGACTGCTTCCAATGTCGTAGCAGTTACATCAGCAACAACTGAAGTTGCTGCGGACCGCCAGGGCTATTTTGTGCTAGCAACAACAAAAGTCATAATTACAGCCTCAAATGGTGCATCAGGTAAATTAAGAGCGGTATTGGATTCAGGATCACAGGTCAACATTGTATCTAAACGCCTTTGCCAAAAATTATCTATTTTACCATTAGGAGCTTCCCTTTGTCTTGACGGCGTTGGCGAAACCAAAAAGCATTCCATGTATCGCACAAACGTTCAAATGAAGTCCAGAGATCTCAGTTTTTCAGCAAATGTGGAAGCATACATATTACCAAATATAATTCCCGCACAACCAAGTCAACATATTAACAGTTCTTCATGGAATATTCCCAACAACATTCACCTAGCAGATCCTCATTTTGATCAGCAGATAAAATAGACTTGCTACTGGGAGCAGAATTTTATTACAAATTAATAAAAAGTGGGACGATACACCTTGCTGATAATCTACCAACTCTACAAAACACAGAACTAGGCTGGATTGTAGGGGGTGCAATAGGAAGAAATCCAATTCGTAATCCACTATATTCATCCACATGTGCAATATTTGGAGACACCGCTTCATTGGAAGAAGCGATAGAGCATCTTTGGAAACTTGACGAAATTGAGGTTTGCGAAAAGGAACTTTCGCCATCGGAAAAACAATGTGAATCACATTTCACTCATCATGTGCACACCAACCTAGATGGCCACTTCACTGTCAGTCTTCCGTTTCGAGAAAACCCAACAGCATTAGGAGAATCCCATAAGATGGCCGTCAACAGATTTCTTGGCTTAGAGCGTCGACTTCTAAAAAATGAAGACATTCGGACGCAATATATAAAGTTCATGCAAGAATATGAGCATCTAGGACACATTGATACAATGGTAGATCCTAAATATTTTATTCCGCACCATTGTGTGATGAAACCCGATAGCACTACAACGAAATTAAGAGTAGTCTTTGACGCATCAGCGAAAACATCAACAGGACTCTCGTTGAACGATCTAATGTATACGGGGCCAACGGTACAGAGTGAATTGTTCTCGATCCTACTACGTTTTCGAGTACCGAAGTTTGTATTCACCACCGACATTGAAAAAATGTACCGACAAATACTACTTGATCCCGATAATCATCAATATCAATTGATAATATGGAGAGAAGACCCTGGATTGCCAATTAGCTACTACAAACTTAACACGGTAACTTACGGAACTCGGGCAGCACCTTACCTCGCCACAAGATGTTTACAGAAAATTGCTGATGAAAATATTATCAATTATCCGTATGGTGCGAACATGCTTAAGAGTAATTTTTACGTTGATGACGGCCTTGGAGGCTCTGATAGTCTCAATATCGCACTTGAGACTCAACACGAACTTATAACGATTCTCAAAAAGCATGGGTTCAATCTTTAAAAAATGGTGTGCAAATCACCCACAGTTATTGATGAATAGTCCACCCGGCGATCAAGAGGTAGATCTAGACTTCAACAGTAACGACGCTGTAGTGCCATTACTGGCATTTCCATCCCTGCATATCGAGACTCGATATGCATATCGTTATACAAAGGTATGTATCGACTCTCGATACATTTTCTGTATGTATGCTTAAGAATAAATAAAGAAGATGTTGAGAGGACAGTCTAGACTGAATAACCAAAGGAACAACATAGTAATTTTTATTAAAGAAATGTAAGTACAACATGGCGACCGAGACAGCTGAATTTGCGACGGCAAATTAAAAAAAAAAAAATTTTTAAAAGAAAAGAAATGATTTAAAATTAAAAAATGAATTCCAAAAAAGAAAAATGGAAAAGAAGAAAAAAAAGAAATTTAAGTTAACAATAACACAACATGGAAAAATAAAATTTAGAAACAAAAAAAAAAACTAAATTTAAAAGAAAAAAAAAAGTTGAAATAAAAATGAAATAAACACTTAATATAAAAAAAAATAATGAGTGTGTACAAACTAAACAGACAGCCAGCCAACCAGAAATACGTTCAACCCTAAAAAAAAAACCAACTTGCATTGGAAAAAATTAGAAAGGAAGAAATAAATCAATTCAGGAATTAAAATTAATTGTCTACCACTATAACCAAAAAAAAAAGTGGAAAAATTTTCAATATAAATCAAGTGCAAAATAGAGATATTTTTTTGTAAAGAGTTTTCGAAACCCAGAACAAATTTAAATTAATAAAAAAACCCCAAGTGTTATTGACTTTAAAATTCCCTATCGCCGTGCCGCGTTTCCTGTAAAATTGACCAATAAAATTTTTTAACAAAACAACAACAAAAAGTACAATCAACTAAAAACCAAAAAAAAAAAAAAAAAAGTACAGCCACGGCAAAATACAATTTAAAAACCTGAAAACTCAAAAGACAAATAACAGTTAAAAAATATAACCGTAGAAAAAAAAACATAAAAAGAACTGAAAGTGAAGACAAATTAATCAAATAAATTACACCTACATACATAGTAACAAGAACACAAAAAAAATCCAAAGAAATCAAAATGAAAAAAAAAAACTGTAAAACAGCAAAAATATAAAAACGAAATGAAATGAACAACAACGAAAACTACAGAAAAAAAGATAGAGAAAAATAATAAAACAACATGAAAAATGAAAATACATATGTACAAATGGAAAAAGCCGAATTTGAACGAAAAAAGAAAGTGAAAAAAAGATCTAAAGAAACGAAATGAATATGAAACAAATGACAATGAAATGAAATAAAAATGAAAAATGAAATTGAAAAATTATATACATACATTAAAAATAAAACTAAATGAAAACAAATAAAATAATAACAAAGAACTCAGAACAAACAATAAAAATAGAGACTTGAAAAAATGAAAATTTAAAAACATCACAAAAAAAAATGGAAAAGTAACGAAAAACAAAACTACAATACTACAAAAAACTTTAACAAAGAAACTAAAGAACAAAATATGTACTTATGTATTAACCAGAATTGAAACAAAACTGCACAAGGCTACACTCGACAATTAATTTAATATGAAAAAAAAAGTTATTAGTGTTAGACACAACACAAATTACAAAGAAAACGATCAAAAGAGTATGAGCCAAAATGTGAAAAAAATTCACCAAATATAATCAACAACAACAACAACCAAAACAACAATAGCCACACACAACAACAACAAGAAAATTATAAACACAAGAAGACGAAATTCAACGACAATCAAGTAAGCAGCAAACAAAAACAACCAACTATGTACATACATACGTATTCGAATTCAACAAAGAAACCAAAAAGAGAAGACAACGACAGCAAAAGTACATCACAGTAACAACAGAAAAACAACAAGAGAGATGACAACAAGTAGCTTAATCAACAACGAAAAACGGGTATTATATATGTACATACATATATATAAAAAAAAACCAATATATTTATACATATACATACATCTGTATTTATTTTTATTATATTTTATATACATACTTACACTTATACAAATATACAAACACCATCCAACACAATCAAATACATACATAGTCAAACACAAAACACACAAAAATATACACACATAACCAACACAAAGAAAATTTCTATATAAAAAAGTAAAGTAAAACCCTAAAATTTTATTTATTTACTATATGTATTTACTACTATATAAGTGAATAAATAAATAAATAAAAAAAAAAAAAAATTTTTCTGAAATGAAAAAAAACTTTTGCATTGTTTTATGTTGGAAACTGTGTATAAGCATACAAATTAGATGTACACAAGTGTGTGCTGTGGAAAATAACAAGCAAAATTTAAGGGTTGTTTTTACCAAAACATTAAACATAGTACATACATAGTATGTATAAAATAAACAAAAACGTTACAATAAAAACATACATACAATCAAATAAACTACATATTCGTGTACATATGAAGATAAATATGTATATACAAATATACATAAACAAAAATATATACATACATATGTGAACATTACTGAACATATATATGGATGTATGTACACAAACAAAGCTAAATGTAAATAAACATACATATGTACATGTATGTCAGTTCATCAAATTGTTTTTTTTTTACAATTTTATTATTGCAAGAATATTCGGTTTTGGCTATGGAAAGGAAAAAGTTAGTAAGTGAGATATCCCAGCGAACATAATAACATCTAATAGATGCCCAAGTTGCATAATAAGACATATAAGATAGTTCTTGCAGTAACGACTCGCCCATTGGCTAGACGACAATGTGACAACAATAATAGCACTGAAAATTCTTTAAACGTTAATAAAAATTTAAATTTGAAAATTTATGATAAATTTTCGCATGATTTCAGTAAGAAAATAGCAAAATTTAAGACAGTAATCCAAATATATGATGACAATATTATAAAATTTAGCATATATGCATATAAAAGATTTAAAAAAAAAATGCTGTGTGTGGACTTCGAATTTGTTAACGAAACACCAAGCTTAGGCTTCCTGCTTTCGAGGTTAGAAAATGAAACCAACAAACTCGGAATTTACCATGCAGAGTTATAAAAAAAAAAAAAAATCGATTTATTTTTCAAAATTTTTACCATACAGGATCTAAAGGATCAGGGTAATAAAACATTAAAAATCTTAGAGATATTTCTTACTGAACTCATAGACGTAATAACTGACGAGAAAGAGAAAATTAATCTTATTGAAATCTATCATAAAGATCCCATTTTAGGAGGACACTGTGGACTGTATTTTTAGATTTAAGATTTGAAAAACTTATTGATGTTTCAATTTATAATTGAAGATTCAATAAATAATAAAACTACCAAAAAAAAAAAAAAAAAAAAAAACTGTGGACAAAAGAAACTGTATGCCAAGCTAAGAACAAAAACAACTGATTGATAAGCATAAAGAGAGAAGTAAAGTGTACTTTGATAAATTTTCAAAACCCATATTGTTGGAATTAAATGATGTTGTATATTTGCAAAAAGAACCTTATGATAAACACAATAGCATATATGACGGGCCTTATACTGTAAAAGAAAGCGAAGGCACTAATGTTAAAATTCAAAATAATGTAACAAAAAAATAAAAAACGTCCATAAAAATCGTATAAGAAAATAAAACATGAAAAATTAGTAACAAACAAAAATTAATTGAATTGCATAAAATTAAAACCTTCATTAAGAATAAAAACAAAATAAAATACATGTTAAAAAAAACCAATAATAAAACAAAATTTGTATGAATTTACAAAATTTTTTTTTTATATATAAATTTTGTTTACATATTTTTTGAAAAATGTAATATTCTGTAATCTATAAAAACATACTATAGAAAATATTGAAGCAAGCAAGATTGATCACCTTGTTTGTTTCAACATTTTTTTATAAAAAGGGAGGTGCATAGGTAGGTGGACAATGCCTGTGTCTCCAAACTTTAAAACTAGTTAAATAAGATAATAACTCCTATACAATTATGATAATTTCTGAATAATTATAATTTCCATATAATAACATAATTGTAAAACTTTTTAAATAATATTTAATAATTAAGCTATAAAATAAAATTATATTAAAAACATTTTTTTTATAAAAAGGGAGGTGTAGTGCCAATACTGGCATTTCCATCCCTGCATATCGTTATACAAAGGTATGTATCGACTCTCGATACATTTTCTGTATGTATGCTTAAGAATAAATAAAGAAGATGTTGAGAGGACATTCTAGACTGAATAACCAAAGGAACAACATAGTATTTATAAATAAAGAAATGTAAGTACAACAACGCTAACACCATAAAAACATTAGGGTTGCTATGGCTGCCAAAAACAGATCAATTTTGCGTCAAGGTAAAAATAAATAACCTACATATTGTCTCCAAACGTACGGCAACTTCAGATTTGGCCAAATTATTTGATCCTCTTGGAATACTAGCACCCATAGTGGTCAGAGCAAAGATATTCATTCAGCAGTTATGGCAGTTAAAGTTAGACTGGGATGAGCCATTGCCTAATGACCTTCAGGAAATTTGGACTAAATTCAGAAATGATTTAGACAGTTTAAATCATTTCAAGGTGCCTCGACACATGTTTAAGGGACAACTTCCAACCAAAACAGAGCTGCACATATTTTCAGATGCCTCTGAAAAGGCGTTTGGCGCCGTTGCCTATCTTCGAGCGACTCTTAAGGATGGTGCAATCATGGTACAATTACTTTGCGCAAATACAAGGGTCGCACCACTAAAACAACAAACGCTACCTCGGCTAGAGTTATGTGCTGCAGTCATGGCTGCTCAACTGGTGCACAGAGTAAAAACGGATCTCCAAATAAAAAATCAGCCTGTATTTTAATGTACTGATTCCGAGATGGTACTATCCTGGATAAACGCTCAATCTGCCTTGTATCATACGTTTGTGGCTAATCGAGTCTCCAAGATCCAATCATTGACATTACCCGATCAGTGGCGCCATGTCAGATCAAAGGACAACCCAGCTGATATACTGTCCAGGGGCGTACCAGCACACAGCCTTTCTGGATGCAATTTATGGTTTTATGGACCACTTTTTCTGCACGGACGAGAAGAAATGTGGCCACGCAAGTTCTCACAACAACTCCAAATTCCCAACGACGCTGAGAAAAGGAAGACAACTAATTTCAGCAGTCAACGTTGTCAACGATGACTTGATATACAAAATTCCGCATAAAAATTCCTTTAGAAATTTGCAGCAGGTAGTTGGATACACTCTAAGATTCATCAGAAATATCAGGAAGAAAAATGAAGACCTATCACCTAATAAGTCATTAACTCCGACTGAGCTAGATGATGCACTGTTCCTGATTATAAAGTCCATTCAGAGGTCCGACTTTTCTCCAGAAATCAAACAACTGCGAGAAAACAAAGAAATCGACAACAAAAGTTCCATTGTAAGTTTGTCCCCATTCCTAGACAAATCAGGCATTTTACGAGTAGGAGGACGACTAGAGGCTTCATTATTATCATACGACGCGAAGCATCCAATGCTGGTTCCATATAACGACCCCCTAATAAAACTCTTATATACAATGATTCACGAAGACAACAAACATTGTGGACCACAAGCTCTTTTGTACATTATACGACAACGATTCTGGCCAATAAAGGGAAAAATTATGGCACGTTCTACGGTTCAAAAATGCATTAGATGTACCAGAGCTCGTCCACTACTATGTCAACAAATTATGGGCAATCTTCCGCAAACTAGAGTTACCCCAGCACGACCTTTTATCAATGCTGGGGTAGATTATTGTGGACGCTTTTGGATTCACTACAGGGTCAGAGGCAAACGGCCAACAAAGGCGTATATAGCCGTTTTCTGCTGTTTTGCCACTAAGGCAGTTCATCTTGAACTGGTTTCGGATTTATCAACAGATTCCTTTATAGGCGCCTTAAAGCGTTTTATTGGTCGTCGTGGACGGTGTCAGAATATTTACTCAGACAACGCCACCAATTTTGTTGGGGCAAAGAATCAACTAGCAGAATTAGCCGATAATATTTATTCAAGCCAGGCTCAGGAATCAATTATCTCCACGTTCAGCTCAAAAGGAATACATTTTCACTTTTCACCGCAAACATTGTTAGGCTTTTAATAAGCTACCTAAGTGAACGAAAATTTGTAGTTAGGGAAGGCAATTTCTTAAGCCCACCGCAGTCGATCGAAGCCGGAGTTCCCCAAGGCAGTATCTTCGGTCCATTACTTTATTTAATATATGCCTCTGACTTACCGTTAAGCAATAACATTCATACATCAACATTTGCCGATGATACAGCTTTTCTAAGCGTTCACGAAAATCCTGTAGAAGCTTCCCGCAATTTACAAGGGTATATATCCAAATTGCAAAATTGGCTCAAACAATGGCGTATTAAAGTTAACGAGCAGAAATGTGTGCACGTAACTTTTACGTTGCGCAAGGAAACATGCCCGCCTATAAAAATTAACACCGAGACCATACCGCAACACACTGTTGTCAAATATCTAGGCGTTCATCTTGATCGTCGTTTAACATGGAAATCGCATATAGACGCAAAGTTAACACAAATGAAATTAAAAGCAGCCCAAATGAATTGGCTTATTGGAAGAAATTCTATACTAAGCCTAGACTGTAAACTACTATTATACAACGCGATCCTGAAACCAATATGGTTCTATGGAATCCAGTTATGGGGCACTGCCTCAGCATCAAATGTCGAAAAAATTCAAAGGCGACAAAATAAAATTCTACGTACAATTACAGCAGCTCCCTGGTATGTCAGAAATCATCGGATTCATAAAGACCTAGATGTTCCGTTGGTGAAGACAGTATTTTCAATAAACGCTAAAAAATATATAAAAAAACTTGAGGTGCACCCAAATGTACTTGCGCGCATTATTTTAAATTATAGAGGCCACACCCGGCTGAAAAGGAGGGATACTCTTTTTCTCAGCCGTACACGAGAGATGTAAAACAACATAAATTAACCGTTGAAATTAAAAATTTTGTTTAGCATTGGCTAAACTTATATTTAATATTTTTTTAGATTTAAGATTTGAAAAACTTATTGATAATTCAATTTTAATAATTAAAGATTCAATAAATAATAAAATTATCACAAAAAAAAAAAAAAAAAACTTTATTCCTCCAAGAGCACCACATTTTGGAGGTCTGTGGGAAGCAGCTGTAAAGTCTGCAAAACATCTTCTTCTGCGGAGTGTTGCGAATGCATCACTAACGTACGAAGAATTGGAAACAGTCGTGGTCGAAATTGAGGCTATACTAAATTCGCGTCCACTAACACCCATAACAACTGATCCAGAAAATCTTGAAGCCTTAACCCCTGGTCACTTTCTGATTGGCGAAGCACTTACATCGCAAGTAGATAGTAGAGCACAGCCAACAAACGTGTCAGGATTATCCCATTGGAAGCATGTGACCCACATAAAGCAGGAATTTTGGAAAAGATGGTCAACAGAATACTTAAACGAACTTCAGCAAAGATGTAAATGGCGAAAACAATCCGTTAGCCTCAAAAGTGGAGACATGGTAGTAATAAAAGAAGATAATATACCTTTTATGAAATGGCCTTTAGGTAGAATTGTTCAAGTATACCCAGGTGGTGACTGCATAGCAAGAGTCGCTGACGTAAGAACTGCATCAGGAATATTCAAACGTCCAATACATAGACTGGCATTATTGCCCATACATAATGATCCAGAAGGACTTACTGAAGACAGCAATACGAATATCAACAACTATACACCCAATTCTCCCTCTCTGCATTCTGCTCCAGCCACAGTCTCTCTTAATCAAGCTCCAATCCCGACAGAAGAACCTAAGCCGAAAAGACGCAAAGTGCCAACCAATCTTCTAACCCTGACGTTACTCACGTTACTACTACTAGTACCAGTGGCCCTTGGAACTCCAGTCAAAAATAAGAAATTTGGATCAAGAGTCGGAATCCATTTTGAGCAAATTGGAACAACATCTATTTCAACTACGGAATGGAATTGGTATACTATGATTTAGCTCCTTACTGGACAGAAACATCAATTCTTGTCAATGGCACACGGTCGTTACAAACTTTATGTAAAATGATGAAAACAAACTCGTCTTGTCACGGCATTTTAGACCACTTTCAACACATGGAAAGTGAACTAACACTGATCGCAAACAATATAAGACAGATACAATCCGTAATCCTTGACACTCTCATTGATACCCATCATGGACAGATCAGTCCATGGTTACTCACTCCAGAACAGTTACAAAATGAAGGCAATCAGATCATTCTGCATTCACCACCGTCAGTGAATCTTCCAGTGACAGAAAAAACTGACTTACTCCAGCTATTTAAACTCATGAAGATAAAGGGTAGACTAACACGCCGCCATGCAGTTTTCAAAATAACTTTACCATTAGTTGAACGTGAAAAATTCAAGCTGTTTCATTTGATTCCTGTACCCAACATAATGAACAATACAGTAGTGGCCATTAAACCATGTGCTAATTTTTGGGCATATCTACTTTGCAGAGACAATACATTCCCTTCACAAAATCTGAATTAAGCGCTTGCAGTACAATATAACAAGGCGTTTTCCTTTGTTCCAACATTCAAATCCGTTACAATTATGGTTCGGATGCCTGTGCATGCGATATTACTTTATTCAACAACAAAACAAAACAAAATTGTATCCTCCAAACAACTGATATCAGATGGGTACCCCTAAGCAAAAGCAATCAATGGATATATGTTGCGTCACCACCCTCAAGAGCAACAGCAGTTTGCAACATGGAAATCATTCCTATATCACTAAAAGGCTCCGGTTTGCTGACACTTGATCCAGAGTGTATCCTCAGGCACGAGTTTGTCAACATGAAGGGACTAAAATCTATATCAAGCACAGTGAGGTCTTCATACACAAGCCTTGGCCAAATCTCAGCCTTATCATTACCAAAGAACTCTACAGCCTTCACAAATAATAACGAATCAACCTCAACAAATTTGGAGAGTGTATATGCCAAGAATATTAAGGACCTAACAACTCTACAACAGTCGCTGGAACAACACGAAATCGCTGATCTACCTAATAAGTTGAAGACCCACCAGACACATAGCTATATAATTGGCTACCTAGCACTTGTAGTAAGAGTCATAGCTCTAATCATTCTGCTTTCCAGATGCAAATCCGATAAAAATGCACTAAACTCACATCCAACTACATCAATTCAATCCACTAGAGAAAACATTGAGCTTCAACCACACGCCGAAGAATGCAAGATGACCCCACTACCAATGCCACGCCAGCAGCCCAAATTTATCCTTGATGTCTAGCAGCTGATGACAACAATCAATCAATTCATTAATAATTTAGTTTAGCTTATACTCCTGTAACTAATAACTTTATTTTCCAACATACCTTGAAATTTCATTTTTACTTTAAACTTTCTCCCAATGTTTATTTTTTATTTATTTTGTTTTGAACAGTCGTTCAACGCGGGGGCGAATGTTTAAGAAGTTGTGAACACACTTAATAATTGTTAATGATAATATAAACGTTAGTGAATTCCCTTAATGTTGTTTTAAAAAGAGGATATCATATTACACAATGAATTAACTGCAAACATTGCTTCTTCAATTTGATTGGTCAATTTAACGTAAATTTTAGTTTTAAGTATTTTGTCGACTCAACAATTAATTGTTAATATTTTAGTATAAATACCACAATAGAGTTATATTTCTTGGTCAATAGTAAAAACTCGCTTTTTATTCATTTTTCACATTACGTTCAAGTTACAAGTGCTTGAAAGTAAAACCACACAAACAAAAATTAGTACAGTTCAAATTCAAGTGTTTGAGCTGAGTCATACTAATAAAATCATTTACACGTTTAATTCTAAACAGGTGTAGAAAAGTAAACACATTCATAATGGAAAATAATTTGTTGTGTCTGTTTGAAAAGTTTTTAAATACTATTTTTATGCTTTGTAATTCACGAATTTATTTGTCAGTTTTCGTATAAATGGATGAGCTTTAACATTTTTTTAAACATAAAGAGTAAAACATCTACTGATGAGTTGGTATGGCTACCAACGAAATATATATTTAGATATTGCTAACCCGCAACAAATAAATAAAATTTTAAACATAAATACTTGAGTACATGCTCGAATAAATGTAAAATATTAATAAATAAAAATATACTGTTGGTGTTGTTATTTTTTGTTGTTATTCTCTATGTTCTTTTATATGTGCAAGCTTTCGATTGTGTACCTTTTGCTATCTATATTTTCTCTGTCTAAAATTCTCACATTATCAAAATCAACCGTATGTTTGTTGTTGAGGATATGTGTTGACAAAGCTGTTGATGTCTTTTGTTTTTCAATATCACTTCTGTGTTCTGCCATTCCGTTCTCTAAATTTCTTTTGTGCCAATATATATAAGGTTGCATTGTTCTTCGTTGTTTCTCTTACATTGTAGTTCGTAAACTACGTTACATTGTTGTTGTTTATCAGTTTGCGCTTTTACTCGTATAAAAAAATTGTTTATTGTTGTGTTTGATTTGTATGCTAATTTTATGTTATTTGTTTCAACAGGTGTTTTTATTCCTTTTTTGTCCGTCAAACCAGGAATAAATTATACACTGTAAAATTTTGTTGTGTTGTTATTTCCTTCGATATGTGTTCTTTAGTTAGTGTTATTTTTTAATTTTATATTAACGTCATTTATTAAGGAATTTATTAATTTGGTAGCAAAGCTGTTGTTTTTGAGTATTATTATAATATTTAGTATATTTTTTGTGTGAAATTGTGTATCACTTATGTTGAGAACTCTGAAAATAAGACTTTTGGCGGTATTTATAATTTGAATTTTAGGTTGTGTTGCATTGAAATTAATTATTCTGCCCGATGAAATTTCTTTCGAAAACCATTCTAGTAAGACCTTGCCTTTTTCCCTGGTGCTCTTAAAAGCATTATATATCTTTATATATATAATTCTTCTGAAAGTGTGTTAGTAACTGAACTCCTCCTAAACGGCTGGACCGATTTCCATAAATTTTTTTTTATGCGTTTGGGTGGCGCCCCGGGTGGCTTAGATTTACAATTCGGTCCAATTGGACAAAGGGGCGTGGTACCTCCCATACAAACCACATATTAAAAATCTATTATTTCTGCTCCTGATAACGGTATTTAAACAAAATTTTGTACGTCGGTTTGGTGTGCATTTCTTAAGTGCTGCTGCAAATATGGGCGGGATTGGACAAAGGGGCGTGGTACCTCTCATACAAACCACAAATTAAAAATCTATTATTGCTGCTCCTGATAACGGTATTTGAACAAAATTTGGTATGTCGGTTTGGTGTGCATTTCTTAAGTGCTGCTGCAAATATGGGCGGGATTGGACAAAGGGGCGTGGTACCTCTCATACAAACCACAAATTAAAAATCTATTATTTCTGCTCCTGATAACGGTATTTGAACAAAATTTGGTACGTCGGTTTGGTGTGCATTTCTTAAGTGCTGCTGCAAATATGGGCGGGATTGGACAAAGGGGCGTGGTACCTCTCATACAAACCACAAATTAAAAATCTATTATTGCTGCTCCTGATAACGGTATTTGAACAAAATTTGGTATGTCGGTTTGGTGTGCATTTCTTAAGTGCTTCTGCAAATATGGGCGGGATTGGACAAAGAGGCGTGGTACCTCTCATACAAACCACAAATTAAAAATCTATTATTGCTGCTCCTGATAACGGTATTTGAACAAAATTTGGTATGTCGGTTTGGTGTGCATTTCTTAAGTGCTGCTGCAAATATGGGCGGGATTGGACAAAGGGGCGTGGTACCTCTCATACAAACCACATATTAAAAATCTATTATTTCTGCTCCTGATAACGGTATTTGAACAAAATTTGGTACGTCGGTTTGGTGAGCATTTTTTAAGTGCTGCTGCAAATATGGGCAGGATTGGACAAAGGGGCGTGGTACCTCTCATACAAACCACGAATTAAAAATCTATTAATTCTGCTCCTGATAACGGTATTTGAACAAAATCTGGTACGTCGGTTTGGTGTGCATTTCTTAAGTGCTGCTGCAAATATAGGCGGGATTGGACAAAGGGGCGTGATACCTCCCATACAAACCACATATTAAAAATCTATTATTTCTGCTCCTGATAACGGTATTTGAACAAAATTTGGTACGTCGGTTTGGTGAGCATTTTTTAAGTGCTGCTGCAAATATGGGCAGGATTGGACAAAGGGGCGTGGTACCTCTCATACAAACCACAAATTAAAAATCTATTATTTCTGCTCCTGATAACGGTATTTGAACAAAATTTGGTACGTCGGTTTGGTGTGCATTTCTTAAGTGCTGCTGCAAATATGGGCGGGATTGGACAAAGGAGCGTGGTACCTCTCATACAAACCACAAATTAAAAATCTATTATTGCTGCTCCTGATAACGGTATTTGAACAAAATTTGGTATGTCGGTTTGGTGTGCATTTCTTAAGTGCTGCTGCAAATATGGGCGGGATTGGACAAAGGGGCGTGGTACCTCTCATACAAACCACAAATTAAAAATCTATTATTGCTGCTCCTGATAACGGTATTTGAACAAAATTTGGTATGTCGGTTTGGTGTGCATTTTTTAAGTGCTGCTGCAAATATGGGCGGGATTGGACAAAGGGGCGTGGTACCTCTCATACAAACCACATATTAAAAATCTATTATTTCTGCTCCTGATAACGGTATTTGAACAAAATTTTGTACGTCGGTTTGGTGTGCATTTCTTAAGTGCTGCTGCAAATATGGGCGGGATTGGACAAAGGGGCGTGGTACCTCTCATACAAACCACAAATTAAAAATCTATTATTTCTGCTCCTGATAACGGTATTTGAACAAAATTTGGTACGTCGGTTTGGTGAGCATTTTTTAAGTGCTGCTGCAAATATGGGCAGGATTGGACAAAGGGGCGTGGTACCTCTCATACAAACCACGAATTAAAAATCTATTAATTCTGCTCCTGATAACGGTATTTGAACAAAATCTGGTACGTCGGTTTGGTGTGCATTTCTTAAGTGCTGCTGCAAATATAGGCGGGATTGGACAAAGGGGCGTGATACCTCCCATACAAACCACATATTAAAAATCTATTATTTCTGCTCCTGATAACGGTATTTGAACAAAATTTGGTACGTCGGTTTGGTGAGCATTTTTTAAGTGCTGCTGCAAATATGGGCAGGATTGGACAAAGGGGCGTGGTACCTCTCATACAAACCACAAATTAAAAATCTATTATTTCTGCTCCTGATAACGGTATTTGAACAAAATTTGGTACGTCGGTTTGGTGTGCATTTCTTAAGTGCTGCTGCAAATATGGGCGGGATTGGACAAAGGAGCGTGGTACCTCTCATACAAACCACAAATTAAAAATCTATTATTGCTGCTCCTGATAACGGTATTTGAACAAAATTTGGTATGTCGGTTTGGTGTGCATTTCTTAAGTGCTGCTGCAAATATGGGCGGGATTGGACAAAGGGGCGTGGTACCTCTCATACAAACCACAAATTAAAAATCTATTATTGCTGCTCCTGATAACGGTATTTGAACAAAATTTGGTATGTCGGTTTGGTGTGCATTTTTTAAGTGCTGCTGCAAATATGGGCGGGATTGGACAAAGGGGCGTGGTACCTCTCATACAAACCACATATTAAAAATCTATTATTTCTGCTCCTGATAACGGTATTTGAACAAAATTTTGTACGTCGGTTTGGTGTGCATTTCTTAAGTGCTGCTGCAAATATGGGCGGGATTGGACAAAGGGGCGTGGTACCTCTCATACAAACCACAAATTAAAAATCTATTATTTCTGCTCCTGATAACGGTATTTGAACAAAATTTGGTACTTCGGTTTGGTGAGCATTTTTTAAGTGCTGCTGCAAATATGGGCAGGATTGGACAAAGGGGCGTGGTACCTCTCATACAAACCACGAATTAAAAATCTATTAATTCTGCTCCTGATAACGGTATTTGAACAAAATCTGGTACGTCGGTTTGGTGTGCATTTCTTAAGTGCTGCTGCAAATATAGGCGGGATTGGACAAAGGGGCGTGATACCTCCCATACAAACCACATATTAAAAATCTATTATTTCTGCTCCTGATAACGGTATTTGAACAAAATTTGGTACGTCGGTTTGGTGAGCATTTTTTAAGTGCTGCTGCAAATATGGGCAGGATTGGACAAAGGGGCGTGGTACCTCTCATACAAACCACGAATTAAAAATCTATTAATTCTGCTCCTGATAACGGTATTTGAACAAAATCTGGTACGTCGGTTTGGTGTGCATTTCTTAAGTGCTGCTGCAAATATAGGCGGGATTGGACAAAGGGCGTGATACCTCTCATACAAACCACAAATTAAAAATCTATTATTTCTGCTCCTGATAACGGTATTTGAACAAAATTTGGTACGTCGGTTCGGTGTGCATTTTTTAGTGCTGCTGCAAATATAGGCGGGATTGGACAAAGAGGCGTGGCACCACCCATATAACCCAAAAATTTAAATCGCCATATTTTGGGCATTTTTGAGCTACGTCGATGATATTTGGTACATATGGTATTGGCATAATTTGGAATACGTACCAGGAGAAAAGTGGGTGGGACCACGCCCCTTTTTAGGAAAATCAAAAATCGTAATATAGTCTTAACTACTGGACCGATCGTCGCAATAGGATATATAAATACTTTTAATTTTATTTTATAACGAGGGGGGTAGCGAAGTACACCGGGATCAGCTAGTTTATATATATAATTCTACTGGACGTGCGTTGTAACTGAACTCCTCCTAAACGGCTGGACAGATTTCCATAAATTTTTTTGTATGCGTTTGGGTGGCGCTCCGGGTGGTTTAGATTTACAATTCGGTCCAATTGGACAAAGGGGCGTGGTACCTCCCATACAAACCACAAATTAAAAATCTATTATTTCTGCTCCTGATAACGGTATTTGAACAAAATTTTATATGTCGGTTTGGTGTGCATTTTTTAAGTGCTGCTGCAAATATGGGCGGGATTGGACAAAGGGGCGTAGTACCTGTCATACAAACCACAAATTAAAAATCTATTATTTCTGCTCCTGATAACGGTATTTGAACAAAATTTGGTAAGTCGGTTTGGTGTGCATTTTTTAAGTGCTGCTGCTTATATGGGCGGGATTGGACAAAGGGGCGTGGTACATCTCATACAAACCACAAATTAAAAATCTATTATTTCTGCTCCTGATAACGGTATTTGAACAAAATTTGGTATGTCGGTTTGGTGTGCATTTATTAAGTGCTGCTGCAAATATGGGCGGGATTGGACAAAGGGGCGTGGTACCTCTCATACAAACCACAAATTAAAAATCTATTATTTCTGCTCCCGATAACGGTATTTAAACAAAATTTGGTACGTCGGTTCAGTGTGCATTTTTTTAGTGCTGCTGCAAATATAGGCGGGATAGGACAAAGAGGCGTGGTACCTCTCATACAAACCACAAATTAAAAATCTATTATTTCTGCTCCTGATAATGGTATTTGAACAAAATTTAGTATATCGGTTTGGTGTGCATTTATTAAGTGCTGCTGCAAATATGGGCGGGATTGGACAAAGAGGCGTGGCACCGCCCAT
Organism: Lypha dubia; assembly: GCA_947311025.1. Lineage (NCBI taxonomy): Eukaryota > Metazoa > Arthropoda > Insecta > Diptera > Tachinidae > Lypha > Lypha dubia. Next base: position 96,475,209 of record OX371260.1, on the reverse strand, counting down.
ATAGTCCAAAAATTTAAATCGCAATATTTTGGGCATTTTTTTACCTACGTCGATGATATTTGGTACATATGGTATTGGCATAATTTGGAATACGTACCAGGAGAAAAGTGGGTGGGACCACGCCCCTTTTTAGGAAAATTAAAAATCGTAATATAGTCTTAACTACTGGACCGATCGTCATTAAATTTTCACAATAGAATATATAAATACTTTTAATTTTATTTTATAACAAGGGGGGTAGCGAAGCAGACCGGGATAAGCTAGTTTGATATAAAATTGTTTTAATGGAGCGTACAAGCCGCTCCCAAGCACCACCCATGCGGTGCGAGTCGGGGGGTTTAAGTTCCATTTTGTCGTCGTTGTGGTGAACGTTTTCACTAGTTCATTTTTATCAACTTCTACTAAGGCCTCGCGAAGTTCCCTTTCAGCACCGACGAAATTTGTTCCGTTGTCAGAATAAAATTCACGTGGAATACCCCTTCAAGCCATAAAATTTCGAATAACTAAAATGCATGATGCTGTTGTTAGCGAATGTGCAATCTCAATGTGCACTGCCCGTATGGAAAAACAAGTAAATAAACACCCATACCGTTTTTCCTTATGCCGGTTAACAGTTACGAAAATGGGGCCAAAGAAATCTATTCCAGTGTATGTAAAGGGCGCGACGAATGAAGCCACTCGAGCTCGTGGCAGTATAGCCATTTGTGGATTGCGAAGTGTAGCCTTCTGAATTTTAAACATTTGACAGTGAGTGATTACTGTCTTAAACTTTGTTCGAAGCTTGGAAATCGAATATTTTTGTCTAATTTCGTTGATATCAGTTTCGTGATTAATGTGATACAAATTTTTATGAAAATTTAATAAAATCAATTTTGTAATATAATGTTTTCGAGGCAGAATAATTGAACTTTTTTTTTCAAACGAAATTTCCACGTTGTCAATTCTGCCTTGTACCCGTAGGACCCCATCATCTAGATACGGATTTCTATTGAAAATCTCGCTTGATTTTAGTATTGACCTATTCGATTTTAGTAAAATAATTCATGATTGCTGGGAGGCAACTCTACCGAATCAAACTTCCATAATAAAGGAACTGCATAATGCCCGTGTGGCTTTTGTTTCGTTAGTTTCTTTAACAATTCTAATGCTCTTTTATCTGTATTAGGCTCTAGGGGAGTTTTCGTGTCTACTGCAGCTTGGCCTATAGCAGCTTCAAGCGAATAAAAGTTCCTAAGCAACGCATCTAACTCTTCAACAGTTGTTGTACAATTACACGTTTGAAAATTAATATTCTTACTTGTATTATTTTCCCCGACAGCTCCATAAATACACCATCCAAATTTTGTTCGAGCAGCAATCGGCTCCAATTGTGATCCCTCACGAATTTTGCTTGGTATGCCCAAATCAAAATGGCTTAGTCCAATTAATATTTCTGGTACCGCATCCCTATAACTTTCGATGGGCAGGTTTCGCAAGTGGCGATAACGCTGTGATAAATTTTTATAATTCAATGATTGTAAAGGCAAATTTAGAGATTTTACTGTAGACACATTTATTGCCATACGAGCTCTCTTTCCTCCTGAAATATAAATTTTAAATTTTCTGGACTTTTCTTCGCTACATTCCATCCCTCCTGTCCAACGTAAACATAAGGGATTTGGTTCACCTTTTAGCTCTAATTTAATTGCCAATGATTCGTCAATTAAGCTTATAGACGATCCTTCGTCAATGGAGGCAAAGGTATTTGTTTCTTTATTTTGACCATAAATTTTTATAGGGATTATTTTAAACAGCACTTCTTTTAAATGTTCTTCACTATGCGTGTTATTAAAAAAACTTTTTCATTTATTTCTTGTTTTTAAGTTTTTTATTACTTGTTACAGCTGTTTGTTTTTTGTATCAGCGGTATATCGATGAAATAATGGATGATGGTAATATTCACATCCCTCTTCACCACACCTTTTCTTTTTATTACAGTCGCCCCTGTGCTTAAGTAAACAGAATTTACATAAATTATATTTTCTTATAATATTTCAATTTTTACCACGATCAAGTGATTGGAATTTTCTACAGGTGGTTACAGTTTTGCAATTGTTATTGTTGTATACTATGGACGTACGTACAGTATTAATAAACCCTACAAAAATTATTGGAGTACATGGTCCATTTAAGATAAAAGGAGTAGTTTTTGGACTACTCCTATGTAATGCAGCCGTGGACCATTTCATATGTTCACAAATATTTATAGTTAAATACCATTTGGCTACACTAAAAATGTTTGGAGTTAAATTGAAAATGTGGTAGCTTCCCTGTTTAAATTAAAACAAATTCATGGAAGCTTAAAGAAACACAGCAAACTTTTGTTTCAATAGGAATTCAATTTGATAGACTTGTATGATATTCGAGGCATTCTAGGGTCTATGATACCGACAGTGAGTTCGTAATATACATATGTATGTAGGCATTGAATGATTTCGAAATTAGCCCCTGCGAGTGCTCTATGGAGTAAAAAAATAGAATAGTTTCGAAACTAGTCCCCTTGGGTACCCCTTGCATTAGTAACATGGAATAGTTTTTGGGTTACGTGGTCCAGCCCTAGGACATCGCAATGTAAATTGGACCATGTTTTTCCCATACATTTGGATTAGTTTTGGAGTAGTCCTACTCCATTGTGGAGTAGTCCATACACACATGTATGGACTAGTCTCATTTTTTGTAGGGAACACTCTCTTGTTTGTTGTTGTATTTTTGTCTGTTGTTTTTTCAGCATTTACTTAGTTTCTGTAGTGTTGGTCAAATGTTAAAGGGCTATTAGACACACATACTTGTCTGCAGACATGTACGATGGCATACTTTGCGTTTTGCAATTACACTATCGAACGCTAACAGTACACATATATGATGTGTGTATGTTGGTGTGCGACAACCCTACAAAAAATGAGTGTACTCTATACATGCGTGTAAGGACTACTCCACAATGGAGTATGAGTACTCCAAATGTAGACAAAGTGTATGAAAAAAACATGGTCCAATTTACATTGCGATGTCCTAGGGCTGGACCACGTAACCCAAAAACTACTCCATGTTACTAATCCAAGGGGTACCCACAGGGGTTAGTTTCGAAACTACTCTATTTTGCTATTCCATGGAGTACCCACAGAGGAACTCCGGTAAAAATGTATACATACATATCTATGTACATATCTCTGTCACTAATATAATTTAATGATATTTTAAGTACATACAAATGTACATACAAATGTGTGAATAGAAGGGCTTTCTATTACATTATATAAAAATACAAAATAAAATTCAGAAATTGAAAAAACACGAGCTAACTTGTGTTTCTTTAAGCTTCCATGAATTTGTTTTAATTTTAACAGGCAGCTCCCACAGTTTCAATTTAACTCCAAACATTTTTAGTGTTGCTGTAGTGTATGTATATCACTATGTGCTAAATTTTTGTACACTGCTGTTAGTCGTGCAGTTGTAATATGAACTATTTAATAAAGTAAACAAACATTCTTTTATTGGCCTTGAATGAATAAGCGTACTGTCAGCAAGTTTCACGGAGTTCATTAACGTATAGGGATTTTTAAACAAAATTGATTTCGTGGGATAGTGCTGACATAGACAATAATTTAGAATAAATTTTAGTATATAAGCTGAGACAAAATTCAATAAACTTCAGAATTAATTTGACAATCAAATTTTGAAGTCTATTATTATATTCTCAAAATGAAATCGGCACTTCTGGTGCTGAAGAAAAGCGGCTGCAGAGCTCAGTAAATACTTCAAACATTTAAACCCACACACTCACCACATGGCGATCCTGCCAAACAAAATTTGCGTTCTTGTTAAATAATATTTTTTTAGAAAACAAAAAATTTTTTTTTAATCCTGCTAAAACAATATTTTTATTGCAAAAATTTTTATCCTGCCAATCTATGTAAATGAGTCCTGGAGAATCCACACAAAAACAGAATAAATTTTTGAGATCCTGTTTGTTTCTTTTTTTTTTTTTTTTAAATAAATTTATTTTGCTAAATGACCCAAAAAGAAGTCAACGAAATTTTCGAACGCTGGCAAAAAGTTCTACAAGAGGAGTACGTTCCAGAAGGAGCACCAGTTGAAGAACCACCAACGTATACACCAACTCCAAAGTCTGCTGGCCCTAAGCCAATCACGATAGAACAATATCAGGCTAGGCAAGAAAATTACAAACGTCAACTACAAAACTTTAGGAACAAAGCGGAAAACAAAAAGAAGAAAGGAGGAAAAAAGGTGAAATATCAAAGAGCCTGCAAAGACCTACAGCGCATAATAGGCATTAGTCAGGGAGACCAAAAACAGAAATTAATAAAGCAACTGATAGAACTCAGAAGAACCGGTTGGAGAAACTAGCCATCAACAACAACAACAATATTTTTTAATTCAGTTCAATTCAAAAAAAAAAAAAAAAAAAATTTTTTTTGCCTTATATTATGCTAAGATTTTACACATTCTAAATAAATTAATATAAATGACTGTAACATAAAGTTATACTTTAAAGATTTTGTATAGGAAACAATATTACAAATGAGAAAATTTGTTAAATGTTAAAATTTAATATAGGTAATGAATCTAGACCTAAATACTTTTCAATTAACCGAGGAAGATAGAATAAAATATACATTACAAAACTTAAAAATGGGCATCGCAGATGCAAAAGTAGAGGGCCATGCAAGTGCCAATGCTATAAATACAAATAAAATAACAATAGATCAAGAAATAATAATAATTTTATTGATAATTTTCATACTAGTAGCCATATTTAAATTCTTGCAGCATTATATAAAGAAACAGGTTATAAGAAACTCTGTACAAAATGTATAAATATCAAAACAAAATTTAGAAAATTTAAATAAAATTTTTTTCTCATGCTATAGAAATAAGTATTATTAATGGAACAGATTTTTGAAGAACTACAAAAATTAATTATAAATGCTAGAAAATCCATAACAAAGAAATATACAAAAGAAACTATACAGGAAAAATTATAGTCAATAGAACAGTTGAGTGAAAAATTCGGGAAACTTGTAGGGCATTTAGCGAATCCCTTAAGAGATGAAAAAATTACTCAATTCAGAGATTTGAGAGAAACAGCAATTCAGCTTTTGATAGAACATAAAGGAGAAAAAGTAGAAATAGAGCAAGAATTAGAAAATCCTAAAATCATGTCGAACTTTGACAGTAAAAAGGCTTCGGATATAATTCCAGTCTTCGACGGAAAGCCAAAACATGTTGATATTTTCCTTTCAATGATAGAAATGGTTCATTCTGAATTAAATGAGCAAGGAAAAAATAACCTAATAAAGTATGTATTAGCAATAAAAGTAGTAGACAGAGTCAGGGATATTTTGATTATAGAAAATACACCTGAAACTTTCGAAGAACTGAAAACAGTTCTAACAAAACATTTCAAATCCACAAGAACGGCAAGCAGCATACATTTTGATTTAAGGAATACCAAGCAAAAAGGAAGTGTACTTAATTACAAAGAACGGATTAACACTTTGATAGCGGACTTGACATTGGTACAAATTTCAGAACTAGAGGACAGTTCAAATCCAGTAGCTCGCTCAACGATTAAGACTATGAACGAAAAACTTGCTTTAGAGATTTTTCAAGAAGGTTTATATAAAGACATAAGAACAGCTGTAATAGCTGCACAACCCAAGACTTTGGCACAAGCCTATGACATTGCAAGTACACAGGAAAGATCATTACAACTACCAGATACATTTACAGCCTTACAAATAAATAATAATAAACGAAACTATTACAATAACACAAATAGAAATAATTCAGGATTTAGAAATAACAGAGACAGAAATTATCTCAATCCACAGATGGATAGAAATTTTAATATAAATAGGAATAACAGAAATTATAACAATATCAACAGAAACTATAACAATAACAACAGAAACCATAACAGAAATTATAACAATAACAGACACTATAACAACTACAACAATAATCACAACAACTATAACAACAACAATACATCCAACAGAGGTAATAGATACAATAACAACACAAGGGGAAGAGGCTACTCCAATGTTCATGCAATACAACAACAGGGAAACGTACAAACCCTGGAGACTCATTACGAATCTCCAAACAGGGAAAATTAAGGATTTATACACTACATATTGGAACATCAAATTTTATCTTTTTATCAGTAAAAAACATTAACTATAAATTAACATTTTTAATAGACACAGGTTCAGAGATATCACTCTGTAAAGAAAATGTAATATACAACTATTACAAAAATACTGACAATATTTGTCAATTGACTGGCATTACAAATGAATGCAAAGAAACAGTAGGTTCTGCTGATTTGAAGATGGTGTTAGGAGAACAAACACTAACACACAGATTTCAATTAGTGGACAAAGAATTTCCAATCATTACTGATGGAATTTTAGGAATAGATTTTTTCTGCAAATACAACTGTCAGATTGACTATGAAACACTGACTTTAAATACTTGCATAGAGGGAGAGAAAATAACAATCCCAATAGAGATTAACACAAAAAGAATACATAATATAACTATACCTCCAAGAACAGAGAAGATAGTACCTATAAACATTGACATAAAAGAGGATAGTGTTACATGTAGTAAAGAAATAATGAATGGAATATTTTTAGCAAACACTATAATACCCAAAGATGGCCAACGCTATGTTAAAATTTTAAATACATTAGAGGAACCAGTGCGACTAGAAAAGTTGGGAGTCACAACAATACCATTAAAAAATTATACAATTTATAAAACTAACAAGCGCAATAACAATAAACATTCAGAGCAAAGATTTAATAAATTACTAGAGAAACTGGATTTGAAGAACATTGAAGAAGAAAATAAAAGAGTCATATGTGATATTCTAAGACAATATCAAGAAGTATTTCATCTTGAAGATGAACCATTAACCGTAAACAATTTTTATAAACAAAGTATTGAATTAAATGATAACACGCCCACTTACATTAAAAATTACAGACTGCCACAAACACAATTAGACGAAATAAGTAAACAAGTACAAGAGTTATTAGAAGAAGACATAGTAGAACCATCTATTAGTCCATATAATTCTCCATTATTATTAGTTCCCAAAAAAGGACAAAACGACACGGAAAAATGGCGTTTGGTTGTAGATTTCAGACGTTTAAATGATAAGATAGTAAATGACAAATTCCCTTTAACCAGACTTGAAGATGTATTGGACAGATTAGGTAGAGCTAAATATTTTTCCACTTTGGACATGACAAGCTCATTTCACCAAATAGAACTCGAACCACAATCACGACCACTAACAGCATTTTCAACACCGAACGGTCACTTTCAATATACAAGACTACCATTTGGTTTAAAAATATCATCTAACAGTTTCCAAAGAATGCTGACAATAGCATTATCTGGTTTAGAATCAGAAGCATTTTTGTATGTCGATGACGTCATTATTTTTGGATGCAGTTTGAAGCACCACAATGAGAACCTCATAAGAGTGTTAGAAAGACTAAAACAATACAATTTGAAGCTGAATCCAGCAAAATGTTGTTTCTTAAAACCAGAAGTTTTGTATTTAGGACATTTGATTACAAAAAATGGTATAAAAACCGACCCGACGAAATACAAAGTAATTGAACAATATCCTGTTCCAAAAAACTCAGACGACGTTAGACGATTTATAGCTTTCTGCAATTATTACAGAAGATTTATTCCAGACTTCGCCAAAACGGCAACTTGTCTTAATAAATTATTAAGAAAGAAAGTAACTTTCAATTGGACAGCAGATTGCCAAATAGCATTTGAGACACTAAGAGACAAATTAAAAAACCCGCCTATATTACGATATCCGAACTTTGACGAAACATTCATTTTAACAACAGACGCTTCAAATGTAGCTCTGGGAGCAGTCCTTTCACAGGGTGAAATCGGAAACGATTTACCCATATCATATGCAAGTAGAACATTAAATAAACATGAGAAAAATAAATCAGTAATTGAAAAAGAGTTATTAGGTATTCATTGGGGAATACAATTTTTTAGACCATATCTATATGGTAGAAAATTTACCGTAGTCACAGACCATAGACCTCTTATTGCTTTGTTTACCCATAAAAACCCGTCTTCAAAATTAACCAGAATAAGACTTGAATTATCAGATTATGACTTTGATATAAAATATAAGAAGGGAGCGAATAATACAAACGCAGACGCTCTATCGCGTGTAGAAATAAACTCACAAATATTAAGAGACATGATTCCAATCTATATTGATGAAAGAGAAAAGAAAACCTTGGCAATAACAAGAAATATGTTTAACAACAAAATGAAAAATGAAATTAATACCGAAATGAAAAATAAATATGATGAAGATGAAAATAAAACGAACGACAGCATATCTCGAAAGGAGACTGATCACCTCCATATGTGGGAATGTACGTCAATAAATAATATTAAGGGTACCCAAAAGATTGAATTTATATATGATAATAAGCTGCAGCAAGAATTAAAAAATAAACTAAAAGAGAAGAATGATAGAATAACGCGCATAATATGCAATAAAAGCGAAAATCCTATGTTTTCAGGAACATTTATGGAGAAACTTTTATTGAGATTGAGGAAATTGAAATTTAAAAAGTACGTACTATATGATAATGATGAAATATTTAAATATATAACGGCCGAAGAATTGAAGGAAAAGTATAACAATATAAAGAAAAACGATATCGAAATAATTATATACAGAATGCCAAGAGATATAAAAGATAATATAACACAATATAGATTGATAGAAGAATTTCATGACTCACCACATGGAGGACATTTTGGAATTAGGAAAACACTTTCCAAACTAAAACAAAGATATATATGGAAAAATATGAACAAAATGGTTAGAAAATACATAACAACATGTGATTCATGCCAAAAACATAAACAGATAAGAAATACAAAAGAACCCTTTACTATAACAGATACACCATCACACGGTTTCGATACTGTTGTAATGGACACAGTTGGACCATTAAGACCATCCGGACAATTTAGATACATACTTACAATGCAGTGCGAACTGACAAAATATGTTGTTGCTTGTCCGATTGAATCTAAAGATGCCAAAACAGTCGCGAAAGCTTTAATAGAACATATTGTATTAAAATACGGTTTATTTAACATTCTCAAAACAGATAGAGGAACTGAATTTACCAACGAATTAATGAGAGAGATTTGTGTATTATTAAAAATAAAACAAAATTTCTCAACACCTTACCATCATGAAACTTTAGGTACAATAGAACGAAATCATCGCGTTCTAAATGAATATTTTCTAAATTTTGTAGATGACAATAGTTGGCATGATTGGATACCATATTATACTTTTGCTTTTAATACGACACCAAATGTCGATACAGACTATTCTCCGTTTGAACTAATTTTTGGTAGACTTCCTAGACTGCCAAACGACACTTTAAGTGATACTAGAAAGATTTATAATACTGACAACTATTTAAATGAACTAAAGATTAGACTTCACAACTCATTACAAAGAGCAAGAGAGATAATTCTCGAAGTAAAAAGAAAAAGAAAATTAGAATCTGAAAAGAAGCAAAATAGAATAGATCTTAGAATAGGAGATTTAGTTTTAGTTAAAGTTTTAAATAGAAAAAAGTATGAACCTCCATACAAAGGCCCATACAAAGTATTAGATATAGAAGATTTAAATATACTTATAGAAATTGATAATAAAACAAAATTAGTACATAAGAACAATCTAAAAAAATATTTGAATTGACAAACAACAATATATATATAAGAACTTAAAATTTATTTTTGTAGACACATACATAAGTATAATTATATATACATAAGCAAAATATCAAAACATTTTTTACGTTTATAAAGTTTAATATTACATCAACAATTGTTAATTTCTTTCTATAAAATTACAAATTTTTTTAGATATAGTACATAACGTCTTGTTCAGCCAAAGTATTTGTTTTTCTTGTTTCATTTTTAATAATACCCAAAACCAATAAGGGTGAGGGTGTAGTGTATGTATATCACTATGTGCTAAATTTTTGTACACTGCTGTTAGTCGTGCAGTTGTAATATGAACTATTTAATAAAGTAAACAAACATTCTTTTATTGGCCTTGAATGAATAAGCGTACTGTCAGCAAGTTTCACGGAGTTCATTAACGTATAGGGATTTTTAAACAAAATTGATTTCGTGGGATAGTGCTGACATAGACAATAATTTAGAATAAATTTTAGTATATAAGCTGAGACAAAATTCAATAAACTTCAGAATTAATTTGACAATCAAATTTTGAAGTCTATTATTATATTCTCAAAATGAAATCGGCACTTCTGGTGCTGAAGAAAAGCGGCTGCAGAGCTCAGTAAATACTTCAAACATTTAAACCCACACACTCACCACATTGCCAAATGGTATTTAACTACTCGTATAAATGTGTGTACAAATGAAATGGTCCACGGCTGCATTACATAGGAGTAGTCCAAAAACTACTCCTTTTATCTAAAATGGACCATGTACTCCAATAATTTTTGTAGGGAAACATCAGAAAATCAAAAATTTTTGAAAACCAGCATACATGCCTGACGTACTCGACATACATGCTATTAGACAGTCAGTTTTGGTATGCCATCGTACATGTCTGCAGACAAGTATGCGCGTCTAATAGCCCTTTTATACTACTAGCTGTCATACCTATGTTGAAAAACCATTTGTCAAGTTTGTACAGAGTTGGTTTTTTATTATTATTTGTTAGCTCCCTTTTTTGTGTTGCCCATTGCATTTGATACATGCTTGGAAGTTTTTGTATCAAATCCTGTAGAAATGACGAATTATTTAACTCATCATGTAAATTACTAGCAGTAATTGTGGTTGTTAAACTACGGACAGCCAAGGAGGTAAGTGTTTTTAAATTATTCTCATCAACCTTTGATGATAATTTAATCCTATTTTTTATTGAATTTATTATTTTTTCAGGTTGACCGAACAACAATTGTTGTACTTGTATTACTTCTGGTACATTTGAGGGATGAATCAACATATGTCTTACACTGTGAAGTGCTTCACCTGTTAGAGCCTTCTGAAGACGAATAAGGGTTTCTTCGTTGGTGAATGCACAGGAGACGGTGGACCATTCGTAGGTGGAAATAAATATTGGCCATTCCTCAGGTTTCGGCACTGATTGCCGCGAGTTAAAATTTGTTTGTGGAAAACTGTGCGGGTGTGAAAAATTAAATGAGTGTCGCACAGTTGAATTAAAAATCATTGTAGATGTAATTGGTCGCCGTGAAATAAATTCTGGTAGAGTAGAATGAAATAAGTTTGATGTGTTATTATTATTAAAAGTTGAAGACGTATGCAATACTTTTGGTTGGTTTGTGGTTACCGTTAATATTCTAGGCTCAATTTGCCTTAAACAACTATAGGTGGGTGTTATAAACGTCAATACTCGCAACCATCAAATATGACAACTCGTAACACTGCGTACCTTTCGGGTCAACCATGGGCAAAATATAGACACGTCATTAGCGGACATTTTCTCAACTCACACTTTTATTTTCGGCGACTAACAAGAAGCACATTCCATTCGGACTTCAACTCTACACAACTTTACGTCAATCACAACTTTAATATCCTGAAGATTTATTAACATACTTTGTTGTTTAAATGGAGGATCTGGTAAGGAAAAACATAATAGTGGGATTGTTCACGGTACAATTCGGTACTGCGTACGCACGTACAGACCTAAAGTCGTCAACATTGGTGACTGTTGGTCGAACAAATGTGACGTGATTTTGTGGTGCTACGGAAGAGTCACCATACGTAATTCTTGTTTTATTAGCGGTGAACGCACTTGTATAACATGTGTTATCTTTGTTAAAGTTTAGTTGTTGAGACGTTGAATTTACAGATTGAACCCAATTGTGAACTGTCTGAGATTTGTCGAACGACATATTCGAAACAGTGTCAGCTTCTTCAAGAAGTTGATATTTTTATTTAAATAATCAGAATTTATTTGTTGGTTTAATTTTCATTCTTCTTTTAGTCTTTGTAGTTGCAAATCAATTCTTTGTTACTGCGACAGGCGGGAACGATTTGAGCGACGGCTTTTTTGACTCGGTGTTGGTGAATTTGGCCTTATGGAAGAACATGAAAGGCATTTGAATAGCGTGTCGTTAGTGACATTAACACAATCTTTATGAAATCTTTTGTGGCATTGAATGCACGACGTTGTATTATCGACAGTGGGATTTAGGCAAACAGAACATTGTGGGTTAGGTTCTTCAATTTGTTGTTGACCGCTTGTAAGGTGTATGCACATTTTTCTTATGTACTTATTGTGAGATTGACAATATGTTTTTAGGCAAAGCGCTAGTAGCCCGAACAATTTTGAAATAAAAAGGATTTTAAAATGTTAATGAGTGGAAATCGCCTCGCTTTGGTTTTCACGGGATTTTGAATAAAGCAGCCAGTGTTTCAAATAAATATCCAAGCTTATTTAACCCAAGTTTATAATATTAAAATTCCTAAAATATATTTTTTTTTAGCATTAGGAAATATTTGATAAAGTTTATAACTTAAGTTATATTGGCTTTCTTTATAGTATGAAAACCACAATTATTATTGGTCTATAATCAAAGTTATACCACGTAAAACAATTGCTAGATACATAAATCTAACAATAATCTTTGTTGGAGCGTTTTCCTAAAATGCAACTCTGCATGTTTTTCCTTACCTTATTTTACTTTACAAATATTATTAGTTTATACTTATTACTCTGAAATAAGCGTGAAAACTAACAGGTCATGGGACCAGACACGAAAAAAATAAAATTTAAAAAAAATAATATTAAATTATATTTGTTGTGGTCTAAAAAAAAGAAAATAAAGAAAAAAGAGGATGAGTTCTTCAATGTACCAAATAGATAAGCTTGATAAAGGCATTTACGATATATGGTGTATACAAATGGTCAGTTGCATGTGGAAAATTAAGTAAGCCAGCTGAAGCGAGAGCACCAGAAGCATGGGACGAATCCTATGAGAAGGCGCTTACTACGATAATGTCATCGGTAAAGCCGTCCCAGATGAGTTATGTAAAAAACTGTGTAACAGCATTTGATGTATGGAAAAAGCTTGCTAGTGTTTATAAACCCACCGACCCTCAACGTAAAGTGAGTCTTTACAAGAAAATACTGAGTCTTCGTATGACTGAGAATTCAGCAATGATGAAATATCTGAATGGTTTTATTGAAACTATAGATAAGTTAGCCAAAGTCGGAATTGTGCTGAGTTAGGAGCTTTTGGTTATAGTTTTCTTATCAAGTTTGCCAAGGGAGTGGGAGAATTTTGCTATAGCGATAGAAACCAGAGACGAATTACCTGCCCTTGATGTCTTAAAGCTGAAATTGGTGGAGGAAAGTGACAGAAGAACCCCTACAAAAATTATTGGAGTACATGGTCCATTTTAGAGAAAAGGAGTAGTTTTTGGACTACTCCTATGTAATGCAGCCGTGCACCATTTCATTTAAACACACATTTATAGTTAAATACCATTTGGCAACACTAAAAATGTTTGGAGTTAAATTGAAACTCTTGCAGCTCCCCTGTTAAAATTAAAACAAATTCATGAAAATTTAAAAAAGACAAGTTAGGTCGTGCTTTTTTCAATTTCTGAATTTTAATCACCCCTATCGTGAACATTTGTTCATGGGAAATTTTTTCCCATTTCCCAAAATTGCAATCGTGAATGAATTCTTCCATGAAATTTATTCCCTTATAGATATGTAATTCAATTGAGAATAACAACCTCAAAAAATATTCACATTTCCCTAATCGTAAACATTTTTTTCCCTCGTAACATTTTCCTTTTTCCCTTCGATTTGTTCACATCATTTTTACTGGGGAGCTGCGTTCATCATGTAAGTAATTAACTTCTTCTAATTAGATTATTAAAGCATATATTTAGCTATTTTAGGACTAGATCTGTAAACAAATTTCAGAATGATATAATGCTTAATAGAATGCAAAACAACAGATCTATTGCCTGCGGTTTTGTAAAAATTTCGAAAGAGGTTCTTTCTGAATTTTGGAAATCTCTTACCGAAGAGTTGAATACTGCTGGGCCTCCAATAAAAAATGTGTCCGAGTGGAAAAAGGTAATGACCTTTTTTTCATAATACATATATGTAGTTTATTTTATTAATACACAAGTTAATTTTATTAACACACAACAGGTATGGATAGATCAAAAAAGATATGTCCGAGCAAAAGCTGCCACGAATTTGAAAAACCAACGAGAGACGGGAGGAGGCCCAAACCAGACAAAGTGGCTATCAGCTAACGAGCAGTGTATATATGAGCTTGTTGGCATGAAGGAATCGGTGGAAGGTTTGGAATGTTCGATGAAGTTTGGTTTGCCAAAGGGTTTTGATGACAGTGAAAATCAGATGAAGCAAAAAACACCATCCGGACATAATGATGCAGCAGTTGAAGTGGGTACTGAGCCTCCCTGTTGTTCGAAACAGGTAACACCACCACCAGAAGATCCCATCATTAATGAGGAATCGAGTCAGAAAAAAGTATACTCTCTCAAACGAAAAAGAACAGAGCCACAGGAATAATTAAGCACAGCAGAACTCATTGCCAAAGAGCTGCTGGCTCAAGAAAACTTGTGCTCCAAAATTGCTTGGAAAAAGGTAATGATGAAATGAAAAACTCCATGAAGGGAGTTTACCGAGCGCTGGAAAAAAATAATGACTTAAAAGCAAAAAAATTAAAAATATTGGAACAGCATAATACTGTGATGGAAAAACTTCGCGTGAAAGAGGTACAAAGCAAGATCGAAAGAAATAAGCAATTAATACAGATTGAAGAAATGAAGCTGCAAATATTACAGAAGAAAATTTAAATTAACAGGTAGAATTTCAAAATAGTTTGCTGTTTTCAAATTTAACGTTACATTTTTATTTTTATAGATCTCTAGTTATAGTTTTAAGGATGAACTGAATTTTATTTTACGATCTCAACGAAGTACCTACATATGAATTAAACTGTGAAAATGTTTTTTATCTTTTTAAGAAATACTTATGTACTCGTACATATGTATGTATGTCTGAAGCGAATTTAAATTAGAATGTTAATTTTTTTATTTTTTTATTTTTAAATAAATTAAATGTTTTTTATAAAGAATTTGCTATATTATTACGAAGTCTTTGAGCAGTAGCCAGGTAGCTTTCCCGTTCGCTTGAACTTACATAAACTGCTGGAGTCACTTAAATTTGGTTAGAGACCTCTAATGCATCAGCATTATACCCGCATTTATATGTTATGCAAATATTGTGCAAAGCTACACAAACATTCACAATTTTGACTGCTTTCTTTGGCTCATAATGAAGCTCTCTGGCGCCAAGTAAACACCTCCATCTGCCTTTTAAAACGCCGTTTGTTCGCTCTATTATATTCCTACATTTGGAATGTACATCGTTAAACTTTTGTTCAACAGAGCCCGATGTCGGAGTTCTGAATGGCGTTAACAACCATGGCTGTAGAGGATATCCGGCGTCACCTACAAAATATTTATACAAAATTTGTTTACAAATGTGCATACATACAGCTATATATGTATATGTGTGTTTGTTTACTTACCTAAGAGCCATACTCGGAGTCCTCTTTGTAAATAATTTTGCTCCATGACACTTTTGTAAGGACTCTTATTCCACACAAATGAATCGTGACAGGCTCCTGGATGTGTGGCATCTACAAATCTTATTTTCATTTGGCTATCACATATCTGCAAAACAATTTAATAATCGTAACTAAGAGCAACATACATACATCTTTTATATATAATTCTTCTGAAAGTGTGTTAGTAACTGAACTCCTCCTAAACGGCTGGACCGATTTCCATAAATTTTTTTGTATGCGTTTGGGTGGCGCCCCGGGTGGTTTAGATTTACAATTCGGTCCAATTGGACGTGGTACCTCCCATACAAACCACATATTGAAAATCTATTATTTCTGCTCCTGATAACGGTATTTGAACAAAATTTTGTACGTCGGTTTGGTGTGCATTTCTTAAGTGCTGCTGCAAATATGGGCGGGATTGGACAAAGGGGCGTGGTACCTCTCATACAAACCACAAATTAAAAATCTATTATTGCTGCTCCTGATAACGGTATTTGAACAAAATTTGGTATGTCGGTTTGGTGTAAATTTCTTAAGTGCTGCTGCAAATATGGGCGGGATTGGACAAAGGGGCGTGGTACCTCTCATACAAACCACAAATTAAAAATCTATTATTTCTGCTCCTGATAACGGTATTTGAACAAAATTTGGTACGTCGGTTTGGTGTGCATTTCTTAAGTGCTGCTGCAAATATGGGCGGGATTGGACAAAGGGGCGTGGTACCTCTCATACAAACCACAAATTAAAAATCTATTATTGCTGCTCCTGATAACGGTATTTGAACAAAATTTGGTATGTCGGTTTGGTGTGCATTTCTTAAGTGCTTCTGCAAATATGGGCGGGATTGGACAAAGGGGCGTGGTACCTCTCATACAAACCACAAATCAAAAATCTATTATTGCTGCTCCTGATAACGGTATTTGAACAAAATTTGGTATGTCGGTTTGGTGTGCATTTCTTAAGTGCTGCTGCAAATATGGGCGGGATTGGACAAAGGGGCGTGGTACCTCTCATACAAACCACAAATTAAAAATCTATTATTTCTGCTCCTGATAACGGTATTTGAACAAAATTTAGTACGTCGGTTTGGTGTGTATTTCTTAAGTGCTGCTGCAAATATGGGCGGGATTAAACAAATGGGGCGTGGTACCTCTCATACAAACCACAAATTAAAAATCTATTATTGCTGCTCCTGATAACGGTATTTGAACAAAATTTGGTATGTCGGTTTGGTGTGCATTTCTTAAGTGCTGCTGCAAATATGGGCGGGATTGGACAAAGGGGCGTGGTACCTCTCATACAAACCACAAATTAAAAATCTATTATTGCTGCTCCTGATAACGGTTTTTGAACAAAATTTGGTATGTCGGTTTGGTGTGCATTTCTTAAGTGCTGCTGCAAATATGGGCGGGATTGGACAAAGGGGCGTGGTACCTCTCATACAAACCACATATTAAAAATCTATTATTTCTGCTCCTGATAACGGTATTTGAACAAAATTTTGTACGTCGGTTTGGTGTGCATTTCTTAAGTGCTGCTGCAAATATGGGCGGGATTGGACAAAGGGGCGTGGTACCTCTCATACAAACCACAAATTAAAAATCTATTATTTCTGCTCCTTATAACGGTATTTGAACAAAATTTGGTACGTCGGTTTGGTGAGCATTTTTTAAGTGCTGCTGCAAATATGGGCAGGATTGGACAAAGGGGCGTGGTACCTCTCATACAAACCACGAATTAAAAATCTATTAATTCTGCTCCTGATAACGGTATTTGAACAAAATCTGGTACGTCGGTTTGGTGTGCATTTCTTAAGTGCTGCTGCAAATATAGGCGGGATTGGACAAAGGGGCGTGATACCTCCCATACAAACCACATATTAAAAATCTATTATTTCTGCTCCTGATAACGGTATTTGAACAAAATTTGGTACGTCGGTTTGGTGAGCATTTTTTAAGTGCTGCTGCAAATATGGGCAGGATTGGACAAAGGGGCGTGGTACCTTTCATACAAACCACGAATTAAAAATCTATTAATTCTGCTCCTGATAACGGTATTTGAACAAAATCTGGTACGTCGGTTTGGTGTGCATTTCTTAAGTGCTGCTGCAAATATAGGCGGGATTGGACAAAGGGGCGTGATACCTCTCATACAAACCACAAATTAAAAATCTATTATTTCTGCTCCTGATAACGGTATTTGAACAAAATTTGGTACGTCGGTTCGGTGTGCATTTTTTAGTGCTGCTGCAAATATAGGCGGGATTGGACAAAGAGGCGTGGCACCACCCATATAACCCAAAAATTTAAATCGCCATATTTTTGGCATTTTTGAGCTACGTCGATGATATTTGGTACATATGGTATTGGCATAATTTGGAGAAAAGTGGATGGGACCACGCTCCTTTTTAGGAAAATTAAAAATCGTGATATATTCTTAACTACTGGACCGATCGTCGCAATAGGATATATAAATACTTTTAATTTTATTTTATAACGAGGGGGGTAGCGAAGTACACCGGGATCAGCTAGTATGTAAATAAAAACTTACAAGTGTTGTAGCATGTGGCCAACAGTGTGTAGTATGCATTGCGATTCAATAGTACCGCAACATGCAAGCATTGACAAACTGCAAGCCAGATATTTTGTGTGTGTCGGTAATTTGACACTTGTGTAGTTAATCAAGTGCAGCAGCACAATGCACTTAAATGAATCACATTTATTAACTGCATTTGTTTGATTGTAGATATAAGCTACACAAAGTATCTGTTGCTTTTAAGTATGCACTCGTTGAACTTTAAAACTGTTGAACACGTGCCATACATAAATAGTTGGAAGCTAAATATGCTTACCCAACAATAATATATATTTCTATTCTTTTACTCTTATGTTAATGTACCCCTAAGAATTATTCTCATAATTAGTATATAAGCCAATGTCATTTAGTTTATAAATCAATTAATAAATCATCAGTCTTAGGAGCTCCACCTTACAAGCTCTAAGACAAAAATAAAATAAATAAAAACTATTTTATTACATGGCGATCCTGCCAGTCTTCTTCAGCGAGTGCTACTAAACTGCACCCTGAAGAAGCAAGAGCAGCCTGCCAGTTTTCTTGGAGTGCTACTAGATTTGCACCCAGAAATAAGAGCAGAAGAAGGAGAGGGTCCGCCTGGCCAAAAGGCACCCCAGCATTAAAGAAGCAAATAAAGGTCCGCCTGGCCAAAAGGTAGCCAAAGAAGGACGACATCTTCAATAGAAATATCACCTCCATCAGCCAGCCAAAATGATCTGAACAGAACCAAGAAGACCACAAAATCACCAAAATATATATATTTTTCTTCATATGTATTTTACAATTAATTACTCGTAATTAATAGCTTTTATTTTAAAAGTGGTGCGCTAAAGTCGCACACTAGGGCCAGTAAGCGTTAACCGCTCGTGGCAAAAATTTTTTTTTTATTGCGTTTACAAAATAGCTAAAATATTTTAAAGAACCTCATATTTACAAAAAACACAAAAAAGGGGATTAAGAAATTTAGCAATGTTACTTAAATAAAAATTAAAAAAGTAACACTTAAAGAATAATTTTCAAAAATTCTGTTTGAATAAAATTAAAATTAAACCTAAATAAGACCAACGTTTTAAATGTGTTAAAAAAAAAAAAAAAATTTTCATGTTTATATCCTTAAGATGGATAGAAGTAAAATAAATTAATTAAAAATATCATAATTTTAATAGAAATAAGAATAAATTAAATTAAAAGAAAAATTTATAAAATTATTATACATAAATTTTTACACGGTCCTTTATAATGAATAGAAAACAGAAAAAGAGGGCAGGAAAATAAAAATAGAAAAACTAATTAAAGACATTAAATTAAATTATACTTATGGAATGGCGTGAAATACTTAAAAAAAGCCAGATTAATAAAGGAAGATTTTGACCGTTCTTATAAATGCCTAAACATTGACAGACCTACAAAAGAAGAAACAATAAAAATACATTTCGATAAACTTTTAGGTTGCTTGGAAAGAATAAGAACTTTATTTAATGTGCACTACAATAGACTTACAGTTTCACACAAAACAGCAGCAGATGCATTCTTTGCAGATTTAAAAGAAAAAATTTTCAAATTGGCAGCTAAGAAAGGGGTAGAACTTGACCTACCAACATCCATCCACGAAAATTCACCTCATAAATTCAGAACTAAACCAATAAATGCTAAAATGGGCCAAACAATAGTGGAATTTTTAAATACAGCCTCAAAGCTAATTCCAGACTTTGATGGCAGAGCAGAAAATTTACGCTCTTTCATAGATTCATTATCGTTACTAAATTCAATAAAAGGAGAACACGAATCCACAGCAGTATCCCTCATAAAAACAAAATTAAAGGGTACTGCAAGAAATCTTATTAACGATGAAGCAACAATAATAAACATTATAAATAAGTTGCAACAAACCGTTAAAGGTGAATCAGTAGAAGTAATATCTGCGAAAATAATGAACATTAAGCAAAGCAGTAAAACGGCGAATGCCTACTGCAATGAAATTGAAAGTTTAGCAAAATCATTAGAAAGTGCATATATAACAGATGGATTACCATCAGAATTAGCAACCAAATACTCAACACAAGTCGCTGTTAAAGCACTTACCAAAAACTGCAACATTGATAAAGTAAAGCTTATCATGGAGGCAGGCCAATTCAATAGCATGAATGATGCTATAAGTAAATTTGTCAATAGCTGTACCGAAGCCACAGGCCAACAGAATGCCATACTATATTATGGGCAAAAACATAGACCCAATAACAATTATCGTGGCAATAATACACGGTTGCGTGGAAGAAATAATTTCCCACGTAACAATAATAGCAATAACAGCTATAACAACAATAATGACAATTATAACAGAAACCGACAAAGAAATAACAATAACAACAATAGTGACAATTACCGCCAAAGATACACCAATAACCGTAGGAACAACAACTACGTAAGAGCAACAGAATCTAATCAAAATGATTCGGAAAACTCCGAATTTCCCCTAAGACAAAATCAATAAATATCTATCATCTAAACCTCAACTTAAGTTTCTTTATAAATGTTCAACTAAATAATACCGACACTACACTCACACTTTTGGTAGACACTGGTGCTGATATTTCTCTAATAAAATCAAAATTTTTCAGATTAAACAAAATAAATACTAATGACACTACAGTTTTTAGTGGAATAGGACAGGGTAATATAAAATCAATGGGAAGTATATTTTTTGATCTAAAATTCGAAAAATTTTTAATACCACATAAATTCCAAGTGGTATACAATAACTTTCCAATACCATGCGATGGAATCATTGGAATGGATTTCATGAAAAAGTATAATTGCATGTTGGATTTTAACAAAAACAATGATTGCCTTATCCTAAGACCATTTAATATGCCACACACAATCAATATACCAATTACAAATAACAATAGCGAAATAACTTTACCACCAAGATGTGAAATAATACATCAAATAAAATTTAAAAATTTAAACAGTGAAATTCTAATTCCTAATCAAGAAATTGCACCAGGCGTCTTCATTCCAAACACAATAGTTAACACTAACAAAGCATACGTTCGTTTTCTAAACACTAATAACACTAATGCCAAAATTAAGAAAAGTAACATAAAAACCGAAAACATCTCTGATTATGATATAATAAAAGAAAATTCTTGCAAAAATATATCAAGAAAATCCGAAATACTAAAAATTTTGAAGAAAAATTTCCCGGAACAATTTAAAAATACATTAACAGAATTATGCTCAACATACAGTGATATTTTCGGTTTGGAATCAGAAAAAATAACAATAAATAATTTTTATATACATTAAAAATTATCGTATACCACATACACATAAAGAAGAAAAAGCTAATAGATGATCAAATTGTAGAGCCTTCGTACTCTGAGTACAACAGTCCAATATTACTCGTACCAAAGAAATCACTGCCCAATTCTGATAAGAAAAGATGGAGACTTGTTATAGACTACAGGCAAATAAATAAAAAACTAATTGCAGATAAGTTTCCATTGCCTAGAATAGACGATATTCTAGACCAGCTCGGCAGAGCAAAATATTTTTCTTGTTTAGACTTAATGTCAGGTTTTCACCAAATTGGCTTGGAGAACAAATCTAGGGACTTAACATCATTTTCAACAAACAATGGCTCATACAGATTTACTAGATTACCATATGGTTTAAAAATAGCTCCAAATTCGTTTCAAAGAATGATGACACTTGCTTTTGCTGATTTAAAACCAAACCAGGCTTTCCTATACATGGATGACTTAGTGGTTTTGGGTTGTTCAGAAAAACATATGCTTTCAAATTTAAAAGAGGTATTTGATTTGTGTAGAAAACACAACTTAAAACTTCATCCAGAAAAGTGTTCATTTTTCAGGACAGAAGTTACTTATCTTGGACACAAATGTACAGACAAAGGAATATTACCTGATGATAGTAAATACGCAGCTATCGAAAACTATCCAACACCTAAGGATGCGGATAGTGCAAAACGATTCGTTGCATTTTGTAATTATTATCGAAGATTCATCAAAAACTTCTCAGAATATTCCAGACATCTAACGAAATTGTCAAGAAAAGGAGTACAATTTGAATGGACTAAAGATTGTGACAATGCATTCAAATATCTGAAAAAAGCTCTAATAAAACCCACACTACTTCAATACCCTGATTTCACAAAAGAATTTTGTATAACGACGGACGCAAGCAAACAAGCTTGTGGAGCCGTATTAACACAGGAATATGATGGAAAGCAATTACCAATAGCATACGCATCAAAATCTTTTACCAAAGGTGAAAGCAATAAATCTACAATTGAACAGGAATTGACAGCTATCCATTGGGCTATTACACACTTCAGACCATACATATATGGTAAACATTTTCTTGTTCGTACTGATCACAGACCATTATCATATTTGTTTTCTATGAAAAACCCAAGTTCAAAATTAACAAGAATGAGGTTAGATTTGGAAGAATACAATTTTACTATAGAATATCTTAGGGGAAAAGATAATTATGTTGCAGACGCGTTATCAAGAATAACGATTGATGACTTAAAAGATATAAATATAAAAACTAATACGGTGTTAAAAATTACAACAAGATCTATGGCATATAAAAAGAAACAACAAAGTAATACCGAAAATATTCAGCATAAAATTAAAAATAATGATAAAAAGCCCAATATATATGTACCACTAAAGAACACTGACGTCAGAAAATATTATAAATTAAAGATTACTCCTGTAAAATGTTACATCAAACGAGGAAAATCTGTTATTACATACATATATAAATATAAATGATTTGTTTACTAATGGGAATATTGACCTAGGACAATTTTTCCCAAGGCTTGAGAAAGTGGCCGGTAAACTTAGTGTAGATACACTACAAATGGCACCCAGTGAGAAAATTTTCGAATTTATCTCCATAAATGAATTTAAAAATATGGGCAATAAATATTTAAATAAATTAAAAGTAGCGCTACTTAATGAGGTGACCAATATAAATGATAAGAATGCTAAGGCAATTCTTGATATAATGCTGAAATACCATGATGATCCGATAGAGGGAGGACATTGTGGAATATATAGAACAATAGAAAAAATAAAGAGGTATTACTATTGGAAAAATATGATAAAAGACATAACGAAATATGTTAAATCATGTCAAAAATGCCAAAAATCAAAAACAGTAAACCATAATAAAAGTCCTATGACTATAACAGAAACACCAGAAAAAGCATTCGACACGGTGTATGTAGATACAATAGGGCCATTTCCAAAATCGATTAATGGAAATGAGTATGCAATTACTTTAATATGTGATCTTACTAAATATTTGGTAACAATACCAACACCAGATATATCTGCAAGAACAATCGCAAAAGCGATATTTGAAAATTTTGTATTAACCTATGGTCCAATGAAAACGTTCATTTCGGACATGGGAACAGAGTACAAAAATTCTATACTGACGGAACTATGCACACTACTAAAAATTGAAAATATAACTTCCACAGCACATCACCATCAAACACTAGGAACAATAGAAAGAAGTCATAGAACTTTTAACGAATATGTTCGTTCTTATATATCTGTGGACAAAACGGACTGGGACGAATGGTTAAGATATTTCACTTACTGCTTTAATACGACGCCATCAACGGCACATAACTACTGTCCTTATGAGTTAGTATTTTCAAGATTACCAAACAATTTTAGACAATTTGCTAAAGTAGATAGAGTGACACCACTATACAATGTGGATAACTATGCCAAAGAGGCAAAATTTAGGTTAGAAGTAGCACATAAGCGCGCGCAAATACTTTTAGATAAAAATAAAATAAAACAAAAATTAAATTATGATAGGAATATTTTAGAACATAATTTTAAAATAGGAGATTTAGTTCTACTTAGGAATAATTCAGGGCATATATTGGAAAATCAATATAAAGGTCCGTATAAAATTAAGAAAATAGATTTAAGAAATAATGTTACCATAGTAGATAAGAAAACCAATAAACAACAAGTAGTTCATAAAAATAGACTTAAGATATGTAACATTTAATATTATTGGACGTCCAAACTAATATAAAATTAGAATATAAGTACATCTAAATATTATAATTTTTTTTTTTAAAAACAAAATAAATATTATATTACACTTATACTTAGACTAATTAAAAACTAATTGTAAAAGAATGTCCATAAAACTAACGTTATATGAACATTCTTGTAAAGGGTGGAGGTGTAGCATGTGGCCAACAGTGTGTAGTATGCATTGCGATTCAATAGTACCGCAACATGCAAGCATTGACAAACTGCAAGCCAGATATTTTGTGTGTGTCGGTAATTTGACACTTGTGTAGTTAATCAAGTGCAGCAGCACAATGCACTTAAATGAATCACATTTATTAACTGCATTTGTTTGATTGTAGATATAAGCTACACAAAGTATCTGTTGCTTTTAAGTATGCACTCGTTGAACTTTAAAACTGTTGAACACGTGCCATACATAAATAGTTGGAAGCTAAATATGCTTACCCAACAATAATATATATTTCTATTCTTTTACTCTTATGTTAATGTACCCCTAAGAATTATTCTCATAATTAGTATATAAGCCAATGTCATTTAGTTTATAAATCAATTAATAAATCATCAGTCTTAGGAGCTCCACCTTACAAGCTCTAAGACAAAAATAAAATAAATAAAAACTATTTTATTACAGTGTCGCATTCAAACTACAGTTTCCTTTGCGATTGTAGTACAAGTGTTTATTTTCTTTTGGGACTACAATATTGATGTGAGTTCCATCGATACATCCCACAACACCAGGTATTCCGAATTTGCGATAGAACTCTTGGGCTATCTCTGCACTTTCTTCCTCGGTCGGATAAGTTATCCACTTACAACAAAGTTTTTGCTCTAAAACATTTAATACTTGCGATAGTACTTCGCAGAAGGTTGATTGTGCCAGTCCGACTTCGTAATCTCTGGCTACACCTTTCTGATATCCGCCTTCTGCAAAGAACCGCAGGCAAGAGCAAAGTTTTGTTATTGGCGTAATACCAAACGATGTTTTTGTAGTTGGCAGGTTATGGTCAAGCACTTCCAGAATATATCTAAACGCAGCTTTATTTACCCTATAATGTTGAACAAACCTAATACAAAAGGTATTTAATAAGAAAAATTTGTTAAGGGAATTAAGTAACTTACAACGTATCAGATAGTTCCAATAGATTAGATTCATCCCGTAAACGTCTACGAACAATACGTTGTTCTCTACATTCTTCTTCCTGCAGTGAAATTAATGCTCCGATTCTAAACATTTTTCTTTGTTTTATGTTTTCTTTAAAAAATTTATATATTTTCAATTTTATTTTTGAACAAATATTTCTTTTATTTTTTATTTTTTTAATCTTCTTTATTTTTCTATATTCACTGAGAACTTATAGCGGGAATAATTTTTCACGGGAGATTCACGATACCAAATTTCCCTTCATGGGGAATGAAAATTTCATGGGAACAAAAATTCCACTTGTTATTCACGATAGGGGTGAAGTTTTATTTTTTTTTTATATAATGTAATGTAAGGGCTGAATTTGCACATTTGTATGTACTTAAAATATCATTGAATTAAACTTGTGACAGAGATACATACATACATGTATTTATAAATTTTTACCGGAGTACCCATAGAACATCGCAATGTAAATTGACCATCGTGGAGTAGTCCATACACGTATGTATCTAATTATACATAGGTGTAGAAAATTATTATTGTATAGGTGTAGAAAAGTAAACACATTTGAAAAGTTTTTAAAGACAATTTTTATGCTTTGTAATTCACGAATTTATTTGTCAGTTTTCGTATAAATGGATGAGCTTTAACATTTTTTTAAACATAAAGGGTAAAACATCTACTGATGAGTTGGTATGGCTACCAACGAAATATATATTTAGATATTGCTAACCCGCAACAAATAAATAAAATTTAAAACATAAATACTTGAGTACATGCTCGAATAAATGTAAAATATAAATTAATAAATATATACTGTTGGTGCTGTTGTTTGATTGCAACAATATAACTAGCGCTGATATTATTGGTGTCATTTTTTATGTTCATCGTTCTCTCTATGTTCTTTTGTATGTGCAAGCTTTCGATTGTGTATCTTTTGCTCTCTATATTTTCTCTGTCTAAAATTCTCACATAATCAAAATCAACCGTATGTTTGTTGTTGATGATATGTGTTGACAAAGCTGTTGATGTTTTTTTGTTTTTCAATATCACTTCTGTGTTCTGCCATTCCGTTCTCTAAATTTACACACTTATCATAATACTTGTAAGTTTAATTTTAATAATGTTACCTCCGTATTCAGCCTCGATGAGGAAACAATAATTGTAAAGAATGCTTTTTCTGAAGAAGTAAAACAAAATTGTGATGATAGAAAATTCAATTTGGAAGGAAATTTCTTTGTAACTTTTAATAACTGTAGCATAACAATTTATAACCAAACATTTTCAAACCGGAAATTTGTAATAAACGAAAAATATTTTTACCCAAATGATAACAAATTTGAAAATTTGAACATATCAAATATAAATTATAAATTTGATAATATAATTATAGAACATTTTCAGAATATTAAACAAATCGAAGAATTAAAATTTCATAAAAATATGTCATACGGAATTAATATAAAACTTATGATTATAGTAATTTTAATGATAGGTTTATTATATTGTTGTGTAAGGAGAAATAATATTAAGATTAAAATCAAAAAAACGGGAAATAATGAAGTCCCACCACCTGCAGAAATTTGCGTAAATGAAATAATAAAAAATATAAAAATTCTGCAAATCAATAATTATAAAAGGAAAAATAATAAATAAATAATAATAACAAACTTTGCTAAAATTTAAAAGCAAACTTCGTGAGAAGTTTAACAAGGGGTGGAGGAGTTACATCCTTACACCAAAATGCATAATACCGTCCATCAAATGAGTAGGGTAACTTTAAGATATTAAAATACATTTTCCTTCCCACACTTTATGGAGAGCAGCTTTGACAATAATTTTGCAAACGCTGCATATAATAAGTTATTTTTAAGTATAAAACGCTGCTGAAGCATTTTTTTTACAAAATTTGCTTCAGGCAAATATATTTCTAATTTTTAAATTTAAGTTAGTCTTAAGATTCATTTTAACAAATAAAGATGTAAAATAAAAACCGTTTCTCAATCATCTATTTTAATCATTTATTAACTCGGGTGCTAGGCGGCGCTGTCTGTGTGTTGAGGGACATCTTTGATCGTTGTGTACCAGATGACGTGGGTTTTTCTTGATCACTAGAAAAATGTTTGAAAGTATTTCTGGTCTCGGGCTCCGTCGCCTTCTTGTCCTGTTGCTCTAGGTGAAGCATAGTGTGATGCTTCTGATTGCATACGGTGCATAGATTACTGCTTGGGCATTTAGATTTAAAATGGTTGGGAGATAAACAGTTGACACAGTATTTGTGTGCAAATGCGTACTTGATTCGATCATTAATAGATAATGACTTGAAATGTTTGCAGAAACGCAGCGGATGGTTTTGCTTACATGTTTTGCAGCTGAATTTAATTTTATTTTGCTCTAAATGAGAGTGAAATAATTGATTTCTGGAAATATGAGTTTCTTTACCACTAGGTTTTCTCATATCACAAACAGTTTCAAGCGTTTCTATTCTTTTCGACAAATAGTCTGACATCTCCTGCCAAGTGGGACAATTTTTATGGTCAGATAAGGAATTTTCCCATGAGCGCATGGTTTCTTCAGGGAGTTTCGAAAGGCATAAATAAATTAAAATGGCATCCCAATTTCGTGTAAGCTGGAGTGAATCAAAAATAGCTAGACTCTCGTTGAGTATGCTCTGAATATTTCGGATAGATTTTGCAGTCTCATTTTGAATGTGTTGAAGTCCGAATATTTGTTTTAGTTACTGATGAGCTAAAATTCGTGGATTCTCAAATCGGGTTTTTAAGGCTTCCCAGGCTAACGAAAAGTTTTCATCAACCAAATCGAACCGTTTTACGATTTGGTTTGCCTCCCCCCTTGTTTTGCTACGTAAGTGGTAAAGCTTTTGAGCTGGCACTAAATGTGGCTTTTACTGATTGGAACATGCCCCTAAACGCTGGCCATTTTGTATAACCCCCTTCACACGCTTCTATGTCACAGGGTGGTAGTTTGAGTGCCATGGAGGGCTGATTTACTACCCTTGCCTCATTAAAATTTTCTGTCGCAGTCGCAGAAATTAGTCCGAATATTTTTGCTTTAGTTTTATGCACTCTGTTATGTGCTCTTTCGTACCCCAAAGACACTTCATCCCGATAGTTTGGCTCGACCTCTTTTTCAGATTCCATCACGTATGTTTCGTAAGATCCAATAAGCTTTTGCCACCTTCTGTCCAATTCGCTAAGTGATAGTTCCAAATACGGGACAGTTTGTTCCTCAGTCGGAGTTTGCTCGTAGTCTTTACAAAATATTTCCACCTGATTGATGTCGAACTTGCACCTTCTTTTAGCTGCCATATTAATATCAATAATAAATTTCTTAAAATATTTAGAGCCGCAAAGTTAGATAATCTGTGTTAGTAATAAACTTCATTCAGGTTTAGAGAAAAATTTTATGTTAATGACTTCCAACCAATGTCTCAACCACCACAAATTAACTTGTCTCGCGAATTATGTATTACGTTCAATATGAATAATTTTGGTTGTAAAAGTTTTCTTTTAATTAAAGCGAAAAAAATTTTTTTTTTTTTTTTGCAAATTTAAATTCCCACTCACCTTTATTTCCCCTCTTTTTTTTCTTGGAACGCTTGTTGGCTTTTTAATTGTTTTCTTGTGGAATTATTTGCTGTTGTTTTTTTTGCCTTTTTTTATTTCGCTATGTATGTATGTATGACAAATTCTCTTTTTAATTTTTAATTTTGTATTTTCTACAGTGTTGCCACCAACGATACGTTAAATTACACATTGGTCATGCCAAAATTACACATGAAATTACGAATTACACATGCTTTCTTTTTTTTCCAAAATAAAGTGTTTTGTTCTGAATTTAATAAAAAAAATATCGAGTTATAGTTTTTTTAAATTAACGATTCATTGTTTTTTTTTAATAAAAATAACGGTTAAAAACAAAAAAAAAATTCATAACATATATAATGTAATTTATAACTTAAAAATAAACAAAATAAAATACATCACGTTTATATTGAGATCAAATTTTTTTGATTTTCCCTGGTATTTTTTAATTAATTAGACATATCTACAAAACAAACAAAAATTATTTGTACGGTGAATGTAAAGATTTTTTTTAAATAACTTACTTTTAAATAGTTATTCAAGAATCTCCAAGTATTTAAAACTAAACTCACTTTTAGTTAAATTTTTAGGTTTTGCCAATAATATTAACACCTTTTTATTTCTTGTGACAAAAACCGGGGAAATTACTAGAATATTATAAGTCTGATTGTTCTTTAGTCTTCTTTGTAGTACATGACACAGCTATAATTGTACCATATTTGTGATGCAAAATTTTTTTTAGTTACTATGAATATATTTATGTGATAGAAATGGACGTACATACATTATTTTTTTTTTAAATGCAAGTGTTGAAAACTGATAAAAAAAAATAACAAAAAAAGTAGTGCTCAAAAACGATAAAATTTCAAATTACACACGAGTTACACATACAGCCAGTTACACATGGGCTACACATGATGGAAAAAATTACACATAATATGTGTAATTACACATAAAGTGGCAACACTGATTTTCTATACTGACACTTTTTTTTACATGCATACGTCTGCATATATATATATATATATACGTGCAGGAAGTATGTTCAGTCGAAGTGTTGTTAATGATGGCGATTTGTGGCAGAGATGGTAATTTGTCTTAATTAGATTTTTGTTTTTTTTTTTTGTTTTGCGGCGAATATGAATTTTGGGCGAATAATTTGGTTTTGTTGTTGTTCGTTTTTAATTATTTTTAAGACTCTTCGTTGGCATAGATAAAATGCAATCACACAACTATAATCAAACACTGTACATACCTCGTTTATGTTCCCTTTCGTGGCACTCTGACGTCTTCTTCAACAAGGGGTTGTTTAGTGACTTCCTTCTAAGTTTTTACCTGATAAATGCACCTCTTCCTGAGCTGCGTGTCTTGAGCTGCTATAAGCACGGGATGATTTTCCTGACTGAAGACAAGTTTCTTCAGCGAATTTTTAGTGTGGCGGTTGCTCAAATGCTGTCAAGGGTTGACCAATTTCAAGGAGAAGATTTCTCCTGGTTCATCTCAATCCTAGCCTAATCTAGGAGCGTCGAAGGACCAAATGTTGGGGCCAGGTACCTCCTTTTCCCAATCGATTATCTTCTTGATGAAAATTAGAAGACCAAATACCTTTTGGTTTTTTATTAAATGTAATTTTATTTTTCAATTTGTGACCAAAGTGTTTTTTATATAATATTAATTATTTTGCTATATGGCCCGTTGCAAAATAATTGATATTATGTAATTTTATTTGATTTGGCTTCTTGCTTTGCTTAACTACAAAAGGTAACTAACTAACTAAAAAAAATCTTTGATACTTCTATTCAAAAAAGAAAAGAAAAAAAGAACCGTTAAACATGTTTCGTTAAATTAAAAACTTAATGGTAAACCTGATAAAAAAAAACAAAATGAATAAAATTAATAAATTAGTTCAGTGGTAGCCAATCCGTGCTACCAAAAAAAATAATTAAGTAAACAAAAAAGCAGGTTATAATCTTGTTGAACTGGGTTTAACAAAATATATGCATAATAAAGTAAATAGTTTATGCATGTATTTGTTTAAAATTGTACATCCGAAATTGATTAAATAATGATTAAAATTTTTGTATACATGTGTTAAACGATTTCATTACAATGTGTAGTGTATTCTACGTTATTATTTTTATTATTTACATTATTATTTATATTATATTATTAGTTTATATTATATTATTATTTTGTATTATATTATTATTTATATTTCATATTTAGTATCACCCTAATGTAAATTCCTAAGACATTCCTTGGAATTTACATTGGAATAATTATAGTTTAAAACAACAACTATTATTAAGTATGATGTAAATTTTGTAGCTTTAAGATTACCGTTAAGTTAGTATTTAAGGACTTTATTTTACGAAAATAAATCAATCAAAAACTTAGAATAAAATCGGCTGTTGCTATTAGAATATAGGCATCTTATCTGCCTCGCATAATTTTTAGCCAGTGGCGTTTTTAAGCGCCTGCACCAAAATCTAGGCAGGTATTTCTGCGAAAATTAAAATATATTTTTCAATTCTGCGTGAACAACACATGGCGATCCTGCCAGGAGTAAAATAAACAACACCCGTAGAGGAATACGTTCCGGCCGGTGGATCAAGGGAGCCACTGTAATACAAAGCAACCCTAATAGAGGCAGGCCCCAAAAGGCTCACAATTGAGAAGTACCGTAGGAGTCAAAATAAACTACAAGAGGAAAAACTCACCAAAATACCGCCAACGGCTAAACCAAAGCATAAAAGAGGAGGAACGCAAGTAAGAATAAGAAGGAAGTTGGCAGCTTTGAGGGCAACAGTCAATAGCGGCCCACCACCATCCTGGGAGGTATCCTTCGAATTGTGGCTGCAAATTGCGGCTTTAGAAGCACTCCAAAGCAAATTTTTAAAAAAATGAAATAAAAAACAAAAAATATAAAAAAAAAATTTTTTAATTAAAATGAAATAAAACGCACACACAATTCACATATAAATGTACATTTATTTCACAATTTGTTTTATTTTATTTCTTAAAATCTAAAAATTACTAAAAATCATTTGAATTTGTAAAAAGAAAAGAAACACACTAATAGTGCATTTACATTGTCTCGAAATCTAGTACTTACGAGATTTCGAGCTAAATCTATTTTTTTTTACTAGATTTCCCATACAAAATGAAATCTACTATGTCACTTGATTTGGACGAAATCTACCTAAATCTAGTAGTACTTAGTGATGCAAAAATACTACGCTGTACAAAAAAAAAAGAAAAAACTGGATGTTATTGTCTATATGTACTTACATTTACCCATTCCATTCTGCTGTTTAACAATTGTGTGTAGCAATACATTTGAATTGTTTTCTGAAATTATATATTTAACAGATGCTGGCGCTTCTTTTTACGCAACAACATAATTTCCATTGGATTTTTTTCGCTCTGGATGAACAAAATACTAATAAATGTTCTATATTTTTCATTGTTGTTTATTATCAAATTCAATTTGAATATATGTACATATGTATAGCAATTTTTCTTTTACATTTTAGTCAGCTGTTTTTGTTAAGAATATAAACTCTAACTAATGTCAAAAACATGCAATGTTAACGAGCTAGATTTTCAGAGAGATTTAAAATATAATCCACTAGATTTCGAGACAATGTAAATGCACTATAAAAACGAAATTAATATAAATTAGAATATAAGTAAACGAGAAGAAGCATAAAAGAATATGGACGAATAAATGATAGCACAAAAAAAAATTAAAGTAAAGAATAAAATTACCGGTAGAGGGCGACATATATATGTGATAGCGTTGCCACACAAAAAAAATATAAAGCGCTAATATTAGAATTTGTCAAATTAGAATAAAATCTTAAATCTTATTATTTTTTCTATGGATAAAATAGAGAAGTTAGATAAAAATATAAAAAAAGTAAGGATAGAGATTACTCCGCAGAATACAAAGAAAAAAAATTATCACGGTTATTAGAAATAAAAGAAGAAATTGATGAGCTTTTAGAAAATTTAGAGGATCAAGAAAGCAAGTCCCTAGCGATAAAATTTAACGATTTATACCCAAAAATATTAAATTCTATTAAAAAAATTATGCATTAAGTCAGTGAAAACTTTAGTCACGGATAATAAGTAGTTGGCAAAAACTTACAAACATTTAAGGGTTCATACGAGTACCTAGAGGACTTTCTAGTTCAGGCAGAATTGTTACACGATTTAATAAGAAATGAAGATAGAGAGATTTACGTCAAATATGTGTACAATTTTAAATTAACAGCCAATGTTCGCAGTGTGGTAGGGAGTGCAAATAGACCGACATCTTTTACAGGTTTAAGAAAACTACTAATTGAGGCATACCCTAATCCAAGAACGCTGTAACAAGTATTAACAGAGATACGAGCAGCAAGACAAGGAGGTTTGAATATTTCTTCGTACAGGGAAAAAATTACTCGCAGAGCAACTCTTCAAAATGAGCGATACAATGGCTCTCAATGTTTTTACTAAGGGAGTCAATGATGAATACATAAACATACTGTTGGCAGGTAGCCCTAAAACCTATAATGAGGCAGTAGAAAAATACGTAACTCTAGAAAGAAATTTACAAAATGATAGTAATAACAATATTTTCAGAATTGACAGAGGGGTCAATCAAAATAATTATGTATAATAATAATAGAAATGATCGAAATGTTAGAAATGGTGGCAACTTTCGAAGAAATAATATAAATTTTAGCAACAGCCAAGTTAACAACCATAATAGAAACAGTGCTAATCATAATTTTAGCAGAAAGAACAATCATTATGATAACACAGTTCGCAATATTAGTCGAGACAATAACTCACATCGTAATCAAAGAAATTTTGAAAGAAACATTAGAGGCAATAACAACAGTTTTAGAACCAATTATGAAAGTATTAATAGTGGCAATAATAACTATAGAAATAATACAGGAGGCAATAGACAGGGAAACTAGGTAGGCAGGACAACATACAGCGTTGTCCAAGGTCAAAATTTTTTAAATTTTTTACAGAGAGTAATAATCCAATTACAATAAGTTGCAAAGGTAGAAAGGGAAACGTAAATTTTCTAATAGATACGGGAGCCGAAATATCAATCTGTAAAAACAACGAAATAAAAGATATAGATACAACAACCATTTCGACACTAAGTGGTATAACTTCAGATACAATCGAAAGTATTGGTACAACGATTCTAGTTCTAAATTTTGATAACCATAGCATAACACACAAATTTCACGTCGTACCTAATGATTTCCCAATGGAATCATCGGGAGAGATTTACTAGATAAATACAAATGTAAAATAGATTTTGAGACATACACAACAACTTTCAACATAGCTAATGAAGAATTCATACTACTCTTAACACCAAAATGTGTTTACAACACCGATATTTGCATACCAGCTCGTTCTGAGTCAATTGTTCCAATTAATGTATATACAGAAATGAAAAGCATAGTGCTTAATAAGGAGATAGCTCCAGGAGTTTTTGTTGCGAAGAGCATCATACCCCTGTTGGTAAACAACACATTAAAGTTTTAAACACCACCAACAACGAAGTTCAGTTAAGAAACATAGAGTTCGAAAGAAGAAATTTGGATGAGTATAAGGTATATGAAACAGTTAATAATACTTCGGACGAAAAAAGAGTCGCAAAAGTCTTGAAAAATCTAAATATTGAGTCAATAGATCCAGCAGCAAAACGGTCATTGATAGATATTATATCAAAATACAGTGAAATCTTTCATATTGAAGGTGATCAATTCACAGTGAACAACTTTTATACACAACACATACAAACAACGGACAATACTCCGGTATATATCAAACCATATAGATTGCCTGAGACGCAAATGGTAGAGATCAATGAACAAGTAGATAAGTTAGTGAAGGATGGAATTATTGAGCACTCAGTAAGCCCTTACAATTCACCATTGCTAGTCGTACCCAAAAAGTCTACAGATGACAAACGTAAATGGCGACTAGTAGTAGATTTCCGAAAGTTGAATCAGAAAATAGTGAACAATAAGTTCCCGTTAACCAGATTGGAAGACGTGTTAGATTTTTCAACTCTAGATATGACCAAAAATGGGACTTTTTCATTGGCATTATTTTAAACATTTAAAATGAAAAAAAATCAGTACCAATAAATGCCATTGCCTTTTTTTTAAATATAATTTTTCTACTATTTATAATGAAAAAACAATGAAAGCTTTGAAATACTAATTACAATTGAGAAAAAAATAATTAATACTATCTGTATAAAAAAAAATATGGTCACATAAGCTTTTGAAAAAATAAAATTATAAATTAAAATACTAGCAGTAATTGTGGTTGTTAAACTACGGACAGCGAAGGAGGTAAGTGTTTTTAAATTATTCTCATCAACCTTTGATGATAATTTAATCCTATTTTTTATTGAACTTATTATTTTTCAGGTTGACCGAACAACAATTGTTGTACTTGTATTAGTTCTGGTACATTTGAGGGATGAATCAACATATGTCTTACAGTGTGAAGTGCTGTTAGAGCCTTCTGAAGACGAATAAGGGTTTCTTCGTTGGTGAATGCACAGGAGACGGTGGACCATTCGTAGGTGGAAATAAATATTGGCCATTCCTCAGGTTTCGGCACTGATTGCCGCGAGTTAAAATTTGTTTGTGGAAAACTGTGCGGGTGTGAAAAATTAAATTAGTGTCGCACAGTTGAATTAAAAATCATTGTAGATGTAATTGGTCGCCGTGAAATAAATTCTGGTAGAGTAGAATGAAATAAGTTTGATGTGTTATTATTATTAAAAGTTGAAGACGTATGCAATACTTTTGGTTGGTTTGTGGTTACCGTTAATATTCTAGGCTCAATTTGCCTTAAACAACTATAGGTGGGTGTTATAAACGTCAATACTCGCAACCATCAAATATGGCAACTCGTAACACTGCGTACCTTTCGGGTCAACCATGGGCAAAATATAGACACCTCATTAGCGGACATTTTCTCAACTCACACTTTTATTTTCGGCGACTAACAAGAAGCACATTCCATTCGGACTTCAACTCTACACAACTTTACGTCAATCACAACTTTAATATCCTGAAGATTTATTAACATACTTTGTTGTTTAAATGGTGGATCTGGTAAGGCAAAACATAATAGTGGGATTGTTCACGGTACAATTCGGTACTGCGTACGCACGTACAGACCTAAAGTCGTCAACATTGGTGACTGTTGGTCAAACAAATGTGACGTGATTTTGTGGTGCTACGGAAGAGTCACCATACGTAATTCTTGTTTTATTAGCGGTGAACGCACTTGTATAACATGTGTTATCTTTGTTAAAGTTTAGTTGTTGAGACGTTGAATGTACAGATTGAACCCAATTGTGAACTGTCTGAGATTTGTCGAACGACATATTCGAAACAGTGCCAGCTTCTTCAAGAAGTTGATATTTTTATTTAAATAATCAGAATTTATTTGTTGGTTTAATTTTCATTCTTCTTTTAGTCTTTGTAGTTGCAAATCAATTCTTTGTTACTGCGACAGGCGGGAACGATTTGAGCGACGGCTTTTTTGACTCGGTGTTGGTGAATTTGGCCTTATGGAAGAACATGAAAGGCATTTGAATAGCGTGTCGTTAGTGACATTAACACAATCTTTATGAAATCTTTTGTGGCATTGAATGCACGACGTTGTATTATCGACAGTGGGATTTAGGCAAACTGAACATTGGGGGTTAGGTTCTTCAATTTGTTGTTGACCGCTTGTAAGGTGTATGCACATTTATCTTATGTACTTATTGTGAGATTGACAATATGTTTTTGAAATAAAAAGGATTTTAAAATGTTAATGAGTGGAAATCGCCTCGCTTTGGTTTTCACGGGATTTTGAATAAAGAAGCCAGTGTTTCAAATAAATATCCAAGCTTATTTAACCCAAGTTTATAATATTAAAATTCCTAATATATATTTTTTTTTAGCATTAGGAAATATTTGATAAAGTTTATAACTTAAGTTATATTGGCTTTCTTTATAGTATGAAAACCACAATTATTATTGGTCTATAATCAAAGTTATACCACGTAAAACAATTGCTAGATACATAAATCTAACAATAATCTTTGTTGGAGCGTTTTTCTAAAATGCAACTCTGCATGTTTTTCCTTACCTTATTTTACTTTACAAATATTATTAGTTTATACTTTTTACTCTGAAATAAGCTGCATTCATCATGTAAGTAATTAACTTCTTCTAATTAGATTATTAAAGCATATATTTAGCTATTTTAGGACTAGATCTGTAAACAAATTTCAGAATGATATAATGCTTAATAGAATGCAAAACAACAGATCTATTGCCTGCGGTTTTGTAAAAATTTCGAAAGAGGTTCTTTCTGAATTTTGGAAATCTCTTACCGAAGAGTTGAATACTGCTGGGCCTCCAATAAAAAATGTGTCCGAGTGGAAAAAGGTAATGACCTTTTTTTCATAATACATATATGTAGTTTATTTTATTAATACACAAGTTAATTTTATTAACACACAACAGGTATGGATAGATCAAAAAAGATATGTCCGAGCAAAAGCTGCCACGAATTTGAAAAACCAACGAGAGACGGGAGGAGGCCCAAACCAGACAAAGTGGCTATCAGCAAACGAGCAGTGTATATATGAGCTTGTTGGCATGAAGGAATCGGTGGAAGGTTTGGAATGTTCGATGAAGTTTGGTTTGCCAAAGGGTTTTGATGACAGTGAAAATCAGATGAAGCAAAAAACACCATCCGGACATAATGATGCAGCAGTTGAAGTGGGTACTGAGCCTCCCTGTTGTTCGAAACAGGTAACACCACCACCAGAAGATCCCATCATTAATGAGGAATCGAGTCAGAAAAAAGTATACTCTCTCAAACGAAAAAGAACAGAGCCACAGGAAAAATTAAGCACAGCAGAACTCATTGCCAAATAGCTGCTGGCTCAAGAAAACTTGTACTCCAAAATTGCTTGGAAAAAGGTAATGATGAAATGAAAAACTCCATGAAGAGAGTTTACCGAGCGCTGGAAAAAAATAATGACTTAAAAGCAAAAAAATTAAAAATATTGGAACAGCATAATACTGTGATGGAAAAACTCCGCGTGAAAGAGGTACAAAGCAAGATCGAAAGAAATAAGCAATTAATACAGATTGAAGAAATGAAGCTGCAAATATTACAGAAGAAAATTTAAATTAACAGGTAGAATTTCAAAATAGTTTGCTGTTTTCAAATTTAAAGTTACATTTTTATTTTTATAGATCTCTAGTTATAGTTTTAAGGATGAACTGAATTTTATTTTACGATCTCAACGAAGTACCTACATATGAATTAAACTGTGAAAATGTTTTTTATCTTTTTAAGAAATACTTATGTACTCGTACATATGTATGTATGTCTGAAGTGAATTTAAATTAGAATGTTAATTTTTTTATTTTTTTATTTTTAAATAAATTAAATGTTTTTTATAAAGAATTTGCTATATTATTACGAAGTCTTTGAGCAGTAGCCAGGTAGCTTTCCAGTTCGCTTGAACTTACATAAACTGCTGGAGTCACTTAAATTTGGTTAGAGACCTCTAATGCATCAGCATTATACCCGCATTTATATGTTATGCAAATATTGTGCAAAGCTACACAAACATTCACAATTTTGACTGCTTTCTTTGGCTCATAATGAAGCTCTCTGGCGCCAAGTAAACACCTCCATCTGCCTTTTAAAACGCCGTTTGTTCGCTCTATTATATTCCTACATTTGGAATGTACATCGTTAAACTTTTGTTCAACAGAGCCCGATGTCGGAGTTCTGAATGGCGTTAACAACCATGGCTGTAGAGGATATCCGGCGTCACCTACAAAATATTTATACAAAATTTGTTTACAAATGTGCATACATACAGCTATATATGTATATGTGTGTTTGTTTACTTACCTAAGAGCCATACTCGGAGTCCTCTTTGTAAATAATTTTGCTCCATGACACTTTTGTAAGGACTCTTATTCCACACAAATGAATCGTGACAGGCTCCTGGATGTGTGGCATCTACAAATCTTATTTTCATTTGGCTATCACATATCTGCAAAACAATTTAATAATCGTAACTAAGAGCAACATACATACATCTTTTATATATAATTCTTCTGAAAGTGTGTTAGTAACTGAACTCCTCCTAAACGGCTGGACCGATTTCCATAAATTTTTTTGTATGCGTTTGGGTGGCGCCCCGGGTGGTTTAGATTTACAATTCGGTCCAATTGGACAAAGGGGCGTGGTACCTCCCATACAAACCACATATTGAAAATCTATTATTTCTGCTCCTGATAACGGTATTTGAACAAAATTTTGTACGTCGGTTTGGTGTGCATTTCTGAAGTGCTGCTGCAAATATGGGCGGGATTGGACAAAGGGGCGTGGTACCTCTCATACAAACCACAAATTAAAAATCTATTATTGCTGCTCCTGATAACGGTATTTGAACAAAATTTGGTATGTCGGTTTGGTGTGCATTTCTTAAGTGCTGCTGCAAATATGGGCGGGATTGGACAAAGGGGCGTGGTACCTCTCATACAAACCACAAATTAAAAATCTATTATTGCTGCTCCTGATAACGGTATTTGAACAAAATTTGGTATGTCGGTTTGGTGTTCATTTCATAAGTGCTGCTGCAAATATGGGCGGGATTGGACAAAGGGGCGTGGTACCTCTCATACAAACCACATATTAAAAATCTATTATTTCTGCTCCTGATAACGGTATTTGAACAAAATTTTGTACGTCGGTTTGGTGTGCATTTCTTAAGTGCTGCTGCAAATATGGGCGGGATTGGACAAAGGGGCGTGGTACCTCTCATACAAACCACAAATTAAAAATCTATTATTTCTGCTCCTGATAACGGTATTTGAACAAAATTTGGTACGTCGGTTTGGTGAGCATTTTTTAAGTGCTGCTGCAAATATGGGCAGGATTGGACAAAGGGGCGTGGTACCTCTCATACAAACCACGAATTAAAAATCTATTAATTCTGCTCCTGATAACGGTATTTGAACAAAATCTGGTACGTCGGTTTGGTGTGCATTTCTTAAGTGCTGCTGCAAATATGGGCGGGATTGGACAAAGGGGCGTGGTACCTCTCATACAAACCACAAATTAAAAATCTATTATTGCTGCTCCTGATAACGGTATTTGAACAAAATTTGGTATGTCGGTTTGGTGTGCATTTCTTAAGTGGTGCTGCAAATATGGGCGGGATTGGACAAAGGGGCGTGGTACCTCCCATACAAACCACATATTGAAAATCTATTATTTCTGCTCCTGATAACGGTATTTGAACAAAATTTTGTACGTCGGTTTGGTGTGCATTTCTGAAGTGCTGCTGCAAATATGGGCGGGATTGGACAAAGGGGCGTGGTACCTCTCATACAAACCACAAATTAAAAATCTATTATTGCTGCTCCTGATAACGGTATTTGAACAAAATTTGGTATGTCGGTTTGGTGTGCATTTCTTAAGTGCTGCTGCAAATATGGGCGGGATTGGACAAAGGGGCGTGGTACCTCTCATACAAACCACAAATTAAAAATCTATTATTGCTGCTCCTGATAACGGTATTTGAACAAAATTTGGTATGTCGGTTTGGTGTTCATTTCATAAGTGCTGCTGCAAATATGGGCGGGATTGGACAAAGGGGCGTGGTACCTCTCATACAAACCACATATTAAAAATCTATTATTTCTGCTCCTGATAACGGTATTTGAACAAAATTTTGTACGTCGGTTTGGTGTGCATTTCTTAAGTGCTGCTGCAAATATGGGCGGGATTGGACAAAGGGGCGTGGTACCTCTCATACAAACCACAAATTAAAAATCTATTATTTCTGCTCCTGATAACGTTATTTGAACAAAATTTGGTACGTCGGTTTGGTGAGCATTTTTTAAGTGCTGCTGCAAATATGGGCAGGATTGGACAAAGGGGCGTGGTACCTCTCATACAAACCACGAATTAAAAATCTATTAATTCTGCTCCTGATAACGGTATTTGAACAAAATCTGGTACGTCGGTTTGGTGTGCATTTCTTAAGTGCTGCTGCAAATATGGGCGGGATTGGACAAAGGGGCGTGGTACCTCTCATACAAACCACAAATTAAAAATCTATTATTGCTGCTCCTGATAACGGTATTTGAACAAAATTTGGTATGTCGGTTTGGTGTGCATTTCTTAAGTGGTGCTGCAAATATGGGCGGGATTGGACAAAGGAGCGTGGTACCTCTCATACAAACCACATATTAAAAATCTATTATTTCTGCTCCTGATAACGGTATTTGAACAAAATTTTGTACGTCGGTTTGGTGTGCATTTCTTAAGTGCTGCTGCAAATATGGGCGGGATTGGACAAAGAGGCGTGGTACCTCTCATACAAACCACAAATTAAAAATCTATTATTTCTGCTCCTGATAACGGTATTTGAACAAAATTTGGTACGTCGGTTTGGTGAAAATTTTTTAAGTGCTGCTGCAAATATGGGCAGGATTGGACAAAGGGGCGTGGTACCTCTCATACAAACCACGAATTAAAAATCTATTAATTCTGCTCCTGATAACGGTATTTGAACAAAATCTGGTACGTCGATTTGGTGTGCATTTCTTAAGTGCTGCTGCAAATATAGGCGGGATTGGACAAAGGGGCGTGATACCTCCCATACAAACCACATATTAAAAATCTATTATTTCTGCTCCTGATAACGGTATTTGAACAAAATTTGGTACGTCGGTTTGGTGAGCATTTTTTAAGTGCTGCTGCAAATATGGGCAGGATTGGACAAAGGGGCGTGGTACCTCTCATACAAACCACGAATTAAAAATCTATTAATTCTGCTCCTGATAACGGTATTTGAACAAAATCTGGTACGTCGGTTTGGTGTGCATTTCTTAAGTGCTGCTGCAAATATAGGCGGGATTGGACAAAGAGGCGTGGCACCACCCATATAACCCAAAAATTTAAATCGCCATATTTTGGGCATTTTTGAGCTACGTCGATGATATTTGGTACATATGGTATTGGCATAATTTGGAGAAAAGTGGATGGGACCACGCTCCTTTTTAGGAAAATTAAAAATCGTGATATATTCTTAACTACTGGACCGATCGTCGCAATAGGATATATAAATACTTTTAATTTTATTTTATAACGAGGGGGGTAGCGAAGTACACCGGGATCAGCTAGTATGTAAATAAAAACTTACAAGTGTTGTAGCATGTGGCCAACAGTGTGTAGTATGCATTGCGATTCAATAGTACCGCAACATGCAAGCATTGACAAACTGCAAGCCAGATATTTTGTGTGTGTCGGTAATTTGACACTTGTGTAGTTAATCAAGTGCAGCAGCACAATGCACTTAAATGAATCACATTTATTAACTGCATTTGTTTGATTGTAGATATAAGCTACACAAAGTATCTGTTGCTTTTAAGTATGCACTCGTTGAAGTTTAAAACTGTTGAACACGTGCCATACATAAATAGTTGGAAGCTAAATATGCTTACCCAACAATAATATATATTTCTATTCTTTTACTCTTATGTTAATGTACCCCTAAGAATTATTCTCATAATTAGTATATAAGCCAATGTCATTTAGTTTATAAATCAATTAATAAATCATCAGTCTTAGGAGCTCCACCTTACAAGCTCTAAGACAAAAATAAAATAAATAAAAACTATTTTATTACAGTGTCGCATTCAAACTACAGTTTCCTTTGCGATTGTAGTACAAGTGTTTATTTTCTTTTGGGACTACAATATTGATGTGAGTTCCATCGATACATCCCACAACACCAGGTATTCCGAATTTGCGATAGAACTCTTGGGCTATCTCTGCACTTTCTTCCTCGGTCGGATAAGTTATCCACTTACAACAAAGTTTTTGCTCTAAAACATCTAATACTTGCGATAGTACTTCGCAGAAGGTTGATTGTGCCAGTCCGACTTCGTAATCTCTGGCTACACCTTTCTGATATCCGCCTTCTGCAAAGAACCGCAGGCAAGAGCAAAGTTTTGTTATTGGCGTAATACCAAACGATGTTTTTGTAGTTGGCAGGTTATGGTCAAGCACTTCCAGAATATATCTACACGCAGCTTTATTTACCTTATAATGTTGAACAAACCTAATACAAAAGGTATTTAATAAGAAAAATTTGTTAAGGGAATTAAGTAACTTACAACGTATCAGATAGTTCCAATAGATTAGATTCATCCCGTAAACGTCTACGAACAATACGTTGTTCTCTACATTCTTCTTCCTGCAGTGAAATTAATGCTCCGATTCTAAACATTTTTCTTTGTTTTATGTTTTCTTTAAAAAATTTATATATTTTCAATTTTATTTTTGAACAAATATTTCTTTTATTTTTTATTTTTTTAATCTTCTTTATTTTTCT
Organism: Lypha dubia; assembly: GCA_947311025.1. Classification (NCBI taxonomy): domain Eukaryota; kingdom Metazoa; phylum Arthropoda; class Insecta; order Diptera; family Tachinidae; genus Lypha; species Lypha dubia. Next base: position 96,431,530 of record OX371260.1, on the reverse strand, counting down.
ATATTCACTGAGAACTTATAGCGGGAATAATTTTTCACGGGAGATTCACGATACCAAATTTCCCTTCATGGGGAATGAAAATTTCATGGGAACAAAAATTCCACTTGTTATTCACGATAGGGGTGAAGTTTTATTTTTTTTTTATATAATGTAATGTAAGGGCTGAATTTGCACATTTGTATGTACTTAAAATATCATTGAATTAAACTTGTGACAGAGATACATACATACATGTATTTATAAATTTTTACCGGAGTACCCATAGAACATCGCAATGTAAATTGACCATCGTGGAGTAGTCCATACACGCATGTATCTAATTATACATAGGTGTAGAAAATTATTATTGTATAGGTGTAGAAAAGTAAACACATTTGAAAAGTTTTTAAAGACAATTTTTATGCTTTGTAATTCACGAATTTATTTGTGAGTTTTCGTATAAATGGATGAGCTTTAACATTTTTTTAAACATAAAGGGTAAAACATCTACTGATGAGTTGGTATGGCTACCAACGAAATATATATTTAGATATTGCTAACCCGCAACAAATAAATAAAATTTAAAACATAAATACTTGAGTACATGCTCGAATAAATGTAAAATATAAATTAATAAATATATACTGTTGGTGCTGTTGTTTGATTGCAACAATATAACTAGCGCTGATATTATTGGTGTCATTTTTTATGTTCATCGTTCTCTCTATGTTCTTTTGTATGTGCAAGCTTTCGATTGTGTATCTTTTGCTCTCTATATTTTCTCTGTCTAAAATTCTCACATAATCAAAATCAACCGTATGTTTGTTGTTGATGATATGTGTTGACAAAGCTGTTGATGTTTTTTTGTTTTTCAATATCACTTCTGTGTTCTGCCATTCCGTTCTCTAAATTTACATACTTATCATAATACTTGTAAGTTTAATTTTAATAATGTTACCTCCGTATTCAGCCTCGATGAGGAAACAATAATTGTAAAGAATGCTTTTTCTGAAGAAGTAAAACAAAATTGTGATGATAGAAAATTCAATTTGGAAGGAAATTTCTTTGTAACTTTTAATAACTGTAGCATAACAATTTATAACCAAACATTTTCAAACCGGAAATTTGTAATAAACGAAAAATATTTTTACCCAAATGATAACAAATTTGAAAATTTGAACATATCAAATATAAATTATAAATTTGATAATATAATTATAGAACATTTTCAGAATATTAAACAAATCGAAGAATTAAAATTTCATAAAAATATGTCATACGGAATTAATATAAAACTTATGATTATAGTAATTTTAATGATAGGTTTATTATATTGTTGTGTAAGGAGAAATAATATTAAGATTAAAATCAAAAAAACGGGAAATAATGAAATCCCACCACCTGCAGAAATTTGCGTAAATGAAATAATAAAAAATATAAAAAGTCTGCAAATCAATAATTATAAAAGGAAAAATAATAAATAAATAATAATAACAAACTTTGCTAAAATTTAAAAGCAAACTTCGTGAGAAGTTTAACAAGGGGTGGAGGAGTTACATCCTTACACCAAAATGCATAATACCGTCCATCAAATGAGTAGGGTAACTTTAAGATATTAAAATACATTTTCCTTCCCACACTTTATGGAGAGCAGCTTTGACAATAATTTTGCAAACGCTGCATATAATAAGTTATTTTTAAGTTTAAAACGCTGCTGAAGCATTTTTTTTACAAAATTTGCTTCAGGCAAATATATTTCTAATTTTTAAATTTAAGTTAGTCTTAAGATTCATTTTAACAAATAAAGATGTAAAATAAAAACCGTTTCTCAATCATCTATTTTAATCATTTATTAACTCGGGTGCTAGGCGGCGCTGTCTGTGTGTTGAGGGACATCTTTGATCGTTGTGTACCAGATGACGTGGGTTTTTCTTGATCACTAGAAAAATGTTTGAAAGTATTTCTGGTCTCGGGCTCCGTCGCCTTCTTGTCCTGTTGCTCTAGGTGAAGCATAGTGTGATGCTTCTGATTGCATACGGTGCATAGATTACTGCTTGGGCATTTAGATTTAAAATGGTTGGGAGATAAACAGTTGACACAGTATTTGTGTGCAAATGCGTACTTGATTCGATCATTAATAGATAATGACTTGAAATGTTTGCAGAAACGCAGCGGATGGTTTTGCTTACATGTTTTGCAGCTGAATTTAATTTTATTTTGCTCTAAATGAGAGTGAAATAATTGATTTCTGGAAATATGAGTTTCTTTACCACTAGGTTTTCTCATATCACAAACAGTTTCAAGCGTTTCTATTCTTTTCGACAAATAGTCTGACATCTCCTGCCAAGTGGGCCAATTTTTATGGTCAGATAAGGATTTTTCCCATGAGCGCATGGTTTCTTCAGGGAGTTTCGAAAGGCATAAATAAATTAAAATGGCATCCCAATTTCGTGTAAGCTGGAGTGAATCAAAAATAGCTAGACTCTCGTTGAGTATGCTCTGAATATTTCGGATAGATTTTGCAGTCTCATTTTGAATGTGTTGAAGTCCGAATATTTGTTTTAGTTACTGATGAGCTAAAATTCGTGGATTCTCAAATCGGGTTTTTAAGGCTTCCCAGGCTAACGAAAAGTTTTCATCAACCAAATCGAACCGTTTTACGATTTGGTTTGCCTCCCCCCTTGTTTTGCTACGTAAGTGGTAAAGCTTTTGAGCTGGCACTAAATGTGGCTTTTACTGATTGGAACATGCCCCTAAACGCTGGCCATTTTGTATAACCCCCTTCACACGCTTCTATGTCACAGGGTGGTAGTTTGAGTGCCATGGAGGGCTGATTTACTACCCTTGCCTCATTAAAATTTTCTGTCGCAGTCGCAGAAATTAGTCCGAATATTTTTGCTTTAGTTTTATGCACTCTGTTATGTGCTCTTTCGTACCCCAAAGACACTTCATCCCGATAGTTTGGCTCGACCTCTTTTTCAGATTCCATCACGTATGTTTCGTAAGATCCAATAAGCTTTTGCCACCTTCTGTCCAATTCGCTAAGTGATAGTTCCAAATACGGGACAGTTTGTTCCTCAGTCGGAGTTTGCTCGTAGTCTTTACAAAATATTTCCACCTGATTGATGTCGAACTTGCACCTTCTTTTAGCTGCCATATTAATATCAATAATAAATTTCTTAAAATATTTAGAGCCGCAAAGTTAGATAATATGTGTTAGTAATAAACTTCATTCAGGTTTAGAGAAAAATTTTATGTTAATGACTTCCAACCAATGTCTCAACCACCACAAATTAACTTGTCTCGCGAATTATGTATTACGTTCAATATGAATAATTTTGGTTGTAAAAGTTTTCTTTTAATTAAAGCGAAAAAAAATTTTTTTTTTTTTTTTGCAAATTTAAATTCCCACTCACCTTTATTTCCCCTCTTTTTTTTCTTTACCGGGAACGCTTGTTGGCTTTTTAATTGTTTTCTTGTGGAATTATTTGCTGTTGTTTTTTTGCCTTTTTTTATTTCGCTATGTATGTATGTATGTATGTATGACAAATTCTCTTTTTAATTTTTAATTTTGTATTTTCTACAGTGTTGCCACCAACGATACGTTAAATTACACATTGGTCATGCCAAAATTACACATGAAATTACGAATTACACATGCTTTCTTTTTTTTCCAAAATAAAGTGTTTTGTTCTGAATTTAATAAAAAAAATATCGAGTTATAGTTTTTTTAAATTAACGATTCATTGTTTTTTTTTAATAAAAATAACGGTTAAAAACAAAAAAAAAATTCATAACATATATAATGTAATTTATAACTTAAAAATAAACAAAATAAAATACATCACGTTTATATTGAGATCAAATTTTTTTGATTTTCCCTGGTATTTTTTAATTAATTAGACATATCTACAAAACAAACAAAAATTATTTGTACGGTGAATGTAAAGATTTTTTTTAAATAACTTACTTTTAAATAGTTATTCAAGAATCTCCAAGTATTTAAAACTAAACTCACTTTTAGTTAAATTTTTAGGTTTTGCCAATAATATTAACACCTTTTTATTTCTTGTGACAAAAACCGGGGAAATTACTAGAATATTATAAGTCTGATTGTTCTTTAGTCTTCTTTGTAGTACATGACACAGCTATAATTGTACCATATTTGTGATGCAAAATTTTTTTTAGTTACTATGAATATATTTATGTGATAGAAATGGACGTACATACATTATTTTTTTTTTAAATGCAAGTGTTGAAAACTGATAAAAAAAAATAACAAAAAAAGTAGTGCTCAAAAACGATAAAATTTCAAATTACACACGAGTTACACATACAGCCAGTTACACATGGGCTACACATGATGGAAAAAATTACACATAATATGTGTAATTACACATAAAGTGGCAACACTGATTTTCTATACTGACACTTTTTTTTACATGCATACGTCTGCATATATATATATATATATACGTGCAGGAAGTATGTTCAGTCGAAGTGTTGTTAATGATGGCGATTTGTGGCAGAGATGGTAATTCGTCTTAATTAGATTTTTGTTTTTTTTTTTTTGTTTTTGCGGCGAATATGAATTTTGGGCGAATAATTTGGTTTTGTTGTTGTTCGTTTTTAATTATTTTAAAGACTCTTCGTTGGCATAGATAAAATGCAATCACACAACTATAATCAAACACTGTACATACCTCGTTTATGTTCCCTTTCGTTGCACTCTGACGTCTTCTTCAACAAGGGGTTGTTTAGTGACTTCCTTCTAAGTTTTTACCTGATATGTAAATGCACCTCTTCCTGAGCTGCGTGTCTTGAGCTGCTATAAGCACGGGATGATTTTCCTGACTGAAGACAAGTTTCTTCAGCGAATTTTTAGTGTGGCGGTTGCTCAAATGCTGTCAAGGGTTGACCAATTTCAAGGAGAAGATTTCTCCTGGTTCATCTCAATCCTAGCCTAATCTAGGAGCGTCGAAGGACCAAATGTTGGGGCCAGGTACCTCCTTTTCCCAATCGATTATCTTCTTGATGAAAATTAGAAGACCAAATACCTTTTGGTTTTTTATTAAATGTAATTTTATTTTTCAATTTGTGACCAAAGTGTTTTTTATATAATATTAATTATTTTGCTATATGGCCCGTTGCAAAATAATTGATATTATGTAATTTTATTTGATTTGGCTTCTTGCTTTGCTTAACTACAAAAGGTAACTAACTAACTAAAAAAAATCTTTGATACTTCTATTCAAAAAAGAAAAGAAAAAAAGAACCGTTAAACATGTTTCGTTAAAGTAAAAACTTAATGGTAAACCTGATAAAAAAAACAAAATGAATAAAATTAATAAATTAGTTCAGTGGTAGCCAATCCGTGCTACCAAAAAAAATAATTAAGTAAACAAAAAAGCAGGTTATAATCTTGTTGAACTGGGTTCAACAAAATATATGCATAATAAAGTAAATAGTTTATGCATGTATTTGTTTAAAATTGTACATCCGAAATTGATTAAATAATGATTAAAATTTTTGTATACATGTGTTAAACGATTTCATTACAATGTGTAGTGTATTCTACGTTATTATTTTTATTATTTACATTATTATTTATATTATATTATTAGTTTATATTATATTATTATTTTGTATTATATTATTATTTATATTTCATATTTAGTATCACCCTAATGTAAATTCCTAAGACATTCCTTGGAATTTACATTGGAATAATTATAGTTTAAAACAACAACTATTATTAAGTATGATGTAAATTTTGTAGCTTTAAGATTACCGTTAAGTTAGTATTTAAGGACTTTATTTTACGAAAATAAATCAATCAAAAACTTAGAATAAAATCGGCTGTTGCTATTAGAATATAGGCATCTTATCTGCCTCGCATAATTTTTAGCCAGTGGCGTTTTTAAGCGCCTGCACCAAAATCTAGGCAGGTATTTCTGCGAAAATTAAAATATATTTTTCAATTCTGCGTGAACAACACATGGCGATCCTGCCAGGAGTAAAATAAACAACACCCGTAGAGGAATACGTTCCGGCCGGTGGATCAAGGGAGCCACTGTAATACAAAGCAACCCCAATAGAGGCAGGCCCCAAAAGGCTCACAATTGAGAAGTACCGTAGGAGGCAAAATAAACTACAAGAGGAAAAACTCACCAAAATACCGCCAACGGCTAAACCAAAGCATAAAAGAGGAGGAACGCAAGTAAGAATAAGAAGGAAGTTGGCAGCTTTGAGGGCAACAGTCAATAGCGGCCCACCACCATCCTGGGAGGTATCCTTCGAATTGTGGCTGCAAATTGCGGCTTTAGAAGCACTCCAAAGCAAATTTTTAAAAAAATGAAATAAAAAACAAAAAATATAAAAAAAAAAATTTTTTAATTAAAATGAAATAAAACACACACACAATTCACATATAAATGTACATTTATTTCACAATTTGTTTTATTTTATTTCTTAAAATCTAAAAATTACTAAAAATCATTTGAATTTGTAAAAAGAAAAGAAACACACTAATAGTGCATTTACATTGTCTCGAAATCTAGTACTTACGAGATTTCGAGCTAAATCTAGTTTTTTTTACTAGATTTCCCATACAAAATGAAATCTACTATGTCACTTGATTTGGACGAAATCTACCTAAATCTAGTAGTACTTAGTGATGCAAAAATACTACGCTGTACAAAAAAAAAAGAAAAAACTGGATGTTATTGTCTATATGTACTTACATTTACCCATTCCATTCTGCTGTTTAACAATTGTGTGTAGCAATACATTTGAATTGTTTTCTGAAATTATATATTTAACAGATGCTGGCGCTTCTTTTTACGCAACAACATACTTTCCATTGGATTTTTTTCGCTCTGGATGAACAAAATACTAATAAATGTTCTATATTTTTCATTGTTGTTTATTATCAAATTCAATTTGAATATACATACATATGTATAGCAATTTTTCTTTTACATTTTAGTCAGCTGTTTTAGTTAAGAATATAAAATCTAACTAATGTCAAAAACATGAAATGTTAACGAGCTAGATTTTCAGAGTGATTTAAAATCTAATCCACTAGATTTCGAGACAATGTAAATGCACTATAAAAACGAAATTAATATAAATCAGAATATAAGTAAACGAGAAGAAGCATAAAAGAATATGGACGAATGAATGATAGCACAAAAAAAAATGAAAGTAAAGAATAAAATTACCGGTAGAGGGCGACAAATATATGTGATAGCGTTGCCACACAAAAAAATATAAAGCGCTAATATTAGAATTTGTCAAATTAGAATAAAATCTCAAATCTTATTATTTTTTCTATGGATAAAATAGAGAAGTTAGATAAAAATATAAAAAAAGTAAGGATAGAGATTACTCCGCAGAATACAAAGAAAAAAAATTATCACGGTTATTAGAAATAAAAGAAGAAGTTGATGAGCTTTTAGAAAATTTAGAGGATCAAGAAAGCAAGTCCCTAGCGATAAAATTTAACGATTTATACCCAAAAATATTAAATTCTATAAAAAAAATTATGCATTAAGTCAGTGAAAACTTTAGTCACGGATAATAAGTAGTTGGCAAAAACTTACAAACATTTAAGGGTTCATACGAGTACCTAGAGGACTTTCTAGTTCAGGCAGAATTGTTACACGATTTAATAAGAAATGAAGATAGAGAGATTTACGTCAAATATGTGTACAATTTTAAATTAACAGCCAATGTTCGCAGTGTGGTAGGGAGTGCAAATAGACCGACATCTTTTACAGGTTTAAGAAAACTACTAATTGAGGCATACCCTAATCCAAGAACGCTGTAACAAGTATTAACAGAGATACGAGCAGCAAGACAAGGAGGTTTGAATATTTCTTCGTACAGGGAAAAAATTACTCGCAGAGCAACTCTTCAAAATGAGCGATACAATGGCTCTCAATGTTTTTACTAAGGGAGTCAATGATGAATACATAAACATACTGTTGGCAGGTAGCCCTAAAACCTATAATGAGGCAGTAGAAAAATACGTAACTCTAGAAAGAAATTTACAAAATGATAGTAATAACAATATTTTCAGGATTGACAGAGGGGTCAATCAAAATAATTATGTATAATAATAATAGAAATGATCGAAATGTTAGAAATGGTGGCAACTTTCGAAGAAATAATATAAATTTTAGCAACAGCCAAGTTAACAACCATAATAGAAACAGTGCTAATCATAATTTTAGCAGAAAGAACAATCATTATGATAACACAGTTCGCAATATTAGTCGAGACAATAACTCACATCGTAATCAAAGAAATTTTGAAAGAAACATTAGAGGCAATAACAACAGTTTTAGAACCAATTATGAAAGTATTAATAGTGGCAATAATAACTATAGAAATAATACAGGAGGCAATAGACAGGGAAACTAGGTAGGCAGGACAACATACAGCGTTGTCCAAGGTCAAAATTTTTTAAATTTTTTACAGAGAGTAATAATCCAATTACAATAAGTTGCAAAGGTAGAAAGGGAAACGTAAATTTTCTAATAGATACGGGAGCCGAAATATCAATCTGTAAAAACAACGAAATAAAAGATATAGATACAACAACCATTTCGACACTAAGTGGTATAACTTCAGATACAATCGAAAGTATTGGTACAACGATTCTAGTTCTAAATTTTGATAACCATAGCATAACACACAAATTTCACGTCGTACCTAATGATTTCCCAATGGAATCATCGGGAGAGATTTACTAGATAAATACAAATGTAAAATAGATTTTGAGACATACACAACAACTTTCAACATAGCTAATGAAGAATTCATACTACTCTTAACACCAAAATGTGTTTACAACACCGATATTTGCATACCAGCTCGTTCTGAGTCAATTGTTCCAATTAATGTATATACAGAAATGAAAAGCATAGTGCTTAATAAGGAGATAGCTCCAGGAGTTTTTGTTGCGAAGAGCATCATACCCCTGTTGGTAAACAACACATTAAAGTTTTAAACACCACCAACAACGAAGTTCAGTTAAGAAGAAATTTGGATGAGTATAAGGTATATGAAACAGTTAATAATACTTCGGACGAAAAAAGAGTCGCAAAAGTCTTGAAAAATCTAAATATTGAGTCAATAGATCCAGCAGCAAAACGGTCATTGATAGATATTATATCAAAATACAGTGAAATCTTTCATATTGAAGGTGATCAACTCACAGTGAACAACTTTTATACACAACACATACAAGCAACGGACAATACTCCGGTATATATCAAACCATATAGATTGCCTGAGACACAAATGGTAGAGATCAATGAACAAGTAGATAAGTTAGTGAAGGATGGAATTATTGAGCACTCAGTAAGCCCTTACAATTCACCATTGCTAGTCGTACCCAAAAAGTCTACAGATGACAAACGTAAATGGCGACTAGTAGTAGATTTCCGAAAGTTGAATCAGAAAATAGTGAACGATAAGTTCCCGTTGACCAGATTGGAAGACGTGTTAGATTTTTCAACTCTAGATATGACCATAAATGGGACTTTTTCATTGGCATTGAATTTTCATTGGCATTATTTTAAACATTTACAATGAAAAAAAAATCAGTACCAATAAATGCCATTGCCTTTTTTTTAAATATAATTTTTCTACTATTTATAATGAAAAAACAATGAAAGCTTTGAAATACTAATTACAATTGATAAAAAATAATTAATACTATCTGTATAAAAAAAATATGGTCACATAAGCTTTTGAAAAAATTAAATTATAAATTAAAATACAAACCAAGCTATGTACATATGTATATTTAATACATACACATACACACATATATATGTAAATAAATATGTGAAATAATATTGACGTTTAATACTGATAATGCATTTGAAAAACTTTAGCATTGATTATTTGTAATGCTTTTACTTTTTAAATAACTAATAATGAAATTATTTCATTGAAAAGCATTAGCATTGTTCAAAAAATTTATATTGCTAAAAATTTAATTGGCATTGTTTATAAGTCAATGCCATTGAAATAGACAATTAATTAGTCAATTTATTTAATTACTCCCATGTATGGATATGACTAATTCATTCCACCAGATTGGTTTAGACAAAGATTCAAGACATTTGACTTCGTTCTCGACAAGAAATGGTCACTTTCAGTTTAAGAGATTACCATTTGGTCTTAAGATATCTTCCAATAGCTTCCAGCGTATGCTGACGATAGCATTGAGCGGTTTAAGTGCAGAAGCATTTCTTTATGTAGACGATATAATCGTGTTTGGATGCAGCATAAAGCATCACCACAGTAATTTGGAAAAAGTTTTTGAACGTTTGAAACAATACAATCTAAAGTTAAACACAAGCAAATGTTGTTTTTTGAAGACTGAAGTAGTTTATTTAGGTTACCTAATAACCAATAAGGGTATACAAACAGACCCCAAGAAAAATAGCGTGATTGAAAATTATCCTGCACCAAAACACGCTGATGAGGTTAGAAGATTCATCGCATTCTGCAATTACTATAGGCGCTTTGTCAAACACTTCGCTGATATAGCAAGAAACTTAAACCAATTGTTAAAAAAGAATGAGAATTGTCAGAAATCATTCGAAACACTAAAATCTAAACTTCTGAAACCCCCTATTCTACAATACCCTGATTTTAAAAAAAAAACATTTATAGCTATCACAGATGCATCCAATTTTGCACTGGTTGCAGTCCTCTCACAAGGAGAGATTGGATCGGACTTGCCAATATCATATGCAAGTAAAATATTATCGAAGCACGACATGAATAAATCCGTCATAGAAAAGGAACTGTTAGCCATTCATTGGGCAATAAATTTCTTACGACCTTATTTGTTTTTGAGAATTCGAGCGATGATGTTGTTTGTGTTTCTGAGACTTGGCTTTCTTCTTTTACACCGGACAGTCTTGTTTCCCTTAATGGCAACAAAGTTTTTAGGGAGGATAGGGCTGGTAATGCTGGCGGCGTGTTGTGAGAAACAACATATCATGCAAAGTTTGTCTTAAATCGTCAACAAATGTATTGATTAACGAGAAAAATGTGGAGTTTATTTTCATAGAAATAAACTCCCATGGCAAAAAATTGTTAGTAGGGTGTGTTTACAGACCCAACAAAAGGATTTCTTTTAACAACTTGTTTTCTACCTGTTAAGTAATCACTTCATTGTGCAAATGGAATTTCTTTATTCGACTCTCTTTTTCTTATCAACACATATTGTTGTACATATATACCTGCATTAATAAAATGAAGAACTGTTACGTTATGCACATACTTGATTGAGATGATGGAGTTAGTTACAAAGTACATACCGACTACACCCGTTTTTGCTTGTGAATTATTTTACACATAAATAATCTACAATAAGTAATTGTCATAAATAGAATTAAAATAAATTGAATTAAAACTATTAACGCGACTTTTGATTAAACCTATACGGATTTAATATTGGCGACGAGGATGGGATAATTCCCGAAAAGCAAAAGGCGTTTAATAATTAAAATTCTTGGCAAATTTTCCTATTGTAAAATAATCGTAGCGTTGCAAAATTTAACGCAATTATATTCCGTACCCCAATAAACGACAACGTGTTTGCTTTTTACGTAACATTTGGGTTACATCATTACCAACTTTTTGACGACAAGAGTCAATGCCTCTGAAGACTGAAAACGAATCTCCTGCTCTTGGAATATTGAATGAGGATATTGCATCGGATTCCGCAGCTTTCACTTCTGCCAATTCATCTACTGAAGAAAATAAAAAACGCATAATGGCTTCTATGGAAACGATGGAACCATTCGATATTAATCATCACAGAATATACACAGAAGGGACACGGCCATCTAGCGGTGTGCACATGAACTAAAAAAAGAACAAATGGCATCACCAAGTTAACCCTGAAAACATTAAAGGACAGAAAATTTTGTTTGCATATGTCTGTCTCTTTTAGTTCTACCGGTTAAAATTAAATTATTTGTTTACATTTTAATAAAAGAGATTTTTCAGCAAATTGGCGCAAAATTTTTGGGAAATCCTTGTTTTGGCGGACTTTTTGACAGATTTCCTTCATTTTTTTGCGCCAGTTAGCTTGATTATTACTTAATTGTGAATGGTTGCTGGAGTGAAGAAGACAAAAAAGTGTACGATAAAGAAAAATAACGAGGAAAATGTAAGTACATTTTTGAAATAATTAAAAAATTTTCTAAACTTTCTTTCTTTTCAGGAGTCGCAAATGTATTATGGGTTGCCCAAAAATGGACCGTCTTCATCGTTTTTCGAAGAATCCGACAAGGTAAGTGATAGTGTTTTTATATCCAATTGGAAAAAAGAAAACCAATTGGAAAGTGTGATCTGTGGTGTGAAAAAAAAGTGTAGAAGGTCTATTTAAGACATCAGTAACGTTCCGTCAGTGCCATACGTCCAAAGCAGTAATATTTTTTAGCGTGAATACTGCCTTCGGTAGGTATTTGTTATTGGTTAATGAAAATAACAGCCGTATTGGGATGTGGAACCAATATTTGTAATTGGTATCATTGGCAGACGTGCACTGTCGTTGGCATTTTACTGATGGATGTATGTAAATAGACCTTTAATAATATCGTCAATAGTTAAAGCGTTCAAAGATTTTACAAAAATATTCCCCTTGGGAATCTGATGTGGGTGTAGTTAACATAAACCATAATTTCAATATAAATGTTAGAATGAAGTGAAAAAGAATTTTTAAATGGCAAAAACATGGTAAGAAGTTCACAATTTTACATTCTCCTGGCATTAATCTTTAAATTTTGAATTTGGTTTATTTGGACACCCATATCAGAACTTTGAGAGTATTCTTTTAACGCTTTAACTGCTCTGTGTTTTTGGGGTAATTAAACATAACAGAAAAGGTTGTAAAATATTTAAAAACAACACTAGTGCTCACGGTATATAGCACTAGAGCTCATGGTATACAACAACTTTCATATGGCTTATTTTGTCATTTATTAACCGATTTTAAATCTTTTTGCAGTTCTGAGTAGCTTAATGTTCATGCTTTTAGACTGCGTTAAAAAGTTTTAAAATTTAAAAATCTTATGCCAAAATAATTGCAAAACTATTTTTAAAATTTAAAATTTTTTAAAAATTTTTTCATACTGTCTTTGATTTCACACTTTTTACTCCAAACCATGTTAATATTTTTCGCTATTCTGAACGTATATTGTGTACAGAAAAAAACAAGACATAAATTTTTAAAATCGGTTAATAATTAAAAAAGTTGTAAAATGTTTTAAACAATACTAGTGCCCACGGTATAAAAATTAAGTTTATTTAAAAATATAATACATATGTATGTACATATAACAATTTATATTTCTTAAAGGCGTGTTGGTTTCCGTGCATTTCCGTTGGCCAATTGGCTCAGCAAACTCGTGGCAGTTTCTCATTTTGCATTACAGAAACTTTTCAAGATATCAGTAATTACCACTTTTTGTTCACATTATCTAGAAAATAAATGCACAAACACAACCATAACCATAAGTTTTTATTATTATTTTCATGCTATCTACTATACTTACATGACATGCTAACTCCATCCATCGTCCAATACAGCCGAGATGAAGTGAAGCCATTCACCTTGTTATTCCTGTAAGTAAATAATTATATATATGTATGTATTATATTATAAAAATTATTTTCTCATTTCAGGTTTATTCCTTACTTACAAATTGTCTGATGAAAACGGATCAATTTCTGTTGGTTTTTCCTTCTATGTATGTATGCAATTTATAATTTTCTTCAAAATTGTAAATTTAACTTGTATACATATATAAATTTTAAAATAAATCTAAAAATTTTCAACCCCAATTTTAGTTTTGTTTGTTTACTTTTATATTTTTTTTCACAGTATTTGGTAATGTATGGTTGTTGTCACTTTCTTATTATATTTTTAGATTGCCACATATATCTTACTTCTCAGGCCCCAGGGTTAACTACGTATGATATGGCCACTTGACACCTGTCAACGTTGCCATATCTGTTTACGTCTGTGTTAATCATCCTGAGAATTGGTCAACATATTACACGAGGTTCGAGCTTCAAAAGGCAATTTTCTTGACGTTGGCAGGTGCACCGCTTTATGATCTCCTGTCGTCATTGGCATCTCCCAAAAAGGTGAGTGAACTTGATATTACCGAAATTAAAACATTGCTAACGAATCATTTTTCTCCGCGCCCATCGGAAATTGCGTCATTTTTTAAATTCCACAAACGCGACCAACTACCAAATGAGAGCTTTTCGGAATATGTTGCCGTTTTAAGAAAACTTGCTATTGACTGCAATTTTGGCAATGTTTTGGATCGTATGCTTGGTGATCGTTTGGTGTGTGGGTTGCGGGTTGAGGCTCTGCAAAGAAATCTTCTCGCTGAACCTGACCTGCAATTATAAAAGGTCATAGATCGGGCTACATCTGCTGAAGCGTCGTTAAAGAATGTAATGGTAATTCGACAGCCGGAGCAAATTCATCAAATAGGTAATCGTAACCAGCAAAAGAAGCAGCAAAGAAAAACACCAAATCAACACATGTCAAGTGATATCAAATCATGTAATGGCTGTGGAGAGAATCATCCCCGCTCACAGTGTATACATAACGAGACAATCTGTTCAACTTGTGGCATCAAAGGGCATTTACAAAGTGTCTGTCGGTCATCGAAACAAAGTGTGGCTACTACACCACCATCAAAACCGTTAAAGAAAAACCAGCAAAACTTTAGCAAACCGAAGTTGCAATCAATCAATCACATTCTGGGATCAGAGTCCCGTAAGCGTTCAACAATTATAAACATTAATGGACAGCATTGTAAGTTTGAAATAGATTCAGGGTCGGATTATACAATAGTGTCGTCACAAGTTTTCAGTCGATTGTGGCCAACTGCTCAGCCGGTGCTAAATGAGTGCAATTTAAATTTGACAGATTTTCAACATAATAAAGTACCTGTTAGAGGTGTTGTTGATGTGGATATTTGGTATAACAAAAGATTAGTCAAGTCTCTGCCTCTTATAGTGGTAAACGGCACTCAAACTAATATATTGGGCTGTAATTGGTTTGATCCACTTGGCATAAGCATTCAAGGCGTCCATAGTATCAAGGAATTAAATTCTATTAAAACGGTTTTAGCAAAATTCGATCATCTTTTTTCTAAAGAACTAGGTAAATTTACTGGTAAGCCGGTTTCGTTGCATTTAAAAGAGAACGTACAACCAATTAGACTTCCCGTACGTCGTATTCCATTAGCACTCCGAGGTCGAGTAGAAGCTGAGCTTAATCGATTGTGCAATCAAGGCATTCTACAACCAGTTGAGTATTCGGACTGGGCAACACCGATCGTGCCAGTTCCTAAAAGTGATGGTACTATTAGAATTTGTGGTGACTACAAGTCAACACTCAATAAGGCGCTGTTACCACACAATTTTCAAATTCCTCCACTTAGTTCTCTTCTTTCAACAATAGAAGGTGGAAACATTTTTGCAAAATTGGACCTTGCCCAAGCATATCAACAGCTTGTAGTTGATGAAAAATCTGCTTTGATGCAGACTCTAATAACACATAAAGGCGCCTTTAAAGTAAGTCGACTTCAATTTGGTATTTCTTCAGCCCCAGGCATTTTCCAAAGTTTTATTGAAGCGCTTTTAGGAAATATTCCTGGCGTTTTACCATATTTTGACGATGTTGTAGTAATGGGTAAATCAGAATGAGAGCTGGCTGAGCGTTTGAATAAAGTTTTGAGGCGTTCTGATAAATCAGGCCTTCGATTAAGAAAAGAGAAATGCCATTTTGGAGTAAATGCAATAAATTTTCTAGGGTTTAAAATTGATAGTCTCGGCATAAGGCCATCTCCTGAAAAAGTAAAATCCATTCAAAATGCACTCGCACCCACAGACAAAAAAGACTTCAAGCTTTCCTGGGGCTTTTGAATTTTTACCATTCCTTTTTGCCAAATAAGGCAACAATAGCAGAACCTCTGCACCGCCTTTTAGATAAAAATCGCCAGCGGATTTGGGGAAAAGAACATGAGGTAGCTTTTCGTAATTTGAAAAAAATAGTTACATCTGACAGTGTGCTCATACATTATGATGAAAATCTGCCACTAAAACTCGTTTGTGATGCCTCACCTTATGGCATCGGCGCTGTGTTGGGTAATAAGTTGCCTGATGGCTCTGAACGGCCTATTGCCTTTTATTCAAGGACCTTATCGAAGGCTGTGCGAAACTATGCTCAAATAGATCGAGAAGCAACCGCTCTTGTAGCAGGCGTGAAAAAATTTCATGATTATTTATATGGCAGAAAATTTACCTTGGTGACTGATCACCGTCCACTTTTGGGAATTTTTTGCACGGAAAAACCAACTCCAGCCATATTATCGACAGTTATGCTTCGCCGATGCATTTTTTTGAACGCCTATGATTTTGATCTCGTCTAAAGAGAAGGCAAGAAAAGGGGCAATGCCGACTTTTCAAGCCGTCTACCAGACGAAACCGAACAGGATTTTGAAACCAAAGAAGATGAAATTCTAATGATTGAACTAGCCAACACTGAAATTGTCAACGCCAAACATGTGGCCAAACAAATAGCAAAAGATCCACTCCTCGCTAAAGTACTCAGCTGGGCGTTAAGGGGGTGGCCAAGTTTTATTTCTCGCGATGATCAAGAACATCCCTATTTTATGCGCCGTAACGAGATTACTTCACTCAAGGGATGCCTTCTGTGGGGCAATAAAACCATTATCCCTCCACCAAGTCGTCAAGCCATTCTTCATGCTCTACACGCTGGACATCCTGGCATCGTTAAAATGAAAGGTTTGGCAAGAAGCTATGTGTGGTGGCCAAATATGGATTCTCAAATACAAAACGAGGTAAAACTTTGCACTCAATGCCAAGAAACCCGCCACGAAAAGGCTCAAGCACCAATTCGCACATGGAAAAATACTCAGACCGCATGGTCACGGCTACATATAGACTTCGCCGGGCCATTTCAAGGTAAAATTTTTTTTTTAGTGGTCGATTCGTATTCCAAATGGTTGGAAGTACACATAGTCAAAACCACGTCATCGCAATGTGCAATTAGACCATTGCAATCGCTTTTTGCAACGCATGGCCTACCTGACGTCATCGTCTCAGATAACGGAACAGTTTTACGTCAGCTGAATTCCAAAGCTTTATGGAAAACAATTTAATACGCCATGTCAGATGTGCCCCTTTCCATCCATCGTCAAATGGACAGGCTGAGCGAATGGTGCAGACAACAAAAGATTATTTAAAGAAAATGCCAGCTAATTCAAACATTGAATTGGATCTTATCCGTTTTGTATTTAATCAACACATAAGCCCACATGCTACGACAGGGCGCTCACCTGCTGAACTTCTGTTTAATCGGCAGCTCAAGAGTTACTTTGACAAGATTCATCCACATGAATTGTCAAATACTATAGAAAATTTACCAACTAAGGAATCATTTAAAGAAGGGGACTTTATATGGATTCGCAACTACGCCTCCGGTCCAAAGTGGATACCGGCTCACATACACTCGCAAACTGGACCATTGTCCTATACTGTCCGTCTTCAAGATAATCGTATAGTAAAGCGTCATTTAGACCAAATTCGCAGCCGAACTTCTACCATGAATTGTGAACTGGATTTTCCAAGGCACTGTAACGATGCGACTAAATTAAGTATCGAAGTATCTGTGATATCCGATGAGGAAGCTGAAAGCGATGCAGCGCAAGAACCACCGCCAAACGCATCAACAAGCACTTCATCAAAATCAACACTACCACCTCCGCCTAGCCGCCAGTATACTACGAATACAAGTTCATCGCCTGTTCAACATACACCACGTCGTTCAAAACGCTGTCGAAAAGTTCCTCAATTCTTTTCTCCATCTGGGCGTTAAGGGGTGTTAAGTACTCACCCCATTGTGCAAATGGAATTTCTTTATTCGATTCTCTTTTTCTTATCAACACATATTGTTGTACATACATATATACCTGCATTAATAAAATGAAGAACTGTTACGTTATGCACATACTTGATTGAGATGATGGAGTTAGTTACAAAGTACATACCGACATCAACACACGTTTTTGCTTGTGAATTATTTTACACATAGATAACCTACAATAAGGTTATTATAAGTAATTGTCATAAATAGAATTAAAATAAATTGAATTAAAACTATTAACGCGACTTTTGATTAAACCTATACGGATTTAATACTACCTTAGATACACTTGCAGTCAAATATGATGTAATTATCGCAGGCGACTTTAATTCCAACATTCTTTCAGAATCTATTTTGATTGAAAATATGGCTACATTTGGTTTAACACCGACAAACATTATTAATCCAACACACTTTACTGCCACCAGTAGTACGTTACTTGATATTTTTTTTTTTGTAGCTAATCCATCAAATGTTTTACTGTACGACCAAGTTTCAGCCGCATGTTTTTCTAGACATGATCTGATTTTCCTAACGTACAATTTTAATATTCCACCAGCACAACATTTGGTTTACTTTCGTGATTCCAAAAATCTCGACTTAGACGTGCTATCAGAAAAATTTAATTGCATTGATTGGAGTCAAATATTCTATATGACCTCAGTTGACGAGCTGTCACTATTTTTGCAAAATAATGTGCAACAGTTATGTATATGATGTCTCAGTTCTAATTAAGACTATGCTTACATCTACCAAAGCAAAACCATGGTTTATATATATAATCTCTTATAATTTATAAGAGAGATATAGCTTACTCTAGATGGAAACGGTTCAGAACTGCAGAATTGAAATCTGAATTTAGATACGCCAGGAGGAATGTCAACATCAGTATTAGAAGGGCCAAATCTGAATACTTTACCAGTCGACTTAGTACAGCAATTGGTTCCAAGCAGACATGGAAGTACATACGGGAGATTGGCACTTGCTCCACAGAGAAAAATTACCGCTGTCAAGTAGATTCTGATGAGCTCAATAGAACTTTCACTAACACTCCCTTTGTCCCAATAGACAAAAGCTTCTACAATTTCTCTAATGTTAACGCTACTGCAACTGATACTAACACTTTTAAATTTTCTTGTGTTAGTCAATCAGAAGTTCTTTCATGCTTAAGGCTTTTTAAGTCGAACGCAATTGGTTGTGATAATATGCATCCGAAATATGTAAATATTCTGCTGCCACTCATCTTACTATATGTAACACATCTACATATTTAAAACCATTATCATGTCTTGTGTTTTTCCATCCAGTTGGAAAATTGCTAAAATAATACCTCTGCCAAAAACTGAATCAGATTTCAGGCCTATTGCTATTCTATGCTATTTGTCAAAAGTTATTGAAAAAATTCTCTATATTCAGATGTTTATATCTGTTAATAATTTATTGTCCGACAAGCATTCAGGTTTTCGCTCTAATCATAGTTGCAATCTCGTCCTCTAAAATTAGTTAGAGGGGTGCCCTAAGGTTCAATTCTTGTTCCACTTCTTTTTCATTATGCGCAAATGACCTACCAAAACAACTCCTCCACTGCAATATTCATATGTACGCAGATGACGTACAATTATATTTAAGCAGTCCCTTGCAATCTGTTACCCAAAATATTATGAAGATCAATGAAGATTTATGCAATGTACATTGCTGGGCTTCTGCAAATGGACTTCTGTTAAATCCGCTTAAGTCCAAGTGTTTAATAATTCAGAAAAAAACGAGTATCACCATTATTAATGTTGACATTTTAAAAAATGGAGAAAAAATTGAGATCGTAAATGCTGCCAAAAATCTCGGTATAACTTTCAACAACAAACTTACTTGGTTGAATCATGTCAACACACTTGTGGGTAAAACATATATCAAGCTGAGGTCCTTATTTTACACGCCCTTGCATATAAGAGATCCAATTGCCAAAACCTACCTCATCCCGGGATTACTTTACGGCTTTGAACTTTTTGCACGTTGTGATTCCATAAGCCCACATGCTACGACAGGGCGCTCACCTGCTGAACTTCTGTTTAATCGGCAGCTCAAGAGTTACTTTGACAAGATTCATCCACATGAATTGTCAAATACTATAGAAAATTTACCAACTAAGGAATCATTTAAAGAAGGGGACTTTATATGGATTCGCAACTACGCCTCCGGTCCAAAGTGGATACCGGCTCACATACACTCGCAAACTGGACCATTGTCCTATACTGTCCGTCTTCAAGATAATCGTATAGTAAAGCGTCATTTAGACCAAATTCGCAGCCGAACTTCTACCATGAATTGTGAACTGGATTTTCCAAGGCACTGTAACGATGCGACTAAATTAAGTATCGAAGTATCTGTGATATCCGATGAGGAAGCTGAAAGCGATGCAGCGCAAGAACCACCGCCAAACGCATCAACAAGCACTTCATCAAAATCAACACTACCACCTCCGCCTAGCCGCCAGTATACTACGAATACAAGTTCATCGCCTGTTCAACATACACCACGTCGTTCAAAACGCTGTCGAAAAGTTCCTCAATTCTTTTCTCCATCTGGGCGTTAAGGGGTGTTAAGTACTCACCCCATTGTGCAAATGGAATTTCTTTATTCGATTCTCTTTTTCTTATCAACACATATTGTTGTACATACATATATACCTGCATTAATAAAATGAAGAACTGTTACGTTATGCACATACTTGATTGAGATGATGGAGTTAGTTACAAAGTACATACCGACATCAACACACGTTTTTGCTTGTGAATTATTTTACACATAAATAACCTACAATAAGGTTATTATAAGTAATTGTCATAAATAGAATTAAAATAAATTGAATTAAAACTATTAACGCGACTTTTGATTAAACCTATACGGATTTAATACTACCTTAGATACACTTGCAGTCAAATATGATGTAATTATCGCAGGCGACTTTAATTCCAACATTCTTTCAGAATCTATTTTGATTGAAAATATGGCTACATTTGGTTTAACACCGACAAACATTATTAATCCAACACACTTTACTGCCACCAGTAGTACGTTACTTGATATTTTTTTTTTTGTAGCTAATCCATCAAATGTTTTACTGTACGACCAAGTTTCAGCCGCATGTTTTTCTAGACATGATCTGATTTTCCTAACGTACAATTTTAATATTCCACCAGCACAACATTTGGTTTACTTTCGTGATTCCAAAAATCTCGACTTAGACGTGCTATCAGAAAAATTTAATTGCATTGATTGGAGTCAAATATTCTATATGACCTCAGTTGACGAGCTGTCACTATTTTTGCAAAATAATGTGCAACAGTTATGTATATGATGTCTCAGTTCTAATTAAGACTATGCTTACATCTACCAAAGCAAAACCATGGTTTATATATATAATCTCTTATAATTTATAAGAGAGATATAGCTTACTCTAGATGGAAACGGTTCAGAACTGCAGAATTGAAATCTGAATTTAGATACGCCAGGAGGAATGTCAACATCAGTATTAGAAGGGCCAAATCTGAATACTTTACCAGTCGACTTAGTACAGCAATTGGTTCCAAGCAGACATGGAAGTACATACGGGAGATTGGCACTTGCTCCACAGAGAAAAATTACCGCTGTCAAGTAGATTCTGATGAGCTCAATAGAACTTTCACTAACACTCCCTTTGTCCCAATAGACAAAAGCTTCTACAATTTCTCTAATGTTAACGCTACTGCAACTGATACTAACACTTTTAAATTTTCTTGTGTTAGTCAATCAGAAGTTCTTTCATGCTTAAGGCTTTTTAAGTCGAACGCAATTGGTTGTGATAATATGCATCCGAAATATGTAAATATTCTGCTGCCACTCATCTTACTATATGTAACACATCTATTTAAAACCATTATCATGTCTTGTGTTTTTCCATCCAGTTGGAAAATTGCTAAAATAATACCTCTGCCAAAAACTGAATCAGATTTCAGGCCTATTGCTATTCTATGCTATTTGTCAAAAGTTATTGAAAAAATTCTCTATATTCAGATGTTTATATCTGTTAATAATTTATTGTCCGACAAGCATTCAGGTTTTCGCTCTAATCATAGTTGCAATCTCGTCCTCTAAAATTAGTTAGAGGGGTGCCCTAAGGTTCAATTCTTGTTCCACTTCTTTTTCATTATGCGCAAATGACCTACCAAAACAACTCCTCCACTGCAATATTCATATGTACGCAGATGACGTACAATTATATTTAAGCAGTCCCTTGCAATCTGTTACCCAAAATATTATGAAGATCAATGAAGATTTATGCAATGTACATTGCTGGGCTTCTGCAAATGGACTTCTGTTAAATCCGCTTAAGTCCAAGTGTTTAATAATTCAGAAAAAAACGAGTATCACCATTATTAATGTTGACATTTTAAAAAATGGAGAAAAAATTGAGATCGTAAATGCTGCCAAAAATCTCGGTATAACTTTCAACAACAAACTTACTTGGTTGAATCATGTCAACACACTTGTGGGTAAAACATATGTCAAGCTGAGGTCCTTATTTT
The DNA here is from genome assembly GCA_947311025.1 of Lypha dubia. Taxonomy (NCBI): domain Eukaryota; kingdom Metazoa; phylum Arthropoda; class Insecta; order Diptera; family Tachinidae; genus Lypha; species Lypha dubia. Next base: position 96,408,979 of record OX371260.1, on the reverse strand, counting down.
ACACGCCCTTGCATATAAGAGATCCAATTGCCAAAACCTACCTCATCCCGGGATTACTTTACGGCTTTGAACTTTTTGCACGTTGTGATTCCATAAGCCCACATGCTACGACAGGGCGCTCACCTGCTGAACTTCTGTTTAATCGGCAGCTCAAGAGTTACTTTGACAAGATTCATCCACATGAATTGTCAAATACTATAGAAAATTTACCAACTAAGGAATCATTTAAAGAAGGGGACTTTATATGGATTCGCAACTACGCCTCCGGTCCAAAGTGGATACCGGCTCACATACACTCGCAAACTGGACCATTGTCCTATACTGTCCGTCTTCAAGATAATCGTATAGTAAAGCGTCATTTAGACCAAATTCGCAGCCGAACTTCTACCATGAATTGTGAACTGGATTTTCCAAGGCACTGTAACGATGCGACTAAATTAAGTATCGAAGTATCTGTGATATCCGATGAGGAAGCTGAAAGCGATGCAGCGCAAGAACCACCGCCAAACGCATCAACAAGCACTTCATCAAAATCAACACTACCACCTCCGCCTAGCCGCCAGTATACTACGAATACAAGTTCATCGCCTGTTCAACATACACCACGTCGTTCAAAACGCTGTCGAAAAGTTCCTCAATTCTTTTCTCCATCTGGGCGTTAAGGGGTGTTAAGTACTCACCCCATTGTGCAAATGGAATTTCTTTATTCGATTCTCTTTTTCTTATCAACACATATTGTTGTACATACATATATACCTGCATTAATAAAATGAAGAACTGTTACGTTATGCACATACTTGATTGAGATGATGGAGTTAGTTACAAAGTACATACCGACATCAACACACGTTTTTGCTTGTGAATTATTTTACACATAAATAACCTACAATAAGGTTATTATAAGTAATTGTCATAAATAGAATTAAAATAAATTGAATTAAAACTATTAACGCGACTTTTGATTAAACCTATACGGATTTTATACTACCTTAGATACACTTGCAGTCAAATATGATGTAATTATCGCAGGCGACTTTAATTCCAACATTCTTTCAGAATCTATTTTGATTGAAAATATGGCTACATTTGGTTTAACACCGACAAACATTATTAATCCAACACACTTTACTGCCACCAGTAGTACGTTACTTGATATTTTTTTTTTTGTAGCTAATCCATCAAATGTTTTACTGTACGACCAAGTTTCAGCCGCATGTTTTTCTAGACATGATCTGATTTTCCTAACGTACAATTTTAATATTCCACCAGCACAACATTTGGTTTACTTTCGTGATTCCAAAAATCTCGACTTAGACGTGCTATCAGAAAAATTTAATTGCATTGATTGGAGTCAAATATTCTATATGACCTCAGTTGACGAGCTGTCACTATTTTTGCAAAATAATGTGCAACAGTTATGTATATGATGTCTCAGTTCTAATTAAGACTATGCTTACATCTACCAAAGCAAAACCATGGTTTATATATATAATCTCTTATAATTTATAAGAGAGATATAGCTTACTCTAGATGGAAACGGTTCAGAACTGCAGAATTGAAATCTGAATTTAGATACGCCAGGAGGAATGTCAACATCAGTATTAGAAGGGCCAAATCTGAATACTTTACCAGTCGACTTAGTACAGCAATTGGTTCCAAGCAGACATGGAAGTACATACGGGAGATTGGCACTTGCTCCACAGAGAAAAATTACCGCTGTCAAGTAGATTCTGATGAGCTCAATAGAACTTTCACTAACACTCCCTTTGTCCCAATAGACAAAAGCTTCTACAATTTCTCTAATGTTAACGCTACTGCAACTGATACTAACACTTTTAAATTTTCTTGTGTTAGTCAATCAGAAGTTCTTTCATGCTTAAGGCTTTTTAAGTCGAACGCAATTGGTTGTGATAATATGCATCCGAAATATGTAAATATTCTGCTGCCACTCATCTTACTATATGTAACACATCTATTTAAAACCATTATCATGTCTTGTGTTTTTCCATCCAGTTGGAAAATTGCTAAAATAATACCTCTGCCAAAAACTGAATCAGATTTCAGGCCTATTGCTATTCTATGCTATTTGTCAAAAGTTATTGAAAAAATTCTCTATATTCAGATGTTTATATCTGTTAATAATTTATTGTCCGACAAGCATTCAGGTTTTCGCTCTAATCATAGTTGCAATCTCGTCCTCTAAAATTAGTTAGAGGGGTACCCTAAGGTTCAATTCTTGTTCCACTTCTTTTTCATTATGCGCAAATGACCTACCAAAACAACTCCTCCACTGCAATATTCATATGTACGCAGATGACGTACAATTATATTTAAGCAGTCCCTTGCAATCTGTTACCCAAAATATTATGAAGATCAATGAAGATTTATGCAATGTACATTGCTGGGCTTCTGCAAATGGACTTCTGTTAAATCCGCTTAAGTCCAAGTGTTTAATAATTCAGAAAAAAACGAGTATCACCATTATTAATGTTGACATTTTAAAAAATGGAGAAAAAATTGAGATCGTAAATGCTGCCAAAAATCTCGGTATAACTTTCAAGAACAAACTTACTTGGTTGAATCATGTCAACACACTTGTGGGTAAAACATATATCAAGCTGAGGTCCTTATTTTACACGCCCTTGCATATAAGAGATCCAATTGCCAAAACCTACCTCATCCCGGGATTACTTTACGGCTTTGAACTTTTTGCACGTTGTGATTCCATAAGCCCACATGCTACGACAGGGCGCTCACCTGCTGAACTTCTGTTTAATCGGCAGCTCAAGAGTTACTTTGACAAGATTCATCCACATGAATTGTCAAATACTATAGAAAATTTATCAACTAAGGAATCATTTAAAGAAGGGGACTTTATATGGATTCGCAACTACGCCTCCGGTCCAAAGTGGATACCGGCTCACATACACTCGCAAACTGGACCATTGTCCTATACTGTCCGTCCTCAAGATAATCGTATAGTAAAGCGTCATTTAGACCAAATTCACAGCCGAACTTCTACCATGAATTGTGAACTGGATTTTCCAAGGCACTGTAACGATGCGACTAAATTAAGTATCGAAGTATCTGTGATATCCGATGAGGAAGCTGAAAGCGATGCAGCGCAAGAACCACCGCCAAACGCATCAACAAGCTCTTCATCAAAATCAACACTACCACCTCCGCCTAGCCGCCAGTATACTACGAATACAAGTTCATCGCCTGTTCAACATACACCACGTCGTTCAAAACGCTGTCGAAAAGTTCCTCAATTCTTTTCTCCATCTGGGCGTTAAGGGGTGTTAAGTACTCACCCCATTGTGCAAATGGAATTTCTTTATTCGATTCTCTTTTTCTTATCAACACATATTGTTGTACATACATATATACCTGCATTAATAAAATGAAGAACTGTTACGTTATGCACATACTTGATTGAGATGATGGAGTTAGTTACAAAGTACATACCGACATCAACACACGTTTTTGCTTGTGAATTATTTTACACATAAATAACCTACAATAAGGTTATTATAAGTAATTGTTATAAATAGAATTAAAATAAATTGAATTAAAACTATTAACGCGACTTTTGATTAAACCTATACGGATTTAATACTACCTTAGATACACTTGCAGTCAAATATGATGTAATTATCGCAGGCGACTTTAATTCCAACATTCTTTCAGAATCTATTTTGATTGAAAATATGGCTACATTTGGTTTAACACCGACAAACATTATTAATCCAACACACTTTACTGCCACCAGTAGTACGTTACTTGATATTTTTTTTTTTGTAGCTAATCCATCAAATGTTTTACTGTACGACCAAGTTTCAGCCGCATGTTTTTCTAGACATGATCTGATTTTCCTAACGTACAATTTTAATATTCCACCAGCACAACATTTGGTTTACTTTCGTGATTCCAAAAATCTCGACTTAGACGTACTATCAGAAAAATTTAATTGCATTGATTGGAGTCAAATATTCTATATGACCTCAGTTGACGAGCTGTCACTATTTTTGCAAAATAATGTGCAACAGTTATGTATATGATGTCTCAGTTCTAATTAAGACTATGCTTACATCTACCAAAGCAAAACCATGGTTTATATATATAATCTCTTATAATTTATAAGAGAGATATAGCTTACTCTAGATGGAAACGGTTCAGAACTGCAGAATTGAAATCTGAATTTAGATACGCCAGGAGGAATGTCAACATCAGTATTAGAAAGGCCAAATCTGAATACTTTACCAGTCGACTTAGTACAGCAATTGGTTCCAAGCAGACATGGAAGTACATACGGGAGATTGGCACTTGCTCCACAGAGAAAAATTACCGCTGTCAAGTAGATTCTGATGAGCTCAATAGAACTTTCACTAACACTCCCTTTGTCCCAATAGACAAAAGCTTCTACAATTTCTCTAATGTTAACGCTACTGCAACTGATACTAACACTTTTAAATTTTCTTGTGTTAGTCAATCAGAAGTTCTTTCATGCTTAAGGCTTTTTAAGTCGAACGCAATTGGTTGTGATAATATGCATCCGAAATATGTAAATATTCTGCTGCCACTCATCTTACTATATGTAACACATCTATTTAAAACCATTATCATGTCTTGTGTTTTTCCATCCAGTTGGAAAATTGCTAAAATAATACCTCTGCCAAAAACTGAATCAGATTTCAGGCCTATTGCTATTCTATGCTATTTGTCAAAAGTTATTGAAAAAATTCTCTATATTCAGATGTTTATATCTGTTAATAATTTATTGTCCGACAAGCATTCAGGTTTTCGCTCTAATCATAGTTGCAATCTCGTCCTCTAAAATTAGTTAGAGGGGTGCCCTAAGGTTCAATTCTTGTTCCACTTCTTTTTCATTATGCGCAAATGACCTACCAAAACAACTCCTCCACTGCAATATTCATATGTACGCAGATGACGTACAATTATATTTAAGCAGTCCCTTGCAATCTGTTACCCAAAATATTATGAAGATCAATGAAGATTTATGCAATGTACATTGCTGGGCTTCTGCAAATGGACTTCTGTTAAATCCGCTTAAGTCCAAGTGTTTAATAATTCAGAAAAAAACGAGTATCACCATTATTAATGTTGACATTTTAAAAAATGGAGAAAAAATTGAGATCGTAAATGCTGCCAAAAATCTCGGTATAACTTTCAACAACAAACTTACTTGGTTGAATCATGTCAACACACTTGTGGGTAAAACATATATCAAGCTGAGGTCCTTATTTTACACGCCCTTGCATATAAGAGATCCAATTGCCAAAACCTACCTCATCCCGGGATTACTTTACGGCTTTGAACTTTTTGCACGTTGTGATTCCGTCAGTAAACAAAAGTTAACTAAATTATACAACAATATTATACGATATGTGTTTGGATTACGTCGGTATGATCCTGTCTTTTCTTTCTCCTCAAAGCTGTTTGGTGTATCTTTTGATAATTTACTTAAGATTCGGGTTCTTTTATTTCTACACATAATTATCTATTCCCAAACTCCCCGATGCCTTTATGATAAAATTATGTTTGCAAGATCCCTTAGAGGGAAAAAATGTCATTATTCCTTGCCACCGTTATCTTGTGTCTGAATGGCAGTGTTTCTTGCACTCGTCTCGTCTTTGGAATTGTCTACCACATTCCCAGCAATTCAATAGCAACGCAACTACTTTTTTGCTTAAATAGATGAGCTTTGGTTTTTTTAAACATAAAGGGTAAAACATCTACTGATGAATTGGTATAGCTACCAACGAAATATATATTTAGATATTGCTAACCCGCAACAAATAAATAAAATTTTAAACATAAATACTTGAGTACATGCTCAAATAAATGTAAAATATATAAATACTTTTAATTTTATTTTATAACGTGCGAAGCACACCGGGATAAGCTAGTACAATATAAATTTATAACCACCCAAGACAGGACTTGCCTGGCAACACTGAAAAGTGTATGTTCAATGTGTCAAATTTTCTGTCGGCTTTCAAATGGACTGTGCAGAATTTAGGCCCTAATTTTGTAAAACGCATCACCGAAGTGACTTTTATTTGGAAAGCAAAAACAAAACTTCAAATATTAAAAAATTTTGTTCATTGTTTTCATTAAAATTTTTGAAGGCAACGCAACGCTAGTTAAGGTCGTTATCACAAATCTATTTTTAAATATAAGAGATATCTGAATTCTTTGTAATATTTTTGACAATAACAAACATAATTTCTAAGATAATAAATAAGAGAGTTTTAGATTCAGAACAAAGAAATAATGTTGTAAACATATAAATAATAAAGATAAAGAAAGGGTCGAATATCCATAAAGCAACCCTAAATACAAAAATATCATACAAACATCATGAATAGTAAAATAACATAAACAAACATAAAATAGTTAAGAATAAAGAAAATATGATAAGAAAAACTTGTTATTTCTCTAGGTTAAGAATAAAGAAATTATGATAAGAAAAACATGTTATTCCACTAATATTTAAGATATGTAGATATTTTGTAAATGCTAGCCAGTTAAGAATAAGTAGTTAAGCCGCATAGTCGTCGTTTGTATTTTTAAATCAAATATTTGTTTTTTTAATAAAAGAGAAATTAGTATCATTAACTGGCGATCCTGCCAGGAGAATAATTAGACTTATTCTTCAGTGAGCGGACCCAAAAAGTTATCCTTGTCGCAGCAAGGACGCAAAATTTTTTTATATAAAAAATTAAGTAATCCTTCATAGAAGGACAGTGAATCAAGTGTTCAAAATAAAAATTCGGTCAACAAATAAATGAAAATATCCCAACAGTGGAAAAGGAAAACAACCTTTGACCAAAATAGACAAGAAGACGCTAAATTGAGCTGAAAGTAGCTAAAGTTACATTACTTAACAAACAACAACAGTACTTTTGCAGCTAACTTCACTTCATGACGCGCTGTCAAAATTGGATTTTCCAATTGCAAAGCGTTGACGCTGCGTTATTTCGGTTGGTTTCATACATTTTGTATGGGCATGAGAAATTTTGACAGCCAGACAACGCTTTCCGTCGTAATTTAGGTTGATCTGTAACTCAAGTTTTTTTAAAATGGTCGGCGAATCAAACCAAGAATGAGCTGACGACGTATCGTAATTAGAGTTAGGCAAAATCGTTCCGACCGGACCGAAAGATTAAAGGTCCATCCTTTCGTTCATCGTTCCTGTTGCTTACTTCGGACCTAGATACAAGAAAAATTTACATAAGTATATTCACCAATTAAACACTAAAAAAAACAACAATCATGCTTTCAATAGGGATAAATCGATTTTTATTAATAACACCTGATAAAATAGGTAAATTAAACAAAAAAATAAATATTAAATTGAATGTGCTATTAATTAAAGTGCGACGTATAAGAAACTGTATAATAGTGTTGTGGACAAATAATAGTTCCGCGAGACGGTTTGCAATTACGGAATGGGTAACGATAAAATAGGAATGGCTGGATCAGTCCAAACCGTTCCAATAAGGGAAACGTTCGAAGGAACTAGGTCGTTCCGGATCAACACAACTCTAATCGTAATGTTATTCGATACGATATCGTATGCGGTGATTTAGCTCCTGATGTATTTTACTTGAACTAAAATTCAAACTAACAACAAAGCAATACAACAAAGTAAAACATGTTTCTTGTATATTTTACAAAAATTAATAAAACTTCCAAACTATTTAAATTAAAAATAACAACTTTAAAATACTTTTTTACCTGATCTAAAATAAATAGAAAAACGCGTGAACGACAAAACATGCAGAAATAAATTTGGCGAATTTCAAAACGCATGCGATTTCATATTCGTGTGTCAGAAAATGGGCGAGTGTAAATGAAAAATATATACTTTTTATGAAATTACACAGCAGCTCTGTACTAAAAAATATTAGACATCCTTTCTTCCAGTTACAAATTACAGATCTGAAAATTAGTACATACATTGTATGGTAATGCGAAGAAATTCCAACAGTTGCATAAGTTATATATCGTTAGATGGGGGATTATTATGTATTTCGATACGAACAAGGCGAATTTATACCAGGTGGCCTTATGAGCATTCGCCGTGATCAGCTGTGGATAATACAAATGGCTACTTACAAAAATTGTTTATCTTTTAATCTGATTGTGGTTGTGAAAATATACAAGTGATAATAAAATTAAATTGAATAAAAATAAAATAAATTTTTAAATATAACAATGCGAACAATTGCAACAACAATTAAAGTTAATGCAGGCTAAAGTAACGAATGTAAAAATGAAAGGTAAAATGGTTTTTTTTATATCATGACCACAAATTTTCTAACTTTAAGTAAACTTTAATAATTTTAGAAACCTTTTATTATATACTAGCATTTAACCCGCTACTTCGTTAGCGTATCCCTTCCTTTCGTGGATATATTTTTACGCCAAAACTTATGTTGCATTCACTCAGGGCATTGCATGTTTAATTTTATGTTTGTGGGTCCAATACTTACAAAGATTAAAAAGTACGTGTTGAAAAACAAAAACGGTCCTTGTCTTTGATTCGCTTCCGCTCAGGAAATTCTATGTTCATAGGTACAATATTAACGAAAATGAGAAAAGTACCAGATAAAGAACGAAAAAGTACCAAAAAGATCCCTCTAACAAATTCTCATTCACTCAGGACCATGCATGTTTAGTTTTATGTTCATAGGTCCAATATTAACGAAAATGATAAAAGTACCAGTTAAAGAACGAAAAAGTACCAAAAAGATCCCTCTAACAAATTCTCATTCACTCAGGACCTTGCATGTTTAATTTTATGTTAATAGGTCTAATATTAAAGAAAATGAAAAAGTACCAGTTAAAGAACGAAAAAGTACCAAAAAGATCCCTCTAACAAATTCTCATTCACTCAGGACTTTGCATGTTTAATTTTATGTTTCTAGTATTAAAACTAACGGAAATTCAAAAAGTATCAGTTGAACAGCAAAAAGTACCCTCATAGGTTCTTATCCACTCAGGACATTGCATGTTGAAGTTTATGTTTCTAGGTCCAATATTAACGATAATTAAAAAAATTGCCAGTTGTAGAACCAAAAAGCTAAAGTAAGAAATTAAATTTCCCGTATTTCCCATTTTTGGTACTATTTTTCTCCCCATTGAAGCATGAAAAATTTCATTATTGTAGTGGGAGCCCATAATTTAATACGTTTATGTCAATAAATAAAAAATGTTTTATAAAAAAAGTACCAAAAATAGTTACGCTTTTTACCCCTTAAACGTCCGAATTTCGAAAAAGTACCAAATATGTATTTGGATTTTTTACATAAGTTTCAAACGTGATATAAACCTTATTTCTATGTTTATGGGTTTAAAAGATAGATGGGGTGACAAATCAATACCAAAATGCAGGTTTTACCCGTTTACTCTGTTAAAGGTCTGAATTTCCAAAAAGTACCAGACACCTGTCCGCTTATTTTTCTAAAGAACAACGATAAGCATTAAATTTTTTTTGTATCTCTTTTAGTTTTAGAGATATAAGGTTACCGTTTTTGCCCTTTTTTACCCCCTAAACATTCGAATTTCCAAAAATCCCGTCTTAGTGGATCGATTTGGGGAGAGACCAAGCCCTGGTCCAAATTTCAAGTTTTTGCCTTCAGGCGTTTAGGCTGTGCGATGATGAATCAGTCAGCAACGTTACAATTTTATATATATAGATATATATATGTTATTATTTATTATTAGCTGAAAATGCAGACTCACAAACAGAACATAGTGCTACCGGCGAAATTGAACATATAAAAAATTTGGCAAGCGATGTGGAATCATTAAGCAAAGAAGTCTTAGAATTGAAGGAGAAAAACAATGAATTGTTAGACAAATATCGTAAATCATATTGTAAAGATTTACTCGAAGTGGCCGATATATTGGGTTATGCAAATAAAGCAGTGCCACAGGATCAAATAAATGATAGTAATCCGCATTTAAAAAATTTATATGAAGGTTCGACCATGACTAATGCTTCCCTACTGCAAGTATTTAAGCGTCTTGGCCTTGAGTCCATGGATCCGTTAAATGAAAAATGCACCCGATACTGTCGTTGAAGTAACCAAATTGGGCTACAAACTACATGACCGTGTCATAAGGCCAGCTTTATAGCATGTTCAGACAGACAAAATTAATTGCGCAATATTAGGTTTATTGCGTAGATATTTTTTAGTGTTCAGACATACATAATTTAGCTGACTCAATAAATTTTGACAGTTGTTGCGTACATTGTTTGGTTTTTATTTTATATGTGAAAAATTGTTTTGGAATTTATATTCTATTTTATTTGACCTTTTCTTTATATCGAAATATCGAAAATAAATAAAAATATAAACAACAATATATACATATTAAATCAAAAGACCTATTGCTTAAATAAACATTCTAATAAATTGTTTTGGAATTTACAAGAATGGAAATAACATGTGTTTTTAAAAAGAAATTGCTTTTGTTTAACAGAAACGCCGAGCTGATGAAATCAGTACGATTAGGTTTTGATTCAAGAGTAGCTTTACTTAAAATTAGAAGAAAAATTTGCAAATTCTACAAATGCTAATGAGCAAACAGCTTTTGCTTCTTGCATTTATAGAGGAAAACGCAATTCAAAGGTCTTTATGGAAATTGGTGAGTGAAATATGAAAAATTTTGTTTAAATCAATTATTACATTTCCAATTTACAGAATCGGGAATCTACATTCTGGGACCTCAATTGCAATTGCAATGATGACCAGATTTTTTAAAAGGCATTTTCAATTTAACAACAATCAACTCACCCTCATCCACTTGATGCGCCATTTCTTTATGTTTTTTTTTTTGTTTTATTTTGTTGACACTTGTCATTAGATAAATTTGCTCTCACTGAACATACTTATGAACAGTGTTGTATTTCAAATCTTACTCAATATTTGGAGAATTTTTTACTTATTGAACAATAACTTTATTGAGATTTTGTATGGAATATTGAGCTCAATATTGACATTTATTGCGATAATCGCAATAAACTCGTCTGTCTGAACATGCTATTAGTTGGTGCTTCGAAATCCTAATAGCTTGATTTTGTTTTTTTACAAAATTGGTAAAAAATTTTCCCAAATTAATTATTTATTTAGTGGAAATGAAAGCATATTTTTTACTTTAGTAAACGAAACAAAACGTTTTAAGATTTCTCTTTCAATACCACATTTTTATTGCAAAATAATAAATTATTTAAAGAAGTTTTGTTTATAATGTAAACATCGAACTAAACCTGTTAACTTTTTCGTTATATTATCATAGCTTAATAAAAAAATAACTTCTTTTATTGTCTATTGTATTGTATTAATAATAATCTACATATTTAGAAGATTGCGACGTCTATCGGCTGCGGATTGGCTACCACGTACTGGCTCTCCCGACGGCCCAGTAACATTTGCAGCCTCGTTGCCTTTTTCACCAATTACTACATCAAATTCTACCACTTCACCGTCGCCAACAGATCTTACTGCCTTTTTGGGATTATTATTAACCACAGAATAGTGTATAGTCTATGTTATTTTAACAATAGCGCTTTGATGGACAAACACATCTTCTTTTCAATCAATTTTTTCTGATTGCTATTCACGTAATTGTAAACAAATTAGTTGTGTAGTGTTGCATTTTTTTTTTTTTACTTATTTGTCGATTATTTGCGGCGAAATTCATATTTTTTTTTTATTGTAGCGATAAGGCCACCTGGTATAAATTCGCCTTGGATACGGATCGAAAACGCTTTCGAAAGGAATTTCCGAATCGAAAGCAAAATTGTATTATGTAGTACGTTCGAAAGGCCTGCAGAGTTGTTTTAATAATTTTAAGGGAAATTTTCAAGTGATGACATATTTTATATGTAAAACCTTGGTAGCACTTTGCATTGTTTTATTCAAATGTCAATACAAAAATATTTCAATAAAGACAAATATACATAAATGTTCTTTGCTGGACAAAAAAAAGGTAAAAATAAATTATTTTTGTATATTAAATGTATGTAGTTAAATTATTTTGTATTAAACTGTGCACCGACTGAATGTAGATGAAGGCCAAAAATCATTCGCAGAAACAAAAAACAGAATTAGTCCGTAGCAGCGATAAGAACAACATAAAAGAGATTATTTAAGGGTATATGTATGTATATTATTACGAACAAAATATGAATAAAGTTTATTTTTGAAAACATTACAGGAATAAACGAAAATACGTACTTCGTTCGGCAATTTATTCCACAATTTAAGAGCAAATTTAAAAATACACAACTAACTTAAATGGAAAGTTGAAGAAATTTATAAAAGATGCAAGGAACATTTTGAATCTCAGTGAAAATTCGTGAATAATATATTTTTTAAAAGTAATAAGTATGTATGTATGTATTGTATGTACATAAGATTGAATTGAATGCAAAAATATTTCGTTTAGATTCATAAAAAACTTTTGCCTCACATTAATCCTTGTTTTGTAACCAACTAAGAAGACTCACTACCTCCGACCCTCAGGGGCAGGTGGACACCGGGCAATGGTTTTGTAACATCCGTTATGAAACTAGCAAATGTGAGCAACGTTGAATGTCGGACTGGAGACTAAAAGTTGGCAGCCCCAACACCAGCCTAGGATGCTGTTGGCCAATCACCTACTCATCTGAAATCCAATGATTACTGAAACCATCACAAATGAAATATAAATGGCCCTATGTACCAACTAGGAATTCTAAAGGACTAAATATATATGTATAAGTAACGCTAAACTCCATTAATAGACTTACTGCCGATTTCACGATGTCGAAAGAATTTTTATTCGTCCAAATACATTTAAGGCCCGATTATGGTTTACAACATCAAACATTTTAGTGTTGTTAAATTAAAATTGCGATTACGGTTTACAACACCTAGCTTTAGTGTTGTAATTTCAGTTGTCTATGTTCATTTATTCGCAGTCTACATTAGCCATAGATTTGTTTGCACATGAACAAAGCGCCAGCAGAATAGTAGAACAAAATTTGTTCATGTTTTTCTATGTGGGGAATATTAGTAAATGTTCATGTGCTGTTTTACCATAATTTTAAGGTGGAGTGGCAGAGACAGCAAACAGCTTTTGTTTGTTGCCTCGTTTTTTCATATTGGAAAATGACATTTGATGGTTGAACATGGTTGTACGAACAAATGTTCTGACAACGATGTTTGACCATAAACAAAACATGAACAACAGTGGTCTACATTAGCTAAAATAATGTGCGAACAAGCATTTGTTCATTGGCCGAACAAATCGATGGCTAATGTAGACTGCGAGTTACAGCGATTATGATTCACAACATGTGTTCTTGAGTGTTGTTATAACTGTGAAAATCTTACAACTGCTTATTAGCTGTTGTCTAGAGCACAGATACCGTCTAGATTTCGTTGCAAGTTGAAAAATTAAATGAAGAAAAATTTGTGAGTATACATATAAAGTTTCAGTTTTCCGCAAAACGTTTATAGCTGCTTTAGTATTTATTAGAAAAATATCAAATAAAAAACAAATAGAAAAACTGGTGGATGTGATGAAAGCAAATCCGTTTACTCTTAAAATGATGCAAACTGTTGGTTGTGAAATTCTAATATTAAAATCATTACCGCTACTTCTTTGATCAGAATAAACCAGTTGGCAACTCGTCAACAAAAGTAGATAGACGAAAAAACAGAAGTTGGTACAAAAAGTAATCTTTGCAGCTACAGCTGAAGCGTTCTAGTCGTTTCTATATTATTTGAAGTAACTTATAAATTCTAATTTGTATTTAAATAAATATTAAAACATAGTTTGTTGATAATACTATTTTCGCGTTTTATTCATTAAACTATCGGAAACAACTATAAGATATCCGCAATCAAAATGGCATTCGAAAGATATATGTACGTTAATAACACTTTTGACATTTGCTTTCGTACTACATAGTTGCACTTTCGAAAGGGTATTTCTTGCTTTCCGAAAGGGATAAAAAAAATTCCCATAATTTACGAACGGTCGGAAATAAATTTTCGAAAATCGTTCTATGTAATCCCATTTCAGCGAATTCGTAAATTTTCCGATACGAATCGAAATACATAACCCCCTGAAGTCCACAACCACGTAACTAACTTTATTTTTTACCAGAAACAAAATATGTTACGTACTTTTTATGAATGTAGTTACGTACTTTCTGTTTTCGCGTACAAAATGTGCCATTTTTGTTATGAGAGTAAAAATTGGATGTTGTTGACATGCATTATAATCAACCAAATAATATATTTCTCATTTTTTGTTAGTTACGTGGTTTTGGATTTCAGCTAACGATATGTACTAAAACTAGACATTATATTGTTAAATCATTTATTTTACATGATGAATTTATATTCTTTGATTAGCTTAGCATTATTCATCGTATTTTGGAGCAGGAGATTTAGTTTTGCTGTAATCTCTTATGGGGGAGTAAAACTACAAAATGTAAAAAAAATTGTTATAATAAAACATTTCAAATTATTTCCCATTACCTTGTATTGCTTGTCCCTATACTCCTGCCAAGGTTCAGGATTAGCAGAACGATTCCATGTTACGTCTGGATTTCTTGTAGCCAAGCGAAATATGTAAAATACAGCAGCACAAGCTCCGGCTCCAACACAAACGTACAAAGGAATAAGCTAAAAATGTTACATAATAATTCAAGGCATTTAGTATATTATTTAACATAACTCACTGCTGGATTTTTTTTTATACTTTGAAGACCTAGACCTTGCATGATTACACTGAATCAATCATATAATACTTTACCAACGAAATATATTGATACTATGTATGTATGAATAACCAATCATTGATTTATGCGTTAACACAGTTACAAGCAGACTTCCAAGTTGTGAAGTTTAGAGTCGGCAGCTTTAAGACGCCGACAGATTTTCAAAATTGACCCGCCGCCGACTTTAACGGCGTACATTTCTAAACGAACTAGTTCGGTCATTTAGTTCATTAGCTCTTTGTTTGAATGATGAAAGATTTCTGCTGCACAAAAAAACCTCCACAATAACTTTTTGATAATTATATCCATGGCGAGTTCATACCATAGACAACTTTTAACATACGTTGAGTACTTCGACAACTTTTATTTGATTTGTTCTTTGTTTTGGTTTTGTTGTTCGCTTAAAAATAAAATAATTTAAATTCAAATTTATTCGATGTGATAAAGTTTTGGTGGTGTGTTATAAAAAAATAAAGAAAAAGTTTATAATTAAATCAATTTTCAATGATTTTCTCTTCTTTAACAAAGTACTCATTGTGACAGCCTTCTCCGTCAATACGTTTTCGTCCGTTGAAAAAGGCGACCGATAACGTATAACGGATTCTATGTATCTCGGCCTTTAAAGGGCTATTACACACGCATACTTGTCTGCAGATATGTACGATGGCATACCAAAACTCACTGTCTAAGAACATGTATGTCGAGTACGTCAGACATGTATGTTGATTTTCAAAAATTATTAATTTTCTGATGTCTGTCGCACACCAACATACACACAACATATATGTGTACTGAAGTATGCCGTCAGCGTTCGATAGTGTAATAGCAAACCGCAAAGTATGCCATCGTACATGTCAGCAGACATGTATGCATGTCTCATAGCCCTTTAACACAATATACGATAAAAGAAAAGTAATATGAAGAAGACATGAATTTCGCCGCAAATAATCTACTATTATGTCAAAAGAAATGCAACAATACACAACTAATTTGTTTACAAAGTGAATAACAATCAGAAAAAATTTATTTAATTCAAGAATTAAATTTTGAGTTTTTGAGCAGTTCGCCAGACCAACATTCTCGCCCAGCTCCTGTCTGACAATAGCGCCACGTCTGGCACTAAACGAAAATGTAGATCGCGGTGTATAAGGCTTTAGCTTCTGCCTTTAATATTTTAGAGGGGTATGGAGTAATTCCAAATCATCAAAAAAAAAAAAAAAAAAAAAAAAAGGCTTTAGCTTCAAAATCTCCTACAACAATTGAAGAAAATTATAAACCGAATATCATTAAAAGTGTGGTATCAAGTGGTGGTGGTTTTGCTATAACTAAAGATTTAGTGCAATCGTTAAATATATCATCATCAAAGGAAATAACAAAATCAAGTGAAAACTTTGAAGCAGCTAGTTGCTCCTTAAGAAAAGATGAAGATGTGCAGCTAGAAAAACCTATATATGATTGGGGAGCCAGGGCCAGGCCGTTCTATGTGTACATAAAAAATGCGGATGAAAATATACTTTACTGCTTCAGATATGTATGTGTTTGTTAAATAAAATTATAATTGATGTTGATTATTAATATTCAGCTATCAAGGCCTAACGCAGTTTATGACAATAAAAAACTTTTTATTTCATATTTTCCCAACGTTTCGTCAATTTTATGTTGACTAAATTTTCATTTTACTTCCAAAATGATGTTAGTTGATCATTCTACATAAATATATGTAAATTAATTTTTTTTTTGTTTTTTAAAAATTATAAATTAAAACTATTTTTTAAAACAAATTGTCAAATTGTTGTTGTTTGTTGTTTATTTTTCTGATTGCAAAAATGTAGCTTGTATTTATGTTATTTGTGTCTTCTTTTAGGTTCATGGTTCTGTTTATGTTTTGTTGTATTCGTAGACTTTCTATAGTGTATCTTTTCCTCATCTTATTTTCTTTATCAAAATCTGCTGTATGTCCCGTATTGAGTATATAGCTGTGTTCATTTACTAAAAATTGTTACAAATTTGTAACAATTGTTACCAGAAAGCGTTCATTACCCCAAAAAATTTGCAACGAGAGAGAGTCGAAAGAGCGTAAAAAATTGAGAGACAGAAAAATTCTTGCAAGTTTTTACAAGTAAAATTTTTACTTTTAATAATTATTCAAACAGCTGTTTTGCGTTTGTGTTTACAAATAATATTTCTAAATTAAGTTGCAAATAAAAATATTTTGGAAAATTTAAGAAATTGTAAGTAAATGTGAACTTTTAAAACGATAAAAAGTATTAAAAAGATGTATCTTAGGAACAACAATAATAATAATAATATTTTTCTAGTTTTAACAGCCTCTGAAATGTTTTTGTTTTCTTTTTTCTTTAATTTTCACAGACCAGCTGTTATTTCTAATATTGTAAATATTGTGAGTACCTAGGTACTCGGTACTTTACACTAAGCAAATAATTCAATTAGTTCAGATATATATTTGCAAATAAATTAAATTATTTTTAAAATTAACTTTGAAATAGTAATGTTTTTAACTATCAAATTCTATTTCTACCACCATATGTCCACATGTGCACCGCAGAGAGATTTATTTTCACTTATATTGCGAAATGATTGTTCGAACTTATGTTTAACAAATTAATTGGTTGCTTTTTCTTTTGCAGTTGTTTTTATTTACCTTAATTACATAAATAAAACAAACTTGATAAAATTTGAAAAATAGTCTAATTTATAAAAAAATTTAAATTCAAATTACCTAATTTATTTTTTGCCTTATTAACAGTTATTAATTATTATTTATAAGCGTAAATTAACACATAACTTATTAAATTACTTTTTTACTGCTTTTGGGGTTTAATGCTGGCAGCAACATGATATTTAATTTTGGAGAAAGCTTTTTATTACAGTACCTCAGGTAGAAATTTAGAAATTAATCGAAAAAGCTACAATAATCTAACTAATAGCGTTTTTGTCTAAGAAATAACGAAATCGGACAAAAAATATATAATAATTTGTAAAAGTAAATCACGAAAATCATCCATTACAAAAATATATTTCTTAAATATGCCAGATAATATGTTATAGCGTATAAACTAATTAAAAATAGATATTTTATTCATTCATTTTATTCAAAAGTAGCTAATCACCCTTATCGTGTTTAGTGTATTTCGACTACGCCTAGTACTAGATTAAATAAAATTGCAAAACTTTTCATCATTCTATTACAAGCAGTACTCGAAAAACGCCAGTCACGATAATGCTGAATATAAATGACCATAATCACATTATTTTTATAATAATATACATATATGTATAATTTGTCCAAAAAATATAGAGGCAGTTATTAAGTACTCATATATAACTATACATTACAACACTACTTTAACTTGCAAATTTTTACTAGTAAAGTGTTCATTTACTTTTTCACATTTTTGAGAGTAATTTTGGAAAAATTTTTGTTACTCTCTCGTTACTAATTTTTACTAGTAAAGTAAATGAACACACTTTATGTTGTGATAATGCTGTTGATTCTCTCTGTTATGTTATGTCTTTCTTATGCTCACTCATTCTTGTCTCCAAAGTTCGTTTTGTTGTCCCAATGTATATTAAATCACAGTTCTCTTCATCACCGCCTTTGCATTTAACTTCATTTACAACATTGCATTGTTGTTATTTTCTACCTTATCTTGTTGGTGAAAATTGTATTAAGTGTGGAATTAGGTTTGAATGTAAATTTTATATCTTCAGTTTGTGATATTGTTTTTAACCTTTTGCTATCTGTTAGGCCTGGTATGAATGTAACATCGCAAAAAACGATTTGGTTGGCTGTTGTTATTGGCTTGAGTTTGAGGATAATTGTTTTTGAGTTTAATTTTTTGTTTCATGTATTAAATTATTAATTAGGTTTATCGTAAAACTATTGTCTTTCAGCAATTTGGTAATTATATTAATGATATTGGTGTCATTTATACTTAGTACTTTAGAAATGAAACTTTTTGCTGTATTTAACATTTGCGTTTTTGGTTGTGTTTAGGGTTCCCACCTTTTTTTTTGCAATTAAAGTACATTGGTTGTTAAAGGTTAGAGAAAAAAGTACACAGTATAAAAATAAAGTACAATTCATTTTTCTTTATTGTTATATTTGAAAACGTATTTTTTATTGCTTTTCGCAAGTTTTATCAAATAATTATCATATTTAAATTAAAGTAAATAATTAATTCATTTTTATCAGATTCAGAGACGCTTTGTTTCTTTCGTCTCGTCATTTGCTCTTCATTACAGAAAAAACTCTCTCTCTGAATGCTGACGTGGCAGGAATAGAAATTAAAAATGAAATTACTTTATACAAATTTGATAAATTATCATCAGTCTTATTAAATAATAGCTGCCATTTACTTGCTATATATAATTCCGCAAAACCTTCAGAACTGTATATCTGATCATAAATTTTGTTTAATGACGCAATTTCTCCATTAAGATCATCCATATTTATATTAAGTTTTTGCAGATTTAAATTTTCATTTATGCTAACAATATTATCAAATTCAACTTTGCTCTTTAAATTTTTATTGCTAATTGTAAATAACCAGTTTGTATTTTTAAAATCAAACCATTTATTCAGGTACTCTAAGGCTTTATCGATAAATAATAAAAAATTTATGTGAATTTCCCTGGTCAGTTCCGGTGCAGACAAAAGGTTAATTTTTTTGCTTGTTTCATATCCAAATATCCAAATTGCCATGACATAGTCTTAAGAAAGAATCGCCACTGTAAAAAACGTCAACAAATGACTAATATAACCCGAATCTATTTTGAATTGTAGATAAATCAAATCATGCGAAATAAAGTATTTTGGTGTACTTTATTGTTTCTATAAAGTATAGAGAACAATTAATCAAAAAAACGTACAATACTTTATTATAAAGTACGGGTGGCAAGCCTAGTTGTGTTGCATTGAAATTCATTAATCTTCCTGATGCATACCAATCGAATAAAATTTTGTTGTTTTTTCGTTGTAGCATTATATCTAAATATGGTAATTTATAATATTTTTCCATCTTATAAGTGAATTGTATTTTCGGGTGGAAACTGTTTAGTAAATGGAGAATTTCATCTCTGTCTTCGAGTTTTATTATAGCTAAAACGTCGTCTACATACTTCACTATGTAATTTAAATTGATGTTATTACGTTTTAGTTTTGATAATGCTTCATCTAGTAGGATATCCAGTATAACGTCTGCTTTTGTTGTTATTGTTGTTGTAACAGCTCCGATGCTGTAGGTAACAGGAGTTCTATCCTGATAGTATATTTGGGTAGGAATAATTGAAAGAAAATATGTTAATTATATTAATCTGTGTCATTTTATGGATTTGGGGTTGGGAGTTGGAGGAACTCTTAGTTGGTCTTAGCCATAGGTATATTGGGCTAAGAGAGGTTGACCTATTGGGGCAGTTGAACAAGTGCTCAGTGTTGTGCGGGCTCTGGAGAGCCTGCTCTGTCCCTTGCTATAATAATTAATTACATTATTAATTATTAAGTAATTATCTTTCTAATTATCACTGTGAAATCTAGGTAACAGGTACCTACTGCTATTTTAATAGCCCCTTAATAAAAGATAATAAAAAGTAAATTTTTCAAAAGCAATCTCAAGGTCCTTTAGCAAATACGCTTTGCTGCATTTCGACTTGATAACAGGTATGTATCTAGGCATCGTTAACCCCTATCAGACAAAGCTCGTATTAAGATAAATAGCGACATTAAGCAAGTAGACAGCTCAAATACCCCATTAATTCTGGATAATAGGTAACCAGTAGAAAAATTAAAAACCTCGATTAACAACAAATTGAATCATTTACTAAAGCTATGTAACAGGTATATAGTATTATATTTAAACCCCTAATTTAAACTAGTTAACAAATCTAGATACTCGTGCTCGTTCACATTTTCATTTAAATAGAAAATTTTAAATAATCGTTCAAAACTCTGTCGCAACCATAGGTCTAAAATTAGACGAATCGTCAGGAAATAGTGACCAATCTTCTTTAGGGAAGAGAACTGTGTCTCCTCTTCAAGATCTGTTCATGTTTGATTGCGAAAATTTACTACATTTTTGCGATATCTTTAATCAATCCAACAGAGAAGAACAAACAGAATCGGTTTTAGAAATTAAATTAAAAGATTTAGAGTCAAGATACAAGAAAATGGAAGCTTCATACCAAGAACTCATACTCTTCCACGATGGCTCAGTTGACTCAGATTTTAAAGCTACGGCAAAAAACGATTACGCGGACACGTTACCGCATATGACCAATGGCCTTCGTTTCGTGATATGTTCACGGCAGTGTACATTAATCACTCGAAACTCACCCCGGTTACAAAATTATATCACCTTCGAAACAAAACAAGAGGTGAAGCAGGAGATATAGTAAAAAGATATCCCCTTTCCCACGACAACTTCAGTCTCGCATGGGACGCCTTAAAAGACCGCTACGGGAATAAGCGAGTTCTCGAAGATAATCAAATAAAAATCTTATTTAATATTCCCGCAGTAACTAATGAAAACAGCGAGTCCATTAGAAGAATTCAGTCATCAGTTAATGACTCTTTAGCAACTCTGGGCACCCTTGGAGTTGAAGTGGAAAGTTGGGATCCCATTCTCTACCGCTTAATCTCCACTAAACTCCCCGATGTAACCTTAGCCTTATGGGAACAATTGCTTACATCGCCCCGTGATCTTCCAAAATGGTCCCAAATGTCACAGTTTCTAGTAAACATATATGAAACTGTTGAACGTGTTAAAAGCATAAACTGCTCGAAAGACGGCTTTAGTCTCAGTAAGACACCTAATGTGCAAACTTTTATAGCACAAGAAAATAATGCCTCTTCCTGCAAATTGTGCAAAACAGAACACACCCTAAGATCATGCCCAAAGTTCAGAGCATTTACAGTTCAACAAAGAGTTCATTTCGTGTTCAAAAATAAACATTGCAATAATTGCTTAGGACATTCTCACATAAAGGCAAATTGTAAAAGTAAGAACACATGTATGTATTGCAAAAAATCACATCACACGCTTTTACATATGGCAAAAAGAGTACAAAACTCACCCAATGACACAGAAAACCATCAACAAATAGATGGTGTACATAGAGCCGCAAATTTCAGAAATTCATCATCAAACTCAGCCAGAATCGAAGCTCAAGATAAATTAGCCAGTACGTTACGCCATATTCAATCTAATTGCTCCCCCAGCAATGAAAATATACTTCTACGGACTGCATTAATGCAGATTGAATGTAGCCGTGAACATTTCACTGTAAGAGCTCTAACTGACCCTGGTTCTCAACGAACTTTTTTAGCTGAAAGAGTTAGAAATTGCCTTCAGCTCCCTTACAAGAAGGCTCACTTTGAAATTGTTGGTATTGGTCGTCAGAACCAATCTGAAAATAAAAAATGCGAACTCACATTATATGCCAAAAGAACACAAAAAAGAATACCCATAGTATTGCCTAAAGTCACGAAAAGACTCCCAGCCAGTTCCTTTGAAGTCTCAAGCCCAAATGAACTGGAAGAATTAGATCTAGGTGATCCCACTTTTAACAAATGTTCACAAATAGATTTAATTCTTGGCAATGATTACGAGCATTGTATAAACCTCGAAGGGATTAAGAAAAATATCTGTGGCAAAACCTCGGCATACAATACAAGCGAAACAGTTCATGCATTCACAACTGAAGTAGTCAGCTATGAGAGCTCAGAATTAAATAAAATTTCAAGAAAATTTTGGGAAGATGAAGAAATTCCATTTAATAAACAAAACTCAGTAGAAGATGAATTTTGCGAAAACTTTTACGCCAGTACAACTATGCGTAATTCAAACGGGAGATATGTTGTACGGCTACCGTTTAAAGCAGAATTCCCCAGTGAAATCTTCCTTGAATCATCTCGATTCATAGCTTTCGCCCAATATTCCAGAATCGAAAAAACGCTGGCAGAAGATCCAGAACTTCAGTCCCAATTTACGCAGTTCTCGAAGAATATATTGCTTTAGAATATATAGAAGAATCCACATCTAAAGAAATCATAATAGAAGGTAAATACCACTAATTTTATTTACCTCATCATGCAGTTGTGCGCCCAGAGCATAAAACAAAAAAAGTGGGAGTCGTATTCAACGCTTCGAGAAAAAAAAATCTCAGTTTTCACTTAACGGCGTTCTACACACAGGCCCAACACTCCAAAATTATTTAATAACAACTATTCTTGAAAACTGTAACATTTGGAGTGAATTGCGCGCCATTTCTACAATTCGTACTTTGTTACAACTCGCTTCAGACTCTGAATCTAACTACCTTACAGCCGCCACAATTTTAAAAACTGAAACTTATGTCGACGACATATTGTCGGGAGGTTTCACAATAGAAGAAACTCTGAATGCTCAAACTCAACTCATAGAAGTACTAAATTCAGCAGGTTTACCATTAAAAAACATGACCGCATATGATCCACTGCTTCTATTGCATTTGCCAAAAAAAGATCTGTATGATTTGGTCTTCCTTCGCTTCCATGGAACAATCTCGTACAAGATCTTTCTAAAGTAAACTCTATTACCATACCCTGTTGGCTACAATATTATCCAGAAGATACCGTACAACATCATGGGTTCTCAGATGCATCTAAATCCGCATATTGTGCCACAGTATTTATAAGATGCCAAACTCACACCCATACAACCTTTTTGAATTTGTTAGTAGCCAAATGCAAAGTTGCACCCATGCCAACAGTATGCCTTCCACATTTAGAATTGAATGGTGCTCTATTACTAGCTTATTTCGTAAATTATGTGTGTAGTTCAATAAACTTGAGCCCACAAGAAATCTACTTATGGACTGACTCGTCCATAGTACTACGATGGCTTGTGTTCACGCGCGGTCATTAATGGTCTAATACAGTTGGATATTCTTTGTTTACATACGATCAGTCTGCAAGCATCAACAAACCCAACACTCGAAAGAAAAAAGCTATTTTGCTTTTGCTCGCAGACAGATCGTTCTATTCGTGACTTGCAAGCCAAAGTGAAAGTGACAAAACCCTGAAAAACCAGAAAAATAAAAAAAAGTACTTTTTTTTTACTGTGACCCCTATTACTTTTCATATGTAAATCATAAATAAGTTCAAATAATAATTACGTTTATTCGTAATAATAATATAAAAATATTAATTCCGCTTGGGCACGAGCTATAAATACCCTAATAACAGGGGTCACAGTAATATGTGAATTTCCCTAATATAGAGTAAAAACAACAAAAACGTTAAAATACAAAGTAGAATACTTTGATGATAACGGACTATGAGTTTGTGTTGATTATTAGTTCCAAACAGTAATGAGGGAATTTCGTACTAACCAGCACTGTTTCATTGTAGAATAAAAATTGAATTAAAAATTAATTCTCATATTCTATTTCTGTTGAAAACTGGTTAAATAGTTGATATTCTTCTCAATTAGTATCCACTTTACGAAAATTGTAAAGATGGACATTTGAACGCTGATGAGAGGTGTAGCGGCCTTGAAATCAGTACTGATACGTTCTGCTAAAAACTGATTGGATATAAATAATAATATTTTCCAACACAAAAAACTCTTAGTAATTTTGAATTTTCATTAATTCAATAAAACTGAACTTGAGCCTGATAATATTACTTTTCATATGTAAATCATAAATAAGTTCAAATAATAATTACGTTTATTCGTAATAATAATATAAAAATATTAATTCCGCTTGGGCACGAGCTATAAATACCCTAATAACAGGGGTCACAGTAATATGTGAATTTCCCTAATATAGAGTAAAAACAACAAAAACGTTAAAATACAAAGTAGAATACTTTGATGATAACGGACTATGAGTTTGTGTTGATTATTAGTTCCAAACAGTAATGAGGGAATTTCGTACTAACCAGCACTGTTTCATTGTAGAATAAAAATTGAATTAAAAATTAATTCTCATATTCTATTTCTGTTGAAAACTGGTTAAATAGTTGATATTCTTCTCAATTAGTATCCACTTTACGAAAATTGTAAAGATGGACATTTGAACGCTGATGAGAGGTGTAGCGGCCTTGAAATCAGTACTGATACGTTCTGCTAAAAACTGATTGGATATAAATAATAATATTTTCCAACACAAAAAACTCTTAGTAATTTTGAATTTTCATTAATTCAATAAAACTGAACTTGAGCCTGATAATATTACTTTTCATATGTAAATCATAAATAAGTTCAAATAATAATTACGTTTATTCGTAATAATAATATAAAAATATTAATTCCGCTTGGGCACGAGCTATAAATACCCTAATAACAGGGGTCACAGTAATATGTGAATTTCC
This sequence comes from Lypha dubia, assembly GCA_947311025.1. Lineage (NCBI taxonomy): Eukaryota > Metazoa > Arthropoda > Insecta > Diptera > Tachinidae > Lypha > Lypha dubia. The sequence continues at coordinate 96,383,792 of OX371260.1, read as the reverse complement.
CTAATATAGAGTAAAAACAACAAAAACGTTAAAATACAAAGTAGAATACTTTGATGATAACGGACTATGAGTTTGTGTTGATTATTAGTTCCAAACAGTAATGAGGGAATTTCGTACTAACCAGCACTGTTTCATTGTAGAATAAAAATTGAATTAAAAATTAATTCTCATATTCTATTTCTGTTGAAAACTGGTTAAATAGTTGATATTCTTCTCAATTAGTATCCACTTTACGAAAATTGTAAAGATGGACATTTGAACGCTGATGAGAGGTGTAGCGGCCTTGAAATCAGTACTGATACGTTCTGCTAAAAACTGATTGGATATAAATAATAATATTTTCCAACACAAAAAACTCTTAGTAATTTTGAATTTTCATTAATTCAATAAAACTGAACTTGAGCCTGATAATATGTAAATCATAAATAAGTTCAAATAATAATTACGTTTATTCGTAATAATAATATAAAAATATTAAAAGGAAAATCTTAATATCTAATCTTAATCTAATGTTAAAATATATATTTTAATTACTGAATAAAAAAACCTTTTTTTGGCACTGTAAAATTTTCTTGTTTCTTGCTATTTTCTTATATCTAAAAAAAATTATTAAGTTATAATTAAAATTTATTTCAAATTTGTTTTTAAGTTTTATTATGAATACGGCTGTAAAAGTAAACAAAGGATAAAGGTTTCCTTAAAATGAACAGCAAACTTGGTTATAATGTACTATTGAAATATAAAAAGAGTTTTTTAAAACTGTTTTCAAATTAATTTTAGAGAACTACTTATTACCAAGTTTACCTGTAGCTACGAACTGAAACTACTACTTTTACAATTATTAACACATTTCAAAACATCGTTGATTTCTAACATACTTACCGAACAATTTATTTTCATAAGAAATCTTTTTGGCATGAAGCATATCGTACTCCATATCGAGGTTTCGCAATCTTTTTCTTTCTGCCCCTATTTGAAGTTTTTTAAGCTCTTCCTCAATTGCGACCATATCATACTCTTTGTCCAAGAGCCGTAACTTTTTCTTCTCCACTTCCATTTGTATTTTATGTAGTTCTTGCTTACAATTTACATCAGTTTCAGCTACTTTCATTATGCTTTCATCAGTAACACTTGTTTTTTTGGGTAGTTTCTAAACACAGTATTTAAAGAAAACAGTTCATACTTAAACAGCACAATACTTTGTTCGAAACAACAATAAACTTTCAAATATATGTACATACATTTATACATACACATCAGAGTACTGCAAAATTCACTTTTTTCTTGATTAATTCATACACAAACATTCGTTGTCAAATTTGATACATATATATGTATGTACATACATATGTATGTTTGGATATGTAAGAACGAACCTTTTTTGGATTTGGTGTTAATTTCACTTCTTCCGTCATCGAGGCATCTAACTCTTTTTTGTCATCAACGCATTCAGAGACAATCTGTTTTTCTTCATCGAGAATCTATAAAAGAAAGGTAAGTTTAATGTTAAAATAATTCCAATACATGGAAATATGTACAAACCTCTATATCCAATTCATCTAGTATGTAGTCCGAATCAAACTGATTTGAGTCAATGACAAATTCGTTCGGCAGCCAAGCGGATATGTCATTGCTGTTGATGGGTATTGCAGGAGGTTGTGAACCTCCACCAGTCTTAAATATTTCCTTTCGCTGTTCAGCAATTTCTTTTCTCGCAGATATTTTTGTAGCCGCCCACTGCGTTTTTAGTTGAGTTAGGTTTCTTTTGCCACCCACGCACAACTCGTTGAAACTTAAGCAAAATAATTCATAAAATAATAATAATAAAGGTGTATGCACATTTGTGTGCAATACAATACCTTTCTTCGACTTCCTGCCATGATTTTTTCTTCATTTGGTTCGTGTTGTGGTCTGCATTCTTATTTTCTATTTGATTGACCCTCTTTCTTATAAGTTCCTTCAATAGCATCTACAAAATGATTATGAGAAACTTTTTTCAGGTACATTATAAACATTTTCAGATTTACAAGAACTTACCTTATCCTCCTCGCTCCAGTTTTCAGAACGCTTACGCTTCACACACTCTTTTTTATCCATTTTTAATAAAATTTTCCACAATTAAAAAAAATAATTTGTAAAACACTCAGTGAAATATATTAGTGACGTGTAAAAAAACAAAACAGATAAAAAAAGCTCGTTATTCAAATACTTTACTTTGTCTAAACAAAAGCTATTAAAGTAAAACTTTTCGAGTCAATGCTTTTTGGTAATCAATTGAAACGCAAGATGTATTAAACTTTTATTTATTTATTTTAGTGTTATTTTAGTTTGAAAAAAATTTACAAATTTGTTATTTACACGGTTACAACGTGAACTTATAACCGTTTTTAGTGCAACACTATGATTTATGTGACAATACTAAATGATGTTGCTGCCAGTCACAAATTCAACATTACAATAAAATACATTTTAGTTAAAATGCGGATTATGAATATGATTTGTTAAAACAGGCTTTTTAAGCTTAAAATGGTTTTTAGCTAAAATTTACTAAAAACTTTTTTTTTGGGTTTTTTATGAATACCGCTGAAAGTATGCCATCGTACATGTCTGCAGACAAGTATGCGTGTCTAATAGCCCTTTTATGCTCACTCATTCTTGTATCCAAAGTTCGTTTTGCTGTCCCAATGTATATTAAATCACAGTTCTCTTCATCACCGCCTTTGCATTTAACTTCATATACAACATTGCATTGTTGTTATGTTTCTACCTTATCTTTCATGTTGGTGAAAATTGTGTTAAGTGTGGAATTAGGTTTGAATGTAAATTTAATATCTTCAGTCTGTGCTATTCAGCCCAATCACGAATAATAATTCCGCGGGAGCTTTCTCCCTTTCCCCATTACTCCTATTATGAATAAAAATTCCGTAAGAGATTTCTCACTTTTCATTTTCTTCATATTTGTACCATTTTTATCAACCGTGTGAAAGGGACTAAAACTGAATGGGGAAAAAGTAGATACTGTAAATGCCTTTGAATTTAGTTTTTTCCTTAAAAATATTTCACTTAGAAAACAGAAGAGAGTTTACATAAAAATGTAAGTAATTTTTTATAAAATAAATTAAATAAATAACAACAATATTTAAATGTACCTATGAAAAGTAATATTATTTAGGCTCAAGTTCAGTTTTTATTGAATTAATGAAAATTTTTTATGTTGAAAATATTATTACATCCAATTAGTTTTTTAGCAGAACGTATCTGTACCGATTTCATAGGTACATTAATGTAAGTTCGAATAATAATTACGTTTATTTATTCGTAATAATGTATGTAAATAAAATATGTCAATATTTAAACGTTCATTTAGGTCGAAGAGCACAAGTAAAGCGCAATTGCAACATCCGTTTGTAAGTCGTTGGCTATTTCGTTGTTGTTCTTCTACAACACCAATTTCCTCCACAAGTGCTCGCATAGCTACATATATTATTTATTTCTAATTTTTTTTTAAAACTTTTATGTAAAATAATTTAATTTATATTTGCAAACTGCAAATTAGAAACAAAAACATAAGAAAATTATATGTCAATAAGCAAAACTGCTAGCTTCAAAATTCAGTGATGCCACTTTTTAACTTTTTTCTGTGGGAGATAAATTCCTAGGGAATTTTCGTGATTGGGCTAATTGTTTTTAACCTTTTGCTGTCTGTTAGGCCTGGTATGAATGTAACACCGTAAAAACGATTTGGTTAGTTGTTGTTGTTATTGGTTTGAGGATAATTGTTTTTGAGTTTAATTTTTGGTTCATGTATCAAATTATTAATTATTTAAATGTATTTAAAATTTGCGTTTTTGGTCGTGTTGCATTGAAAATCATTTATCGTCCTGATGCTATATCCTTTACATACCAATCGAATGAAGTTTTGTTGTTTTTTCGTTGTACCTAAATATGGTAATTTATAATATTTTTCCATCTCATAAGTGAATTGTATTTTCGGATGGAAACTGTTGAGTGCATGGAGAATTTCATCTCTGTCTTCGAGTTTTATTATGGCTAAAACGTCGTCAACATACTTCCTTATGTAATTTAAATTGATGTTACTACGTTTTAGTTTTGATAATGCTTCATCTAGTAGGATATCCAGTATAACGTCTGCTATTGTTGGTGATATCGGGTTACCCATCGGCATTCCAAATATCTGGTTATATATCGCAATTGTTCCTCAAAAGCGTAACAACTCAAAATTTTAAAATTTTCACTTTTTGCATAAAACCAAACCACAGTGGTCATATGTACCCACTGTAAAAATTTTACACCATTTTCTCCATTCTTTCACCAAAAAATACATTTGTATCTCTCTTTGTGATAGAAGAGTAGTATTAAAAAAAAGCAAGTTTTTGGCCTCTACTGAAAATTCATGAATTTTTAGTTTTTATGCTTTTGAGGAACAAGTGCGATATGTTGCCATTGTTTGGTCAAAACACTATAAGTATATTTTTATTTCCTGTCTTTTATATATTATCAATCAATTAGCTCCTTTAAATAACTTACTGCTATTGTCACATATCTTGCATACAAAACAAAACAATACACATGTACATACATACATACTCACTTTTGTCTCATCCCTACTAGCATTTGGAAGATTGTTTTATCAAAAATCACCTAACTGAGTCATCCTCGAGTACTTTTGACGATTAAAAACTGATTAATCACTTGCGCGCTTGAAAAAAGACTTGAAAATGATTCGTGCTTATGCTTAAAAAGTAATTGATTGAAAATACAATAACAAAACATACAGCAATCGAAAATGGATCATGCAGGTGTTTGAAATATGACTGAAGTTATTTATGAAGTTATTTATAATTCAGTTATTTTTATTTGTATTAAACGAAAAAAAGTTTCAATAAATTTTCGGATTTTCTTGTCATTTTAATTTAATTAATTTTAAATTTAATTTTGCTTCAGACCGATAAAATTTTATTTTTAAATTTCTTGTAAGAATTAAATAAAATTTTTTGTAAGATATTTTAAAATGACAAATTTAAGAAAGGATACCATGGGCTCTTTACTATTTCCATACATATTGGAGACGCTTAACCAAAAGCCAGAATTGTGTAAGAACTTTTTCATATGTACATATTTACATACATACTCATGTAAATTACTCGTATTTTAAAACTCAGGTGATACTAAATGAATTTGTTAGTGAACAAATCAAATATATTTTGTCATCAGAAAATACTAAAGAGCGTTATCAAAATATTGAACAGAACATTCGAAATGCTTTAGAAGTTGGCCAAAATCTGGGTATTTTAGTGTTAACAAATGACCTAATACGAATTCCTTTTAAATACAATAAAGAACCTAAGAGTCCTAAAGCAGAGCTAATTTCAAAAAAGGTATACATACATACTTCACATTTATTTTTGTTATTTTCTTAAAAGTTAAAAAAAAATTAAAAAATATTCTATGCAACAGAATTTCCCAAAAGGACCATCAGGTTTGCAGAAGGTAATAAAAATAATTGTTTTTATTTAACTTGTTAAAATAACTGAATTGTTTTTTGATAACAGAGTGCAAAACATGGTCACATAACTCAACGTCAATTTTCGAACCAACGAAGACGAACACGTGACGGTTTGTTTGTCAAACAAACGAATTGAAAATACAAAACAAATTGTAAAATAAGCCTACCGGGTGTGTAAACTTTTTTCTAACACTATTCTGTTATAATTACACACTATACAAAATTTACGACGAATTATGAATACCACTATTATTATTACTTTCTTTATAAATTCAATTCCTTTCTTTTACTGTTATTTTTCTTACTAAACATATTTATATTATTATTTATTATAAAATTTAATAATAATTTAATTTATATAATTTAATTTATTTTATAATTTAATAATAATTGAATTTATATAATTTTAATAAACTGAAATAATTGATAATTTAAATCGAAAAATATTTCTTTTCGTAATCGATTACAAATATGACTGAAAAAAAGAGTCAAAAATGACTCGTAAACGATCAGAAATACGACTAAAAAACGACCCATAAATGATTCGCAAACGATTAGAAATATGAATGAAAAATGAGTCGAAAAAGACTCGAAAATAATTAGAAATACGACTAAAAAATGACTCGAAAAAGACTCGCAAATCATTAAAAATATGAGTCATAAATGACTCGAAACTGATCAGAAAATCGGGTAATAAATGACTCCCCAAGAAGAGTCGCGGGTAGGGTACCATTTTCTCCCGAGGAAACAAACATTTATGATCAGAAAATGAGCTCATATATGCTTATTTTAATCGCGCAGAGGAGTCATAAATGACTCGAATATGATCAATTTTTTCAAAAAATGCTTGTAGGGCATAAATACACATTTCTGTAAATCAGTACATAAAAGATAACGGGATCACATTCTTGCATTCCAACAGAATTTCTTTGGTTTAAGCATTGTAAAACTTTAACCATAATTTTAATATAGAGAATTTATACGAAAAATAAACATCAACAAAACAATTTGCGCAAAGACGTTTTTTTGTGAACAACAACAGCATTGATAAAGAACAATTTATTTTAAAGGTAATTTATGTATGTATCAACATAAAATTTGGCGACCGTGACAGGACTACGTTTAATTATATGTATGTACATATACATACATATGTATAATTGGAAAATAATCAAAATCTATAATTAAATCTGTGGTTCCTGTAAACTTTAAATAAAAACTTTTCGAAAGTAGTGGATCAAATAGTCAAACAGAGTCGTGGTTTAAAAGCCTAAGAACAATTAAAAAAACTATAAAAACGAACACACAAGAAGTGTTAGTGAATTTATTAAAACAAAAATAAACATAAAAGACATTCAATAAAAACGCACCAATCATCGTCGTCGCTCATCAAAAATATTCCTTGTGTTTCTTCAACAATCATCAAATTTTTCGTGGTCATCATTAGTTTTTCGTCATCGCCAGCCACCAACTGCTGCATCAAATCAACATTGTCGCTGGAAACTTCATCAAACAATTCATCATCAAGTTCATCGGTTAAACTAGCAAAATCATAACATTGGTAATAATCATCATTCAACCAAGTAAGTGGAATATTTAATTTCTCTTAAATATCAAATTCGCTCATCGTTCTGACACATTTTCGTATGCAAACGTACACACGCATATATTAACATCGGTACATTCTCTTCATTTATTTTTGGAATAAATCAGTGTTGGCACTCACTATCAGTGTTGGCCTTTTTAAACAAAATTTGGTACTTTTTAAAACCTTGCAGTACTTTTTCGTAGTTCTGGACTTTAATTAATTTAATACTCATTTAATCACATTTTATCAACTTTTAAACAACTTGAACCGATTTTCAAGCAACTTTGATCAACTTTAATTAAATTTTTAGAAGCCATTGCCCTAAGTAAAACAACCTTGAAATATTTTCGTGAAATTTGTTTGAAACATGATCACTGATAATATGAACAGCGATAAATCAGAGTCTGGAGCCAATTTGCTTCCATTGTTAAAGCAACAATACTCAACAATGAAAAGAAATATAACCCAAATGAAGTCAAAAATTGAAAAAGATGGTGGTTCTTCGGATTTTACTATACTCGAGTGCCGACTGCAAATCCTAGTCATATTTTAAGCAAATTAGCCACATACAGTCACAAATTGAGAAGTTGGATGAGTCTGATACACATCGATCCGATATTGAAGAACTTTTTATTTCCGCAAAGGCTCCATTGATAAATTTTATGAATAAAAAACGTACGTCCAACGATGTTGAGCAGAGTTTTTTAAATACAACTTCACCGTTTGTTACACACCAAAACCATCTGCCACAAATAAAGTTACCAAAATTTGATGGAAAATATTCGGAGTTCTCTAGATTTATTAGTACTTTTAACACACTGGTTCATAATGAAACAAGTATCCAAACAATCGATAAATTCAATTCAATTCATTATCTACTTCAATTCAATTCATTATCTACTCAACTGTTTATCTGGCCAAGCATTGGCAGTTATTGAACCGTTTCAAGTCGTAGAGTCAAATTATCAAAAAGCTTTAGATAGTTTAATAGGCAGATATGATAACAAATCCTTAATTTTAATCGACCATATTAACTCATTATTTTCGATTACGCCCATGAATAAACCTAGCGCTACTCAGCTACGCTCCATCATAGATAATGTTGCGGCTCTTCGTAGTTCTTTGATTTCGTTGGGATCTGAGCTGGATGTAATGAATGCAATCATCATACATATCGTTTTGTCAAAAATAGTCAAAAAAGTTTACGATGAAAAACTGGATTTTAAATCTTTGCCATCATGGGGCAATTGCTTTTCGATTCTTAGCCATCGTTGCCAGTTTTTGGAGAGTCGTGTCACAGAAGCGGACTCATATCAACTTCGTGATACTAAATCGAAACAAATTCCTAACCGTTTGGGGTCATCATTTGTCGTTTCTGCAATGATATGCGAATATTGCAAATCAAAAGAACATTATACTGGAACATGTTTAAATTACTTAGCGCTACCAATTTCTCGTCGTTTCGATTTCGTCAAAAGCTCAAAGCTATGTATAAATTGTCTTAAAAAAGGTCACTTAGTCTCTCAATTTCCATCAAAATCTCGCTGTCGTACTTGTCGAGTATCGCATCACACAACCTTACACAACTCAGATTTTCAATCGAAAACTGGTTCAAACGATTCTTCACATTTGTCGTTTCAACATCATCAATCGTTGAAACCGTCGCTTCAACAACCTTCTTCGTCACAGCAGCCATCATATCCATCGCCTTTTCAGCTATCCTCTTCGTCGTCGCACCAATCAGCTTTGCCAAAACAGGCTAACCAATTTTCAACTCATCTTACAAAATTTTCATCGTTTGTCACACGAGGTCGTCGTATAAATTTGCTTCCGACAGCTGTAGTTCTTGTCATAGATTCTCTTGGTACTCTACAACCCATTCGAGCCCTCCTAGATTCCTCTTCAGAAGTCAATCTCATCACCCAAGAAGCGGTCAATCGCCTTCGTCTTAAGCAATATAAATCGAATCAAGAAATATCTGGGGTTTCCGAGATTCGGACTCAGCTGAAATTCATGGTTACTACGTCAATTAAGTCATGCGTGGCCGATGTGAAATGGACAACGAAATTTTTAGTCACCAAATCTATATCGTCTCATCATCCAGCGGAACAAATCAGAGTAGAAAAGTGGAACATTCCCAATGATATTGAATTAGCAGACCCACAATTTCATATTCCTCAACGCATTGATATGTTAATTAGTTCTGAGTCAGAAGTTTACTTTTTATTGCTGATTTTTACAAAGACGAATTTCTCGTCGGCTCCAAAACTCTTAAACAAGACTTATATGTAGATGACCTACTCACGGGGGCAGATAACCTTTCAGAACTCTTGTTTAAAAAATCTGAAGTTGTTGAAATTTTACAAAGGGCTGGTTTACAATTGTCAAAATGGAATTCAAATTGTCCAAATGTGGCTCCTTGTTACGACGAATTGCAGTTCAAAACTAATCAGGAATATGTCATCAAAGCTCTTGGGATGTCATGAAAGCCCAAGGAAGACGTTTTTTGCTTCCGATTCGATTTGGAAGTTATTGAAATCCCCACAAAAAGATCAGTTTTATCAGCTGTGTCAAAAATCTTTGATGTTCTCGGATTGCTTAGCCCTATTGTGGTATCCTGCAAGATGTTAATTCAAGAAATGTGGAAGCAAAAACTGGATTGGGATTCGCCACTCAACGCTCCTTTGACAATTTGGTGGAAAGAAATCGAACACAATCTTCCATTCATAAATCAAATTGAAATTGCTAGATTTGTAGGAACTTCTACACACACAAACTTTGAAATTCACGAATTTGCAGATGCTTCTCAGCTGGCATATGGTTGTTGTCTTTACATACGTGTGGCTCATCAAGACGGATACAAATCAACTCTGCTCATAGCAAAATTTAAAGTAGCTCCAGTTGTTCAACAGTCTCTGCCTCGTTTAGAACTTTGCGCCGCTTTATTGCTCAGTCGAACTTGGGATAAAATTAAACTAAAATTTGATTGCTTGAACTACCGGATTTTCTTTTGGTCAGATTACTAACCACTCATCGTCCTATGTTTGCTTTGTTGCTAATCGAGTATCAGAAATACAAAACTTAACGCATGACATTGCTTGGATGCATGTGCCTTCAAAACAAAACCCCGCTGATATTGTATCGAGGGCTGTCTCGCCGAAGAACTTCCCAATACAATATGGTTTTCCGGTCCTAATTTTCTTACAGAACCAGAATCAATGTGGCCTAAGGGAAATATTGTAAACACAGAACTTCCTCGACAAGAAATGAGAAAAACTTTACTCAAAACAACCATCATACCCGAATCAATAATTGATCACGTAGTTTCTCGTCATTCACCGTACCTTCGAATTCTCCGCATCATGGCGTACATTCATCGAGCTGTTGATAAGCAAAAACGAAACCCCTTTGTGACCCATGATGAGTTACAATCAGCGTTCTATCGAATCGTATACAACATCCAAAAATCAACATTTCAAGAAGAAATTGCGTTGCTCAATAAAGGGCAACATCTGAAACCCAGTTTCCAAAAGCTGGCCCCATTCTTTGATAATATCCAATGTTGCCAATCAAATTTGCTAATTCTTCGAGTGGGTGGTCGGCTAGCAAATTCTCCGTTGCCGTATGAAACAAAATTTTCTGCTCTCCTTCCTAAGGATCATCGATTCACAACGCTCTTCATCGAACACCTTCATCATAACCATTTACATGCCGGGTCCAAAGCGCTCATTGGAATCCTTCGTCAGCAAGTCTGGGTAATTAACGCTAGGGAAATCATAAGAAAAGTCGTCCGAAATTGCGTACATTACTTCAAATACAATCCTCGATTAATGCAGCAACTAATGGGCGATTTACCTGCACATCGCTTTAAAGCTCAACGTCCTTTTTTGGTCTCAGGTGTCTTTTTTTGTGGTCCTTTCTACACCTATCGTATTAGGGGAAAACCTCCTTATAAAACATATGTCGCTATTTTCGTTTGCTTTTCATCCAATTAGTTTCAGACTTGTCAACTAATGCATTTCTTTTATGTCTCAAAAGATTTATAGGTCGTCGTGGCATACCGCTGAGACTATGTGGCGACAACGCAACAAACTTTGTCGGCGCTAGCTCCAAGCTCAAAGATCTCAAACAAAGATTTTTCGGTGAAGTGAATATCAATGAGCTCATGCATTACAGCACAGTTACTGGCTTTGAGTTTTCGTTCATCCCGCCTCGTTCTCCTCACTTTGGTGGGCTTTGGGAGTCTGCCGTTAAGTCAGCAAAAACGCTTATGGTCAAAAACATGTCTCAAGCCAACCTAACATATGAAGAATTCCAAACAGTCCTTGTAGAAGTCGAAGCGATCTTAAATTCTCGCCCCTTGGCACCCAGATCTGATGATCCAAATGATGGTGAAGCTTTGACTCCAGCCCATTTGTTAATTGGTTCCTCCCTAATGGCATTACCAGACGAAAATCTTGAAAGCTACAAAAATATCAACTACCTCAAGAAATGGCAACTTGTGACACATCTGAAGCAACAGTTTTGGCTACAATGGGCCCGTGACTATGTACTTACTTTACAGCAAATATGTAAGTGGTTCAAGAATCGCGAAAACGTACAAGAGGGCACTTAAGTTATCGTCCATGAAGACAACATTCCACCTCATCATTGGCTGAGGGGTTCTTCGGAGGTCCATCCAGAAAATTGCACCACTACCAAACGAAGCTAATTGAAAGTGCTTTTCAATGGGGGCAGTATGTTTGGTCAAAACACTATCAGTCTTATTCATAAACGATATTTAGCAGTTTATTAACAGTTTAATAAGCAAAAATCGCTAAATGTGTATTCACAAACGTTAAATAGCTTATTTAACGTTTAATAAACCTCTGCAAAACTAAACATTTTTATTTAAGACTTTACCCTTGTTTAACCGTTTAATAAAGAGAAATTTCATTGTTTTAATTTTCAGTAGTGTCAGAAATTTTGCTTTTTTTTTTTTTTGTAGAATTTTAAAAATAAATTTATAAAAAAATTAAATGAAACTGCAATGGATGTGATCAATTTGATATCAAGAATCGGTAAGTTAAATTAACTTGTGTCGTGAAACGTCTGTATCTTTATTCCAAAATTTCAGAAACCATCGCAGGAGCATCAGGCGCTCGACGTACCAAAATATTTAGGAAAAGACCCAACCCATTTCAAATTCGGGAAAACCAATTCAAGTCTAGATATAGATTCAATAAGTCCACAGTAAGAAAAATTATTGCAATGGTACGGACAGAAATCAAACTAGACACAAGAGGTTGTGGTACTTCCGTCGATTTGCAGGTTTTGGTTGCGTTACGCTGTTGGGGTCGAAGAGAAGTATGTGTGTGAGATCAAAAAAGTAAAGAAGATGCATGAAAATTTAAGTTTTAGGTTCAAGATGACGCGGCCGATCTCCACGGGTTATCCCAAGCAACTGTGTCGAGAATTTGTGCAAGAGTTGCGCGTGCCTTAGCTCGCTGGAGTCACACCAAAATTAAAATGCCATCATCTCTGTCAGAGGAAAATGAATTAATGAGAGATTTCAAGACCATAAAAAACTTTCCAGGTGTTATTGGTGCTATCGATGGAACTCACGTTCGCATCAAAAAAACCGGCGGTGACTTGGCCCAATATTATATTAACAGGAAAGGATACTATTCCTTAAATTTGCAGGTAATTCTGACGAATAACTAATTTATTAATCTCTTTCATGTACTTAAACGTGTGTTATATTTACATATGTATGTAGGTCATTTGCGATTCGAAACTGAAAATCAGTGACATAGTTGCGCGATAGAGGGGAAGTACTCATGATTACCGCATTTTTAACGAATCCACCATCAAAGAACGATTTGAAAATGGAGAATTCAAAGGTAGATTATTGGAAGACTCTGGATACAAATTGCTCCCGTACTTATTTACTCCACTATCTAGGCCTCAAAATGAAAAGGAGATAAAATACAATGCTGCACATATAAGTACTAGAAACACCGTCGAACGTTGCTTCGGCGTTTGGAAACAGCGATTTCGGTGCTTATTAGACGGTTTGACAGTCAGTCTTTCAAATGGAAAAACACTGATTGTTGCCTTAGCAGTACTCCACAATATTTCAATTGACGAAAATGATGATTTGCCAGGTAAGAGTGTTTTGACTTAGAAAAAAAAACATCTAATTAATTTTTTATGAAACAATCTCGAGTGCTTTTATTTTACGGTTTGCAAAATTTTTTCTAAATGCAAGCAGTTAGTAGACCCTGTTAAAAGCAAAAAGGAATTTTGAAAATTGGTTTATAATAGCGGGGTTATTTAAAAGTCAATTTTCCAAATTTTCCAAAAAAAAAAAAATTATGAAACTAGTTTGTTGGTTATCCAATTCAAACAGAAAATAGAACTTTGAAAATCGAGTCACTAGTGGCGGTGTTGTTTATTAATCTATAGAATTCAAAAATCCTTTTATTCAAATTTAAAACTATAATGATTTTTATAACCATAACGCATTTAAAAAGTTTTTATTTAATAAATGAATAAACCTTACGAAATTAAGTTAACCCGTTTTTCCAATTGTTTTTCAATTTATAAAGTACTAGCATAGCACCCGCTTCTTTTTTAGCGCCCCGATATAAAACTCGAGTGTTCCTTTTTGGGTTTTCGTTCTCCTTTGGAAAACTCTTTCCTTTAATGCCTTAAAATAACCCGTCTGCTATACGAAATGGGGCATGGCATATTAAACGTTTAATCATGCCAGAGTCCCAATAAAATGCTGTGAAAATTTCAGGAAGATCCGTGCAGAGGTCTGGTCTTCTATAAGTTACAAACAAACAAAAAAACAAACACACATTCCATTTCATATCCATATGTATATATACATACATACATGGTAGATTTTTATCCGTCTTAAAAAAACAAAAATTCGGTTCACCTAACAAGTTGTAGTAATTAAAATTGCTGGCTATTAAAAACAAATTCTGCATAAATATGTATTTTGTTAAGAATTCAGAATGTTTAACATTTTATAAAAACAAAAATAAAACTAGAATTCATTTCATAAAGAAAAAAAACAAAATAAGCTCTTTCCACGGCCTGCATATGAGCTTTTTGAATTTAAATAAGGCTTATAGTTACATACATATATTCACTTAAATTAAAAATATTTATTTCAGTCTTTTGTAGATTAATTTAGTGTCCTTTTCGATATAATAATAATGTCGATATCAATTTTCAGATGATTTCTTGGAACACCATTCAGAAGGAACTGCAATAGAAGAAAATGATAACGTGAATACACAACTGCAAGGAAGAGGAGCATCAATTATTTTAAAATCGTTTATAGAAAAACATTTTTAGTTTTAATCATAAATGAATTTATGTACATATGTACGTATGATAGTGTTTAAATTCTTTAATGTGTACAAATGTATGTATGTATAATAATATGTACATATATGTTTATATGTACATAAAAAACAAACAAACACACAAACATATGAATTAGCTTGTCAATAAACATTAATAACAACAATTACTTACCATGCGTGTGTTTTTTTAAGCAATCCAATTGTGCTTCAAGAATTTCATATTTTTTTTATATAATACTTTGTGTTCCATATCCAGATTTCTTGCCTTCTTCTCTTCATTAGCTAATTGAAGCTTGTGAAGTTCTTCACGACATTTTAAGTCGAACTTAGCCACCGCCTTAATTGTTTCATCAGCCACACTACCTGAAGTATTTTTCTATACAAAACAAACAACATTATTTAAAATTTTTCTTTGCTTTAGGCCAGTTAATATTCTATTGTATTGTATGTTATTGCAAAAGTGCAAGTGCACTAAAAGAATAGCTTTTTAAAAATCTTTTTTGGGCAAGAGTACAACAATAACAAACATACCTTTCGCTTTTTTGACACGTCTTGCTGAATTTGTTGTTCCAGATTACTTTTTGGTTCATCTTGCCCTTCTATATCTTCATTTAATGGCCCATCTTTGGCGTCCAATCGCAAGATCTGTGTTTCTACGATGTTAGAGTTTTCGCCAACTTGTGGAATCTAAAGAGACAACAGAATATTTTTAAAAAATTCTAACAATAAAACACAATTTCTTTCAGCTCATTTAAATAAACTTTACCTCGGACACAAAAACGTCGGAATCAAATTCATTGTTGTCAATAATGAATTCGTTTGGAAGCCAAACACCTATGTCATCTGCAGAGATCACATTTTCTGCTGGGTTTGGTCCTCCTCCGGTTTTTTTGCTCTCTATACGATAAGACGCCATATCTTTTCTTGCTGTAATCTTTGTCATGTTCCATTGCGATTTCAGCTGAGACAAATTTCTTTTGCTCCCCTGACACATGCTATTAAAACTGTCATAGCAATATATTTGAAGAATACATCGTGACCGAAAGTTATGTACATACCTCTTCTCCAAGTCCATCCAAGCGTTTTTCTTTTTTTTATTTGTATTTGTGTCCGTGTTTTTGTTTTCAATGTCAGAAACTCTCTCTTTTACAAGCTCCTTTAGTAATAACTTCATTCATATGTGTACATAAAAGTGGAAAAAGATAAATTAGCATTCTGGAACAGCATATTATGTACTTACCTTATCTTCTTCAACCCAGTTGCTTGATCTTTTTCTTTTCGCATGTTCATTTTCCATTTTTAATATTAATTAACACCTAAATTTATTTATTTTATAAGGTTTTTTGTCAAAACAATCTTATTTTATTTAAAATCACACAAAAATACTGCGACAATAGAATAGTGATGTATAAACAAATGCGATTCATAAGTGGGTATCTAATTACCTGCCTAGTTTTTGGGAAAACAAACACTTTTTGAACAAATTTTATAAATTCAATGGTTTTTATTTCTGTTTTTAAGTTATTGGTTTTAAAAACATATTTTAAAATATATTTAGGTAGTTTTTCAAAATTTTTCATTTAATAGTTTTTAAATTTGGCCAACTACTTTAATAATGAATTGTAGTTGTGTGCATCACTATACATGTAATTGCGGCGAAGTTGGTATGACGTTGCCATCATAAAAATGCAAAATTGACAAAAGCGTTTATATGCTAAACTATCGTTATTAAACGTTTATGAATAGTAATTTTTATTACAACCTTAACAAGCAAAATCCGTTGAATAACAAAACTCAAGAATAACGCTTAAATAAGAAATTTTTGTGAATAAGGCCGTATAAGTATATTTTTATTTCCTGTCTTTTATATATTATCAATTAATTAACTCCTTTAAATAACTTACTGCTATTGTCACATATCTTGCATACAAAACAAAACAATACACATGTACATACATACTCACTTTTGTCTCATTATATATACATAAATACACATTTCTGTAAATCTGTACATAAAAGCTAACGGGATCGCATTCTTGCATTCCAATCCAATTTCTTTGGTTTAAGCATTGTAAAACTTTAACCATAATTTTAATATAGAGAATTTAT
Source organism: Lypha dubia (assembly GCA_947311025.1). NCBI lineage: Eukaryota > Metazoa > Arthropoda > Insecta > Diptera > Tachinidae > Lypha > Lypha dubia. Next base: position 96,367,204 of record OX371260.1, on the reverse strand, counting down.
ACGACGAATAAAAATCAACAAAACAATTTGCGCAAAGACCTTTTTTTGTGAACAACAACAGCATTGTTAAAGAACAATTTAGTTTAAAGGTAATTTATGTATCAACAGCCATCATATGTATATGAAATACAGTCGAACTTCCATAACTCGAATGACCATTATCTCAAAAAAAAAACTTCGACTTACGGAGACTTCGAGTTACAGAATTTTTTGTCAAAATAGAATAAAAGGATTTTGTACTATGTATTTTTATTTAAAATAGCCCCTAATGGAAAACTATATACTTAAGAATGTAAAAGTACAAGCATATGTAATTAAAATATTACAGTTAAGTAAAATATTCTGAAATAAGTGACTGACTGAAATAAGTTACTGGGTCCTTACTCTTTTACTACATAAACGAAATACAGATTCAAACGAGTTGACAATTGATCCCTTATTTTTGAAAATTGTTGAGACCGTACTTGCCGAGATACCATATTTATCAGCTGCTTCCTTTTTCTTTAATACATCATCGACCTCTTTTATAAGTTTATATTTTTCTTCAATTGATAAGCATTTTAAAACGCCTTTAAGGCCGACACACATAGAATCCGTCATACGTTATACGTCGCATTTTTCAACTGACAGCTTAGTTAAAATACATGTTTTCTTATGAACTTGATCACATACAGTACTTCTCCGTCAACGCAAAGTACAAACTTGGGCAACTTTTAACGTACGTTGAGTACTTTGACAACTATTAGTTGATTTGTTCTTTGTTTTGGTTTTGTTGTTCGCTCAAAAATAAAATAATTTAAATTCAAATTTATTCGATTTGATAAACTTTTGGTGGTGTGTTATAAAATAATAAAGGAAAAGTTTATAATTAAATAAATTTTCAATGATTTTCTCTTCTTTAACAAAGTACTCATTGTGACAGCCTTCTCCGTCAATACGTTTTCGTCCGTTGAAAAAGGCGACGGATAACGTATGACGGATTCTATGTGTCTCGGCCTTTAGTGGTCATAATAATAAAAAAATCGATTTCAGCATTTATCATCTAGCCCGAATTATGCTTAGAACTGATAATTACGCAAACAAAAACAAACAAATTTGTAATTCCCCGAACAAAATAAACAAAAATAGCATGTAAAATATACAAACCAGCTCAAGCAACAAAAGGGAGTAAATCAAACAAACAAACCATAATTAAAGCAACAACAAAAAACCATTTAAACAAGCAGAATTCTTCGGGTTATAGAGTTCATGTGTATGTTTTTTGTTTGAGTTATGGAGAACTTCGACTTATAATAGTGTGTGATTTGTTCTTTTAACGCTACTGACAACCAAATTAGTTCGAGTTAAAGAAAATTCGAATTAGAGAAGTGCGGAAAGCGGAACGTTTTCTACCGCCTAGCGTTAACGCTGAAATACCATACCTAAACAAGAGCGCCAACGCTTTGTCATAAAAACAGGGTTTTTACAAAATATATAACAACCCTGATTATAATAGTATACTCATAACCTAATAATACATGCATCTCTACAACAAACACAACAAAAAAATTCCTCAGAAGTCAAAAGTATAAATGTGTATGTGTGTATGTTTCAACCTGTGACAAAAATATAAATAAAAATTATTCATTCAAATACGAAAAAATAAATACAAATCAAAATTTAACACTTGAATAAAAAAACAAGTAATTTACAAGAATTGTCAGCTGGGCTTCTAAGACTACCTTATAGTCATTGTATCATGAGTGCTTGTCTTTTGCAGATAACTTCACTATTAAACGCGCTGTCAAAATCGGATTTTCCAAATGCAAAATTTTGCCGCCGCGTTATTTCGGGATGCTCCATACAAATTGTATGGGCATGAGAACTTTTGACAGCTAAAAAACGCTTGCCGCTCTTGTTTAGGTATGGCTGTAAATCACAGTTCTTTTCATCACCGCCTTTCCATTTAACTTCATATACAGCATTGCATTGTTGTTGTTTTTCTACCTTACCTTTCATGTTGGTGAAAATTGTATTAAGTGTGGAATTAGGTTTGAATGCAAATTTAATATCTTCAGTTTGTGATATTGTTTTTAACCTTTTGCTGTCTGTTTGGCCTGGTATGAATGTCACACCGTAAAAACGATTTGTTTGGTTGTTGTTGGTTTGAGTTTGAGGATAATTGTTTTTGAGTTTAATTTTTGTTTCATGTATTAAATTGTTAATTATATTTATCGGAAAACTATTGTCTTTAAGCAATTTGGTAATTATGTTGATGTTTTTGGTGTGAAAATTCTCGTCGCTTATCCTTAGTACTCTAGAAATGAAGCTTTTTGCTGTATTTAAAATTTGCGTTTTTGGTTGTGTTGCATTAAAATTCATTAATCTTCCTGATGCTATATCCTTTGCATACCAATCGAATAAGATTTTGTTGTTTTTTCGTTGTAGCATTATATCTAAATATGGTAATTTATAATATTTTTCCATCTCATAAGTGAATTGTATTTTCGGATGGAAACTGTTTATATATATATTTTTAAGAAATTATATTTTTAAGTATTTGCCCAATGTATTTGGATAATTGGTAGCAAGGGACGTTCTTTGAAGACACTATTGGACGCGGTGGTGTGCCCTCTTTGTGAATCTTTGGTAGGCCATACATTCTGGGACGTTGTTTTTGTGTGACATCGATATATTCGTTTTTGTACAATTTTGTCACTATTGTATTGTTTTTTCTTTGTAACTTATGGCGTTTTCTTTTCTGAAAAAACTTTTGCATTTATGCTACATTCTTTAATTTTCGTGATCCATTCTAAAAAATATGTAACATATATAAAAGCGATTTCGTTCCTTTCTAATTATGTTGCACCAATAAATGGCAAAATATGCAACATATTTTGCCCTCTACTATCAAGTCGGGGTGATATACTGCCCATTTTTACAGCTTTGTTTAGTATATTTTTATACAAGTAAGAACTTGTATTTTTGTCGTTCTACTTACTTAAGCGAAAAAACTTATAATTAAAACGATAATTAATTAATTAATGTTAAGTAATGTTAAGCCTCAAATATTTTGTACCATTGTGGCAATAAAAAATTTACCACTTTTTAAAGGTAGGTGCAAACTGTAAAAAGTGTTACACATTGAAAGGTCAACATTTTTGTTCAGAAAAGAAAACACCATTAGCTGTTGGGTCAGAGCTCATAGTTCTATATGTGTTCTATCATCCGATCACGGTTGCCAGATTTATCGTCATTTTGACGATTTCAGATGCCAAAAAAGGCAGTTTGACGACGTGACGATTTTGGTCATAAATTTGACGATTTTTAAACAATTATAAGTTGGCAGCGTTCTACAGAACATTGACACTACCATGATTTAATAAACAAGGTGGCAGCGCTACGAAAGCTGAATCGCTTCAAATGTCAAAGAGCTGTTTTTCTGGTTATATTTTTGAGCATTCTATAACCATAAAAACGTTTGCTCTTACATTACAACAACATATAGCTTACATCTACAATTTCAACGGTCGGCTAAATAGGCCTTAAACCTCTTGATGTTCATAATTTATCAACTGGGGGCTAATTCTCGCATTCGCTTACGAGCGAGTTCATACTAGAACGTGGGCGTTTTTGCACTTTTGGGATTCTCTTATTCGATATCAAATAAAGTGTATCGAAATCTCTAATGATAACATTCGATAGCGAGCGAGTATTCGAATGCAACCATGCGTGTTTTTAGTCGTCACCAAAAAGTCAATCGAAATAAAATTTAATAGTGACCAATACCAACATATTCTGTGACAAATACAATTTAATATTAAAAAATTATAAAAATAAAGCTAAAAAGGAACGTGCAATTAATTGGAAGCAATTTATTTACATTTAAAATGTAAGTTCTATTTTAAAAAGTACATACATACTTACATATATAAAATAAAATAACAATTGTATTAATTTAGGTCGAAAATAAACTATACTCAAAAAGAAATTCTCGCCAACCAAACAGTTCCCAGGGGAAAACAAAAGCCAACCAACTTTGGGAGCAGCTAACAAACAAGTTGAATGCTTCTGGACCTCCCATAAAGGATTCCAAAATGTGGCGCAAGGTAACTAAAACAGCGTACAATCGCTGTCATAAATATTATATTTTCCATATCATTGTTTGTGTGTACAAGGTGGAGAAAATCATTAGGTCCGGCCAAAGGCCGGCTATGCAGAAAATATTCTACATACTGCCGTGTCAGGAAATAGCATTGTGGAGAAAATCATTAAGGCCGGCTATGCAGAGAAACATACTGTTTAATATACATATGTATATAATATATAGTGTTAAATGTATATTTAATAAAATTTTTATTTGAAATTAAGTTTCTTGATTCACTTTTTTTTTCTATAAATATATGTTTTTCTTTACAATTTATTCAGTGTTGTAAAATCATTTTTATACAGTTTTTTCCAACACTGAAACAAAAATTCGATTCGTTTCGTATCGAATAACATCATTAGGAATTCTCACACTATCGAAATTAATTGCGATTCGAATGCAATTTCGATCACGAAAGTGAGAATTAGGCCCCTGTTATTAACATACATACATTTGTGTCAATATTTTAAAGCACGCCAAAAACTTGAACTTGAATAAGTGAGATTGTTCCTATGTACATACGTGTTAGAGCAAAACAAAACAAATACTTTGCTCAATTCAGTTTGAAGTGCTTTTCAATTTCCGTCATAAAGAATATGACGTCAGATCTGTACACCTGAAAAGTATAAAAGGGAAAAGTGGAACTGAAAAGTTTGTCATTAAAAAAAAATATTTGTTGGTGTACAGAATTGAAAATTAACAAAAATTAGAAATTTCTTAAAAAAAAGGGTTTCTCTCATCAGAAGTGGGATTAATTCAGCCTACTCCACACTCTATTGGGAAGATGACTGAAGGTGACTCCAATCTAAGAGGTCAGATTCAAGAAAATTTGAATTTGCAGGAAGAAAGTCCAGAGTCGAGATCTAACAATTTTGTAATTACACTGGAAGCAATTAATAAAATTTTAGAATCCACACAAGGGTCACAATCAACCGGCGCGTTAGTGGGTTTTCCGAGTTTTGATCCGGATCACTCCCGCGTTGATATTCAGAAGTGGTGCACGGATATTTATGTAAGGGTACAACGAGACGGTTTGCAGAATTTTGACATTTTGCCTAGAATACAAGTTTCTCTGCTTGGGAGGGCAAAATTATGGTTCAACAAGTACGGATATCAACTTTATAGCTGGCCGGATTTACGTGCTTCTTTGATACACGCTTTTTCTAATGGTACGGACATTATTACACAACTCAGGAAGGTTGCCAACTCAGAAAGCAATGAATATGCTTCCTATACGGATTTCGTAATGGAAAAGGTTTGCCAAATTAATCAATTACCTTTTGAAATTCCAGAAGACAAAATGGTCAAAATTGTCATCGGATGCATTAGTGAGGTAAGTTTGAGAAATTCTCTTACATTTGTTACGCCATCAACTGTGCAAAGTTTGATTAGTCATTTGTCTTCGATACGAGAAAAACCTTTGCGAAAAGTAGAAAATATAACACGCCGTTCACAAGAGAATAAATCAGTATCCAATATTGAGAAAGAAGACAAGTTTCCTAATCCATTGAAACGTAGGCGCGTAGAGGATGAGAAACGTTGCTATGGATGTGGCAAAAAGGGTCATATTAGAGCTCATTGCACGGAAGAACAAAAGACAAACGAATTGGTTGTACAGAAAATACCAAGCAAACTCATAGAAACCAAATTTAAGTGTTCTTTTTGTGGAAAATCTGGACACGAAGAACAAACCTGCTGGGCTAAACAAAGAGCTGACCGAAAACAAATAAATTTATGCAAGATTTCGTTGGTATCAGATAATTACACTCCAGTGGTTATCAAGGGAAAATTATATCATTGTCTTCTCGACACGGGATCTGATTGTTCGTTGATAAGATCCGACATTGCTGACAAAATATCTGCAAAAAGAACTACAAATTTACTGTCTGTGCAAGGTATTGGGAGAGAACCTATTTTATTATCTGAGAGACTTGAAACATTTGTAGAATTTGAAGATCTTATTGTTGAGGTTAGCTTTTATTTGATTGATAAAAAACATTTACAAAATGAAATTATTATTGGAAGAGACATTTTGAAAGATCCTACGATTACAATTACGGTTACTGCCAATGGGTCGTACTTACATCGCAGTAAGTCAGCTTTTTGTCTCAAAAGCAAAAATGTTGTTACCACAACTGGTAGTATGTCAAAGCCTCGTACAAAGGAGCTGAATGTTATTTTGGATAAGTATTCCAAACACTTTATAGCGGGTTTTCCAACGGCAAAGGTAACTATAGGATCCCTAAGTATATGTTTAACGAAAGATGCCAATATTTTCTTTAGGCCATATAGGATGGCACACAGTGAGCGGCAGATAACAAAAGAAATTGTTGCAGATTTGATAAATAATGGTATAATGAGAGAGAGTCACTCATCGTTTGCGAGCCCAATGATTCTTGTCAAAAAGAAAAATGGACAGAATCGCCTTTGTGTAGATTTTAGAGTACTAAACAAAATGACTGTAAAGGATCGCTATCCTTTGCCAAAGATAGAAGATCAACTAGATGAATTGTCTGGAAATAAATATTTTACATCATTGGACATGGCATCTGGGTTTTACCAAATTCCAATTGCTGAGGATTCTATAGAAAAAACTGCTTTTATCACACCCGATGGACATTATGAATATTTGCGTATGCCATTTGGTCTCGCTAATGCACCTGCAGTTTTCCAGAGGGCTATAAACGTGGCTTTGGGTGAGTTGCGAGGCAAATTGGCTTTGGTATACATGGATGATGTGTTGATACCATCCAAAACCATTGGTGAAGGTCTTGAAAAGCTTGATATTGTACTCAAGGCATTAGTTGAAAGTGGATTTACTTTAAACATGGATAAATGTAAATTTCTTCAAACTACTATTGAATACTTAGGACGAGAAGTATCTGGAGATGGTATACGACCAAGCAAAACCAAAATTGATGCGTTAGTGAGTTCCCCGACACCAAATAATGTTAAGCAAATACGTCAATTAATAGGGCTAGCGAATTATTTTCGAAAATTCGTACCAGAATTTGCTGCAAAAACTGCCTGTATCACGGCATTGACTAAAAATAATACGGAATTTGTATGGAGTAATGAATGTCAAGCAGCAAAAGATTACATAGTAGAACAACTTACAACTCGACCATTATTAGTATTGTTTAATCCTGATCTTCCAACAGAGCTGCATACGGATGCAAGTGCAAGTGGATATGGAGCCATCTTATTTCAGCGAGTTAATGGAAGATTGCATGTAGTTGCTTATTATAGTCAGGCAACTAAGTCGTATGAAGCAAAATATCATAGTTATGAGTTGGAGACACTTGTGGTGGTAAATGCGATGAAACATTTTAGGCATTACCTAATCGGTGTTAAGTTCTTGTTGATTACTGACTGAAACGCTTTAAAGGCAACAAAAGAAAAAAAGAATTTACTTCCTCGCGTTGCTCGTTGGTGGATTTTTCTTCAAGATTTTGAGTTTGAAATTATATACCGAAAAGGGAAGACTTTATCACATGTAGATTACCTTAGTCGAAATGTGTCAACAAAATCTTTTTATAAAATTGAGAGTTTGTCCGAAACATGGTTACATATTGAGCAGCAAAATGATCCAGGTACGTTAGAAATCATAGAGAAAATTAAAAGTGGTGATATCAACACATCAACGCAGTTCAAACTCAAAAACGGATTGTTATACAAGAAACTAGAAAATACTAACAAACTTTATGTACCCCAACAATGTCGATTGTCATTAATGAGACGTTTCCATGAAGAAAACTGTCATGTCGGATGGGAAAAGACTCTTATGAAGATACGAGAGCATTTTTGGATGCCGCATATAACTAAAAATGTCAGAAAATTTGTGAATTCTTGTTTAATCTGCCTGGTGGCTAAAAGGCCGTCTGGAAAGAAACAGTGTGAACTTCACCCAATAGAAAAGAAGCCAATTCCATTCGATATGGTTCATGCTGATTTTATGGGACCATTTGACGGAAAAGACTATCGTTATATTTTCATTTTAATTGATGCTTTTACAAAATTTGCAGTTTTATTCCCTTGTAAAACCCTTACAGCTACGGAAACTGTTCAAATGTTTTATAACTATGTAATGCTATTTGGAGCTCCAGCCAAGCTTGTAAGTGACAGAGGCACTAATTTTACTAGTGCTGAGTTTAAAAACTTCTGTATGTCATTGGGGATAACACATCATTTAATTGCTCCTGGTGCTAGTAGAGCTAATGGCCAAGTGGAACGTTATGTGGACACTGTTGCTTACTTGTTGAGAACTAATTTAGATAAATGTGGTGAATGGACTGGTTATATCAGTCGTGTACAACTAGCTCTTAATACAACGGTTAATAAAACAACTGGATTTTCTCCGTTGAAAGTATTAACAGGTATATCGGGACGGACTCCAGATATTAGTGCAATTTTAGCAGAGCTCGAAATTGAGCCACAATTTGATGACGTAGAAGAAATACGAAAGCTTGCTAGTGAACGAGCAGAGTTAAATGCAACTCGAATGAAAATCAGATTTGACCAAAATAAATGCAAACCAACTCAATTAAAAATTGGACAAAAGGTTGTCTATTGTAGTAACCAGAGGCGCAAATCGAAGTTACAGCCGTATTATCGTGGTCCTTATGAAATAGTTGGTGTCCTTCCCAATGATCGATATAAGTTAAAGAAAGAAAACTGCAAAACTTTTATTGTTGCAGCAAGAGAGGTCATTCGGCCTTTAAATGAGAGTGAAGACGAGAAGGATGTAAGTAACTAATATAAGGTAAAAAAAAAAAAAAATTTCTGCAAAAATTCTCTATTCAATAAGAATCGAACTCATGAATAAGCTTAGGATTGTCTCTGAGTCATAACTTTCAGTTATGTGTTGGAGTTTTGAACAAGCTTAAAATTGCCTCTGAGTAACTTTCAGTGTTGAAGTTTTGAACACGCTTAAGATTGCCTCTGAGTCATAACTTTCAGTGTTGAAGTTTTGAACACGCTTAAGATTGCCTCTGAGTCATAACTTTTAGTGTTGAAGTTTGAACACGCTTAAGATTGCCTCTGAGTCATAACTTTCAGTTTAAGTGTTGATTTGCAAACAAGCTTAAGATTGTCTCCGAGTTACGATTCAAGAAGTAACATCTGAAATAATGATTCTGTTTACAGCTCTGGATATCTGGTGGTTAATCATACAAGAGGACAGATTACTGCTGTGGAATTTGAAATAATGAATTTGTGGTTTTTGTAAACTGTTTGTTTTCTTGTGATTTTAGCTTGTTCTTTCTGTAAAAAAAAAAAAAAATTATTATTTTGAAAACAAGAAGTTTTGAATTCATCGAGAGCGATGATTTTACAGGATGGCCGTGTTAGAGCAAAACAAAACAAATACTTTGCTCAATTCAGTTTGAAGTGCTTTTCAATTTCCGTCATAAAGAATATGACGTCAGATCTGTACAACTGAAAAGTATAAAAGGGAAAAGTGGAACTGAAAAGTTTGTCATTAAAAAAAAATATTTGTTGGTGTACAGAATTGAAAATTAATAAAAATTAGAAATTTCTTAAAAAAAAGGGTTTCTATCATACGTATGTATATTAAAATTGTTACACAAAATTTATGAAAATGGAAAGTGTGAGATCATTAAAAATTTTAGAAAGTTTCACGTAGAACTGTGTGACCAAGTTTTATTGAGATTTTACTTTGAAGACAAATTCAAAGCATTAAGCTAAATTAATCCCTACAATCATATAAAAGAAAATAACAATTCATTTAATGATATTCTTAAAGTATTTTCAAATTTATTTAAAGAACGTGAAAGACAGGAAATTGAATCTGAGTTCAGACAAATTAAATTACTAAATTTAAAATAATTCTTCCCGGATACGGACATAAAACTTTTAGATTTTTGGAAATATATTTCAGAGATGAAAAAAACTCTAGTCTTTTATTTCCCACGTTAACTAATTTTATTAAAAAAAATTTGGTTTTACCACATTCTTCGGCAAATGCAGAAATAGTGCTTAGCCAAGTTAATTCAATAAGACAAAAGTTAGAAATCGGTTAGAGAAAGCTTCTTTGGAGGCAATTTTATATGCTAAAGATCATTTAAAATAAACAAGTGTAATTGTTTTGACATGAAAGTAGTACCTGATTTAATAAAACGGTTCAACTCCAATATATATGTTTAATTTTTTTTTTAATTTCTACAAATGTGTTGTAACATATATAATACTATGTATCATCATTTTTAATATAAACGCAAATTTTATCACTAATTTCTCTAAAAATTTAAACTTGCTAATATTTTGTGGATTAGGTATGTAGCTATTGTATTAAAAAATGCACAAAACACCTGTTTATACTTTGTTTCAACAACTGATCTCTTTATTGATAAGAATTTACTTTATTTTATAGAAAAACCCTTGAATTCTATTTGTTATGTTATGTTTTGTTAAATAAAATGAATCTTTTGTTTGAAAAAATTGTGATTTAATATTCGACGATTTATTGACGACTTCGGAAAACTGTTTTGACGATTTTACGCTAAAAATTTGATGAATTCGGACCCATTTCATCTGGCAACTATGCATCCAATAGGCACACAGCCAGACAAAGGTAACAAAACTGTAATAATGTATGAGGAAGATTACAATGGAAAAATGAAAACACTATTGGATAATGAAATTAAACTTTAAATATAACAAAATATGTTTATCGATATTACTCTAAAATGAATAAGCGACAAAAATGTATGTATGTATATGCACATATCTCATTTTTGTACAAATAGCATTATATGTATAAAATATAAATTTTTTAATATAAGTTTCACTTCAAGTCACGCACATCACTATTGCTCGAAAATACCGAAAATGGTGACGTGTGCCAAAAACGAGCACGGGAAGCTCTTGGTTACATTTTGGTGTTTTTAGTTTTTCCAAATTCAGTTGTTGGGTAGAAATGGAGTGAAAGTGCCACTTCAGGCTATGCTGACACTGAAGGCCAATTCTACTCAATTCCTACTCTTACCTCCACGCGGGGCACCCTGGAAACCCGAGTAATCTAATTGAAGATGAGGTACCCAGCCGCATGGTAAATTAGGTAGGGGCAGACGAGAGAGGGAATTTCAACTGTGCAATTTTGTCATACACAATATAATGGCCCATTGAAATAGAGGATACTAACCCACGTGCATTCTTTTAGGACTGGTAGCGGAAGAATTCATTCGGGATCCATGGTAGCAGCCAAAGCCCTGGTTAGGATGGGTCACGTGGTACACCAACGTCAGCCTGGAGGCGTTACCGGCAATCCCGGTACCATGATCGGATGCTGAAGGCCAATCTCCTACTCATCTTAAATTCAACCGATTAAAGAAACCGAAACAGACAATAAAAACGATTGGATAAACTGATGACGACATTCAGCATGAAACATGGACCACGAATTGGAACATGTAATGTACGCACGCTACTGGAAACAACAAAAGTAGCCCAACTTAGCAAGGAGTTCATAAAATATGACCTACTATTGCTCAGTCTAAGCGAAGTAAGATAGCCAGACTCAGGAGAAATAGCCGCTCCTCGCGGGATGAGGCTTATCTTCTCCGGCAAGCTAACTAGAGAAAAAAGAGAAAGGGGAGTTGGGTTGCTCTTGTCGAAATCTGCCTAAAACACAATGATAGAGTGGAAATCAAATACAGACCGAGTAAACATTAGACTCCGCACTCGCGCAAGAAATCTTACTATAGTACAATGTTATGCCCCTACAGACGTCGGTGAGTAACAGAACAAAGAAGAATTGTATAGCAACCTTTCCAACTTCGTGACCACAATCAAGAAAGGTGATATCGTATTCGTCATGGGGGATTTTAATGCGCAAGTTGGCAATAACAACTCGGGCCTTGAAAAAGTGATGGGCTGCCATAGGTTGGGACGTTTGGCCGAAAATTGTAAATTATTTACGGAATTATGCGCAAGCAACAACTTTGTTATAGGCGGAATACTTTTTAAACACAAGAACATATACAAAGTTACTTGGGTCTCGGCTAACAGATGCATAGAAAATGGCTGCAGGAAATGGCGAGGATTGCTACTGGATGTATGTAACAAAAGAAGTGCAGATACATCAAGCGAGCACCACATCTTAACTGCATTCATCCGTCTAAAGGTGACATCACGTGAACACCCTGCGCATTATCGTTGAGCAGTCAGTGGAATGAAGGACTCCTTTATACATGTGCTTCATTGATTTCAGAAAAACCTTCGATACATTAAACCATGGAGCGATCTGGAATTCATTGGAATGTAAAGTAGTGCCGCCAAAAGTGATCAATGAGGTCAAAGAGCTGTACAATGAAGCTAGTTGTCGGGTCATTCACGAGATCCAATTAAGCGCCAATATAAATATCCAGACTGGTGTCTGTCAGGGATGTGTTCTCACGCCTTTACTATTCAATTTAACGCTTGACACAATAATGAATCATGTAAAGACCAACAACACCGGTATTACATGGGGCCTACATGGAACACTCGAAGACCTAGATTATGCAGATGATATATGTCTTCTGGCGCACAGACACTGCCATATCGATACAAAGCTTCAGCACCTGAGTGAGTGTGCAGCTAAATCAGGCCTTAAGATAAACATTGCGAAAACCAAGATAATGAGCATTAATACTGACAATAGCCGACTTATACTCTTAGACGGAAACCCGGTTGAAGTTGTTTGGGGCAAAGGAAAATATTTAAGCCAATTGGAAAAATTTTCCAAAAAATCACTAATTTTTGAAACTTTTTGATACATGAATATTTTTCACAATTTTTTTATATAAATTAATTATTTTGAATTTTTCTTATATTTGTTTTTTTACATGGGTGTCACTCGATCGAGATTTGTTTCAATTTACTAAACGCTCACACATTTAAAAATTGATTATCAATTTGATATAAATTTTGCTTTAATTTTTTTTTTCAATTTTTCATTCAAGTAAACAGCAACCATTTTAAGTTGTTTTCTTGATTACATCTTGAAAGCAAATTGCTTTCAAAGTGCGTGCATCCTACGACACAGCTATCAATTATTGTGAATTTTTACGAGCAGTATGATTAAAAAAAAGTTTATAGCAAATCTTGATCGTGTGACACCTATGTTAGACTATGTCTTAATAAAAAATATATGAAATTAGCTGTATAGTGTAGCTTATTTTTATATAATTGAAATTAAGTGGTTTTCCAAATTAGTAGTTTAAAAATAAAAACGTTATGGTAACGCTGATATAGCAGAAAAATTTTTTGTTTTCGCTTTGTTTACTTTCGTAACAAAGATAGACTGAGCTGAAACCAATGGAGCTAATGTATTTTACTGAACTAAAGTGAGCTATTGAACTAAAGTTAGCTATTGAACTAAAGTGAGGTATTGAACTAAACTGAGCTATTGAATTAAAGTGAGCTATTGAACTAAAAGAGCGAACTAGATCAGTTAACTGAGCTGAGCGGAAAAGAGCGCTCACTTAACTGAGCTGAAAAACCCAACTCTAGTGCGGACCTTTGTTCACGTTTTAAAGTTGCCAATGTAAAAAAAAATGTTCATGTTTTTGTGTAGTTCATGTTACTGGATGTTCTCGTTTCTGTGAGTTCACTGCATATAAAAATATGTATATATATTAGGGGGCGTCAAATTGTATGGAACGATTTTTTTGATGAAGCGTACAGCAAAAACGTAATCTATAGGTGATTCTGAGAAATTTTGCTCAAGAGACCATAGCTCGAAGTTGGATTTGGAGCCGCCCAAAATTTAAAAATAGAAATTTTTCAATATATACATAGAACAATTTAATTAAATTCGTCATAAAATCGGATAGAATTATAGTAGATTTTTCAATCTGGGCTTGTTTGAAAGGTATTTTTATCACCTTTCAGAATTATACTCAAAGATACGATGCCTTAAATTTTGCTATGATGCGTGATAGATTCGGTGTTGCAGATAGAGTCGCTTCATGTTTAGCAACAGCTTTATTCGAAGATATAAATTTTAGAGATGTTCATGGCAATCTTGTTATTATAGATAAATCAAAAGTGGCTAGAGAAAAAGTTAAATCTAGAGATGCAGTGCTTCGTACACGACATACAAATTCTTCCATAACTGCATTCTCTTTCGATGGTTGAAAAGATGACTCATTAACTACAGAGAAAATTAATGACAAATTTCATACCACTATGGTAAAAGACCCGCATTTAGTTGTTCTGAAAGAGCCCTATAATGAGTTACTTGGATATGTAAATTTGGGTAGTCAAGAAGAAGCAAAAACCAAACACAGAAAACTGAATGAATTTTTCAACAATAAAACATTAACAGTTGATTAATTAATTGGCATATGCAGTGATGGTGAGCCAGCAAATACTGGAACAGAAAATGGTGTTTTACGATTATTTGAAAAACAGTTAAATAGACCAATTCACTGGTTTATATGTGTGCTTCATTTCAATGAACTGCCATTTCGTCATTTCTATGAAGCATTGGACAAAACAGTCACCAGTGGACCACGAGCAGCAAGTTACTCAAAGCTATTCAAGAATGTGAGAAATTGCAGGTATGCAACACTTTATTTTATTTAATACTAGCTGACCCGACAGACGTTGTCCTGTCTAAATGTAAATAATTTGTTGGTGATAATTTTGTAAAAAGGTATTGGAAATATGGAAACAAAGTAAAAATTAAGGGAAAAAAGGCATTTCTGATTGATGATCATTTTAACAGTTTTTATTTTTGTAAAGATTTTGATCACGTTTTATTTTGAATTGAGATCAAAGAGATTCTAAGTGTTTTATTTACACTTCGAATATACGAACGACGTTCGAGTAGCAAAATAAAAATACGTTTCATTTTTATTTATATAGATGTAAACCTAAGTTGGGTAACATTAGAACAAAAAATTAGCTAAATCAGTCGCGCCGTTCTTCGATTTTAGATAAATAGAAAAAGTAGGCGTAATAGTGGGTGTGGTTAATTTTTTGAGCTATAAACCATTCTCGGAGCACTTTAAGCAATAAGATGAAAAAATTAGCGAAATCGGTGTAGCCGTTCTCAAGTTATGCGCTTAGCAACGGACAACGTTTCATTTTTATTTATATAGATCATCATTTATTACCATTATTTATTGTCATTATTTTACTTTTTCGATTGGAATAAAGTTAAAATAAAATAATTGCATTTTAATTGATCTTAATATTTCATTTTTCAGGTAGTAGATTATTTTGATCCAATACCACCGGAGAATATGCCTGCAATGATGGATCATGAACATGAGCTCGAACTATCAACAGATGTTAAATATTTATTTGAAATAGCTAAAGCAATTTCGAATGGTATTGTTCCAGTTGATTTAGCTAACATTAAACCAGGACCAATTGCACATTCTCGTTGGTTAACCAAAGCAAGTATATTACTACGAATATATGTAACAACTAATACACCATCGACCAATTTAATTTAAAAACTTTGGCAGTTTATATTATTACAGTTTATGTGCCAATGTACTTCAATGTGAAGTTTTATAACTCTGTTGTGTACGGCAGTGCACTTTTATTAAAATTTATACTTTGGACACGATACTTACAACCAAACTTTCGTAATATTGCAGATGGTGTAATTCAAAACAACTCATATTACGCACATCCAGAAAATATCTCATTAACAATGTTATTTGATGATCGAAAAGCAATACGGGATAGAGCTATCAAAAAGATTTTACACTATCGAGCAAAATTGTATGATCCAACTAAACTCAGAGTTTACAAAAATATATCTTAAATTTCGATGCTACCGATTATGTCAATATGGTTGATATGAATAACGACGATATATGTATGTATTATTTGAACCAGCATTTACTCGACAGATTCCATATTGTTATGAGTCATTTTCCCCTAACAAACAGAAGTATCAGCGACAGCAGAACATACGCTGCACACACATACTGACGTTGAGTTATTTTCCCTCAACCAACAAAAAATACCTACAGCAGCAAAACATACGCTGCATACATACACAGACATATGCTGACGTTGCAATAACGCTGCATACAATACTGACGTTATTACCAGTAATTTTCCTACAGATATATGCTGACATTGCATTATCGTGAGAACCGCAATCGGCTGGAAGTCCCACGGGTATGGATATGCTGAAGTTGCAATAATCGCACACTCAGCAGTATCACGGGGACATCCACGCCAGCGGCAGCGAACGACAGCAGCACCGTTCATCGAGCAGCACTAAAGTGGGTATAAAAGCGGAGGGTGATTTGGTATTCAGCCCATTCAGTCCACTACTATTATTGAGTCTATCAAGTCAGCTCTAGTCGAGTCAGTTCGTAACACATAACACACATAACAACAACCTGATCAAACACCAGCCTTAAAAGCGGGTCCCTGTGAAGGCTTAACATATTTCCCAAACAAAACCCTGATCAAACACCAGCCTTAAAAAGCGGGTCCCTGTGAAGGCTTAATATATTTAAATTAGACTAATAAATAAAAATAGAAAGTAAATAAAAGTAATAACTAAAATCCTAATAGTCTCTTGTGTTTTTAATTCTAAAAATAAGTTACCAAATAAATTGTAACATTTTGGCATTTTGGCGTGGTTAATAAAATTAAATAATAATAAATAAAAATAAATAATAAAAATAAATGTTTTAATTTAAACATAACATTTTGGCGCAGCCGGTAGCCGCGTAAATAATAACATCAAGGAAATATAATTATCCTTGTGTTGATCTTGCTCAAGAAAAAACTGTCAGGTGTAGCAAAACCAACAATACATAAAAGTCTAAATCCTAGCTACCTTGTATTGTTGCATCCTACACACGACGGTGTAGAACTGCACAGACAAATTGAATAAAGTCTAAATCCTAGCTACCCTCATATTGTCATTGCAGGACTAATCGCTAAAGCAGATCAAGGCAAAAAGGAGAATTACCTTGATTGTAAAAATTCTGCGCGGTTGCGAACAAACTTATATAATAAAATAATAATAATAATATAAAGTGAAAATAAGCCTAAGCCACAGACCACTATGAGGATAATAAACAGCGGAATATGGGTAAGTAGAATACAGCTTTAATGGACAATCCACAGACACAGACAGACGACTTAATAAAACGGATAGATAAGTATAATTATTCAGTGGACAGTCTACAAGTTCTTGCGTGGACAGAACTTAAGGGTTTAGAAGCAGACAAAACATTCCTGGACAACCATAGGGAAACAATAAGAATACAAAGACTGACAAAATTAGAAGAAGTTAGTTATGTGTTACAATTAATAAGTGAATTAAGTAGGGATAGATCATTGGAGTTTGTGAAAAGAATCGAAGAACTCGAAGAGACAAAAACATTCCTTAAGGGACATTGCGAAAAGCTAAGAGGACAAATAGAGTACACAGATACTTTGTTGGAGGACGTAGAAAAGGAAAATTCAGAATTAGTAGAACAGTTGAAAGGAAAAGGACTGAGTGAAGAGAATTTTAGGAAACAGTTAAAACAGAAACAGTTAATAGAGACACAAGACGACACTATCCAAAGACTACAAACAGCATTGGAAAACGCAAGAAGAGAGTTGGATACAATTCACAGAGCTAGTTCACCAAATCCTTCACTGCACGAAGAACTAAACCAAGTAGGACTACCAACAATAGTCATATCGCATGAGAAAGAAACACCTGCCCTGACGCTGTTGGAAAAAGTAAAAACCCTAATTAACAACGCAAGGAAAGCAGGTAGCAGAGGATACTCCGCTGAGACAATAGCAAGGAAAATAAACGAGTTAGGCGAATATAAGGCGAAATTCAGCGAATTGGAAGAAAAAGAAGACATTGACAGCATAGTAGCGGAAGAATTTAATAGACTGATCCCAGTGGCCCAAGAAATTTTGGAAAGACGATCACCATCACCCCGGCAAAACCATACTATTGAGAGAGTAGAAATCGAAACAATCAGAATGACGTCGCTATCCGAGATTATTAAAATAGTTAACAACACAGTCCCATCATTCTTCGGGACCGATGGACCTGACTTACCATCAGAAGTATGCAGGTACATACAAGGATGCAAGATGGTAGAAAGAGAAGTACTCACAGGTGCAAATAACGTCCTAACACAAGATGTGATACAGTGCCTGAAATTGCGACTGCTGGGGGGTGCATACTCAAAAATATCCCAGATGACTTTTGGTTCAGTGGACGCATACTGTAACACCATCAAGAAGTTGTATCTGAAAAATAAAAGCCTGGATAAGATAAGGGAGCTGATCTTGGGGTGCAAACAGAGCATCAGAGAGTCAGCATGTAAATTTGGAGAACGCCTGGATAGCCTATTGAATGAGGCAAAGACAACAATAGAGAACGAATGGCCGGTGGGACCTGGCCGGGAAACCATGCTGAAGGACTTCAAGAGGATAGCAGTGAGAAGTTTCATCAAGGGTCTGAAGGACCATGCTCTTAAAGCTCGATTTGTGGGTCAGGAAGAGGAAGAGCTAACTAAGTTGATAGAGATAGTGGAAAATGCAGAGGAATTGTTTGGCGAACCAACGCACAGTGTCAACGTAATAGATTCAGAAGTTCCCTGTAGTTTTTGTAACAAGATGGGACATGAATGGAATAGCTGCAAAAGGCGGCTAAACACACCATACTGTATGAGCTGTGGAAAATACGGCCATGAGATGGGGCCAGTGTGCAGGAATATCGTGGGCTGTACGTTCTGTGGAAACAGCGGGCACGATGTGGAAAACTGCAGAAAGAGATTAGGCTCCTTGTACTGCCGATTGTGTAGGATAAACGGTCACAAGGAAACCCCTTTCTGTGAGCTAAAAAGAAACCTACCCAACCAAAATCAATTGAATAGAAGGACGGCAGAAACCAATAGAAGGACAACAAACACAGAATTCCGTGGAAGCCCACAAATAGCGATGGGACAAAATACGAACAGAGGGGCGAATAGAAACAATGGTACACTCCCAACCTGTTTTAAATGTCAGCAACAAGGACATTTTGCATGGGACTGCAGAAGCAATATCAGACAAACCCAGACAGGAGGAACAGGGATCTACCAACAGGTGCGAAATAGCAACAACGGCAGGGACCTAGCTAACAGACCAGTAGAGGCCCATAGCAACACAAATCGGACATATGCTCAGGGAAACGAAATTCGGCCCAGTTATCGCCAATAACTGGGGTCCGGCAAATTAACAGAAAATTAGATTGGCATAAAAAAGAGAACAAATACAAGTATAATAAAGAAACAGAAACAAAGAATCGGGTAAATAAAGATGATACGGAGACTGACTCAGAAACAGAGCAGCCAACCAGAATAGCAACCGAGGGAGTTGTACACTCGGTAAATAAGGAGAACGGGCGCACTAAAGAAGAAAATACTTCGAAAGATAATAAATTAAACAAAAAAAAGGAGGAAAAAAGTCAAGAGATGGTACGAAATGTAGAAGATAGTACTGAATCACCGGGCAATGGGAACACAGTTTTTATTACGCTACCCTCCCAAAGAGCTAGGGAGCGAAAATTGGTCTTACTTGTAGATACGGGAGCAGTTACTAAAGTGCCGGTTAATATCATTTCGAGAGATAAAACCGTGGTTGTGCATAAACAGGCAAATCAAGAGAACGGGCAAACTTTGGAAGTGAAAGCAGAAAAAGACAAAGTATTAAAACATAAATATGAAGAGAAACAAAGTGAAGAGATAATGCCAAATATAAATAATAGTACTGAATCACCGAGCAATGTGGACACAGTTTTTATGACGCTACCCTGCCAAGGAGCTAGGGAGGGAAAATTGGTCTTACTTGTAGATACGGGAGCAGTTACTAAAGTGCCGGTTAATATCATTTCGAGAGATAAAACTGTGGTTGTAGAAAAACAGGATATTTCCCCTGGAGTTTATGCTGGAAATACTGTGGTCAACATTAAAAATGAAGGCACAGCAGTACCCATACTGAACGCAACCGAGAAAGATATCCCATGGAGGAAGGAGATCCAGTCGAGATTTTCAAAATTCAACCACTACACGCAGTATAGAGGAACACAACAACACACATTGTCATTGGAAAAACAGGAGGAAACAATAAGGCGTCTAAAAACCAACATTATGACGGAAATGAATTGGAAAAAGAGAAGAAGGAAAAACTCACCGCAATATCGACGGTATTGATGATGAATATTTAGGGTCTTCAATGGCTGAAATATAAAAGAAATACATATTTATACGGGACTATAATAAGAAACAATGAAACATACCTTAAAGGGACAAGGAGAAAATTGCGTCAAGATGGTTCCAACTTGAGGAACCGGGGACCCAGGTTGACGTCAAGGATCTGAAAGAAGCAAAATAATTAGTAAAAGGAAAAGGTTAAAAAAGGATGGAACGCTACTGACCCGGTATCGCCTTCTAATCGACCAACGAATACTGCTCTAGAAATAAAAATTAAGAATAATTTGATTAATCAATCAATCAGAGCAAAATATATAAAACAAAAGAGAAAACAAGGTCACATGTAAGTAAGTAAGTGTCCTAAAGTATATAAAATTGTTGGATAAACAACAGAAAGAAAAAATAAAATTAATAATTCTTTTGCAACAGATTTACGAAAACGTATTAAAATAAGAATAAATAAGAGACGTATAAATTTTTTTTTAATAATATTTAAATTCTAGAAATTTTGCGAGCAATGAAAGTTTTTAAAAAATATTCTTCAAAAATGAAACTAAAGAATATCCAAATGAATTTCACTCCAGATTATTTTGTGTTGAAAGCACGAATTACACTCACTGTCTTGCGGGACATGAAGAAAAATTGGAAACCGATAATCACGAAATCACGCCCGATTACTTATTTAATTATTGCAAAACACGTCCGATCACTTATTTATTTTTATTTTTGTTTTCTTCTCCCCAAATAAATTAAAAGTATAAATCAAAACAAAATAACATTATTTTGTTGGACAATAACATTGAAAATTTTTATAGGAAAAAGCAGTAAATGAATTCAAGAAAAACTTTAACAAAGAACAATATGTTGAAATTAAAATATTTAAAAGTATAAATCAAAACAAAATAACAATATTTTGTTGGACAATAACATTGAAAGTTTTTAAATTGAAGAGAAACTATAAAATGGAAAAGGAACAATATTTTGAAATTAAACTATTGGCAGGTATGAATCAGAGCGAAAGAATATGACAGCAACAAACTTAAAGGAAACCAAGAGAAAGTAAAATGAAAGATTTGGGCAGACACCCAACTTACCTGTGTCCATCGCAGGGTTAGAGATGGCGGTGTTGTTGTGAATGTTTTTTATTATTCCATGAATATAAACGGGACCATTACCTCTAATCAAATTGAATGTAGCTGAGGTTACATAGAATTCAATGTCGGGATTAACGGCGCGTGTTTCACCGGCTTCAAAACGGCAATAGGGATCTTCAAGTTGTCTTTAACAGAGTGCACCTCTACAACATTGAATTCATCCTCCTTTGCTTCTGCACCCAAAAGAATTTGTCTGATGATTAATTTTTGGCCGCGGGGATAATCCTCATCATTGGATAATACTCCCCATTCAACCGAGTCGTTTTCGCCTTTCAAAGTAACACCATAGAATGATTCGTCAGACATTGTGATTTTAGGGATTCTTTGGGATTGGATTTGTATAATAAATTATTCACGTAACTCGTGCTATTTGCACACAAAATGATATTTTCCACACACACATTCAAAATTATTTTTTTTTTTTTTTCACTTTGGCCTGTGGTTTGTCACTGGCAGTATTTTTATTGCAATTTGTTTTAATAGCAATTGTGCTATAATATATATTTAATGAAATATTTACAATAATACAATTTATTTACAATAATGAAATTATTAAAAATTTTTTTTTAATAGGCATTTAAATTATTGTTGTTTGATTTTAGAAACGGCAACCGCGCCGTTTCATGCCGTTTTTAATACTGCACGATGAAATTTAATTTTTAAATTTGTGCATTAGTGCAGTTTTAATGTTCTACAAAATTATTGTATGAAATACACTAGAACTGCAATACATGAACAAAAGCGACCCAATTGGCATAGACATCCAATTGAATAAAAAACTAAAACGATATAAAATATGTATAGTAAAATATACATACACATTTATAGCGATAATCGCTAAATTATTGAACCAAATAGCTCTTACTAAGTTATGGTTGAGTCATGGCGCAATAAATACAAAATTGTTATACGTATTGCATAAAACTTGAAATGCAAAACTGTTCACAATTATGTTCAGTGACAAAAATTGTCGGCCATTTATGCATCAACAATGACAACGGTTAACGAAATCAATTAAGTTTAGGTTTAATTTATAAATTTGAAACAAAGAATTGAACTCAAATTAAATTCGAAAAATTTCCAACTGGGTTATATACATTTTTTTTTGGGCATAAGTACTTGGTTATGAAACGTGATTCCACGGCAAAATTTTGCCAGACAGTTTCACGGCCAATGACAACTAAATCAAACTGCATAGTTTAATGTACGTATGTGCATATGTATATGTACGTATATGTGTGCATATGGATATGCAAACAGTAACAGAAAAAAAAAACTTTTCGATTTTTTTTTCTGTTCGTTGTTGATTTGAAAATAATTATACGCGTATGTATAATTTTTCTTTCAGATCAACGGAAACAACAAAAGTGTTAAATTTCTTTGACTAACAAAATACTACCAAATACAACTGAACTCACTTTTTAATAAAAAAGTGCTTTAATCAGTTGAAATTTTGTAAAATTTTTCCTACTCATTTTTGCAACGTTTTAAAATGTTTTTAAAAAAGTTTTCAATTCCATGTAAACGTAATTTTTAATGTTTGCACATGTTTACAACTACAGGGTAAAAAATGAATGCAACATATCCAAACTGAAACAATTTTTTTTTCTCTTAATTTTTTTTTTTGCATGACTTTAGTTAAGTACTTGACTGTGAAATATGATTACACAGCAAAATTCTGCCAGACTATTTCACAGCCGGGTACAACTGAATAAACAGATATACACATGCATGTATGTGTGTAAGAATACAAATAAGTTTGGCATTGACATTGAAACAAAAATAAAAACCAAACATACATACATGCATGGTATTTCAGTAATACATACTAACAATAATAATAAAAAGCACGAATTAATGAAATAATTTCAACAAATTTCCTATTAATATTTATTTTTGTCTTTTATCTAAATAACAAACTATTTGCAATTTTAAACTTTCCTAATTTTCTGCCATTTTTGCTGTTGATTTAAAAAAAACTATAAGCAAGTGAATAATTTTTCTTTTAAATCATTAAAACAGCAAAGGTGTTAAATTTCTTAACAAAGACAAGGATAAATGCAAGCTAAACTAAACTCATTTTTTATATACACATAAAAAAAGAAAAGGAGAAGAAAAAATGTTTAAATAAGTTGAAATTTGGTATATGTAGTACTAAATGTAATAAAGTTTTGTTTTTTCTTACTCATTTTTTTTTTGCAACGTTTTCAAATAATTTAAAAATTTTCAATTTCTTGTATAAGTTTATTTCAAGGTTAATATAAGAGTACATATATATAAATATCAATACACATACACAATAATTATACAACTAACTTGTAAACAAATTAACAATACACATATACATATATATATATATACACATATAACTAATAGTTAAAGAAAAATATACATATTTAAAATAAAAGCAATAAGAAATTTTAACTAACAGAAAATCTAGTTAAAATATTAAAATTTTATAAATAACCTACAAAACATGTCTAATTAATAATAAGTGAAAAATATATAAAAAAAAAAGAGAAATACATATATGTATATAAGACATATAAGTACAAATAAGAGAAGAAATTTTATATAAGTATACGTAAGAAAAAATTGTTAGTTATAAGATTAAAAATATTAACCAGCGTTTTAAAAAACAACCAACAATCATCACCCCGTTAACATGAAGAATCCAACAATCAGCAACAGCAGCCTATACCTATCAACCTCACGCAACCGCAAAACCTACATACGATACTACAACGCATACATGGACGAAAAACCCAGTTCCGATAACAATAAAGAATCCAATCCAAATATCAACAGACAGACAGCCATAACCTTCAACCTCACACGACCATAATCAACAGTTAAAGCTATATGCGATAGCACAGCACATACATGGACGGAAAACGCAGCTCCGTTAGAAAATGGGAAATCACCCCAACGTCAGTAACAACCTCAACATTTTCACCAACAATATCATATTTTTTCCTTGGTGACGCAGCAAGCGTACCAAGTCGACAGACACTTAGCAGTCACCAACTAATGGTAAACTGCGAACCTTCAGGCAATCAAGGCTCGGGAGATAATTACATATTACTCCGAGAGCTGCCAAAGCTGTATCGCCAAGGTAGTCGGATGCATACACACATCTATTTTGACTTGATTCCAGAAGGATAGCTACGAAACATCCTAAGACAGGATGTTTCTTGTCCGTAAGGGGGGAGGGATGTTATGAGTCATTTTCCCCTAACAAACAGAAGTATCAGCGACAGCAGAACATACGCTGCACACACATACTGACGTTGAGTTATTTTCCCTCAACCAACAAAAAATACCTACAGCAGCAAAACATACGCTGCATACATACACAGACATATGCTGACGTTGCAATAACGCTGCATACAATACTGACGTTATTACCAGTAATTTTCCTACAGATATATGCTGACATTGCATTATCGTGAGAACCGCAATCGGCTGGAAGTCCCACGGGTATGGATATGCTGAAGTTGCAATAATCGCACACTCAGCAGTATCACGGGGACATCCACGCCAGCGGCAGCGAACGACAGCAGCACCGTTCATCGAGCAGCACTAAAGTGGGTATAAAAGCGGAGGGTGATTTGGTATTCAGCCCATTCAGTCCACTACTATTATTGAGTCTATCAAGTCAGCTCTAGTCGAGTCAGTTCGTAACACATAACACACATAACAACAACCTGATCAAACACCAGCCTTAAAAGCGGGTCCCTGTGAAGGCTTAACATATTTCCCAAACAAAACCCTGATCAAACACCAGCCTTAAAAAGCGGGTCCCTGTGAAGGCTTAATATATTTAAATTAGACTAAGAAATAAAAATAGAAAGTAAATAAAAGTAATAACTAAAATCCTAATAGTCTCTTGTGTTTTTAATTCTAAAAATAAGTTACCAAATAAATTGTAACATTTTGGCATTTTGGCGTGGTTAATAAAATTAAATAATAATAAATAAAAATAAATAATAAAAATAAATGTTTTAATTTAAACATAACAATATGATCACTTGGTAGAATACTTAGATTTCGATGAACCACCACTGGCTGATCCACAAATTCCAATGCACATACAAGGAACAGAAAGACATGTACAATTATTAACGAGTGTTTCAAAACGAGTTATAGAAAAGAATCGTGAAGGAGTTATGGCAGTGACATTAGAAAGTCGTAAGAAAACTCCTCGAATGGAAAGTAAAAAGGACCTTAAAAAATAAAATTACCACGTTAAAACATCAAATTGTAGGTCGAGAATAATATTTAAAAATAAATTGAATTAAAAATGTAAAAATAGTGTTTTTTTTGTTGAAACCTTAAAAATGTTGATTTTTTCAGACCGGTTTTCCTACAAAAAGGAGTTCGAAAACAATAAAATTTATCGTAAAAGTTGTTGGAAATTATCTGAACTTTCATAATCTACAAAAAAAAAAAATCTCGAAAAAACTCGAATAAAATTCAGAATTTATTAGTTAAAAGTTCACTTTAGGCTATTTTTCGACAAAAAATTCCTAATATCTCTACTAAAAATAAAAAAAATATTGGTATCAATACAGATTCTGAAAGGTGATAAAAATACCTTTCAAACAAGTCCAGACTGAGAAATCTACTATAATTCTATCCTATTTTATGGCGAATTTAATTAAATTGTTCTATGTATATATGGAAAAATATCTATTTTGAAATTTGGGGGACTCCAAATCCGACTTAGAGCTATTGTCTCTTGAGCAAAATTTCTCAGAATCACCTCTAGATTACGTTTTTGCTAATATACATATATGTATATAAATATATATATATATATATATATATATACTAGCTGATCCCGGTGTACTTCGCTACCCCCCTCGTTATAAAATAAAATTAAAAGTATTTATATATCCTATTGTTACGATCGGTCCAGTAGTTAAGACTATATTACGATTTTTAATTTTCCTAAAAAGGAGCGTGGTCCCATCCACTTTTCTCCCGGTACGTATTCCAAATTATGCCAATACCATATGTACCAAATATCATCTACGTAGGTCAAAAAATGCCCAAAATATTGCGATTTAAATTTTTGGGTTATATGGGTGGTGCCACGCTTCTTTGTCCAATCCCGCCCATATTTGCAGCATCACTAAAAAAATGCACACCAAATCCGACGTACCAAATTTTGTTCAAATACCGTTATCAGGAGCAGAAATAATAGATTTTTAATTTGTGGTTTGTATGAGAGGTACCACGCCCCTTTGTCCTATCCCGCCTATATTTGCAACAGCACTAAAAAAATGCTCACTGAACCGACGTACCAAATTTTGTTCAAATACCGTTATCAGGAGCAGAAATAATAGATTTTTAATTTGTGGTTTGTATGAGAGGTACCACGCCCCTTTATCCAATCCCGCCCATATTTGCAGCAGCACTAAAAAAATGCATACCAAACCGACTTACCAAATTTTGTTCAAATACCGTTATCAGGAGCAGAAATAATAGATTTTTAATTTGTGGTTTGTATGAGAGGTACCACGCCCCTTTGTCCAATCACGCCCATATTTGCAGCAGCACTTAAAAAATGCACACCAAACCGACGTACTAAATTTTGTTCAAACACCGTTATCAGGAACAGAAATAATAGATTTTTAATTTGTGGTTTGTATGAGAGGAACCACGTCCCTTTGTCCAATCCCGCCCATATTTGTAGCAGCACTTAAGAAATGCACACCAAACCGACATACCAAATTTTGTTCAAATACCGTTATCAGGAACAGAAATAATAGATTTTTAATTTGTGGTTTGTATGAGAGGTACCACGCCCCTTTGTCGAATCCCGCCCATATTTGCAGCAGCACTTAAGAAATGCACACCAAACTGACATACCAAATGTTGTTCAAATACCGTTATCAGGAGCAGAAATAATAGATTTTTAATTTGTGAATTGTATGAGAGGTACCACGCCCCTTTGTCCAATCCCGCCCATATTTGCAGCACCATTAAAAAAATGCACACCAAACCGACGTACCAAATTTTGTTCAAATACCGTATTTAGGAGCAGAAATAATAGATTTTTAATGTGTGGTTTGTATGGGAGGTACCACGCCCCTTTGTCCAATCGGACCGAATTGTAAATCTAAACCACCCGGGCGCCACCCAAACGCCTACAAAAAAATTTATGCAAATCGGTCCAGTCAGCTGAAGTTTGTTTAAAGGTTTTTTTAGTCTTATTAACGAATTTCAAAAATATGGAAGAAAAGCATATTCTACACTTAAAATTAGCTCAATAAAGGCAAAAACTCACAAAATCTTGCAACTAACTTAATTTAGTGCTCATTTTCGCAAAATATTTGCTCAAAAATTAGCAAATATTTTTTCCATCGGATTGAGTAAAAAGATAAAATTGTTTTACTTCGCTTCCAGAATCGATTTCTTCGAAATTGGTTTTGGCGATATATGGACCGATTTCCCAATTCTCATTTTTTTCTAACTTTTTTTATCATCAGATTTACTCTGTATTCCCAAAAATTGTTTTACTTTGCTTCCAGGGCCAATTATATCGAAAATCGGTTTTGGCTATATCTCGGCTATATATGGACCGATTTCCCAAATTTTTTGGTTGAATGACCTATTTCTATTATCAGATTTACTTTTTATCACCAAAAATTGTTTTACTTTGCTTCCAGGGCCAATTATATCGAAAATCGGTTTTGGCTATATCTCGGCTTTATATGGACCGATATCGGGAAAATTTTTTTTTTGCCTTCAAATCTCCATAAGAAGTGATATTACCAACTTTGGCGCAAAAAAAAATTTTTCAAAAAATTTATCAAAAAAATGCATAATTTTGACCCCAAAAAACCGGTTTTTTGGATATATCTCCGCTACCCGTGAACCGATTAAATTTCATACCTTGCTTTTAATATATGTATATAATTTGAGATCTCTTTGATTCATATTGCTATTTTGGCTGGACAAATGCATATCGCTAGCTAAAATGCAAAATGGCGTAATTAACGAAAATTCAAAATCGAGTTTTTATTGATTTTTATGAATGAAAATATTACACTTTTGCGATCAAAAATTACGCTTTTATTAACAAAAAACAAAGGGACAATTATATGTTTATAGTTTTCTTTTTAAAGTTGTTTGCTTCTCCTGTAAAATTATGTTTTGATTACTTACGACTTTTTGCATTATAGCTAACGATACATTTATTAAAGTTATCTTTATTGTTTAATAAAAATACAAAACATGGAAAATTATATTTTACATATTGATGTAATAAAGTAAAATGTATGTGTGTACATTATTGCTAGTGACTTCCTTCAAAAATTAATGTTAAGTTTATTCTTTGATAAATATTTCATCCTAATTTCTTCAATCTTTCAATTGTTATATCCGTCTGATTTCTTTTTTTAAATATGTACGCCGACCAAGAATGTTTAGTAAATAAATGTTGTTGTTAACAGATATTACTTACGCAATTTGTTTTATTATATCTAATACTTTACTATTGCCAATAAGAAATGTAAGTTTGTTGAAAAGGAGCTCAAAGTAATGCACATTGATTCAAATAGTGATTACACAAAATGCAAAACATGAAGATAAGGGGCTAAATGCCATTAGCACAATCGGAACGTTGTTTGTATCAATATTACTTTTGGTTCTGTATATATTTGCAAAACGTTGTCACTTATGGATGGTTGGGTTACCACTTGGTGACTTTGTAGACGCCTTTCAAAAAAAGAAAACCTTTACAAAAACGTTTTGTTTTTATCTTTCGGTTTGATTTTACTTTAGTTTTTTATAAATGAATCGAAAACTACAACCGTACGCGCATACAATTTTATTTTTACGTACCAAAATCATTTTAGTTTACCTCTATTCTAGTAATAACAAAGAAATTATGCATGTTGCTTCTGTTTTTAAACTCAACTCAGCTTAAAAAATTCTTTGTGAAGGGTTATTCTACGTTTGTCTTCAATGGACGAATGAGAATAGTACCTCTTTGGAAGACATAATGATCTTGCGAAAAATTCAAACAATTGAAGTTCAAAAAATAAGTGCTCTAAAACAATAGTAAGAAATTTCACCCTATTGCCGTTAAAAACCTGAAAATTTCAGCCTGATTACAGGTGGCGTATTTTGACTACGTCACTGGTTGTAGTTACTCTGTAATTCGACTCGAAAGAAAAACTGTTGGAATGTGTATCTTATTTACATTGAAATCCGAAAGGATTTTCTTTCGAATCGAAATGAAAAATATCAGTACAAATTTCCATACATTAAAATTTGTATTTTTATTTAATTTTTAAACAATACATTACCTGTTAACCACTTTAACTTTATAAATGAAAAATTTGAAAAATATTTGTATGTATACAATTTATTAATACAAGTATTTTTTATTTTAATAGGAACATAGTTACGACTAGCTTATAGCACCAGTTTTGTATAAATGTACGTAAAGATACTAAAGAAAAAAGTTATATGTATGTATGTACTTCAATAAAATAAATACAAACATATGTATGTAGGTAGTATGTATGTATGTACATACATACTTATATACTATTCAATGGAAACTTTTCTTAAATATTATTTCTTCATTGTTTAAAGACGAAAATCTTAAAGTTTTCTTGAATAAAAGTAGCAACTATTTTAGGATTTCCTTTTATTGATTGCTTTATTCAAGAAATATTTAAGATTTTCGTCTTCATTGCAGTTAAAGTTAATAATAATTATAGCATGTTCTACATTAATCACTTATTTTTATTTTTTAGTAAGAGCTGAAGAATTTCATTGTGTTAAAATATTTGCTGTATGTACATACATATGTATATTTATTTTGTAATATAGTATTACCTTTAGTTAAGCCTTTTTCATAATTTCTAATAAAAATATGACTTCATAAATTTCTTTAATACTAGATTTATTGTTTAAGTCTTTTCGTTAATATATCGAGTTGAGAATAAAGTTTCCCTGATAAATTTAAACTCGGTCTTAGCTCTATTGCAGATGTATTCATTTGAACATACTAGTTACATTTCTTATCAAAGGTACATATGTTATTTATATGTTATGAAGTTATTTGTATGTTACATACATTATTATCATTCAAATGGCCTACACGACTTTTTCTGCAGGAAGAATTATTGCAAATGCAACAATTGAATTATTACGAGAAATGTTTGGAGATTCGATTATTTCAAGAAATTGTGATATTGAATAGCCTCCAAGAAGTTGTGATTGTGAACATCATTAGACTACTTCTTGTGGGGTTATTTGAAGTCATTGGGCTTTCGAAATAAGCCAGTCTCTCTTCAAGCTTTACAAGTCAATATTGAACGAGAAGTGCTCGAAGATTGGGTTCATCGAATTCGTTCCTGCAGATGAAATCGTGGAGGCCATTTGAATGACGTTTTATTTATAATTGTATCGTTTGAAGTTCACATTAAATAAAAACCCTTTGAATTTCCTTAACAATAATGAAAAATCACAATATTAAAATCACATCTCTGATTCTTGTCTGCTCTGTAATTTTCGTGGTGCATCATAAAATGAGTAGCTGGCGCTTTTGAATGTGAGTAATCTATTTGTTAACTGGAAATACATACATATATATGCGTAAAAAAAAATTAAATTTGTGTTATGTAGTTACATATATTGACATAAAATAATATTTCTTACCTTTTAATTTGTACCGTCTCTGATTATCTATCCAAGATCTTATTTGCTGGGGAGTTCTTTTATGCAATGTGGAATTCTGACATATTGCTTGTACGCATTGCGCAGTACTGGGAAGTTATTCCAAGAAATTACAAAAACCTCCACCAAGAACGTCCGCGCTGAATAAAAAGTATTCAAGCACAAAATAATTCCGGCTATACAGAAAATCGTTTTTCAGTCAATAATGGTAAATACTAGTTTTATACATATATCACTTACCAGAAGCTCCACACCATATGCATAGAAGAACGCCACCAAGAAATTACAAAAACCTCCACCAAGAACGTCCGCTGTAATTTTGCCGTTGATAGTGTTGACCAAGACGAATTCAATTCGCCTTGGTTTAGACCTTTCATTTATTTTCACCGCCGATAAATATTTATTTCGTGATATATATTGCTTTCAGTGGCTACTCATAAGTACAATATAATATTAACGAAAATTTATGTACAGATAAATTAATTTGACAATTTTTACACATCATATCATTATTTTCACTACGTTTTGATCCTTGTATTTTTTATCCCCGTCCACAATTGCAGTTTTTGTTGCTGAAATTCTTTAGTTTATTGGTAATAGAGGTGAGAAGATAGGTGAAGGGTACACATACCCCGTTTATACGCATTTCTTATTTGATGTGTGATGCTACCATATGACTATATACATATGTATTTACTGCGTGTCATTACAAAAAATATAACAATATTTTTGTTTGTTTTGTTTTTAAATTGTTGTAGTCGTGCATATACCTGGTAATGATTTTGCCTTGGTCTTGGCTTTAGCTGTCGAGACTATTAATTATGAATTTTCTTGACTACTTGAGACTGATTCACGCTGGTTTTACAGATGCAAGTGACTTGTAACAAGTTGTGTGCACGTATTAATAACCAATATATCGAAATGACAAATAAAAACTTTTGTAACTTGCATGATTTGGTGATATGAGTTTTTAGTGACTGGGCTGCCAAAATTTTAGCTAACAGGCATACATTTCATAAATAAATGTTTCATGTAATAATTAAATATTAATAAAAAAAAGTTGGAAATCGATAATAAGTCATATATGTAAGTATGATTATATGTATTTATTTTTTATCTTATTTTTCGGTATATAACTTGATATAATTATTTTCTTAAAATTATTTCATCATTATCAGTCAACTCTGTTTTTACTTTTTGCATGCCAGTAGTAAAAGTTACTGGCGACGAATTACTTGTCAAAGAATTGCATTGAGTAAATTCACTATTATATGTCAATAACAGCAAATCAAATTGATACTAGAGTAATGGCGAATTCATTACCACTTAAATGCAATAGAGAATTCTGAAGAATTTATGTATCACATAAACTGTCAAATTTTGTTCATATTTTCCTGTGCCATTTTTATATCATATTTTGCAAGGAGAATTTTGACAGATTAGGTGTTGAATTCGCATATTACAAAAACAATATGCCTATTGTATTGTTGGAGGTGCAAATATCTTGTTTTTTATATCATGGATAGTTTTGACGACGGAATATTATGTGTTGACAGCTTATCTAACTATTTTCGATTTGTTTCGCTTCGTTTATTTGTAATGCCGTTGTGATGTCAAATTCTTTGCTGACACCTTGTTCGATAAATATTTTGCAAACTTTATCGATGTTCGCCTGCCTGTTATGACGATGACCTGGTTTAACGTCTTAGGTAACCGAATTCATCGTAAATTTATGCCAAATTTGCCTTTTATATGAAAATTATCTTGCAACTACCTAGCGTTAATTTGCTTTCAATACTTTTTTTTAGTACAGACTGATGTTGAATTAAGCCTGAATTTCAGATTCCCATAAGAACAAGTAAAAATTATATACTGAAATTAATTAATTTGCTTTCAATACTTTTTTTAGTACAGACTGATGTTGAATTAAGCCTGAATTTCATATTCCCATAAGAACAAGTAAAAATTATATACTGAAATTAAATTTGGGCGAATTATTAATTAAAGGCGAATTCACCTTTAATTCGCATTGTAATTAGCGTGTTAGCCGTGCCGCCGTTAATTACTCCAGTTTTATCGCCTCTGTTTATATTTTTGATTCTCTACACGGTGTAATTTAAACCTAGCGCCTATATGCTCCAAATTTAATTTCAGTATATGATTTTTACTTGTTCTTATGGGAATCTGAAATTCAGGCTTAATTCAACATCAGTCTGTACTAAAAAAAAGTATTGAAAGCAAATTAACGCTAGGTAGTTGCAAGATAATTTTCATATAAAAGGCAAATTTGGCATAAATTTACGATGAATTCGGTTACCTAAGACGTTAAACCAGGTCATCGTCATAACAGGCAGGCGAACATCGATAAAGTTTGCAAAATATTTATCGAACAAGGTGTCAGCAAAGAATTTGACATCACAACGGCATTACAAATAAACGAAGCGAAACAAATCGAAAATAGTTAGATAAGATGTTAACACATAATATTCCGTCGTCAAAACTATCCATGATATAAAAAACAAGATATTTGCACCTCCAACAATACAATAGGCATATTGTTTTTGTAATATGCGAATTCAACACCTAATCTGTCAAAATTCTCCTTGCAAAATATGATATAAAAATGGCACAGGAAAATATGAACAAAATTTGACAGTTTATGTGGTACATAAATTCTTCAGAATTCTCTATTGCATTTAAGTGGTAATGAATTCGCCATTACTCTAGTATCAATTTGATTTGCTGTTATTGAATTTACTCAATGCAATTCTTTGACAAGTGATTCGTTGCCAGTAACTTTTACTACTGGCATGCAAAAAGTAAAAACAGAGTTGACTGATAATGATGAAATAATTTTAAGAAAATAATTATATCAAGTTATATACCGAAAAATAAGATAAAAAATATGACTTATTATCGATTTCCAACTTTTTTTTATTAATATTTAATTATTACATGAAACATTTATTTATGAAATGTATGCCTGTTAGCTAAAATTTTGGCAGCCCAGTCACTAGAAACTCATATCACCAAATCATGCAAGTTACAAGAGTTTTTATTTGTCATTTCGATATATTGGTTATTAATACGTGCACACAACTTGTTACAAGTCACTTGCATCTGTAAAACCAGCGTGAATCAGTCTCAAGTAGTCAAGAAAATTCATAATTAATAGTCTCGACAGCTAAAGCCAAGACCAAGGCAAAATCATTACCAGGTATATGCACGACTACAACAATTCAAAAACAAAACAAACAAAAATATTGTTATATTTTTTGTAATGACACGCAGTAAATACATATATAGTCATATGGTAGCATCACACATCAAATAAGAAATGCGTATAAACGGGGTATGTGTACCCTTCACCTATCTTCTCACCTCTATTACCAATAAACTAAAGAATTTCAGCAACAAAAACTGCAATTGTGGACGGGGATAAAAAATGCAGGGTCAAAACGTAGTGAAAATAATGATATGATGTGTAAAAATTGTCAAATTAATTTATCTGTATATAAATTTTCGTTAATATTATATTGTACTTATGAGTAGCCACTGAAAGCAATATATATCACGAAATAAATATTTATCGGCGGTGAAAATAAATGAAAGGTCTAAACCAAGGCGAATTGAATTCGTCTTGGTCAACACTATCAACGGCAAAATTAGGTGGCGGCTTCGACTTGCGCTATCAGCTAAGTATTTGTGAGTAAAGTGCGTCTCATTGTGGGAAAGTTTTTATACAGCGCGGACGTTCTTGGTGGAGGTTTTTGTAATTTCTTGGTGGCGTTCTTCTATGCATATGGTGTGGAGCTTCTGGTAAGTGATATATGTATAAAACTAGTATTTACCATTATTGACTGAAAAACGATTTTCTGTATAGCCGGAATTATTTTGTGCTTGTATACTTTTTATTCAGCGCGGACGTTCTTGGTGGAGGTTTTTGTAATTTCTTTGAAAAACTTCCCAGTACAGCGCAATGCGTACAAGCAATATGTCAGAATTCCACATTGCATAAAAGAACTCCCCAGCAAATAAGATCTTGGATAGATAATCAGAGACGGTACAAATTAAAAGGTAAGAAATATTATTTTATGTCAATATAACTACATAACACAAATTAAATTTTTTTTTACGCATATATATGTATGTATTTCCAGTTAACAAATAGATTACTCACATTCAGAAGCGCCAGCTACTCATTTTATGATGCACCACGAAAATTACAGAGCAGACAAGAATCAGAGATGTTATTTTAATATTGTGATTTTTCCTTATTGTTAAGGAAATTCAAAGGGTTTTTATTTAATGTGAACTTCAATCGATACAATTATAAATAAAACGTCATTCAAATGGCCTCCACGATTTCATCTGCAGGAACGAATTCGATGAACCCAATCTTCGAGCACTTTTCGTTCAATATTGACTTGTAAAGCTTGAAGAGAGACTGGCTTATTTCGAAAGCCCAATGACTTCAAATAACCCCACAAGAAGTAGTCTAATGATGTTCACAATCACAACTTCTTGGAGGCTATTCAATATCACAATTTCTTGAAATAATCGAATCTCCAAACATTTCTCGTAATAATTCAATTGCTGCATTTGCAATAATTCTTCCTGCAGAAAAAGTCGTGTAGGCCATTTGAATGATAATAATGTATGTAACATACAAATAACTTCATAACATATAAAGAACATATGTACCTTTGATAAGAAATGTAACTAGTATGTTCAAATGAATACATCTGCAATAGAGCTAAGACCGAGTTTAAATTTATCAGGGAAACTTTATTCTCAACTCGATATATTAACGAAAAGACTTAAACAATAAATCTAGTATTAAAGAAATTTATGAAGTCATATTTTTATTAGAAATTATGAAAAAGGCTTAACTAAAGGTAATACTATATTACAAAATAAATATACATATGTATATTTTAACACAATGAAATTCTTCAGCTCTTACTAAAAAATAAAAATAAGTGATTAATGTAGAACATGCTATAAATTTTTAATATAAGTTCAAAGTGCTATGGAACATGCATATATTTTTTGTGTTATATTTATTACTAACTTTAACTGCAATGAAGACGAAAATCTTAAATATTTCTTGAATAAAGCAATCAATAAAAGGAAATCCTAAAATAGTTGCTACTTTTATTCAAGAAAACTTTAAGATTTTCGTCTTTAAACAATGAAGAAATAATATTTAAGAAAAGTTTCCATTGAATTGTATTGTATATGTATGTACATACATACATACTACCTACATACATATGTTTGTATTTATATTATTATAACTTTTTTCTTTAGTATCTTTACGTACATTTATACAAAACTGGTGCTATAAGCTAGTCGTAACTATGTTCCTATTAAAATAAAAAATACTTGTATTAATAAATTGTATACAAATATTTTTCAAATTTTTCATTTATAAAGTTAAAATGGTTAACAGGTAATGTATTGTTTAAAAATTAATATCTTATTGTCTGTCTTAATTATGGATAGAAACCTAGTTTCATTTGACTTGCCAACAGGCAACAGGAAATTTGTGGGTGCCACAAAAGCACTAAGTAGCAATTGATACTGACTGACAGGTCTCAGATGTCATCTATGTATATATGTATGTATGTATACTGTAACCTCGGTTAACACAACCAATAGAAATTTTGAACCGTTGCGAAAACTGTGCCTGTTTTTCTATTAAAGATCTTATGTAAAAAAAACAAATGGTTTTTTTAGAAAAAAAAATTTCAACTATTAAAATAAATGCATTTATTTAATTAAAATAAGGAAAAAAAAACAAAAATTTGTTAAAATTAAATAAAAATACAAATTTTAATGTATGGAAATTTGTACTGATATTTTTCATTTCGATTCGAAAGAAAATCCTTTCGGATTTCAATGTAAATAAGATACACATTCCAACAGTTTTTCTTTCGAGTCGAATTACAGAGTAACTACAACCAGTGACGTAGTCAAAATACGCCACCTGTAATCAGACTGAAATTTTCAGGTTTTTAACGGCAATAGGGTGCAATTTTTTACTATTGTTTTAGAGCACTTATTTTTTGAACTTCAATTGTTTGAATTTTTCGCAAGATCATTATGTCTTCCAAAGAGGTACTATTCTCATTCGTCCATTGAAGACAAACGTAGAATAACCCTTCACAAAGAATTTTTTAAGCTGAGTTGAGTTTAAAAACAGAAGCAACATGCATAATTTCTTTGTTATTACTAGAATAGAGGTAAACGAAAATGATTTTGGTACGTAAAAATAAAATTGTATCCGCGTACGGTTGTAGTTTTCGATTCATTTATAAAAAACTAAAGTAAAATCAAACCGAAAGATAAAAACAAAACGTTTTTGTAAAGGTTTTCTTTTTTTGAAAGGCGTTTACAAAGTCACCAAGTGGTAACCCAACCATCCATAATTGACAACGTTTTGCAAATATGTATACACAGAACCAAAAGTAATATTGATACAAACAACGTTCCGATTGTGCTAATGGCATTTAGCCCCTTATCTTCATGTTTTGCATTTTGTGTAATCACTATTTGAATCAATGTGCATTACTTTGAGCTCCTTTTCAACAAACTTACATTTCTTATTGGCAATAGTAAAGTATTAGATATAATAAAACAAATTGCGTAAGTAATATCTGTTAACAACAACATTTATTTACTAAACATTCTTGGTCGGCGTACATATTTAAAAAAAAGAAATCAGACGGATATAACAATTGAAAGATTGAAGAAATTAGGATGAAATATTTATCAAAGAATAAACTTAACATTAATTTTTGAAGGAAGTCACTAGCAATAATGTACACACATATGTACATTTTACTTTATTACATCAATATG
Source organism: Lypha dubia (assembly GCA_947311025.1). Taxonomy (NCBI): domain Eukaryota; kingdom Metazoa; phylum Arthropoda; class Insecta; order Diptera; family Tachinidae; genus Lypha; species Lypha dubia. The sequence goes on along the minus strand of OX371260.1, from coordinate 96,329,162 downwards.
TAAAAGATAATTTTCAATGTTTTGTATTTTTATTAAACAATAAAGATAATTTTAATAAATGTATCGTTAGCTATAATGCAAAAAGGCGTAATTAATCAAAACATAATTTTACAGGAGAAGCAAACAACTTTAAAAAGAAAACTATAAACATATAAACGCCCCTTTGGTTTTTTGTTATTAAAAGCGTAATTTTTGTAATATTTTCATTCATAAAAATCAATAAAAACTCGATTTTGAATTTCCGTTAATTACGCCATTTTGCATTTTAGCTAGCGATATGCATATGTCCAGCCAAGATAGCAATATGAATCAAAGAGATCTCAAATTATATACATATATTAAAAGCAAGGTATGAAATTTAATCAGGATATAATATCAGTTCATAATTAGAGGAGTTAGTCGATAATCAATGGTTGGGGAAAGCATTCGTCCCCGATTTTTCCAAAACATTTATAGGACGCACCTGATAGCAATCCCTTTCAAACAAATTTTGAAAATTGGTTCATAAATGATAGCGTTATTGGATAATCAATATATTTTGTTTTGTTGGGGGGCAGGAGACAACTTCCACCGAAATCGATAAAAATAATATGGAACCAAATTGCACTTAAACCTGTTGAAATACAAAAGGAATTATGAAAATCAGTTTATAATTATGATGGCAAAAAAAGAAGACGTTTAAATTAGAGAAAATATACACCTGGAATAGATAACCTTTTTGAAGTCGGTTAATGAAACTACTTTATGTTTCTTTAGTTTTTTGTTTTAGTTCTGCAAAATTACCAAAATTCGGGAACCAACTCTTTTATATTAAAAAATCGATTTATACCTCAACAAAAAGCATTATTCCGACAATGCAATCTGTTAAAAATCAGTAACAATTAATTGTAAAAAATTTTACAAATTATTAACTCGGCTAACACAGCTAGTCTTTATAGAAACAAATACAAGCAATTACTCCACTATTGCACAAACATTTACAATACAACCAATTATGACAGAACCAATAATGACAAATGTTTATTAAATAACTATTATGATTTTTTCAATTTATTTTACTTATGTATATAAAATACTGCTCTAACTTCTTAAAATTGTGTATTTATAGAAAATATAAATTTGTTAATTCTATTTTGATTTGCCATCATTATAAATAACAAAGTCTTCCAATCTTTTAATTTTCGTCGGCGTTAATAGAAAAATATATTGGACGGCTACCGCAAATATTCGTTGTAATACAGTAAAAACCGGGAAGTTTTTTTTAATAAGTATGGCAACGTTAAACACAAAAAATATATTTTTATTTATAAATTATTGACATTTAAAATGCATATATCAATAAAACGTTGTTGACAGGTGAAATAATCAATATAGAGGAATCAATTTTAATAAAAAAAAATTTTTTCAAAAAAAGGACTCCAAAATCAGCTGTCTGCAGACTATGCGCGGTGCTGCTAAAAACTTTGCGGTCGGTCTGCAAAGAATGCAAAAGTCGCCATAAAATGCGCGGTAATGAAAAACGTACTTCTAAATATGCGCTGTGCACACATATGTTATATATATATATATATATATATATATATATACATTTGTATATAGTTGCAAAATTTAAAAATAATGAGATCTTACTAGTTAGATAAAATATATAATATGTTTCAATGCAAGCTATTTAATTGATTCTTTTAAAATAATCTTTTAAAAACAAGATACAGTTCAAATGTTTTGAAGTATGTATATCAATTTTTTTTCTTCTTCTGTTTTTATAAAACTTGAAATCGAAAATGCCCTTTCACTTAGCGTGCTTGTTGGGTTTATAGAATACAAGGCAAGTAATTTTTCAAGTAAGTCTTTCAGATCTCTTATAACACTTTTCTAAATAAAAAAATCTTCCAATACGATTTAGTCTCAGAGAGACTTCAATTACGTTCATATTTGCAATAAAAATAAGGAAAATTGTACCTGTTTCAAATAACCAGTTAGTCGTATAAAAATAACCGGCTTAGGGGCGTAACGCTCCAGGGGGGTTAAAGATTTGTTACGGATTGAAAATTGTGCTCTGAAAAATTAGTAAAAAGCGTTACGAAGGGGGGAGGGTGAGCGGTGTAGGGAAGAAAGAGGGGTAAACAAAAAGACTCGTGTAGTGTATCTTAAACAATCAATAATTATAATTATCATTATATAATATGTTAGTACACTTAATACACATACTGTTATTTAATATGTTAGTTTACTGATTACACACACTGTTAACATAGATAGAAGGCTGATTTAGCCGACCGTAACTCTAGAAATGTAAATTCTGATGTGTCAGCTGATTGCTTCTGTTATATGCAAAAGGTATGAAAATACTTATGGCTCCGTTAGTCAAATCGTATCGTGGAGTTGCGTATCAGCTGACAAAATCCGTAACATTTAATAAACATGTTCATGCTTATTGAAAACGTATTGGCAACGTTTGCTACGTAAAAATCTACAGAAAATAGATTTTTACGTGCCAAACGTCAAATTTTGGCTGGCATACATACACACACATATGACACATTTATTGGTAGCCATACGTTTTTACTAACTAATATCCGAACTTAAACGATACCACAACTTCAAAAGTAAGACGATACGATTTGACTAACGAAGCCATTACTTGACTGAAATGAAATGTTGCCGTAACGTACCAACCTGCAGAAAATAGAATTTCATTATAGCATGTTCAGACAGACAAAATTAATTGCGCAATATTAGGTTTATTGCGTAGATATTTTTTAGTGTTCAGACATACATAATTTAACTGACTCAATAAATTTTGACAGTTGTTGCGTACATTGTTTGGTTTTTATTTTATATGTGAAAAATTGTTTTGGAATTTACAAGAATGGAAATAAATTGTGCTTTTAAAAAGAAATTGCTTTTGTTTAACAGAAACGCCGAGATGATGAAATCAGTACGATTAGGTTTTGATTCAAGAGTAGCTTTACTTAAAATTAGAAGAAAGAAAAATTTGCAAATTCTACAAATGCTAATGAGCAAACAGCTTTTGCTTCTTGCATTTATAGAGGAAAACGCAATTCAAAGGTCTTTATGGAAATTGGTGAGTGAAATATGAAAAATTTTGTTTAAATCAATTATTACATTTCCAATTTACAGAATCGGGAATCTACATTCTGGGACCTCAATTGCAATGATGACCAGTTTTTTAAAAGGCATTTTCGTATGACCCGTACCAGTTTTGACATAGTTTTGATATCCTCTGTGGCTTGTTAGGGAACTTAAGTAAAGTCGACACAAATTGGCGCAAAGCAATACCATTGGACATTATGATACATATTTCATAAAAAAAGAAATTGATTATTTTATATTTTAATACTATTTTATTATAATTTATAAATTTAACAACAATAAACTCACCCTCATCCACTTGATGCGCCATTTCTCTATGTTTTTTTTTGTTTTATTTTGTTGACACTTGTCATTGTAGATAAATTTGCTCTCACTGAACATACTTATGAACATTGTTGTATTTCAAATCTTACTCAATATTTGGACAATTTTTTACTTATTGAACAATAACTTTATTGAGATTTTGTATGGAATATTGAGCTCAATATTGGCATTTATTGCGATAATCGCAATAAACTCGTCTGTCTGAACATGCTATTACGACGTTACGTGACAATTGTAGACAGTGATGGGATGGTTGTATTTTGAATTGCAATGGGGCACAGAAGTCCTTTGTTGGTACTTTATTTGTTTTGACTAGTTTTAGTTGTTAAATATGTAAGTAAATAAAATTCTTAATTCTTTTTATTTTTTAAAAATTTTATATTTATTTATTTATTATTTAGAGGAGAAGACTATGTCTTCTTTATCCCTTTAGTATTTCTAATTATTTAATTTGCCGGAAGACTATGTCTTCTTATTCGGACTTCTTATTATTGATTACTTACTAACTAATTAACAATTTAAACTTAATGTTAAACTTTATATAAACTTAAGAATTGTCGAACAGCAATCATCACCTTGAATGCAACGTGAGCTGTTCCAATTGCATTCAGTGCAAATAGGTCGTCAGCACTTTTAATAAATGTTGTAACAAAAAATTCGTGAATTAAAATTTAAATGGAAATGTGTCAGCAATTGAATTGCGAGAGAGGAGATTGAACTTTATTAAAGTAAGTAAAATAATTATTAATTGCAATTTAAATGGAAATGTGTCAGCAATTGAATTGCGACAGAGGAGATTGAACTTTATTAAGGTTAGTAAAATAATTATTAATTGCAACTAACGGAAATGTGTCAGCAATTGAACTTTTATTAAAAATAAATATGTTAATTATTAACTCCTCCCTTCTTAATTTGATTGTCCCCAATCATTCAAAAAAATGGGATATTGTTCAATCTAGGAGGTTTGACTGGAGCTTCAAGTTTTATTGGACTTTGAGGGTCGGAAATAGTTTGTAAACTGAGTGCATTCGGGGTTAACTTGCTACTAATGACTGGATTTTGGGGTTCCCAAATTACTACTTTTCCGGTGCGTTTAAAGAGAAAACTCAGACACGCAATTAATATGATTATTAGACAAAGTATCGTGGATATTGACCAACTTCCGATTTCTAGGTTTTTTTGGATAGTTGAGATTGTCTCAGTGTTGTTGATTTGAAGTTCTTTTAGAGCTTCGAGCGATAAGAGATTGATATGGTCAATTTCGAAAGGAGTTGGTTGTAGTAATGCGGGTATCATTTTTAGAGGAGAAGCCTCTATATTACTGAAAGTTCTATTGTTAGCTTTTATGGTACTGTTGTGAAATTTAATGAGAAAAGTTCCAGATAAAGATCGATATGTTTCATCTATGTAAATGGATCCATTGTAACCATTTAGTAAGATCACGCCAGACTCAATTTCTTCAATTGGTGAAATGTGATGATTATTGCTCGTTACACATGAAGAGTTTCTATTATTAATAATATTAGGGATACAAGTATTATTTGTTATGTCAATTATTTGATTTTCTTTACAAATCATAATATCGTTATATTCTTCACATTTTTCTTTAATAGCATAAATTGTTTTTTCATTTTTTAAAATTTCTAGGAATTCAAGTTTAATTACATATGTTTTCTTTTTTACTGGTCTTAAAATTACATTTTCATACATTTCCTTTTTTGTCAATGGTATTTTAACCATGTAAAATATTTTATTATAATTATTTTTGTTATACAAAACTGACACTTTGGCAAATTGAAGTGCCTCTTCTGGGTTTACAAAAGGAATGTGTTCCTCTTCGATTTTTTTCATAGCTACTTCGATTTCTTTTTTATTTAGTATTAATGGGTTTACAATTCCAATTTTTGCCCATTCTATTCCATTTTCAATATTTATTAACTCTTCCTTGACTAATCTTATTCTATTTTGTAAATTAATAACTATTTCATTTTCTAAGTAAACACTCTTTTTTACAACGTTTGCCATTTTATTAATGATTTCGGTTAAGTTGTTTATTCTTTTATTGAAAGCTTCATTTACATAAAATTGTTTATTGTTATTTTTATTTAGTTCGTAAACGTTATTAGTTAATATTTCAAAGTCGTCATGATCCGGAGACCCTGCGACGTATTTCCAAATTGTTCCCAAAGCGTTTATGGCTCTTTTATTTCTTGTTAGGGGTTTTAGATTTTCTAGGATGTTGTTAATTTGGGTGAATTCATGATTGAGGATAGGGTATAGGTTATGGTTATTTGGGATGTTTTGTTGGATAAAGGTGTGGGTGTTGGCTATGGATGTTGCATATTGTTCCAGATCTATTGGATGAATAATAGTGAAGGTTCCCTGCTGAATTTTTGCTGTACCCTTATTTATGGTGACAACGTAGGAGGACGTGTAATCCATGATTTGGATTTCCGTCAGTGCGTAGGGTAAGCATAATCTGGAAAAATAAGTTATTGTCTTTTAATGTTACTTTTATAAACAATTCTGCCTGACATTGTTAATACAGTTGTATTACGGTCTTCTTTGACTATTTCTTTTTTATATTTTGGGGTTAATTTTGAACCCAATCTCTTGTTGATCCTAACGAAAATGTTCTCTCCTGGTAAATAAGTTTTGGGTGCTTGTCTATTTTTGTTATGGTAGTCCAGGTCTTGTTTTTGTTTTTCAGTCAAACGATTTATTATTTCTTGTTTTTCCAAAATTGATTTTCCTGGGTCACTATTAAAGTTTTTATTAAAAATATGTCAATCGGTCTTTTACCAGTGGTAGAATGGATTGATTTATTGTATTCGTATAATGTTTTGGTTAGTAAGTCATGGAATGAATTGTGAAGTTTGTCTAACTTAAGACATCTCATCATTTCGGAAAGAGTAGAGTGAAGTCTCTCTACTTGGCCGTTGACGGTACTAGCGTAAGGGGGTGTAGTGTAGGTTTGTATGCCGAATTGGTCTTTAAGAAGGAAGTTTATCGTTACGGAATTTAGTGATTTTTCATTATCTAAGACTATAAACTTGGGGATGCCAAATGCTAAAATTATTTCTTTCAATGGTTCTTTAATGTCTTCAACTGCCTTTGATTTCAGAATTTTTCCTAAGGCGTATTTGGAAAATTTATCTATTGCTGTGAGTACTAGGTTTCCTTCAGTTGAATAGATGTCAATGTGAACAATCTCTCCAGGATTTTTTGGAATTGGTGTAGGCTGAAATTGCGGTTTGTTGGGTCGACGATCATATTTTTGTTCTTTACAGGTTTGACAATTTTTTACTATCCTTTTGGATTTTTCCATCATTTTGGGGAAGTAGTACTTTTGTATTACCTGATTTTTGTTTTCGTTGGCATTTCTATGAGCTCTTCGGTGTTCATTAATCAATATTTCTTCTTGCCCTGTTTCACTTACAATATCTTTTACTTGTGACTGATTGAATCTTACTTTGAAGTTTTTAAAGTGTTCGGGATAGAATTCTTGAATTACCCCCATAATTGCTTCGGTAGTAAATAAACCGTTGATTACGCTGGGGTTAAGATATTTTTTAAAAATTGATATTAAGGTGTCTTTAGTGTAAAAAGGTTTTTTAATAATGTGCCTATGGTAAGTTGGGAATGGAATTTCGAATTTGTAGTTGTCTTCGTTACTAACTAAGATATGGAGTTGGTTCTTAAAGACGTTAATTGGACATTGTATTGCGGGGATCATATTATCTGAGGAACTTTCATCGCTATGTTGTGTTGCTGTCATCGAATTTATCTGTGGTGGTCTAGATAGTGAATCTGCAACTACGTTTGTTCTGCCTGGCTGATATTTGAGTTCGTAGTTATACTCCTCTAAGATGGACTTCCATCTTTTCATCTTGCTGTTTGTGATCTTGCTACTGAGCGCATACGTCAAAGGTTGGTGGTCCATATAAATGTTTATTTTCCTAGAACCGTACAGGTAATTTCTCAACGAATTGAGGGCCCATATTATCGCTAGCATTTATTTTTCATTGGTAGCGTAATTTTCTTCAGTTTTGCTGAGCGTTCTTGAAAGGAAGGTAATGGGCTTTCTGTTTTGCGAAAGTACTGCGCCTATCGCATAATCAGAGGCATCTGTTGTCAGATCAAAGCCTCTTTCAAAATCAGGGTGAGATAACATGACATCGCCGGAGATGAGTGAATTTTTTAATTTCTGGAATGCGTCCAAAGCATTTTGATCTAAAGTAATTTTTAAATTTTTGGACGCGTTTTTCGAAATGCGTCCTTCCTCCCCTCTTAAAAGGGATGTCAGGGGCTTGGCAAGCTTCGCATAATCCTTGATGAAGCGACGGTAATAACCTGACATGCCTAGAAAACTTCTCAGGTCTTTTAGGGTTTTCGGTGGTGGTATTTTGGCTATTGCTTCTATTTTATTTTGGTTGGCTTTAATTCCTGCGGCTCCTACGATAAATCCCAGAAATTCAACTTCTGTTTTGAGAAATTCGCACTTGTCTAGTTGAATTTTGAAATTTGCCGATTCTAGTGTTTTGAATATTTTTCTGAGGTTTTCGAAGTGTTCTTTCTCAGTTTTTGAAAAGATGATAATATCGTCTATGTAGACGTAGCAGATTTTCCCTATGTGGTCTCTCAAGACATCGTCCAGAGTACGTTGGAATATTGAGGGAGCATTTTTTAGTCCGAATGGGAGTCGTACAAACTCAAATTTCCCGTTATTAACTGAAAAGGCGGTTTTCTCTATGTCACATTCCTTTAAAGGAATCTGGTGGAAACCACTCTTTAAGTCAATAACCGTAAAGTACTTGTTTTTACCTAGATTTGCTAGAACTTCATTAATTTCTGGAATGGGATACCTATCGGCCACAGTTACTGCGTTCAGTTTCCTGTAATCGATGACCATTCTATATTTTTTCTCTCCGGATGCGTCCATTTTTTTCGGAACGATCCAAACAGGTGCATTATACGGAGATCTGGAAGGTCTGATAATTCCGTCATTTAAGAGTTCATTAATCTGTTTTTCTACCTCACTTTTCAATGCCATGGGATAGGGGTATGATTTAGAATAAATTGGTGAATCTGAATGTGTTCGGATTTCCCCTTGAACTCGAGAAGTGAATGTAAGTTTCTTGTTGGGATCCGTGAATAGGTTGGGATGTTCGTTTATAGTTTGATCTAACTGAAATTTTTGAGTTTCGTTCATATGATTTGTTCTGAATTCCATTTTATTAACTGATTGGGAAGTGTGTTGATGAATTTTTATTCTAGTTGTATTGTTTATTAACAAATATTCTTTTTTAATATGGATAGTTGCATTTAGTTCTTTTAAACTATCATGACCAAGGATGCCATGAAACGATTTCAAAGAAGGTAGGATGAAGAATTTTATATGGTGGTCGGGTAAATTGAATAAAGTTGCGAATGTGTGGTGCGTAATTTTAATGTCTCCAGATACTGAATTTGCAAAAAAGGTGTTTTCGTTTTTGATAGGATTGCTAACGAGGCATCGTTGAATGTAGTTTTTGTTAGATCCAGTGTCTATAAGAATTTTTAGAATTTTACCATTCTTCGCTTTGCACTCAAAATACGGGAGCGAAGAGTTTGTTAGCCTAAAAAATGGATATCTGTGAAATTTTGAGTGGGTATTTCATCTTTTTGATCTTGATCATAGGATTCGGCGTACTCGTCAATCCCTTGGTTTTGGATTAATTGCTCGTATTCAGTTTCATTATAATTTCCAGCTTGTTCGTCTTGGTAATTCGGTACAGTGGAAAGATCTTGTCTACTTTCTATATGAAAATTGCGTTGTTGTTTATGTGGTGGTGGAACGTAGCTTAGGGATGGAGGTCTTTTGTTATTAAATTGGGGTTGATTAAAAGGACGTGGTCTGTTTTGATAATTTACGTTTCTTGTTTGAATTGATTCGTCAACTTCCATAGGTTGAGGCTTTTGAGGTTTCGGTGCAACTGGTCTTTGTGGTTGAAAATTTTGTTGAAAAGCTTGGTGCGATTGAAAACGCGGTTGGGGATTTTGTCGAAAGTTAATGTTGGGGATGGTTTGACGATTTCGGAATGCATTTTGTTGCATATTATTCATTGGTCTATTGTATTGGTTAAAATTTTGAAATGTCAATTCTGGATAAAAGGGTTGTCTATGAATTGTATTTGCATCGCGTATTGGAAGGGGTGGTGGTTGACGTTGTCTATGATTTTGATGTTTATTCGCGTATTCTGTCCTGTAGTTTTGATTTTCTAGTTTTAAGCAGAGATGTAATGCTTGCGGGAGATCCGCAGGCTCACGGATGCCAAGGAGTCTTGGTAGATCTCCATTTAGGCCTCTAACAAAAGTGTCTAGGGCTTTGTCCCTATAGGTTTGCGTTAAAAGTCGCAAGGACTCTTGGCCTATTTCCATGCAACCAATTTTATTTAGTATGAGGGACAAATGCGTGTAAACTTCTTGATAAAATGTTTGGATGGTATTTCTTCCTTGAATTAAGGAAGTCATCTGATACTCAAGCGTCCCTAAATCTCGTTTGTCTGCGTAATGCATAGAAAGGCATTTTACAATGCAATTCCAATTTAATGGAGTACTGTAGGATTCTAAGGCAATGTCAGCGTTGCCTGTTATTTTGTTTCGGATGACGCTTAATATACCATAATATTTAGGTGTGCCTTTGCTTGAATCGTAAATTTGCAACACTCTATCCACGCTTTTTTTCCATGAGTTAAATTCCATGGGGTTACCCGAGAAATCTCTAAGACTTCTTACTATATCGGGTATTTTATCTAATTCACTCAAGTCATTTCTATATCTGTCTTCAATGTTTTGGTCTGTCCCGTGGTTAAGGTCATTATTTGGATTCATAAGAGATTGAACTATGTTTCTGCATTGTTGTGCGCAAATAGCGGCTATTCTGTTTTCTACTTCTTCGTTGAGTTGCGCTGCTGGATTTGGAGCGTTAAGAACGGGAGGTCTTACTAGGTTATTGGGGTTAGACATGATTTTTCGCAAATTTTGGGAACAATTTTTGTGAGATAAAAAAAATTCTATTTTATGATTTATAAAAATTGGTACACAGTAAATAAAAGATTTCTTCCTTTCTTATTATTTTGTTTTATTTTCTCTTCTTCTCTCTTTTTTTATATAAGGGTGGTTTTTGTTACTTATGAAATAACTTAAAAATACTCTGAAATATAATGACTTACAGTATAAGGTGAATTGGACACATTATGTTGACTGACTGATGTTATTCTGTTGATCTTGTTGCAACTATCGATGTCGGCCAGATATTTGAATGGTTGTCTTCTATGGTGCAGCTTTCAATAGCAAGGGCAAAGCTGTTGTTGAATATTATGTTTTTAGATTTTTTCTAAAGTCTTTATTACCTTTATTTAATTCTGTTTCATTTGTTGTTAAAAATTCTTTTGGTTAGTGTTCTTTATTATGTCTTTGTTACTTTTTAATTAATATAGTTTTATAATATTATTTTTTAGTTATTATATTTTTTATTTGTTCACCGTTCTTTTTATTTGTTCACTGTTCTTTTTATTTGTTGTGTCTATTTTCTTACTTTAAATTGTAAACTTATTAAACTATACCGTCCCGATCATGCGAATTTTGTCCTTTTCGTACTTCTACTAAGGATTCACTTATGACACTTTATACGGACGGTCGCCTGCGGACGGACACTTACAGGCTTATTTTTTTATTTTAGGGTTCTTTTAGTACACTATTTTTGTACCGGTTGCTCGGGCGCCAGTAAATAAAATTCTTAATTATTTTTATTTTTTAAAAATTTTATATTTATTTATTTATTATTTAGAGGAGAAGACTATGTCTTCTTTATCCCTTTAGTATTTCTAATTATTTAATTTGCCGGAAGACTATGTCTTCTTATTCGGACTTCTTATTATTGATTACTTACTAACTAATTAACAATTTAAACTTAATGTTAAACTTTATATAAACTTAAGAATTGTCGAACAGCAATCATCACCTTGAATGCAACGTGAGCTGTTCCAATTGCATTCAGTGCAAATAGGTCGTCAGCACTTTTAATAAATGTTGTAACAAAAAATTCGTGAATTAAAATTTAAATGGAAATGTGCCAGCAATTGAATTGCGACAGAGGAGATTGAACTTTATTAAAGTAAGTAAAATAATTATTAATTGCAATTTAAATGGAAATGTGTCAGCAATTGAATTGCGACAGAGGAGATTGAACTTTATTAAGGTAAGTAAAATAATTATTAATTGCAACTAACGGAAATGTGTCAGCAATTGAACTTTTATTAAAAATAAATATGTTAATTATTAACTTGTACACATGCATGCTTTATTGAGTAAAGAAAGTTTTCTAAATATTTTTTTTTCAATATCTAGCAAGAGACTGTACCGATCGTTTGTGCTTATAAGTATATTTTATTGTAATGAATTTGATAATTGTTTAAATTATAGTTTAACATTCATATCTATATATGTATGTACATCATAGTTTTGATTATTAGTGTTACTTATTATTTAAAATATTTTTTTGTATACTTGAATGTATGTATGTATGCACATATGTATGTACAAAAGTAGTGTGGTGGATGGTAGCAGCGAATTAAAACACTTGTTGCTGTTTCAGTGGTTATAGGCAAAATCTTTAAGTTTATTTAAGTTTTCTTACTTCTACTTTTTCTTAAAATGTGTTATACTTAAAGTGTTACCTTAGTGTTAATAAAAGTAGTAACAATGTTGTATTGCTTAAGTGTACTAAATCGTTTATGGCCAATGTTGCCATTACACCTCCCTTCCGGGGGAAAAATGTTGAATCAACACAGTTGATCAGGCTGTTTTGATTCAAAATTTTCTTTTTTTTTCTTTTTATATACATATATTAAATCTAATATTAATTATATTTTTTTCTATATTTTTTCATATATGTATATTATATGTATTTTGGAATTTAAATACTAGATCTAGATCTAAGTTTATGTTTAGTTATGCTTTTAATATAAAAAGCTATATAATTTAATGCTTTCAATTTTCATTACTTATTGTAGATTGTTTTAGTTTTTTTTTTCAATATTTTTTTTTCTTTAATCTTTATACAATCTAAGATTTATATTGTATTCATTAAAAATAGTTTATACTCAACAACAATACTTGGGTTTTATTTGGATTATTCAATTTGTTTACTACTATGCACTACTATTTGTTTAAATTTTTAGAAAAGAAAAACAAAATTGTGTTTTTATTAAATCGTGAAAAGTTACGTAGTACATACATAAATGGTTTGTAAAACAAAATTCAATTAGTTTTGTGTTAAAGCAAATATTTTGTTTTTTTTTTTTTTTACATTTGTGTTTTAAAAATATTATGAATTTAATTGAAATCCATTTTTAGTTTGCGATTATGTTTTAGTTTTATCTAGTTTAATTAAAATTATTATTTTTTTGATATTTTAGCAATATTTTATGCTTTTCTAATTCTATTTTTATCTATGGTTTTTTCTTTTTTTAAATTTTCATTGTATATAGTGACATTTACACCATTAATATTTTTTACAATGAATGGACCATCATAGATGGGTTTAAATTTATCATACGGTTCTTTTTTGATATATACTTTATCATTAATTTTTAAATTGCACGGGTTTGCAAATTTATCATACAGATTTTTATTTCTTTTCTTATGTTTTTCTAACAGTTCATTTGCCATAGTGTGCGACTTTTGTAATCTATATTTAACCTCTTTGCTATAACTTTCTACATTATAAATAGGATCAATTTTATCCAGTTTCAGTTCATTTGGCATAATTGCTTCTTTTCCAAATACAAGTTCCAACGGTGTATATTTATTATCAAAAGTTGAACTTGAAGTTGTGTTATGGAAGAAAGTAAAATATTTTAAGTAAGTATCCCAGTCCGATATGTTTTCGCTGATATAAGATCTTATGTACTCATTAAAAACTCTATGATTTCGTTCAGCTGTTCCTACGGTTTGATGGTGGTAAGCGGTTGAAAAATTTAACTCGATGTTTAAATATTTGCATAGTTCGCAAAAAATATCATTTTTAAATTCAGTACCTAAATCAGTTTTAATTGAATTCGTTCTACCGTAAATCAAAATAAAATTTTCAAAAATTGCTTGTGCAACAGTTTTTGCACTTTTGTCTGGTATAGGTATAGTAACAAGATATTTTGTAAAATCGCATATTAATGTTAAACCATATTTATTTCCATATTTTGATGTTGGTAACGGACCAATTGTGTCCAATACTACCACTTCAAAAGGTTTAATCGGTGTGGGTGTAAGTGTGAGTTTTTCTTTTGTTCCGATTCTAACTTTATTCGTATTACATTCTGTGCAATTTTTAATAAAAAAAGCTATGTCCCTAGTCAATCCTTTCCAGTAATATTTTGTCTTTAATTTTGCATATAATCTTTTTCTGCCACAATGACCACCTAAAATCGGATCAGTGTGATGAATTTTCAATAGTTTTGTCTGTTTTTCTTTATCAAATACCATTTCTATTGGTTCCACTAACATTATTTTCAGAGTTGTTAATACTCTATTACCATGGGTTTTTAATTCATCAATTTTGTATTTGCTAAAAAATGAATCATCCTTAGACCATTCTAATATATAAATATTATGATTGTTTGCTTCCCTTTGAAGCATCAAAAGCATTTCCTCGAAATTCAATGTTTCGTTGACAATCTTAATATTTATTAAAAATTTCAATTTAAATCTGTTAAATATTTTAAATTTTATGTTAGTTAAATCATTATGTTCATAATTTATTTCTGATTTGATTTTCGAAATGGTTTTGTTAAAATTCTGGGAAAATTTGTCGTATACTTGTAACTTAATTTCATTGTAATTTTCTGAAGTTGGTTTGTTTATATAACTCCGCTTGGACATTGCTCGAGTTGTCACGGCGAGAATTTGTTCAGTATATATCTCTTTTTTCAATTCGTCAATTGAAATACGAGATAATGCATCTGCACCAACGTTATCTTTTCCTTTTATGTATTCTATTAAGAAATTATATTCTGAAAGTTTAAGTCTTATATTCGTTAGTTTGGATGATGGATCCTTCATATTAAATAAGTAGACTAACGGTCGATGATCAGTTCTGACAACAAAATTTGTTCCATAGACATAAGGTCGGAATTGATTTATAGCAAAGTATATTGCGTAAAGTTCTTGTTCTATTACTGGTTTTCTTTGTTCTGATTTACTAAACGCCGTAGATGCGTAATACACTGGCAAATCATGTCCATCAAAACTCTGACTTAGAATCGCACCACAACCAATCTTTGAAGCATCGACGGTAATTATAAATTCTTTCGTAAAATCGGGGTATTGGAGAATTTTGGGTGATATAAGTTCTGATTTTATGGTTCCAAAGGCTTTCTGACAATTGTTGTCCCAAATAAAATTTACTTTTTTTCTTGTTATGTAATTAAGAGGCGCAGCATGTAAAGCAAAGTTAGGAATAAATTTCCTGTAATAATTAGCAAAAGCTATGAAACGTTTAACAGCGTCTTTGTCTGTTGGTATTGTGTATTTTTGTATTGCATTTATTTTCGAATCATCAGGTAAGAGCCCGTTCGAGGTACATTTGTGTCCTAAGAATGTGACTTCGGGTCTAAAAAAATTGCATTTGTAAGGGTTAATTTTCAAATTGTACTTTCTTAACGTTTTAAAAACACTAGCCAAATTCTTTAAATGATGTTCCTTACTGTTTCCTATGACAATAATATCGTCCATATACAAAAATGCTTTATTTGGTTCTAAACCTGAGAATGCTATAGACATCATCCGAGAAAAAGAGTTCGGAGCTACATTCAGTCCGAATGGTAAAACCTTCCATCTAAATGCTCCTTGATCTGTACTAAAGGATGTTAAGTCTCTTGAGTCTTCATGAAGCGGTATCTGGTGAAAACCAGAGAAAAGATCGATTATCGAGAAATGTTTAGCTCTACCAAGATTGTCGAGTATATCATCAATCCTTGGCAAGGGGAATTTGTCAGCTATGAGTTTTTTATTAATTGCTCGAAAATCAACGCACATACGATAAGATTTGACATTGTCTGGACTTTTCTTCGGAACTAAAATTAAAGGACTGTTATAATTTGACGTGCTGGGTTCAATCAAGTCATTTGCTAGTAAGTTCTGAACTTGCTTTTTAATTTCGCTTCTTTGTGTATATGGGAGTCGATAGTTTTTGATATACACAGGTGATGTATCATTGAGTCGCAGTTGCTGTTCATAAAAATTGTTTATGGTCATCTTATCACTTTTGAGAGTAAAGATATCTGCGTATTCCTCACATATTTGCATTAGATCTTCCTTGACATAGTTTGGCATTTTATCATTCAAGATAATTTTTAAGTTTTCAATACGTTCCTGTTTCAAATTATTTTTATTAATTGAATAAATATTATATTCTGAAAGTTTTTCAGTTTTAAGTTTATAGTTATGCACGAATTTCGTTCCATCCGTCGTATTTAAAATACGTAAAACAGGTGTTTTGGTGTTTATAATGCATTTACTTATAAATACACCCTCACAAATTTCTTGTGAATCAACAAAAAGCGGTTCAGTTACATTTTCTAACTGAAATAATCTAAATACTTCACACCTTGGTGGAATGAAACATGAGTTTTTACTAATACCATGAGAAATAGGAATAATTAGTCTTTCGCCATATACATAAAATGAAACCGTCATTGAGTTGTAATCTATTTGACACTTATTTGTTTTTAAAAAAATCTTTGCCCAGAATACCATCAGATGGGATATTAAAGCTGTCAGGGACTATATGAAAAACTTGTGAAATTGAATAATTAGCAATTAACAATTTTGTAGCAATTGTACCTAACGACTTTGTTGTATCTGTTGTTATGCCAACAATGTTAACTTTATTCGACTCATTGATTGCTATGAAATTTTTTACGGAAGAAAATTTCAAAATTGATATATCTGCTTGCAAATCTACTAAAAATGTGTTATTTTTGTATGATGCCGTACAATTTAAACGTATAAAATCTGAAAAATTAAGGTTGAAGCTATATACTGATTTAAAATGATTCTGTTTATCTACAATTGACTCTCTTCCACCCTCACCATATCCTGCTGAGGGACTTCCGAGTTTAAAGTTCTCACTGATGCATTCTGGTGAGAAAAATTTCGCCCCGAATTCCGATTATACCTGGAATTGTTATTATAATTGAAATTGTTGTTGTTTCTACCTCGGTTGTTGTACCTATTATTTCGAGAATTATTTTGACTGTTACCTCTAGAGTTATTATTGTGCGCATTCGACCTATACGATTGTTGATGATTATTATTACCACGGGGGAATCTAAAGTTCGACTGATGATTTTGGTTAAAGTTTGTTCTATTTCTGTTGTATCTCATCGTCAAAACATGTCTATCTTTTTCTGTGTTTGCTTCTTCTACTATTAGCTTTGCTACTACATCCTTGGGTTCTTGGAAAACTGTAGACGCTAAAATAGCTTTGACTAGATCTGATTTAGCATTTTTTCTGCAGATGTTTACCGTCTGCTCTATAGCCATTTCGTGCGCTTTTTCTTTTGTAATGCCCTCTATAACAAGAGAACGCTCTAAAGCATCCGCCAAATTTTCGACATCTTTTGAAAAATCTACATAATTATTTTGCTTGACATGCATAGCAGCAATTCTGCCCGCTACAATTTTAGAATTGTCCGGTTTTATTCTGGATTTAAGTGAGTTTTTTATTTGAGCTATGCTTGAAATATCATCGGGTAAAACCTCTCTAGCTTTTCCGTCCAATTTAGATTTTATAAAAGAAATGAAGCATGTAATCAGGTTTGGAGCGGTTATTTCCTCAATCAAGTTGATTTTATCTAAAAATGAATTTAGTGTAAGGGGATTTCCGTCGTAGTTTTCCCGTATAATATTAGAGCACATCGATATAAATTTCGTTTTTTCTTCTATGGACGCCATTGTTAAATTTAGTCTATTACCGCTAAGTGTATTAATTGTACCTTTGAAATTTGATGATTTTGTATCCGTATCTATACTCGTATCCGAGTTATCAGCGTCACTATCGGAACTAAAATCTGTTAAAATTTCTTCCTTAACAACTTTAAACAAATTTTCACCAAATGGGATT
This sequence comes from Lypha dubia, assembly GCA_947311025.1. Lineage (NCBI taxonomy): Eukaryota > Metazoa > Arthropoda > Insecta > Diptera > Tachinidae > Lypha > Lypha dubia. The sequence continues at coordinate 96,311,560 of OX371260.1, read as the reverse complement.
TTAACTTTACATTCTAACTTGATAAAACTTCTCAACAGTAACTCCATGCAATGTACAATTTTATTATGCACTTTTTGTTTTGTCTCACTAGGCAAATGATTACTAAAAGGTTTTGTAAATATTATTATATTGTTGTAATTTTTAATAACAAGTTTAATATATTCTTGAATTTTATTTTGGTTGCTTGAAATTGGTCTGTTTTGCAATATTCTTTTCTTTACTTTGTCAAATTCAGATACTAGTTCATAAAACTTTTTAATGTCGAAATTATTTGTTGACATCTACCCGTATAATTTATTTTATATATGTCATCTTTTTATAAAAGTGCTAGCAAATTCAATTTAATATTTTATAAATTAAGAATTGTTTATATAAAATAATTTTATACATTTGTATGTATGTACATATATATTTTTGTCTATATATATTTATCTTCCTACATACACTCGTATGTATATATGTAGTTTATCTGATTATATGTATGTTTTTATTGTAATGTTTTTTGTTGTTTGTTCAATGTTTTTGTTAAAAACAACCCTTAAATTTTGTTTTTTTTTTCTTTAACAGCACATACCTGTGTACATATAATTTGTATACGTATACACAGTTTCCCACATAAATCAACGCAAGACTTTTTTCATTTCAAATTGTTATTTATTTGTATGTATATTACAAATTTATTTGCAATGTACATACATATGTATATTAAAAGTAAACAAATAAAATTTCAAGATTTTATTTTAATTTAATTTGTTTTAAATATTCTTTGTGTTGTTTATGTGTGTATGTGTTTGTGTTTTTGATTGTGTTAGAGGGTTTTTGTATATTTGTGTAAGTGTATTATAAATGTAAAATGTTAGTAAAAATGTATACATACTTATGTATATGGATAAATATTAGTTTTTTTTCCAATATACGTTTTCATTGTTGTCATCTCTTGTTGTTTTTATGTAGTTGCTACTGTTTATTTGTAGGTTTGCTGGTTTCTTCGTGCTCCTTCTGTTGTTTTCCCTTTGTTAATTTTCGGCCTTTTTTTTTTTTTTTTGTGCTGCTTCTGTTGTTTTTTCCTCTGTTTTATTTTATTCTGCTTCTTCGTTCTATTATATTTTTCTTCTTGCACTCGTTATTTTGCTTTTAAATGGTTTTGTTGTGTTGTTTTCTTATTGTTGTTGTGTCTGAATTATTTTTTTTTTGTTAATTTTGTTTCTCTTTGTTGGTTAATGTTGTATACTATGTATATATGTATTTGTTCCATGTTCGCAAGTGTTGTTTTCAGTTTTTTCTTTGAAGTTTCGATTTGATTTTGTAGAGATGTTGTAATTTTTGTTTCATTTTTTTTTTCTATTTAGTGTTTCTTTTTATTATATAATTTCTTTTGATTTTGATTCTCTTTATAGATTATTTTATTATTCATTTTTATATCATTTCAATGTCATTTTGTTTCATTTTCATTTTGTTTCTTTGAATTATTTTCAATTTTTTTTTGTTCTTGTTACTAGGTGTAATTTGTTTTCACTATACCTTTTTCGTATTGTATATTTTGTGTTCTTTTTGTTTTCAAGTTTTTAGTTTAAAGAAGTTGCAATTTTGGTACAGTATTTCCCAAAAGTTGAAAATATATGTATATACATATTTCTATTGAAATTTTTGTTTTTGTTGCTTTTAAATTTCAAATTCTTTTATTTTCGTGTTTTTTCAATTTTTTTTGTTTCATAATCATATATATGTATGTATGTATGTCTATAGTACAGTTTCTGTAATTTTCTAAACGTTTTGCAAAAAAAAAAGATTTTTATGTATATAAAATTTTCTGTAATTATTTGTAACTGTTTGTGTTTGTTTTTTTTTTATTTGTACATAGTACCGTTTTCAAAACTTTTTACAAAATTGTTATATGTATAAAATTTGTCCACTGTTATTTTCAGTAATTTTTGATTTTACTGTACTTTTTGGGTTTTGATTTTGTGCTTTTTTTTGTTAACTCTTTGTTTTTTTATTGATTTTGTTTTTTTTTTTATTTATACATATATGTATGTATGTAACAAATCTTCCAATTCACTGGGTAATCTGGTATGAAATTTTACTGCCGTACCTTCACTATAATCTCTTTGTATGAAGACTTTATTAAATCCATTTGGTAAAGTTGATGTGCCACCACCTTGAGACATTTTTAATCAATTACAATACTTTGTATTGCACAAACGATTATTCTAATATTTTTTATATTTTTCACCAAAGATTATTCAAATTTAGATTTTCGCTTCAATATATACAATTTTCTTTCAATTTGTTCTTTTCTACTAATAATATTTTAATATGATTGAATTTTTCTTTTTATATTTTATCCGTGCTTATCTTTATGCCTCCACTGTCACGGTCGCCATGTGGTGGATGGTAGCAGCGAATTAAAACACTTGTTACTGTTTCAGTGGTTATAGGCAAACTCTTTAAGTTTATTTAAGTTTTCTTACTTCTACTTATTCTTAAAATGTTTTATACTTAAAGTGTTACCTTAGTGTTAATAAAAGTAGTAACAAGGTTGTATTGCTTAAGTGTACTAAATCGTTTATGGCCAATGTTGCCATTACAGTACAATATATTTATATGAAATTACAAAGTAAGCATATCAATTTATGTACATATGTACATACATACATACATTCAAGTATACAAAAAAAAAATCTTTTATATAATAACTGTCTTGCACATGATGTCGAACGAATTTTTCTTTCGTACAAATTACATTTAAAACAAAAACTAAATTTTTAAAATTGTATGTATGTACATACATAAATTGATATGCTTACTTTGTAATTTCATGTATAGTGTACTTATGACATACATACATATATACATACTTACATACATACATACATTCAAGTATACAAAAAAAAAATCCTAATAAGTAACACTAATAATCAAAACAATGATGTACATACATACATACATACATATACTGGCTTAAATCTAGTTTAGTGACGCAGCTCCAAATGAAAAAAAAATTACATAAGGCGATAGAAAATCGAAAAATAAGTCGAAAATTTAATGTGGTAACTTTCTCGGAAACGCATAGTTTTCGAATTATTGGCCTCTGAAGTTTGTATATATATGTATGTATGTGCGATTTCCCTTTGCATTTCTCAACGTATAAGGCCAATTTTGGTATCATTTGTAAGCTTTTGACTAGATCTATATGAATTTCTTAAAATACAGAAGATTTTTGTGATATATAAAAAATTATTCTTTTTGGACCCTAGTGGGCTGGATTCTAATTTCCAGCAAACTCCTAACTTATATTAAAATATAACAGATTAGTGTGGATATCTGTCAAACTCTTCCTCCAGCGTACAATCTGATGTCATAAATATTATATTTTCTATATCAGTGTTTTTGAGTACAAGGTGGAGAAAATCATTAGGCCCGGCCAAAGTCCGGCTATGTAGAACATCTATTCTATATACCGCCGTGTCGGGATATACCATGGAGAAAATTATTAAGCCCGGCCGAAGGCTGACTATGCAGAAAAATTATTCTATATACCGCCGTGTCGGGATATACCATGGTGGAGAAAATCACTAAGCCCGGCCGAAGGCCGGCTTTGCAGAGAATATATTCTATATACCGCCGTGTCGGGAAATACCATGGTGGGAAAAATCACTAAGCCCGGTCAAAGGCCGGCTATGCAGACAACCTAAAAAACTGCTTTGACACCTAAAGATTTTAAAATTTAAATACAAAATTTGCAAATTCATATATGTAGATCTAGTCAAAAGCTTTCAAATGATACCAAAATTGTCCTTATATGTACGTTGAGAAATGCAAAGGGAAATAGCAAATATAAATAAAAACTTCAGAGGCCAATAACTCGAAAACTATGCGTTTCCGAGAAAGTTACCACATAAAATTTTCGCCTTATTTTTCGATTTTCTATCGCCCTATGTAATTTTTTTTTCATTTGGAGCTGCGTCACTAAACTAGATTTGTTCCCATATACTTACGGTGACCATAATTTTCGACAAAAAAAAAAGGACACTCAATATTAAATAAAAATTATTGGTATTAACTTAATTACATATGTAGATACATATATTTTATATCAATAAAATAAAAATATAATTCAAACAATGTAATATTAGTGACTAGTACAAGTAGTTACATATGTATGTACTTATATTAATGTTTAAAACAGAAATTAAATATGCCTAGAAGTTCACACGTCGTTAAAACAAAAAATTAATTAATTAATCAAAATTAACAAAGAAATTTAATTTAGCCAATAATACAAAAATAACAAAATGCAATAAATAAAAATAACTAAAAATAATAGTTTAAGGATTATAATTCTAATAGATAATTATCTATTATTGATATTTTTATGGAAAATGTATTTTTTTTTATTATATCAATGTTATTTGATAAAAACAATTTAAATTCTGCACACACCATTTGAAAGCCGACCAAAAATTTCACACATTAAACATACACTTTTCAGTGTTGCCAGGCAATTCCTGTTTTGGGTGGTTATAAATTTATATTGTATTGAGTTTAAAATTTCGTTATTTTGAGAAAATAAAACTTTTAATTTTGGAAACTAAAGAAGAACATTAGCCATCAAAAATAAAGGACAAAAAAGGACAATTCAATTAAAAAAAGGACAATTTATTTTGTTTAAATTTTAAAGGACGTTGTGTCAAAAAAGAGGACTGTCCTTTTAAAAAAAGGACGGATGGTCACCGTACATATACTTATAGATATGAATGTTAAACTATAATTTAACCAATTATCAAATTCATTACAATAAAATGTGTAATAATATGATTCGCTACCTTTTAAATTATATCGTATTATTTGCGAACAATCACAAATATTGTAAACATTTGGAACTTCCATCAACGTTTGGAACAGCTGTTTTGTATTTAATTTATAATATTCAAAGTGATAAAAAGTTGCAATGGACGACAAGAAATTAATACTTAATTCTCCGGGCACAAGATTTTGAAGAAGAACAGAAAAATATGATTTAATATGTTTAATAAGAATTTTTGTTCTTTTTATGTATGTATGTACATACATATGCATGGCTGCACATTCATGTGTCACGTGACACGTTTTTAAGCATTCTATAACTACAAAAATGTTGGCTCATACATTACATCAACATTTAGCTTACATCTACGATTTCAACCGTCGGCTAAATAGGCCTATACAGATGCGACTCGAGACGGAAGATTTTGCATACTTGTTTGTATACACTCATCCAATCTCGGGTTTTGGTTTTTTCTTTGTGCTGTCTTTATATGCAAATTAAAATTACAAATAGCAAAACTAATAAAATATCCATATATTTCTATAATTCACATTAAAAATATTATTAATTAATTAATTTAAGTTGGTTTTCACTGATCGTTTGTATTTTATCACTATAATATCTGCAAAATATCAGAATTTATCAAGTATGTACATATGTATGTATGTATGTGTGTATGTAAGTTAAAAACCACCACCATTTGGCAAATTTCCAGCATATAAGTATGTACGTTTGTATATAAATTTAATATACAGATTATCACCCAATTCACATGATGACTTTTGCTACGTCGTTTTTACTGAATTCCCTTTTGAAGTTGCTACCAATGTCTTTGTGTGTTCAGACGATGTCTTTTAGTTTCATGTCTTTTTTCCCATTTTTGTTTTTAAATAATGTAAGTAACAAAGATAAATAGCAAAAGTAAGAAAAATAATAAAAAGTAACAAAGAAAAATGGAAGAAAAGTCTTGAAAAACACAAATCAAACCTTTTTTTTACCCATCTTTCTTCCCTACACCGCTCACCAACAAGCAAAAAGAGACGTCGAAAAAGTGACGTCGCAAAAGTCATCATGTAAATCGGGTGTATATGTATAAGCACACACTAAATTGTTTTATCACTTTATTTTGGAATTACATATATGCCGTAAATACTTAATACTATTACATTTTATTAAATTTAAGCGTGCTTTCATGTAGCATTTTCCACTAAAAACTGAACTTTTTTTGCTTTTGGTTTTGTTTACTTTCACAAACACACTAATGTTCCCTTTTTCACGATGCCGGGTTATGACAAATAAAATATGATCCAAGACCAATTTTTTTTTTCGTCATATCTGGTTATCTGTGCTGTTAATATTAAGATGCTAAGTACAACAACTACATTACTTTCCTAAATTACAACAATTATGTTTGTTTACCAAATTCTTTAACTAAATTACAACAATTACATTTAAGCATTGGAAGTAATTGGAATATTTGTAATATTGAAGAATAACGTTATTATGGTATATAAGCGATGAAATTTTAATAAAGACACACATTTTATATCATTGCCTAAATCGGCATCATTAAAAATAAATCTTTTACTTTGCGTTCTTCGGCAAAATATTAAACAGGCATTTAATCTGCCTTATTCATCATTAGCCCGTGGCGTTAATTAGCGCCGGCATTGTTTTGAAATATCAACTTAATTTGTACACTCTGTTAAAACCCTTACACTCGATTTGTGTTTTTCAAGGCTTTTCTTCTATTTCTCTTTGTTTCTTTTCATTATTTTTCTTGCTTTTGTTATTTATCTTTATTACCTTTCATTATTTTCATTATATCAAAACAAAATTGGGAAAAAAGACATGAAACTTAAAGACATCGTTTGAACACACAAAGATTTTGGTTGCAACTTTAAAAGGGAATTCAGTGAAAACGACTTCGCAAAAGTCATCATGTGATTTTGGTGTAAGTTGCGGTAAGCTTCTACTAGATTTTCATGAACGCTTAGAAAAGCTGTATCATAAGCAAATGTTGATGTGTGAATGTACTGCTTAAGGGTAATTCAGAGGCATATACATATGTATTAAATACAATAAAGCACCGAAGATGCTACCTTGAGGGACTGCGGAGAGCTTAAAAAATTGCCTTCCCTAACTTTTTAAGAGACTGAAGATGTTTGCGGGTAGTTTTTGCATTAATTTATGACATACTTTATTAAAAGCTTGCGAAACATCAATAAAGAACGCAGAGCAATATTTCTTCTTTTCAAAATTATTCCTAACTACATTCACAAGTCTGTGAGTTTGTTCGATAGTGCTATGTTGTCTGCGAAAACAGTATTGATCTGGAATATACCTGTTGCTGGTCAGTATAGCGGTCAGCTGACTCAAATATAGCTTTTCAATTAGTTTTGACATAGTAGGCAATAAGCTAGTAGGCCTATACGATTCTATCTTCTAATAATCCTTGCAAGGCTTTGGAATCATAGTAATCAGCGAAACCTTTTATTCTGTTGGATAGAGTTCTAGGCGTAGGATACTATTAAAAATTATAGTATTATTCTTTTTGCAATATAAGGCAATTATTATCGACACATGGGGCTTTTTTGGTGTTAAGACTAGTAATAGCCCTTTCACTCTTTACAATATTAAATTTTAAAGTGAGTTTACATGGTAATACAAAGTAATAACACTTTGTAGAATCAAAATATTATAAAACTCTCTTTTTGTATAAGAAGAAAGAACAAAAGTCTGTTGCAGGATAATATTAATAAAATCAAAAGTCTGCGCTACGAAATAGCTGGTGGTTACAGCTCTACAATATTTACAAAAACAACAAGAATTTGTTTTAGTTGTTTTACACTGCAGTCACACGTTCAAGTTTTCTTTCAATTCTTTTTCAAGAAATTTACACATACTGCTTCTCAAAATTCACAAAAATTGAAAGGTGTGACGTAGGTGGCATTCAACTTCAAAGCAATTTCCTTTCAAGAACACAAAAAATTATGGCGGCAGAATATATGTACTAATGTATGTATATGAAAACAAACGAGAGTTTATAATCAAAATGGCAATCAGCTGCTTTCTTGAAAGCAAATTGAAACGCATAATTTGAAAGAGAATTTGAAAGCAAGCTACCATCAAATTTTAAAAGTATGAGTGTATTGGTGAAAAAATGAGAGAATAATAAAATTTGAAACAAAATTTGAAACAAAACTTGATCGTGTGAACCCCAAGTTAGTTGGGGGTCACACGATCAAGTTTTCATTCAATTTTTGTTTCAAGATTCAATCCTCTCTCATATTTTTACCAATACACTCACACTTTTAAAATTTGCTGAGAATTTGCTTTCAAATTTTCGTTCATTTGAGTGTTTCAAATTGCTTTCAAGAAAGCAGCTGATTGCCATTTTGATCATAAACCAGTGATGGAAAAATGAAAAATTAAAATGGTACTGTCCGTCAACACAAAGAGTACTTTTTTCAACATTGTGGTACTTTTTATGAAACATATATTTTTATTCAAAAATAAAATTAAGCAGAAGCAGACTCCATATTTTGGAAATTTATAAATCACTATTTTATTTTAATTTTAAATTCTAGGACAAAAAGTGCTTTATTTCTTAGTGGTGTGAAAAATTAATATGTTTATTGACTAGTAATGTGTAAAGTAGCATGTTATCGAAACCATGTATGTACATAGTTAAAACACATTAGAATTGGTTGCTTGAATAGTCTAATGGTGTTTTCTTTTCTGAACAAAAATGTTGACCTTTCAATGTGTAACACTTTTTACAGTTTGCACCTACCTTTAAAAAGTGGTACATTTTTTATTGCCACAATGGTACAAAATATTTGAGGCTTAACATGACTTAACATTAATTAATTAATTATCGTTTTAATTATAAGTTTTTTCGCTTAAGTAAGTAGAACGACAAAAATACAAGTTCTTACTTGTATAAAAATATACTAAACAAAGTTGTAAAAATGGGCAGTATATCACCCCGACTTGATAGTAGAGGGCAAAATATGTTGCATATTTTGCCATTTATTGGTGCAACATAATTAGAAAGGAACGAAATCGCTTTTAAATATGTTACATATTTTTTAGAATGGATCACGAAAATTAAAGAATGTAGCATAAATGCAACACTTTTTTCAGAAAAGAAAACGCCATAATTTACACGAGATTAATTGTGTTGGCATAACATGGCAGCTTGTATTTTCGGTGAAGAGAGTCGTTTTTGGTTGGCATAATTTTTCTGCCAGATTAATTAGTCTCGTGTGTTTTCGAAAGAACAAAAGTTGTGCGAACTAAAAATTAATCTCGTGTAAATTGGACCAATAACATTAACAACTTGTGCAAAAAACACACACTAACAACAACATGAATAACGAATTTGTGCATTCCCTACTAGGCGTCTCCATTAGCCATGAACTTGGTGTGACCGTCATGTCAAACAACGCATATGGCTAATGTAGACCGCTCATGTCCATGTTTCGTCCATGCTCTGACATCAATGCCAGAAGATTGGCTGAGCAACAATGTTGGTCATGAAGTTGCCCATTTAATGTCATTTTCTCTTTGACAGTTTATTTTTTTAGGTTATGGCAGCTTATGTTTCAATCAAATATTATTTTGCAACAAATACTGCACAAAAACAAGCGAAAACCATAAAAAAAAACACTTTTAGATGCGATAACCACTTAAAAAATACCCAAAACAAACCATTAAATAGAAAAACATGAACTATGTGAACGCTTTGACAAACTAAAAATTATGGTTAGTCAGCCCATGAACATCTGTAAGTATTCGCCACATTCTAGAAGGTGGACATATTATTACCGTTTCTCTGTCGACGTTATGTTCATGTCATTATTTAGTAGACGACTCGTGAGGACGTAGGGTTATGTTCTTCTTTTGCAGCCAATGTTGTCAATGATTATAAAAATAACGCAGATTTCTAAACAGGAAATAAAGCAAAACAAAAAACTAGTACCAAATATGACGTGGGGGTACTGTGGTATTTTTGTTTTGAAAAAGTACTGAAAATAGTACAAAAGTACTGAATTTTCCATCACTGTCATAAGCTCTCGTTTGTTTTCATATACATACATACATAAGTTCATATATTCTGCCGCCATAATTTTTTGTGTTCTTGAAAGCAAATTGCTTTGAAATTGCGTGCAGCCTACGTCACAGCTTTCAATTTTTGTGAATTTTGACAAGCAGTTTGTGTAAACTTCTTGAAAGAGAATTGAATAAAAACTTGAACGTCTGACTGCAGTGTTAGCTGAGCAAACTAAAGCTATGTACAGACCAGGGTTGAAAAAAATTATATATTTACTAAAAATTCCCCTCATATTCCATAATTTTATGTGAAAACTAGAAAAATATTTACCTGCTAAAAAATAAATTTCCAGTTTTCTAAAAAAAATTTTGTACTTGACAACTAGTAAAATTTTTTACTAGCACACAAAATGAAAATAAATTCTCTGTAATATATTAAGGGTAATCACGATGGGTAGTGCAAAGTGTGCAAACGATGCAAATGTGTGCAAATATACACACATTTGCAAAACAAAACAACAAAATGTATGTATATGTAATTTGCTTCATTTTGCTTCGTTTGCACTAAAAAAAACCATGAGCAAATATAGTAGTGCATATTTGATCAGTTGCAAATAAAAGTAAACATTAACTTTTGGCATACATGCCGCCATATTTTTATTTCAAGAAAAGTTAAATTGTAAAAAATAAATTAGCTTGTGGTCGCTTAAAAAAAAAAAAAAATTAAAGCAATTTGAAATGGATTGTGAACATTTTATTAAAGATCCCTTTACAAGTAAGAAGAGGCAACGGAATAAACCAAATAAAAGATGGTTAGATGAAGACATCAAAAACATTTTAGAATATATACGAACCAATCAGGATTTTGAAGTAAGTTTTACATATTTTTTTATGATTTTTAATACATTTTTACATACATATATATTTTAGAAGCCCACTGCAAAAATATACTACACAAATCTCTTGAAAAAGGTTTGTATAGATGCAACTTGGGACATTCTCAAGTGGAAAGTGAGACACCTCAAAGCTAATTACTTTAAAGCCGAAGAATGGAGAAAGAACACAGGTTCAAGATTGCTAGATTCCGATGAGGGAATTTCAAGTATAGAAGGTATAAAACATCTAAACTGATTTATGCATTGTGCAATTCATCCATTGTTAAACATTTTCTCTTTCAGAAAAACTACACAAAATATGTAAATTTTATAAGGATCTACATGATATATTTGGACAAAAACAATCTGATTTTCCCTTTTAAACCTATGAATCATCTTCAACAAGTGATATGCTAAGCAGCACTGCATTATGCAATGAGTCAGGAGATATGCAGGAGTATTTTGAAGAGTTTGAGGCATTAGATAGTGAAGGTGAAGAAGTTGAATGTAATGAAGTAACAGAGGTGATAGTTGAGCCGGACTTGCAAATTACTTCACAAGTCAAAGTAAACAACTCTTCCTTATTAAACAAAGAAAAAATTAAAAACTTTGCAAAAAAATTAAAAAGTTCATCGCCAAAAACAGCTAAAAAGAAAAAACTAAATATTTAAAATCGAAAATTGAATTTGAAAAGGAAAAATTTGCCAAAGAACTGGATTTAAATGAAAGAAAATTTTTAGAAGATGTACAAAAAAGGAAAGATGAAATGGAAATTAAACGACGAGAAATTGAAAAAGATGAGAGGCTGAAAAAATTGGAAATTGAAGCAAATGAGAGAATGCAGAGGTATGAAGTGGATGTAAAATACAAAACTAAATAATCATTTATATTTATTTAAAAATAATAGTTTTAATACTTACTTTAGTTAACCATTATAAAAGAATTATTAAATTAATTTTGTTGTGTTTTGTTTTGTTTGCTTTTTACTGTTATATTCATTATAATACTTTTGATTTTATATGAATTTTATGTAATACATATTATACATGTAAATAAAAAATTTTTTTTGTGTTTGTTTTAATTTACATTTGTTTTGATAAAAACCTATTCAAACATTAAGGAATGTAGCGCTTGCTTCGTCATCTCCACAGCTTGTAACTTCACTAATGTTTCGAGTAGTTTCAGGAATGAGTATATTATGTAAAATGCAGCAAACCATTATCCACTGACAACAGAACATATGATTTTGTTCAGAATTTATTCTCATTCTTAGGTTTTTAAGACTGCTAAATTTTTCTTTCAGAATTCCAAAACAATGTTCAATTCGTACTCTATACTTGCTGTGCCTTTTATTAAATTGTATCCGCTTTGTACTATCCATATGAGATGCATTTCTTCTATAAGGACTTATTACTGTATATGATAATGGATATGCCGAGTCTCCAGCAATAAACTGATTACCAGTAAAATAATTAGAACTTTCTTTATATATATCACAATTCTTAAAAATTTTTGCGTCGTGATGACTTCCTGGATGTCCAACTACAACATGTCGAATTTTCAACAAATAGTTACAAATTACTTGTACCTTCAAAGAATATTTATGAGTTCGAGAAAAAAATGATACCGGACTTAGAACAGGAGTTTCTGCTAAATCAATTTCACTTCCGTCAACGTAACCAATACAAAACGGCAGCTCGTCATATGTGGCTGCAATGATAGCTGGCCAGAATATGTAACGCGATTGCAGGTTTAATATCGCTTTAAAAACACGTCGAGTTATCTTGTCTATTGTGCCTCCATCCCCAACCCCAAACAGTGCCCCAATCTTCTTTAACGAAGCACCTTCTCCTGAAGATCCCAATCTGTAAAGGACTATAGCTAATTGAAAATGGATTGGCAACTGTTTAGGTGAATGTAAGTTGTTGAAAACATCATCATTAGACACAAGCAAAAAGAGTTGATCAAATTCTGCACGGTTTATTCTCAACATCTGCAGGAACCTGTTCTCATCCAGTACGGCTAAAATATTTTGGGACCAGTGAGTAGACTTTGGAACACAATTTAGTGCACCACGGCGACATGACAAAACTAACAGTGTATTTTCTATTACTTCATCTAAAATGTTGGAAATTGACTCTTCCTCCAAATCTATAAAAATGTACATAGTTTGTATTAGTTTATTTTTAACCATTTTTTTAACTTACCTTCATAATCTGCTACTTCAACATCGTTAATAGCACTGTTAATCAAAAAGTTTATAATATTTTCATTTTCGCTTCTTTTGGGCACGTTTTTTAAAAATTTATTTAATTTTATGCGCTTTGGTATATTATCAATAATATAAAAACTTTTGACAGCTGCGGGCAGTGCTGCCAGAACTTTAGGTGAGATGCCACATTTTTGTAAGAAAATTAAATGCTCTTCACGAAAATACACTAAATTTAAAAGTACGCTCACGAAGTACACTAATATGCACAGCAAATTTGCAAAATGCATATTTGCACAATCACCATCGTGATTACCCTTATTGTTCAGCAACAATTTCTTGTCAATGAAAACTAGCCATCCACACATAAATGCAAAGACAAACATATACAAAATATTCTTCTCGGTGTAATAAAATTATCTAGTATCTGAGGGTATGGCCACACTATATAAAATAATTTTAACCATATGGAATTATTACAGACATATATCTGTAATACCACAGGTAACCAGATGCGACGAAAAATAAAAAAATTGGTCTTGGATCATATTTTATTTGTCATAACCCGACATCGTGAAAAAGAGACAACATTAGTGTGATTGTTATGAAAGTAAACAAAACGAAAAGCAAAAAAAGTTCAGTTTTTAGTGGAAAATGCTACATGAAAGCACGCTTAAATTTAATAAAATGTAATAATATTAAGCATTTACGGCATATAATTCGAAAAAACAATTTAGTGTGTGCTTTGTATATTAAATTTATAAACATATGTACATATGTACATATATGCTGTAAATTTGCCAAATGGTGATGGTTTTTCACTTACATACACACATAAGTACATACATACATCCTTGATAAATTCTGATATTTTGCAGATGTTATAGTGATAAAATACAAACGATCATTGTAAACTAACTTAAATTAATTAATTAATATTATTTTGAATGTAAATTATAGAAATATATGGATATTTTATTAGTTTTGTGATTTATAATTTTAATTTGGATAGAAAGACAGCACAAGGAAAAAAACAAAACCCGCGATTGTATGAGTGTATACAAACAAGTGTGCAAAATCTTCCGTCTCGAGTCACTTCTATATATTTTGTGGTAATACTATGTTCACACGAAAAGATGAACCACTTGCTTCGCTTTCTGAAGCATATTTATGAATCTAGCTGTTCACACGACTCATGTAGTTGCTTCGATTTGACAGTTCTCTTTTTATTTACAAATAAAATCTAAAATGGACAAAAAAATAAGTTAAAATTATTACGCATTTGCAAAAATGCAAAACATATATTTTGTTTCCATTGTTGTTTTATCTTTATAGTTTTAATTAAATTTTTCACTTTTAATTAAAGTTTTTGTTGTTTTTTTTGCAGCTAGTTCAGATAATCTTCCGATAAAATTTAGAGAAGACAGCAATTTTTCATGCTTCGCAAGTAGATTCAATATGAATCTACATGCTTCGCTCTCAAAATTTTGTATGGGTGTCAGTGATGGAAAAATGAAAAATTGATATGGTACTGTCCGTCAACAAAAAGAGTACTTTTTTCACCATTGTGGTACTTTTTATGAAACATATATTTTAATTCAAAACTAATGTTAAAGAGTACACAAAATTTAACATTTTAGTTACCCATTAGAAGCAGATATTCTAGTACAAAAAGTGCTTTATTTCTTAGTGGTGTGCAAAATATATACATATGTTTATTGACTAGTAATGTGTAAAGTAGCATGTTATCGGAACCATGTACATAGTTAAAACACATTATACTATGTTCACACGACAAGATGAAGCACTTGCTTCGCTATCTGAAGCATGTTTATGAATCTAGCTGTTCACACGACTCATGTACATGCTTCGATTTGACAGTTTTTTTTTTATAACAAATAAAATCTAAAATGGACAAAAAATATTTAAATTAAGTTTATTACGCATTTTTAAAAATGCACAAACATATTTTTTGTTTCCATTTTTGTTTTATCTATATAGTTTTAATTCAATTTTTCACTTTTAATCAAAGTTTTTGTTGTGTTTTTTGCATCTAGTTCTGAGAAACTTCCGATAAATTACGATAAAATTTAGAGAAGACAGCAATTTTTCATGCTTCGCAAGTAGATTCAATATGAATCTACATGCTTCGCTCGCAAAATTTTGTATGGCGAAGCATGTTGCTTCGCTCATGATTGGGGTGTGCAGCATGAATAGAGAGCGAAGCATGTTCCGTGTGAACGTAGTATTAAGGAATAAACACATTCGCCACAGCAGACTACACGAACACAAGAACATAAATGCTGCTAGCTACCGTTGTAGCCGTTTAGCAGCTAGTTAATTATATTGGATACGACAGATACACAGTAAACAGCTGATCCTGAATTGTTGCAACGATTCATTTATGTATATTACAGTGGTGCATATATAGCGCTTTTACTTTTTTAAAGTTCGTTGGGGCGAATTGTATACGGCGAATTAAATTCGCCACTCACATTACTTTGTATGGATTCGCTTTAACATAAACAGAAAAAATTCATCTCATGGATCTCTTTTGGCTCCGGAGTTACGGGTTCAAAACTTACTTTTTATTGGCCATAACTCCTAGAATATGGAACGGATGGTGTTGGCTGAGGGTGGTGTTGGCTGAAGTGGTTAGCGCGTTGACTACTAAGCAAACAATGACGTGGGGCCTGGGGTCAAACCCTGGCCAGAGCAAGTCAATCAACATCATTAATTTATGTAATGTACATTAGTGAGACATTGTATTAATTGTTGTCGGATTATTTAAGTGATGAAGGCATAGCACTGGTCACTAAAAAACTGTTCTGACAGCGATTGATGCTGTTCTAAGCTAATATACACAACATCGCCCTCCTTCGTCGGTTAGCAGAAACATCGACGAAGTAAAACAATTAATAAAATACCTGCCAATACAGCTTAACAAAGTTAATGCGTCTACTTAACACCGGAGACGCCTCAACACTGCTATAAAAATTAACATAACGCGCAATGCAGAGTTGTAAAAGAGTTAAGCCTTCTAAATTTCAACATCTATCTTCTCTACTCTATCCCTCTCTCTGAGTTCCGGCACAATGCACTGCATACGTAGGGGTCACCCCTGAGTGCTGGTCCTAATTAAAAAAAAAAAAAAAAAAAAAAAAACGGATATAAGCGATGTGGATATCAATCTTCTCCAAAATACCTTTATACTGGTATACAAATTTTTTAAAACAATTTACCCATTGCGAGTGAAATTCAATTTTAAAATTTTTTATCTGACTTTTCACTTGTACAGAGAACTTACCATGCTTTTATTTTGTGTATATTTGAAAGCTGTCACCGATAAAATACGTAAGATATGCTTCTTTATATATAGAGCATTTTGAAATGATACATACATATGTCGTTTATATTCGTGCTATATTGTAGGACTTATGATCAATAATATATTAAAGTTTTGAAACCCGTAACTGCGGAATCAAGAGAGCGCCGAAAAAATTACACAAAAATTTTTAGGTAAAAAAGGGCTATTACCCTGTGAGTTTTTTTTAATCTTTAACAATGTTGGTATTTTTGACTCAAATCAATATTCTATATAACAATAAAGCTAATAAAAATTCTTGATGCATATACACATATTATAACATTTACATTTTGTAATTTTCTTTTTACTTTACAATAAAAAATATTTCTAATCACTAATTTGCTTTACATATTTTGTTATATTGTCAACACTGTTTTGGTTTTGTGGCCATCAGAAATAGAAATTAGTTTAATTCGACTACACGACAAAAGTAGCATGGACAAAAACCTGTTGCCGTGTTGCCTTGCTGTCTTCAATATAATCATTCTCATATGCACACATGTATTATAATTTTGACAGTTGGTAGTCGGTAGTCTGCTGTGGCGAATGTGTTTAATGCTTTAGAATTGGTTGCATGAATGGTCCAATTTACACGAGATTAATTGCTGGCATAATATGGCAGCTTGTTGGTATTTTCGGTGAAGAGTCGGTTTTGGTTGGCATAATTTTTCAACCAGTAGTGCGATTCAGTAACTTTTAACACTTTTGAAGGTGTTATTTTTAACCACATGTTTTGGGGTTTGCACTAACCAC
Source organism: Lypha dubia (assembly GCA_947311025.1). Classification (NCBI taxonomy): domain Eukaryota; kingdom Metazoa; phylum Arthropoda; class Insecta; order Diptera; family Tachinidae; genus Lypha; species Lypha dubia. The sequence goes on along the minus strand of OX371260.1, from coordinate 96,294,491 downwards.
TTTGTTATTCACTAACTTATGTTTAACCCCGGTAAAGTGTGTTTTGTTTCAATTGATATTAAGTGGCATTTCTGTCAAACGAAATGTCAAAATAAAAAAACAACCCCCAAAAAAACAATTTATAATTTGTGATATTGTGTGCCAAAAACGTTTTGTTCCTTTTAATATTGTGCAAGGTAAGTAAAACATTATTATTTTTCAATATTATATTACCTTGGTTCACATTTGTACATATATATTTAACTAGAATGGAAAATAATTCCGCCAGAAGAAGCCGTGCGACAGGTGAGCAGCTGAGCCAAATGGTCGATTTTATGACTAGCAACCCGGGACTTGCTGGCGGTAAATTTCAAAAGCTGCACGGAAAATTGGAGTCCGATAAGAAGTGGAGCGAATTGGCAGAAAGGCTGAATTATCTTGGTGGAGCGGTAAAAACGGTCAACCGTGGCAAGCGGTAAGTAACATTATTGCATAAATGAGTAAAATAAAATGTTGTTTTTGGGTATTTACTTACATACTTAGGTTTGGAAAGATTTAAAAAGGCGCACCAGTACAAAAGTGCGAGACCGCAAAAGACAGCAAGCGCTTACTGGAAATAAGCCAGTGACACAAGAGGCCTTAAGTGAAATGGAAATGCGGGTAGTTTCTATAATTGGGAACGACTACATTGAGGGTCACGGTTCCGTTCCCGCATTGGCAGCACAAAACTAAACAATACACACGTACGAATACATAGGCATAGCTGCCAGATTTGACGATTTATCGTCATTTTGACGATTTTGGGTCCTAAAAATGACATAGTGACGATGGCACGATTTATACCCTAATTTTGACGATTTTAAATAATTCAAGTTTGCAACATTTATTTGTACTATTAAAGCAACTGGACTGCTGAAAATTTTAATGAGCAACTTTTTAAAAACTAGTTTGCTTCAAACTGTAAGCTTTTATTTAATCTATATACATACATATATAAAAAATTGTTGCAAGTGTGCTGTGACTTTATAACTCACGAACGGTCAAACCGAATTGGAATAAATTTTTAGGGTTTGTTCGTATGGTCGTGGTAAACATAATAAGACTAAGGTAACTTGCAGTCTACATTAGCCATCGATTTGTTTGCACATGAACAAAGCGCCAGCAGAATAGCAGAACTAAATTTGTTCATGTTTTTCTATGTGGGGAATATTAGTAAATGTTCATGTGCTGTTTTACCACAATTTTAAGGTGGAGTGGCAGAGACAGCAAATAGCTTTTGTTTGTTGTCTCAATTTTCATATTGGAAAATGACTTGATGGTTGAACATGGTTGTACGAACAAATGTTCTGACAACGCTGTTTGACCATAAACAAAACATGAACAACAGTGGTCTACATTAGCTAAAATAATGTGCGAACAAGCATTTGTTCATTGGCCGAACAAATCGATGGCTAATGTAGACTGCGAGTAAGAAATTCATTGAAAAAGTCCTATTTGGAAGCAATATTAATTACAAATTATTTGGCAACTGATAGCAACAACTCCTTCATTTCTCTTAGATATTCTCTGCACCTGCATGTTAAGAGATGACGGTTTAATCTTTTCTTTTATTTATTTTTCAGTTGTTTCGCTACTTTGTTTATTTTTCGGTTTCTATATAACGGGCATATTACATGTTGATTTAAGCTTACTAGCATAAGATTCTTGTACCGCGGGTGTTTCTTTACTTGTTTTTTTTAATTCGTTGATAATCTCCATTCTCGCATCATTCACTCGTTGCTCCAATACTTTTATCAATCGTTTTATCAAGCTGCTATGATATAACAGTTGTACCTGAATTAATCAATATGTTTAACACCCAATTCATACCATGAAATAAAACTCACGATTTTTCTTTAGTTCTCTTCAAAAGTTGCTTCTAAAAACTTTACAGATTCATACGATGATTTTTCCCATGATTTAAATGTTGATTTTTTTCTCCGTAATCGGTTATTCTTCTTTACTTTATTATTTGTATAAAAACAATCTGACATGTGTATGTATGTATGTACATCAATTTGTTATTTCCGTACAAACTTCCTCCAAACGAATATGCGTATTGCCACATGAAAATGAAATATGAAATAAAGCAAAATAACAAAAAACGAATATGTGTAAAGAAAAATATAAGAAAAACTCACGGAGAACTGAAAATGTGAATTTTTTGTTACCCCTTTTGCTTCTCTACCCCGTTCGCCACCAAACACAAAATATCGTGAAATAAAATTCATGTAAAATTTCATGGTATGAATTGGGTGTAACTGCAATATATGTATATGTATTTGTAAAATATATTATACATATATGTATGTATGTATGTATATGTATACAAGTCTATAGACTTTAAAAATTATATTTTTATTGTATAAATTATATTTCAGTTTTTATACATTTTTAGAAAATGTGTTTCCAAAAATCAAACTTAAATGCATATTATACTAAATTGAAGTAAAAATAACTAAAGGATTTAATTTTTTTTTTTCCATGCAAAACTTTTTCCATGCATATTTTCAAAGTATTGAAAAACATGCAATCTGTTTACATGTGATTTTATCGTGAATTCTAATTGAAGTATCTGGTCTCTGTAATCAAAAGAATGCTGTTTTATTAATCAGATTTGTTTATTTGAGAGTTTTGTTATGTTTGCCTCTAATAAAATATATTTTGTTGGTCTTTTTTCATTTGACGTTTTTATGACGATTTCAATAAGCTATATTGACGATAATGACTATTTTTGCCCAAAAATATGACACAGGTTCTGTGTTTTCTTTTTTACAGACCGTATTTGGTCGTTGGTTAGCTTTCGTTGAGAGAACATGAATTTCAAAGAAGAAGGGGGTTGGTCGCGCCAACAAACTTTATGTATTTCTTTTTTAATAAAACAGTATGAAACATTCTCAATTCATTTTTAATTTTTTTTATAGGTATTTTATATATTTTTTTATTTTATTTATAAGCAGAAAATATTTTTTGTATACAAGGCGGTTTATGTTTATTAATTGTTAATTGATTAAATTCGTCAATAAATCTTTTAAAAAACATAAAATTTTTTAACGATTAATTACAAAAATTCTCAGAATTTACTTAAAAATCTACAAAAGTTCTAAGAGAATCAATAAGTTACATACACAATTAAATTAAAAACTTTGAAAAATGTTGGCTAAAATTTTTTATTGATGTTTAAAATTTTCCCTCATTGCAAAAATATTCAGTAAATTCGCTTCTTATACTTGAAATTCCTCCTAAAATAATTGCCATATCATCATCACTTATTCTCGCCATATTTTTTGCCAATTATGTTCCGTAATGTGTATAAAGAAAGACAAACTTCAAATGAATAAAAAAACACTAAGCCACGCAAAGCCGAGTACACGTATACATTTCATGCCAAATTAATTAGTCTCGTAGATATGTGAACAAAAGAACAAAAATTGTGCGGCATAAAAATTCATCTCGTGTGTGAATGCTCAATGATTATAAAAATCATACAGCCGTATTCATAAAAATTTATTTCAGATTTATTGGCGGTTTATCAGCCAAAATTGTTAAAGTTGTATTCATAAACGAAAAAATTTTATTAAACCTTTAGTAAACCATCAGTAAAGTCAAAAAATTTAAAGCATCACTAAGAACTAAATGACAACCACATAAAAAGAGAGTTGCCATACATTCACATAAAGTCGCTACAATCGTTCAACAGCTATAAAACTGATATTGTTCCTTTATGAATACCGATAGACTATATAACTATAGACTATCAGTGTTATTCACAAACGTTTTATTAGAGGCTAATAAGCAAAATGCGCTAAAGTAGTATTCACAAACGTTTTATAGCACTATGACGCGGTTATTACACGCTAATAAACTCGAAAATTTTATTGTAGGCATCATGCTACTTTAGCCGTTTAATAAGTTGACATTTGCATTTTTTAAAGTAAAAAAAATCACTATTTACTTCAAAAAGTATGAAAAATAAAAAAAAAGATTCGAATAAAGTAATGATTGTAATAAATATAATTTCGACATTCGTTAGTATTATACAAAATATATACATATACATAAAACTATAATTTTTTTATTAAATTAAATATTTTGCAGATAATGTATTTCAACTCTACCGATTCTTCCAGTCCTTCTGCAATGTTTACATACTGTAACAACCAAAAGTCGGTCCTCGTTTTTGGTTCATCGTACGTAGTTAAAATTGAATTACTATTTTTATTCTTATCTTATTATATACAAATATTCTTAAAATTGAATTAATAATTTTATTTCTTATCTTATTATACACAAATATTATTAAAATTACATTAATATTTTTATCTCTTATCTTATTCATACATAATTATACCCCTGATTAATATTATTGTTTCTTATATATTAGTTCTGCATTTCTTTATATACAATGAAGTTATACTGTTTCATTTGTTATTATTGTCTGCACATAATTATATATAAGGAATTTATACCCCTGATTTCTTATTCTTTTACACATACCTACTGATATTTATTTTAGTACAACGCATTGAGAATTTGAGAGAAAACACATGTTCGCTGCCTGTGCACACAGACACACACGGTGAGTAATATGTTTGACACAGCATATGATGGCACATGCGTGTGTGTATTGTTCGTACAGGCAGTTTTGCTATAAAAGGCTGAACACAGAACATGAAGAGTTAGTTAGTCTGCGGATCGCAAGGTAGAACAACCACTGGTAACTGCGCTTCATTACCATTTCTTCGTGCGACTCGCAAACGGACTCATATAAAATATTGGTGGCGACGTGCAAACAATATTGTCGTTGTAGTAAGGCTCGAATAAGTATTAGTAGCTGGATACACTGCTATTACTTATTCTCTTTGATTTTGAGAGCCAACATTTTCTCGCGAACGGTTTGAAGGCTCGAATAAGTATTAGTAGCTGGATGCACTGCTATTACTTATTCTCTTTGATTTTGAGAGCCAACACTTTCTCGCGAACGGTTTGAAGGCTCGAATAAGTATTAGTAGCTGGATGCACTGCTATTACTTATTCTCCTAAATTTTGAGAGCCATCATTTTCTCGCGAACGGTTTGAAGGCTCGAATAAGTGTTAGTAGCTGGATGCACTGCTATTACTTATTCCCCTTAATTTATAGAGCCAACCTTTTCTCGCGGACGGTTTGAGGGTAAAACAAGTACTAGTAGCTGGATACACTACAAACACTTGTCCCCCTCTAGTTGGTAAAGCCAACCCCTTTTCTCGCGGTCGGTTTGAGTTCGAACAAGTATTAGTAGCTGGAACCACTACTAAAATTTGTGCTCCCCCTCTCCCTCAAATTTCGGGTTAAACAGTCGTTTGGTTTGTACAGTCGCTACCTCGTACGTAATTTATATCGTATATATTTCTTTTGACTTTCTATATACTAATATTTAAAAGAAGAATTTTTTTACAACGGTAGCAGAAGAGTACCGTACCATTTACCGTAGAAACTTAAAGACAAATTGTTTAAATAAATTTATTATTAATGAAAAGAAAAGATTTATAAGAAAATATTTGTGTTTTCATTATTTTTGCAACGACCCTGAGCCCCGCTGAGTTCTACCCCAGCACCCAGCGAAATCGTGTCGTTACATTTGCGCCCGAGCAGGGACAATTGTCCAAAATCAAACAAACAAAAAAAGAATTTTTTTTTTATAATATTATTGACAAAAAAAAAAAAAAAAAAAACAAATTGTTGATTTAGTATTTTATTGAATTTTAAGACATACTAAAACCACTGATATTCACCTCCATATACGCTGCTATTCAACCTCATCCAGTTTTTTTTGAAAAAAAAAAATAAAACTAAAAGAAATATAAGAAGACTTGGTTCTTACCGTGGTGTGCTATGACTTCGACCGGAAATATGTTACGATCCTCCTGGGTTTATCTCCTGAAGAAGGAGGAACTAGTAAATTACCTGGGGATGTTTGAACAAACTACCAGTGGAACAGTCGAAGAGCTGAGAAAGCGATTCGCCAAATTCATTGCCTCTGTGCACGATGACGAACAACTCAAAACCCTGTTGGACATCCAGACAACACATGACCACCAAGCGTCTGCCTCATCCGCGCCAGGCCTCCAAATACCGGGAAAGAGTGCCGAGAGCCAAACAGCATCATCGCCGAAACCTGAAGTCAGAGAAAGGTCTACGACGACAGCTAAAGCAGAAGCGGAAACACGAGGCCTCGCCATAGAAACAGTCCGCAAATGGGGTCTGAAGTATGATGGTGGGAAAGACCCCTTGGGTTTCATCGAGAGGGTAGAAGAGTTAAGCGAAATGTACGCCTTAGAACTGAACGATGTGTTGAGGTCGATGACGGAGCTGTTCCGAGACAGAGCGCTTATCTGGCTGCGGAATAATCATAAACACTGGGCACGATGGGATCAGTTCAAGTCCGATTTTTACGATTTTTTTCTTCCTCCCAGATACTTTGAGAAGCTGGATGATGAAATCCGAAAGCGGACCCAGCGACAGCGTGAACCTTTCAAGGACTATGTTTTGGGCCTACAAAATCTGATGCGACACTCGACCCTCGATGCCGACCAGAAGCTCGAAAGAATATTTCGCAACGCCTTGCCCGACTACCAGTGGTATATTCGCCGGAAAGACTTCGAAACGCTTGACGACTTAATCCACCTGGCGGCTGATTTGGAATGTATCCCTACAAACTCCCACCCAGGCCGGGGGGAACAACACCGCATGATATTACAAGAAGAGCCGACCACAAGCGGATCAAAACCTAAAAGTGTCCCGGTGTCTCACAAGAAACCAACTAATCTCACCCGGTTGTCGTGGGACGATAAACTCAGCGCAACAATTTTGGTTGAGAATAAACTATGCAATGCGCTCATCGATACAGGGGCCACCAAGAGTTTCATTTCGCCAAAGATGGTGAAACATTTAGTGCGGCACCCCACCTTCATAAACGTAGACATTGATGTTGTTCTGGCCGACGGCTCCAAAAGTATCATCACAAAGGGAGTAAACCTCGGTGTTACCCTGGGGAATATGATGTCCACGTGCCAATTTTTAGTTATGCAACAGGCTACGATCGATCTGGTCATAGGACTCGACATACTGCACGCCTTCAAGGCTACGTTTAGCTGTGCAAACCTTACTGTGACATCGGGCGCATCAGATAGAGAAAAACCGGGACCGCGGGCAAGCACTGAAAAGGTAAGCAAACAAAGACGAAATAAAACTCCCGTTCTAGCAATCTCTATGGCACATCACAGCCAAGCTGACCAACAAAGGGCAATCGATGAATTTCTAAAAAGGGAACTACCAAAATTTCAAGAAATTCGCGAACTCTCTACTGTAGCTACACACCGTATTGTCATGAAGGACACCCGTCCCATAAAGATCCGCTACGCCCAGCGTAATCCAGCGATGCAGAAGATCATCGATGAAGAAGTGGATAAGCTGATAGAAAAGGGATGTATCGAGCCATCACGTAGTCCCTACAGCTTCCCGATCACCTTGGTACGTAAGAAAAATGGGTCTTGGCGCACCTGCATGGATTTCCGACAGCTAAACGCCAGATCAGTTCCAGATGCGTACCCGCTGCCAAGAATAGATGCAATCTTAAACAGGCTTCGGAATGCTAAGTTCATCAGCAGCCTGGACCTCAAGGACGGGTATTGGCAAATCCCCATGGACAAGCAAAGTAAGCAGTACACCGCTTTTGCAGTCGCAGGTAGAGGTCTGTTTCAATGGAAGGTTATGCCATTTGGCTTGCATTCCGCACCGGCCACCTTCCAAAGGGCACTCGATAACGTCATAGGGCCAGAGATGGAACCCCATGCTTTTGCGTACCTAGACGACATCATCGTTATCGGCACTACGTTCGAAGAACACTTAAAGAATCTGAAGGAAGTTTTCCGTCGGCTCCGCCAGGCAAACCTAAAAATCAATATCGATAAGTGCGAATTTTTTAAGGACGAGTTGAAATACCTAGGCCACGTTGTGACTAAACACGGCATCAAAACTGACCCGGACAAGGTATCAGCTATAACACAGATGATACCCCCCAAGTGTGTAAAGGACGTCCGACGTTTCCTGGGTGTGACTTCATGGTATCGCCGTTTCGTGCCAAACTTCGCGGAACTGTCACAGCCTTTGACTCAACTCCTCAAGAAAGGCAAGCACTGGAAGTGGGGCGAGGAGCAACAAAAAGCCTTCGAGACACTGCAGAGTAAACTCACACAAGCGCCAGTTTTAGCCTGCCCCGATTTTTCTAAACCCTTCGTGCTCCAAACCGATGCCAGCGAATTTGGGCTTGGCGCCGTGCTGACTCAAGAGCTACAGGAAGAGGAACACGTTATAGCATACGTGAGTCGTCACCTAAATCCAGCTGAAAAGAACTATTCTACCACCGAAAAGGAGTGTTTAGCCATAGTCTGGGGCATACGTAAACTACGACATTTCCTTGAGGGATATCCGTTCATGGTAGTTACAGACCATCTAGCGCTAAAATGGCTGAACTCGATCGAGAGCCCCACGGGTCGGCTGGCGAGATGGGCGCTGGAATTACAACAATACCAATTTACCATCTCGTACCGAAAGGGCAAACACAATATCATCGCCGACACGCTATCCAGGCAGCTACCAGAAGAAGTAAATCTAATGCAAACAGATCCCTCCACCACCCACTGCTGGCTATCTAAGCGCATGGCCGAGGTCAGAGAAAATCCCGGTAAATACCCCGACTATGCCATCGTAAACGGACAATTGTACCGCCATTTTCAAAGGGATAATAACGACGAAGAAAGTAACCCGTGGAAACTTTGTGTCTCCACCGAGTTACGAAACAAGGTACTCGAAGAAAATCACGACGAAGTTGCCGGGGGTCATTTCGGTGCGCGAAAAACGTTACACAAGATCGCCAGTCGGTATTATTGGCCGGGCATGTCCCGCGATATCAACCGTTACGTCCACAGCTGTGAAATCTGCCAGCGGTATAAAGTAACTCAGCGAATGCCTGCCGGAAAAATGCTCACGCAAATTCCAAACGAACCATGGTCGTGTTTATGTGCCGATTTTGTCGGACCTTTACCTCGAACACGACATGGCAACAGTATGCTGCTAGTTTTCTTCGACAAATTTTCCAAGTGGTGTGAACTGGTACCCATGCGAAGAGCGACAGCAGAAGGCGTGATCAAAGCACTACGAGAGCGAATCATAGCCCGGTTTGGTGTTCCAAAAGTGTTGCTGACGGACAATGGCCCACAGTTTACAGCCCGCATCCTACAGAAACGCCTGAAAGAAATGGGTATACGCCAGCAATTTACCGCCCCATATTCTCCACAAGAGAACCCAACCGAAAGAGTTAATCGCACCGTCAAAACCATCATGGCTCAGTACGCGAGACAGAACCATACTACTTGGGACGACATATTACCAGAAGTCATGTTAGCGGTAAACACCAGCGTATCGGAATCAACCGGCTATTCGCCCGCCTATTTGACCCAAGGGCGTGAGCCAAGATTACCCAGAGCGCTCTACGATGAGGTCACTGTAGGGACCGGGGCTCGGAATGATGAGCCGGAGGGACGAGCGAGAGAACTTCAGGAAATCTTCAAGATTGTTCGAGGCAACTTGGCAAAAGCGTCCCAACGTCAGAAACGTTATTACGACTTACGACGGCGCGACTGGCAACCTAAAGTTGGAGACCAGGTGCTGGTACGCCAGCATCCGCTCTCGAACGCGGCAGACAAATTTGCCGCCAAATTGGCACCTAAATATGGGGGACCTTATGTCATTAAGGGATTTGTGTCCCCTGTCATTGTAGAAATTAATAAAGTAGACAGTAGCGATGTGCGGACCGCACATATTAGCGAATTAAAAACATATGCCGCATCCGGTGGAGAGGGGAGGTAGATGTAACAACCAAAAGTCGGTCCTCGTTTTTGGTTCATCGTACGTAGTTAAAATTGAATTACTATTTTTATTCTTATCTTATTATATACAAATATTCTTAAAATTGAATTAATAATTTTATTTCTTATCTTATTATACACAAATATTATTAAAATTACATTAATATTTTTATCTCTTATCTTATTCATACATAATTATACCCCTGATTAATATTATTGTTTCTTATATATTAGTTCTGCATTTCTTTATATACAATGAAGTTATACTGTTTCATTTGTTATTATTGTCTGCACATAATTATATATAAGGAATTTATACCCCTGATTTCTTATTCTTTTACACATACCTACTGATATTTATTTTAGTACAACGCATTGAGAATTTGAGAGAAAACACATGTTCGCTGCCTGTGCACACAGACACACACGGTGAGTAATATGTTTGACACAGCATATGATGGCACATGCGTGTGTGTATTGTTCGTACAGGCAGTTTTGCTATAAAAGGCTGAACACAGAACATGAAGAGTTAGTTAGTCTGCGGATCGCAAGGTAGAACAACCACTGGTAACTGCGCTTCATTACCATTTCTTCGTGCGACTCGCAAACGGACTCATATAAAATATTGGTGGCGACGTGCAAACAATATTGTCGTTGTAGTAAGGCTCGAATAAGTATTAGTAGCTGGATACACTGCTATTACTTATTCTCTTTGATTTTGAGAGCCAACATTTTCTCGCGAACGGTTTGAAGGCTCGAATAAGTATTAGTAGCTGGATGCACTGCTATTACTTATTCTCTTTGATTTTGAGAGCCAACACTTTCTCGCGAACGGTTTGAAGGCTCGAATAAGTATTAGTAGCTGGATGCACTGCTATTACTTATTCTCCTAAATTTTGAGAGCCATCATTTTCTCGCGAACGGTTTGAAGGCTCGAATAAGTGTTAGTAGCTGGATGCACTGCTATTACTTATTCCCCTTAATTTATAGAGCCAACCTTTTCTCGCGGACGGTTTGAGGGTAAAACAAGTACTAGTAGCTGGATACACTACAAACACTTGTCCCCCTCTAGTTGGTAAAGCCAACCCCTTTTCTCGCGGTCGGTTTGAGTTCGAACAAGTATTAGTAGCTGGAACCACTACTAAAATTTGTGCTCCCCCTCTCCCTCAAATTTCGGGTTAAACAGTCGTTTGGTTTGTACAGTCGCTACCTCGTACGTAATTTATATCGTATATATTTCTTTTGACTTTCTATATACTAATATTTAAAAGAAGAATTTTTTTACAACGGTAGCAGAAGAGTACCGTACCATTTACCGTAGAAACTTAAAGACAAATTGTTTAAATAAATTTATTATTAATGAAAAGAAAAGATTTATAAGAAAATATTTGTGTTTTCATTATTTTTGCAACGACCCTGAGCCCCGCTGAGTTCTACCCCAGCACCCAGCGAAATCGTGTCGTTACAATACATATGTATGTATGTGCGTAAAATAAGAAAATTCAAGAAGAAATACATAAATGTGAATATATGTATGTAAATATGTACATACATATGAACATAAGTACATATGCATGATTGTTTACGTATGCAAGTATGTACACAAATGTGTCTGTATGTACTTATATGCATGTACTTTGTACATGCATATTTGTTCACATGCGTACATAACTTAAATTCTACCTGCTCTTTGAAATATTAATATTATTTCATCTTTTTTTCATGATTTTGTGCATAATTTGTCACTTTTCAACCACAACAAGATTAAAAACATTTCCAAATAAATAAAGCAAACATATTAGTGGTGTGCAAAGTAAATTTATACCAAGTAGATGCACCATGTATTTTGTTTGTGTAAAAATATTGGATGAATGTCAAAAAGAGATGAGAACAACATGAAGAAAACAAAAACAATTTGTAGAATTATGTATAACAAAACAAAACAAACCAAAATGGCGTACGAAAATCGTAAACAGCTTTTGACAGTCATACATTAAAAATAAGCGAGAAAAAAATGAATCACCTGTTTAGTTTCATCTACTTGGTATACATATACTTTGGTGGTGTGTAATCAATTGCAACGAACTCGGTATTTGAATACTTTTCTAATAACTTATGAAAACACATTGCTAGCAATATCAATACAACACATATTAAAAAATTTTAATATATTTTGAAATATTATAAGCAATACTCTATTACTCTAACATGTTTAAATAAAATTTATATGACATTATTATCACATTTTCAAACCATTAGAGACTACTTGCTTATCGAGTATGTTATTGTACACAAAACTAATTATAACTTGACAAATAAAATGAAACAATGTTGCTAACACAGAATCACAAAACTGAAAAAATCACACAATAGTTAATTTGGCTTTATTAAACGTTTGTGAATAATGTTTTTTATTACCGGGTAATAACACAAAAACTGATTATTAACTAATGTGTACTTTATCTCTACAATAAGAATTTTTTATGAATAACACTGTATATATATTGTGATAAAAATAACGCAGATTTCTAAACAGGGAACAAAGCAAAACAAAAAAGTAGTACTAAATAAAACGTTTGGGTACTATGGTATTTTCGTTGTGAAAAAGACTGAAAATAGTACAAAAGTACTTAATTTTCCATCACTGATGGGTGTGAAGCATAGCTCGCCGTCTACATTAGCCATCGATTTGTTTGCACATGAACAAAGCGCCAGCAGAATAGCAGAACAAAATTTGTTCATGTTTTTCTATGTGGGGAATATTAGTAAATGTTCATGTGCAGTTTTACCACAATTTTAAGGTGGAGTGGCAGAGACAGCAAATAGCTTTTGTTTGTGGTCTCAATTTTCATATTGGAAAATGACATTTGATGGTTGAACATGGTTGTACGAACAAATGTTCTGACAACGCTGTTTGACCATAAACAAAACATGAACAACAGTGGTCTACATTAGCTAAAATAATGCGCGAACAAGCATTTGTTCATTGGCCGAACAAATCGATGGCAAATGTAGACTGCGAGTAAGTAGAGAGCGAAGCATGTGCCGTGTGAACATAGTATAAAATTATTTTATATAGTGTGGCCATACCTTCTTGCAAATTCTGATTGATGCCACGAAGTACACAGAATTAAACAAAAAACAAGCTACCTATTTTTGTCACAGAACTCATGAAAGCAACAACAAATTTTATACAATCAAATAGCATACAACAAATTTGTTGTCTCATGAGTTCTGTGATAAAAATATCACTTGTTTTATCTCTATGTAAGTATACTCTATGTTTATGCAGGTTGTGGAGGGCTTGTTGGAATTTGTTAAGTAAATAAATGTATGTTTGTGACATTCAATTTGTTTAAAAATTAAATAGTAGGTATATTGATAATATTTTAATTCATAATCCGTGCTCATAATTCAGAAATTTTAATTTTGCGGATATTGGTGCTTTACTTTATATGTAAGTACCTATATATGTATGTACAAGAAACTTGTGTGTATTAAACGGTGGCATAAACGCAACAAATTTAGTTAAGCTTCACTAAACTGGATTTAAGCCGCATAAAAATAACTTTAAAAAAAGTAATAAACTACCATTTAACTTAATTATATATGTAACGTAACACACTTACTAAGTGCATAAATATGAATGTACCTAGTAGTGATGTTACGAATACTCGTATTCGTATTCGACTATTCGCCTGTTTTAAGATATTCGTATTCGCCAAATTCAAGCGAATATTTTTCGAATAATTTTCCCATACATTTTCCAAAAACAATCATACAAAAGTTTAAAAAAAGTACACAAAATGTAAAAAAATATATTAATCTATCTATATATATAAAATACAAAAAATGTTTGTACCCATGTTCGCTATAGACTCGGAAACTATCCAACCGATTTGACCCAAACTGGTGTCATTCAAAAGGGAATTTATAGAGGATGGTTTTAGGCTTTTAATATTTCAAGTGGGCGTAGCCCCTCCCACATAAATTGAATAACATCATATATCTTGACTATTGTGATAGCAAGAGTTTTGAAACATTGCAATAGTTCATATGTTACTAATGTGAGTAATCACGACAAAAATGGGCGTTATCAGACAAGTGGGCGTGGCAGCTCCCATATAACCCAAAAATTGAAATCGCCATATTTTGGGCATTTTTTTACCTACGCCGATGATATTTGGTACATATAGTATTGACATAATTAGGAATACGTACTAGGAGAAAAGTGAGTGGGACCACGCCCCTTTATAGGAAAATAAAAAATCTTAATATAGTCTTAACTACTGGACCGATCGTCACAATAGGATATATAAATACTTTTAATTTTATTTTATAACGACGGGGGTAGCGAAGTACACCGGGATCAGCTAGTTTTTATTAAAAAAACCCATTGTATTTCACGCAAAGTAATAACCTTAAAAAACAAACAAAAATATATATAAATTATAATTTAAGTTGTCTCAAATGTATTAATAAAATTAAAAATGCTTTCGCAGCAGTGAATTGAACAAAGTACATCATATATCGGCAATAAATTGGAATATACTCGTATAACTTAAATGCATGATATATAAAGAAACTCGGTGAGATGTTTTGATTCTGTTTATATGTAAATGTATAAGGGTGGGGAGCTACAGGAATCAAACTAAAACTTTTTATATATGAAATTCCACTGACACAGGTGGATGCGCCTTCTGCAAAAATATGTTCGCTAAACAGCACTGAATTATTAATTAAAAACCCAAACAGAGTAAGAAAAACGAAATCTGAAAGTATGTAAGTAAAATAATTAAAAAATGTTCTGTAGAGGTTTTCAAATTCGGCATCTTAATGCAATAATAATGTTAAATCACTAATTTTTTTTTTTTCATTTATAGTTACTAACGCAAAGGCAGGGATTTTTTCCAATTAAATTTGAAATATAAACTTCAAAAGAAATATTCGTATTCGGCGAATACTGTTTTAAATATTCGTATTCGTATTCGCGAATACTAAAAATTGATATTCGTAACATCACTAGTACCTACAAACATTTAAAACCATATGAATTTTTTAATTTAATTTTTGATATTATTCTAACGATATGTTATTTTTAATAATTAATGTAAAATTGTACTATGTATCTGAATTCACAATAAAAGTACAAAAATATTTGTTCGAGCTGTATTTAAAAAAAAATAGCGTCGGGAATAATGTAGGGAAATATATTTTTGATTGTAGGGGGAAAAAAAGCGATTTCTGCATGCCTTGATAGGGATTTTACAAAAATCTCCTGGCAGCACTAGTTGCATTAGTGCACGCACCTGTTCTTATTGTAACATTGTAATAAATATCCTTAAATTTTTGCCTGCCGTAATTAAAGAAAATAAGTCCTTAGTTTAAATTAAATTAAAATTATGCAAAATGGGCTATATATTAAATGTCGGAAAATAAAACTGTGTTGCAAATAGTTACCTAAATATAAGTAAATTCCGTAGAAGGATATACATAGTTTTGTTTAACATACTTAGAGGAAGTGTTTGTTATTAAAATATACATACATACATACATATTTCGGCCCATACTTTGTGCAGCCAATTCATAGCAAACTTTTTTAAAGCATTTACGCACTCCCAAAAAAAAAAATAAAACTTAAATCACACCCTTTTTGTAATTATACACATATGTATGTACATATAAGTATATGTTTATAAAAACCATGCAGAAATAAAACTGTTTAAATGTAATTTACATACATACATATATCTTTAAACACTTTGGCGCATGGTTGACCTACTGTTATTTTGTACTTAACGCTCCTAAAAAGATTTTATATACATATGTATGTGCATACATATGTATGTCCATGTAGATAAACTATTTTCCGAATATATTGCAATTTATGTACTTATACATGTATGTATGTATGTACGAATGCTAATAAGTGATACACAAGACATGTGTATGTATATACATATGTACATATATACAGATTGAACAATTTTTTTGATCGAAAGGATAGAACGCAAACAATCAAATGTATGCTGAGAAACCGGTAAGTCCCATATGTACATATGTATGTAGTATTACTACGCCTAGTTAAAAATAGAAAATAAACTAAAGCTAAGGAACAAATCTAGTTATTTATATTTGATTGATGAGCTTGAGGCCAATTTTTTATAAAAAACGTTATAAAAATTTATTTATCAATATTTCACTACTCCTTTGTGTAGCTTCTTCAGGATTAAATTTAAAAATACCAAAAAAATAAACTGGATAAAAACAATATTTTCAACAAATTTAATGAAACAAATCTAGTTTAGCGACGCAGCTCCAAATGAAAAAGAAAATTACATAGGGCGATAGAAAATCGAAAAATAAGACGAAAATTTAATGTGGTAACTTTCTCGGAAACGCATACTTTTCGAGTTATTGAAGTTTTTATATATACGTGCAATTTCCCTTTGTATTTCTCAACGTATAAGGACAATTTTGGTATCATTTGAAAGCTTTTGACTAGATCTATATGAATTTGCAAATTTTCTATTTAAATTTTGAAATCTTTAGGTGTTAAAGCAGTTTTTTAGATTGTCTGCATAGCCGGCCTTTGACCGGGCTAAATGATTTTCTCCACCATGGTATTTCCTGACACGGCGGTATATAGAATAGATGTGCTACATAGCCGGCCTTTGGCCGGGCCTAATGATTTTCTCTACCTTGTACACCAAAACAATGATATAGAAAATATAATATTTATGACATCAGATTGTACGCTGGAGGAAGAGTTTGACAGATATCCACACTAACCTATTATATTTTAATATAGGTTAGCAGGTTGCTGGAAATTAGATTCCAGCCCACTTGGGTCCAAAAACAATAATATCGCTAAAATCTTCTGTATTTTAGCATATTCATATAGATCTAATCAAAAGCTATCAAATGATACCAAAATTGGCCTTATACGTTGAGAAATGCAAAGGGAAATCGCACATATGTATATGTATGTATATACAAACTTCAGAGGCCAATAACTCGAAAACTGTGCGTTTCCGAGAAAATTACCACATAAAATTTTCGTATTATTTTTCGATTTTTTATCGCCCTATGTATTTTTTTTTTCATTTGGAGCTGCGTCACTAAACTAGATTTAAGCCCCCAACCAATATACTTGTTAAAATGAATTTCTTTAGAAGAACGTTGTACGTTTTTTATCTGAGTTGATGCGAGTAAGACTGGTGTAAACCATAATTATTTTGAAGCTTTGATGACTTATTTAAAGTTATTATGTATAAATAATATTTTTCTGTATATTTTTCCTTTTCGGCTTACCAACTCCTGCTCTCATCCGACCTCTATTTAATAATAAGTGTGTTCGAGTACGCAAAAGTTTTTACTATTTTTTACTGAACTTTACTGCATTTTACTAAATTGCGTTCGTTTACCCGAAATACAGTAAATGAGAACACAAATTGAGAGCGTAAAGTGACAGTTCTAAATTGAGAACTTGCAAATTTTTACTGCAGAAATTTTTCGCAGTAAAGTTTAGTAAAGCAAGAAAACATATGATTCAAAAGGTAAACAAACAAAAATTAAGCAAGCAAAAATTATACAATTGATAAAGAAATATCTAAAAAAAAGAAAAATTAAAATAAAACTGAAAAAAAAAAACAAAAGTAAATGAATATTTATAAAACACACTTGTTTGTGTATGAAATATAAACATTTTAAAAATAAGCGAAAGTTAAAGAAAGCATTTATAGCTCATATTAGAATTGTGGAATTTGGTGAAAAAAAATAAATAATGGATAATGTAAGTTTGTTAACAATATATTCTTATATATTTCGTTAATTACTTTATTCATTAATTTTTAAATATATATGTACGTAGTTTTCAAGTAAATATATGTGTGTTTCTGGAGCATCGGAATCGGCGTCTAAAGGTGAAAGGATGGCACTGCTTTGGTCTGACGATGGTATACACACATACTTATTAGTATTTTTTTTGTAAAAACTTTATTATTTATTTTAGGTGCAAGTGCTCAAAATAATGTAGACACAAATAATGACGCGGCTCTCCAAACTGTGATGATGTTAATGGAGTCATCATCCGAAAGCGAAGATGAAGAAGAAACTATTCTTCTTGGAATGTTGAGAGATGACGTGGACGTTTATGTCAATAACATACTCCTTAGGCAAGAAAGACTACCGCGCAATTCCATTAAAAACTACTTTCTTGCGATGATTCCAGCTTATACGGATGCGGAATTTCGAACGCATTTTAGAATAAGCAGAATTTTATATGAAAATTTGAGCAAACGATATCTTGAATCTGATATTTACAAAAATCTTCGACCAGATAAAAGACTGCCAGAAAGTTTGCACATGCTTGTGTTTTTATGGTTTGCTGGACACGAAGCCTGCAGTTTCAGTGACTTGTCAGACCGTTTTAATTTATCTCGGTCCACTATATGTCTTATTATAAACAGGGTTACGTTATTCATTACTTCACTGAGCAAGGAAACTATAAAGTGGCCTAATGAAAATTAGAGTCTAGCAAATACTTTCAAAATAAATGCTTATTTCCGAAAGCTATTGGTATGTACATACATAAATATTTAGTTTATTTGGAAGTAAGACAATAATATATATGAACTTTTCATTTAATTAGGTTGCATTGACGGCACACACATATTTATTGATCCACCAGCTAAGGCAAAAGATGAATACATCGATAGAAAGGGAAGTGTAACAATTTGTATGCAGGGTATCTGCAATGAAAAGAAAAAGTTTTTAAATATATTTGTGGGATATCCCGGATCATGCCACGATAGTTGGGTTCTAAAAAACTCCCCAATCTATGAAAATTTACCATCTTATTGTGGAGGTAATACTTTTTTAATATATTCATCAACAACAAATATTTAATTACACCATACAAGGACAATGATTACCTTACAAGTGCTCAAAAACTTTTCAATATTAAATTGAGGTCTGGTCGTGTTGCAATTGAGCATTCCTTTGGAATTTTAAAGCAACGTTTTCGTCAGCTATATTACTGCAAGCTATGAGGCATGAAAAAAATTTGTCATTTTGTAAGGGCGTGCTGTGTGTTACATAACATAGCTAACGATGATGATATCGAATTTTTTGAAACATCAATGACTGAAGAAACTGATGAGTTCCAAGGACATGATCAAATTGCTAGAGGAAACAGTGTAAGGGATCCAATATGCCAAAGTATACTGAGATCAACAAATCAGTAGTTCGAAATAACATTGGGAAATAAATTAAATAAATTAAGAATTTCTAATATATCATTAAATTTATTTAATAATTTTATATAATAATGTAACATTTTAATAAATATATGAGTTTTAACAAAAAAAATATTCATACTTCCGCATACATATATTAATTACAGTCTTATTATTTTGTACTTTATTACTTTTAGCATCAAGGAACTTTTTAATTGCTTAATTCACAAGCCTTTTATATCGCTTAGTGCTGGTTCACTCACGTCAAGTTTCCTTGATCAAGTTTAAGTTCAGCTGGGAGGAAAACAAAGAAAGCAATATAAATTTCTGTCTTTCTCCCAGTTGAATGAAAACTTAATCAAGGAAACTTGAAGTGTGGAAACCAGCACTTATTGTTATAGAAAGAGAATTAAAAAAAATTCTCAAAGCAAAAATAAATAGTTTTACAATTGCTTTTGTTTTGAAAAGTTTTTGTTTGAAATTCTCTTTTCATATACATGCACCAATAAGCGATTGTAGTGTAGTATATTTTGGTGCTCTTAAAAACCAATGTCCGTTCGTTTTTGATTAACAATACTGTTTGTTGTAATAGGTCAGTAATTAAGTTTGCATGACTCAAAAACAAATAAATGATCAAAATTCAACGCAGTTAAATTTGTTTAACAATTCAATGAACTTTGAATTATTTGAATATGAATATCGGACACTTGGGAAACCAATACACACACCAATGTATTTTTAGTAAATATGTTGTTCTTCTTTGGTTACAAAATACTTTGATTCTTCTTGTCTTCTATTGAATCACAATAAATAACAAAATTAAAATAACAAATAAAATATGAAACCGAGTAGTGACCCAAATAGAAATTGTGATGAAAATGCAATATTTGGGTATTCAACTCTTTAAAAAAATGTTGTAATTAATAAAGAAACTTTGATTGTAAATAGTATTTAAGCGAAAGAAATTTTTAATAAAAACATAACTATCATGAACACTCAAACTAAAATCTTGTGTTTCAATTATCAACAACATTTCACGATATAAATACGCATATGTATATAAATAAAAAGAATTATTTTTCAAAATGATTTACTAATCTCTCTAACAAATCCAATTTTCTTATATCTAAAGCCTCCTTTCTTTTTGCTCTTTCTTCCTTCTTCTTGGAATTTTCTTCCAGCATTTTTCTAATTATTTCATCATTCTTCTGCTTCATTTCTGCGTGCTTAATTGCTTTTTCCGCATATATCTCGAATGCAGTTTTTCTTTTTCTTGATGTAGATGGGGCAAAATCTATAATTGAAAATAAATACATGTGTATGTATATAAAACTAATAAGAAATTTTTGTATATAAAACAAATTACGTACCTATTTTCGACTGGTCAAGTTCCTCCGACGAATCTTGTATCGTAGTTTCATCCAGAACTACCTCGGATTCACTATCTAGAAGATATTCTGGATTTAGCGCCACCTTCTGCTTCAAAATATCATCAAGCTCGCTTAATGAAAAGAAAAATAAAGATTTAATTGAATATATGTGTGTATGTAAGTACATACATATATGTACGAACTGCGCAAACTTACCTTTGATAAGGGCATGTTTGCCTGTTACGGCCAGTCTTATTATTATTTAGTGCGACTCTTTTATACTGCCGCTCTAGAGCAAAATATTTTGCCGCTACCTGGGTCGCATTAAAAACATAACCCATTGCGCAAAGGTTTGCGCTAATCTCTTCCCACATATGCTTTTTGGTTTTTAAAGTAATGGACTTTCCCACCTTTGGCCGCAAGTCTCTTATGCGTGAAATTAAAAATTTCACGGCAGCATCAACCCAGACATTAATTTTGTCTTCCGGCTGTGGAGTAATAATCCCACTTATAGTAGGGCAAATATTTGGTTCTAAATCAGGAGCTTCATGATTTGGTGTGAATATCACTTCATCAAACTCTTCGCCCACTACCAAATGCGAAGCCACATTATTTCTGTATTTTTCATCTGCAATTTTAAAAGTTAATGAATATAATTAAATTATTATTGTGTACATATACATACTTACTGCTTTGAATGTTCCGAAATGTTATAGGAGAACATTTTACGTCCAGTTTTCTTTTTTGTGGCTCCATATCAATTTCGTCCACTTTTCTTTTTTGTGACTCCATATCAATTTTTCACTTACCTTTGCTGTTTCTTCTTGTTCTTTTTTTGAAGTTGTGAAAGTGTAAAGTATTTGGTAGCTTAGTACTGCATTTGTTTTAAAAGTAATCAGTAGCAAAATAGAGTATTCATTTACTTTTGAGCAAATTTAACAAGACGCATATAATCAAAATGCATTAAAATGATATAAAAACCAAATAGAAAGATTATATTCAACAATATTTTCTTAAAATGTTCACTTATAAAAAGTATTTTATCGAGTACCGACAACAAAAAGAAGTAAGTAGTCAAAAGTTGTAAGAATTGTTCAACACTTCTTATATTTGCCATCAGCTGTTCCCTTAATCTTACGAATTTTTACAAATTTTCCGTTCGCGTACTTTTTTGTGCAAAAATTTTTTGGGAGAGTAAATTCTGCTCTTTACTCAGTTATTACTCATTTACTGCATTTTACTGTAAAAGTAAACAAACGCACCAAATACTATGTTCACACGAGAAGATGAAGCACTTGCTTCGCTCTCTGAAGCATGTTTATGAATCTAGCTGTTCACACGACTCATGTACTTGCTTTGATTTGGCAGTTCTCTTTTTAATAACAAATAAAATCTAAAATAGACAAAAAAAATAAGCTAAAATTATTACGCATTTTTAAAAATGCACAAACATATTTTTTGTTTCCATTGTTGTTTTATCTTTATAGTTTTAATTCAATTTTTCACTTTTAATTAAAGTTTTTGTTGTGGTTTTTGCATCTAGTTCAGATAAACTTCCGATAAATTACGATAAAATTTAGAGAAGACAGCAATTTTTCATGCTTCGCAAGTAGATTCAATATGAATCTACATGCTTCGCTCTCAAAATTTTGTATGGCGAAGCATGTTTCTTCGCTCATGATTGGGGTGTGAAGCATGAATAGAGAGCGAAGCATGTTCCGTGTGAACGTAGTATAATATTATACATGTATGTATGTGTGTGTTCTAAAAATTAATTCTTCATTACTATGAAAAAATGGATTTGATATTACAAGCCGAAAATCCTTGGCAATTAATTGATCCTAATTTGTATATACGACGATGAACTTAAAATTCAAATTGCAACTGAAAAATTGCCAACAATGCTGTTCAGATTTCAGATTACAGATTCTTCTTCCATTTGTTGGCTTAACCACAACGGAACTCTTCAAATATTTATAGTGGCATATGGAATTATATACTTTATACATTAAAAAATAATACTTACTGCTCCACTTGATCGGGAACCTGTTTTTTGAAAGGTTCAGCATTTAGCAAGAGCGACGGTCTTTTTTCAACATGAATTATGCTGGAAGGTAAAAAGTAGTCACTAAAAACTTTTGCAAATTATTCAATTGCCTGTGATTGCCCTGTCGTCGAATCAAACCACCCCGATTGTTGCAGGAAGGAGGATAGGTTGGTGAGCCCCATGTTCGCCGGACTGTCGAGGTCTGGCAGAGTGTTGGAGCATAGTTGCCAGATGAAATGGGTCCGAATTCGTCAAATTTTTAGCATAAAATCGTCAAAATCGTCAAAACAGTTTTCCGAAGTCGTCAATAAATCGTCGAATATAAAAACAAAATTTTTTCAAACAAAACATTTATTTTATTTAACAAAACATAACATAACAAATAAAATTCAAGGGTTTTTATCAGGGCTGTGGAGTCGTGAAAAAATAGTTGCGACTCCGACTCCAGCCGCCGAAATTTTGAAAGTACGACTCCGACTCCAACTAATGTAATGTAATGCAATGCTAAATGTATATGGACATTCCCGATAATTGAATCGCGAAATGTTCAACAACTTTTTTTTGAGGGTACTTATGGACCTCTAAACGCGATTGAAGTTAGGGATTTCGCGAAAAAACATAAAAATAAATATTACAAAATAAAGCTGAATCAAAAGTTGTTTGATTTTATAAGTTAATCGACCTTTTTATACTAATTATTTTGGTTTTTATAGAAATTATTTCTAAAACAGGCTTTTAAGGTCAGTTTTCCTCCTAAATGTAAATAAAAGACTTTATTTATGCATTTTCTATCCGACGTTTCGTTGGTATTTTGCCAACATCTTCAGGGGATGAATTTTTATTAAATCTGGCAACATTAACAAAAGAAAAAAGAAGAGAGGTGTCTTAGGACACCCGGTTATAGCTTTGCTCATTTTTTTTTATAAGGAACGAAGGCGAATAAGAAGAAGTAAGTATGTACAATGTACAATGTACATTGTACATATGTATGTACACATAATATTTTCGGATTTTTGTTAAAGTTGAAATCAAAATAAAAAAAAGCAATTTCGTTTTTGGCAAGACGAATATGATGTAAATTTGCCAAATTGTGGTGGTTTTTTACTTGCATACACACATATGTACATATACATACATATATATACATACTTGATAAATTCTGATATATTGCAGATATTATAGTGATAAAATACAAACGATCACTGAAAACAAACTTTAATTAATTAAATAATAAAATAAATATTTCACATACATACATATGTATTCATATGAGTATATTTATTGTTTTGTTTTTGTTATTGCGGTTGAATGTGAGTAACACACTATATATGTACATACATATTTTCTCGTCTTGATTTTAAAAAACAACAACAAAGTCGCTTTTAAAGGATGAGCTAATCAAAACAAAAAAAGAAAAACATAACGGGAATAGTGTCGATTATTTATCTTACGAAAAATAAAATTCAACCCCTACCGCGCCATAAATAGCAAAGCTATAACAATATTTTAATAACAACAACAAGGCGCATAATATTATTTCAACAATTAGACTTACATATCTTTTCTTATTCAGTTTTACATTTAGTTTTAAATAAAAGATGTTTTTCACGACACAAATGGTACGACATATAAAACATAATTTTAAATAAATGCAGAAATAATTAATTAAAAATATCACAGTAAATTGTCTCTTAATGCTATGTATCTCAGTTGGAATTACACTAAAATTTAAACAAGTGCAATATTGTAATTTGCATTAGCTTTGTCCTTGTCTGTCTTATTGTTTATTGCGATGTTTGTTTTTTGTTGTATACTTAAACTTTCCAATGTAAATCTCTTGTTATGCTTTCGTTCTTTATGCAGTATTCTTATATTTTCGAGGTCAGCTGTGTGTCACCGAGTAGTGACCCAAATAGAAATTGTGATGAAAATGCAATATTTGGGTATTCAACTCTTTAAAAAAATGTTGTAATTAATAAAGAAACTTTGATTGTAAATAGTATTTAAGCGAAAGAAATTTTTAATAAAAACATAACTATCATGAACACTCAAACTAAAATCTTGTGTTTCAATTATCAACAACATTTCACGATATAAATACGCATATGTATATAAATAAAAAGAATTATTTTTCAAAATGATTTACTAATCTCTCTAACAAATCCAATTTTCTTATATCTAAAGCCTCCTTTCTTTTTGCTCTTTCTTCCTTCTTCTTGGAATTTTCTTCCAGCATTTTTCTAATTATTTCATCATTCTTCTGCTTCATTTCTGCGTGCTTAATTGCTTTTTCCGCATATATCTCGAATGCAGTTTTTCTTTTTCTTGATGTAGATGGGGCAAAATCTATAATTGAAAATAAATACATGTGTATGTATATAAAACTAATAAGAAATTTTTGTATATAAAACAAATTACGTACCTATTTTCGACTGGTCAAGTTCCTTCGACGAATCTTGTATCGTAGTTTCATCCAGAACTACCTCGGATTCACTATCTAGAAGATATTCTGGATTTAGCGCCACCTTCTGCTTCAAAATATCATCAAGCTCGCTTAATGAAAAGAAAAATAAAGATTTAATTGAATATATGTGTGTATGTAAGTACATACATATATGTACGAACTGCGCAAACTTACCTTTGATAAGGGCATGTTTGCCTGTTACGGCCAGTCTTATTATTATTTAGTGCGACTCTTTTATACTGCCGCTCTAGAGCAAAATATTTTGCCGCTACCTGGGTCGCATTAAAAACATAACCCATTGCGCAAAGGTTTGCGCTAATCTCTTCCCACATATGCTTTTTGGTTTTTAAAGTAATGGACTTTCCCACCTTTGGCCGCAAGTCTCTTATGCGTGAAATTAAAAATTTCACGGCAGCATCAACCCAGACATTAATTTTGTCTTCCGGCTGTGGAGTAATAATCCCACTTATAGTAGGGCAAATATTTGGTTCTAAATCAGGAGCTTCATGATTTGGTGTGAATATCACTTCATCAAACTCTTCGCCCACTACCAAATGCGAAGCCACATTATTTCTGTATTTTTCATCTGCAATTTTAAAAGTTAATGAATATAATTAAATTATTATTGTGTACATATACATACTTACTGCTTTGAATGTTCCGAAATGTTATAGGAGAACATTTTACGTCCAGTTTTCTTTTTTGTGGCTCCATATCAATTTCGTCCACTTTTCTTTTTTGTGACTCCATATCAATTTTTCACTTACCTTTGCTGTTTCTTCTTGTTCTTTTTTTGAAGTTGTGAAAGTGTAAAGTATTTGGTAGCTTAGTACTGCATTTGTTTTAAAAGTAATCAGTAGCAAAATAGAGTATTCATTTACTTTTGAGCAAATTTAACAAGACGCATATAATCAAAATGCATTAAAATGATATAAAAACCAAATAGAAAGATTATATTCAACAATATTTTCTTAAAATGTTCACTTATAAAAAGTATTTTATCGAGTACCGACAACAAAAAGAAGTAAGTAGTCAAAAGTTGTAAGAATTGTTCAACACTTCTTATATTTGCCATCAGCTGTTCCCTTAATCTTACGAATTTTTACAAATTTTCCGTTCGCGTACTTTTTTGTGCAAAAATTTTTTGGGAGAGTAAATTCTGCTCTTTACTCAGTTATTACTCATTTACTGCATTTTACTGTAAAAGTAAACAAACGCACCAAATACTATGTTCACACGAGAAGATGAAGCACTTGCTTCGCTCTCTGAAGCATGTTTATGAATCTAGCTGTTCACACGACTCATGTACTTGCTTTGATTTGGCAGTTCTCTTTTTAATAACAAATAAAATCTAAAATAGACAAAAAAAATAAGCTAAAATTATTACGCATTTTTAAAAATGCACAAACATATTTTTTGTTTCCATTGTTGTTTTATCTTTATAGTTTTAATTCAATTTTTCACTTTTAATTAAAGTTTTTGTTGTGGTTTTTGCATCTAGTTCAGATAAACTTCCGATAAATTACGATAAAATTTAGAGAAGACAGCAATTTTTCATGCTTCGCAAGTAGATTCAATATGAATCTACATGCTTCGCTCTCAAAATTTTGTATGGCGAAGCATGTTTCTTCGCTCATGATTGGGGTGTGAAGCATGAATAGAGAGCGAAGCATGTTCCGTGTGAACGTAGTATAATATTATACATGTATGTATGTGTGTGTTCTAAAAATTAATTCTTCATTACTATGAAAAAATGGATTTGATATTACAAGCCGAAAATCCTTGGCAATTAATTGATCCTAATTTGTATATACGACGATGAACTTAAAATTCAAATTGCAACTGAAAAATTGCCAACAATGCTGTTCAGATTTCAGATTACAGATTCTTCTTCCATTTGTTGGCTTAACCACAACGGAACTCTTCAAATATTTATAGTGGCATATGGAATTATATACTTTATACATTAAAAAATAATACTTACTGCTCCACTTGATCGGGAACCTGTTTTTTGAAAGGTTCAGCATTTAGCAAGAGCGACGGTCTTTTTTCAACATGAATTATGCTGGAAGGTAAAAAGTAGTCACTAAAAACTTTTGCAAATTATTCAATTGCCTGTGATTGCCCTGTCGTCGAATCAAACCACCCCGATTGTTGCAGGAAGGAGGATAGGTTGGTGAGCCCCATGTTCGCCGGACTGTCGAGGTCTGGCAGAGTGTTGGAGCATAGTTGCCAGATGAAATGGGTCCGAATTCGTCAAATTTTTAGCATAAAATCGTCAAAATCGTCAAAACAGTTTTCCGAAGTCGTCAATAAATCGTCGAATATAAAAACAAAATTTTTTCAAACAAAACATTTATTTTATTTAACAAAACATAACATAACAAATAAAATTCAAGGGTTTTTATCAGGGCTGTGGAGTCGTGAAAAAATAGTTGCGACTCCGACTCCAGCCGCCGAAATTTTGAAAGTACGACTCCGACTCCAACTCCAATGCTAAATGTATATGGACATTCCCGATAATTGAATCGCGAAATGTTCAACAACTTTTTTTTGAGGGTACTTATGGACCTCTAAACGCGATTGAAGTTAGGGATTTCGCGAAAAAACATAAAAATAAATATTACAAAATAAAGCTGAATCAAAAGTTGTTTGATTTTATAAGTTAATCGACCTTTTTATACTAATTATTTTGGTTTTTATAGAAATTATTTCTAAAACAGGCTTTTAAGGTCAGTTTTCCTCCTAAATGTAAATAAAAGACTTTATTTATGCATTTTCTATCCGACGTTTCGTTGGTATTTTGCCAACATCTTCAGGGGATGAATTTTTATTAAATCTGGCAACATTAACAAAAGAAAAAAGAAGAGAGGTGTCTTAGGACACCCGGTTATAGCTTTGCTCATT
Source organism: Lypha dubia (assembly GCA_947311025.1). Classification (NCBI taxonomy): domain Eukaryota; kingdom Metazoa; phylum Arthropoda; class Insecta; order Diptera; family Tachinidae; genus Lypha; species Lypha dubia. Next base: position 96,266,540 of record OX371260.1, on the reverse strand, counting down.
TTTTTTTATAAGGAACGAAGGCGAATAAGAAGAAGTAAGTATGTACAATGTACAATGTACATTGTACATATGTATGTACACATAATATTTTCGGATTTTTGTTAAAGTTGAAATCAAAATAAAAAAAAGCAATTTCGTTTCTTGCAAGACGAATATGATGTAAATTTGCCAAATTGTGGTGGTTTTTTACTTGCATACACACATATGTACATATACATACATATATATACATACTTGATAAATTCTGATATATTGCAGATATTATAGTGATAAAATACAAACGATCACTGAAAACAAACTTTAATTAATTAAATAATAAAATAAATATTTCACATACATACATATGTATTCATATGAGTATATTTATTGTTTTGTTTTTGTTATTGCGGTTGAATGTGAGTAACACACTATATATGTACATACATATTTTCTCGTCTTGATTTTAAAAAACAACAACAAAGTCGCTTTTAAAGGATGAGCTAATCAAAACAAAAAAAGAAAAACATAACGGGAATAGTGTCGATTATTTATCTTACGAAAAATAAAATTCAACCCCTACCGCGCCATAAATAGCAAAGCTATAACAATATTTTAATAACAACAACAAGGCGCATAATATTATTTCAACAATTAGACTTACATATCTTTTCTTATTCAGTTTTACATTTAGTTTTAAATAAAAGATGTTTTTCACGACACAAATGGTACGACATATAAAACATAATTTTAAATAAATGCAGAAATAATTAATTAAAAATATCACAGTAAATTGTCTCTTAATGCTATGTATCTCAGTTGGAATTACACTAAAATTTAAACAAGTGCAATATTGTAATTTGCATTAGCTTTGTCCTTGTCTGTCTTATTGTTTATTGCGATGTTTGTTTTTTGTTGTATACTTAAACTTTCCAATGTAAATCTCTTGTTATGCTTTCGTTCTTTATGCAGTATTCTTATATTTTCGAGGTCAGCTGTGTGTTTATTTTCAAAACAGTGTTGGGCAAGCGCAGTAGAAAGCCGGTACTTTTTAATGTCTGTTTCGTGTTCTGACATTCTAACTCCTAAATTTCTTTTTGTTGTTCCAATGTAAATTTTATCACAGTTTTCGTTTAATTTTCCTGCACATTTAATTTCATAAACTACATTGCTTTGGTCTTCTTTTTTGATTTTTGTCTGCGTAAATAGTTGTTTGCTTTTTTACAAAATATGGCTGTATTGTTTGGTAAAATAGTGGTCATTAAAAGAAAAATTACAAACAAATTTTAGTGCACCGATTTTGAATCATAATTGCATTTTTAAAAAAGAATTTTCACAAAAACATATTTTTCATTGATTTTTTTTGCCGTTTTAAGCAAATTTACTCGTAAAAACATTCTCATAAAATATAATCAAACTATAATATTTTGCAATTAAATGCAATTTGTTGCAAAAAAATTTTTTTTTTGTGGAAAAAAGGAGTTTTTGTGAATAAATATTAATATGTATTAAAAATGCAATTATGGATCAAAATCGGTGCACTAACGATTGTTTGAAATTTTTCCTTTAATGAGCACTATATTACCAAAAAATTCAGCATTAATTTGTAAAAAACAAACAACTTTTTTTTCGCGAAATCTCAAACTTCAATCCCGTTTAGAGGTCCATAAGTACCCTCAAAAAAAAAAAAGTTGTTGAACATTTCGTAATCAGCACAAAATTCCCCTGCTAATGATTAACGCGATTCAATCATCGGGACACCCTAATGTCCATACTGCTTTAGAATGAATATGACAACGCTTGCAGCGAAGTTTTTTCTTTTTAGATTTTAGTCCGGGTTTACATAGTGAAATATTTCTTATGAATTTTTTTTTTATTCTCTTCTACACTTTCATCCGTGTCTGCACACTGAAATTTTTGTAATGAAATTTCACTGTGAACCGTGACTTTTCAAAATTGCTTTTACTTGGGAGAGAACGTTAATGCTTTTGTTTGCTTCGGTTTCTTCTCAATCATGAGAAAATAACAGCACAAGTTTATGAGTGACAAATAGGGTTAATGCTGAAGATTTTGAAAAAGGAGCAAAATAGTCGTTTTTTTTAAACGAAAAGTCTCACATTTTTACGTTTTTATTTAATCAAACACACAACAAAAAATCAACAAAATTAATAATTCAAATTAATGCTGGGAACACAATTGGGACGAACGCCGAATTTCGTCCAGCACGACGAATTCGTTGGCAAAAGTTCGTTGCGTAAATTCGTCGTGTGGCGCACAACTGGGACGAACAAACAACTGCAGTCATAATAATCCAAAAAATTGTGTGTATTTTTTATTACAAATTTGTTTTTTATATACATACATACAAACATAATAACGATAGTGTTACCGTATAAAGAAAATAATTCCTTTATAAAATTTATAAAAACATTTTTAAAAACAAACTTCATCATTAATAATTATGTATATTTAACTAAAATGCTCTATATCATAAAAAGAAGAACTTATTAAAGTTAAAATTAACAGTATTTACTAATATATTTTAAAACTAAAAAAACATGGTAACGCTGTACTGATTTCTTCGTCGTTCGTCGGCGTATGAAATAGAAATAAATCTATCAGAGAATTCGTCACGTACGACGAATTTCGTCGACGTCGGTGCTGTGTTCACTTTCATATGAATGCATGTGTTCTATATTTGACGACGAATATTCGCAACGAAAAATTCGTCGTTCGTCCCAATTATGTTCCCAGCATAAATAAACTAAAAAATAATTCATTAAAAAGATTAAGTCAACTTCTGTAAAAAGGCAAATATTTGAAAATAGAAAATATTACAAAAAAAAAAAAAAATCGCAGAATTTTTATTATGGAAAATTTTTACATTTATTTGAGCATGTACTCAAGTATTTATGTTTTATATTTTATTTATTTGTTGCGGGTTAGCAATATCTAGATATATATTTCGTTGGTAGCTATACCAATTCATCAGTAGATGTTTTACCCTTTATGTTTAAAAAAATTTCAAAGCTCATCTATTTATACAAAAACTCACAAATATATTTTTGTGAATTACAAAGCATAAAAATAGCCTTTAAAAAATTTCTCAAACACACACAACAATAATTTTCCATTATGAATGTGTTTACTTTATATAGGTGTATTTTTTGTATTTTTTAATACAATACCTACATACCATATCCACAAAATATTAGCAAGTTTAAATTTTTAGAGAAATTAGTGATAAAATTTGTGTTTAAATTAAAAATGATGATAGTATTATTCATGTTGCAAAACATTTGTAAAAATTAAAAAAAAAAATTAAACATATATATTGGACTTGAACCGTTTTATTAACTCAGGTACTACTTTCATGTCAAAACAATTACACTTGTTTAGTTTTAAATGATCTTTAGTATATAGAATTGCCTCCAAAGAAGCTTTCTCTAACCGATTTCTAATTTTTGTCTTGTTGAAATTAATTTGGCTAAGCACTATTTCTGCATTTGCCGAAGAATGTGGTAAAACCAATTTTTTTTTAATAAAATTAGTTAACGGGGGAAATAAAAGACTAGAGTTTTTTTTTTCATCTCTGAAATCTTTTTCCAAAAATTTAAAAGTTTTTGTCCGTATCCGGGAATAATTATTCTAAATTTAGTAATTTCAATTGTCTGAACTCAGATTCAATTTCCTGTCTTTCACGTTCTTTAACAAAGTGTGAAAACACTTTAAGAATATCATTAAATGAATTGTTATTTTCTTTTATAAGATTGTAGGGATTAATTTGGCTTAATGCTTTGAATTTGTCTTCAAAGTTAAATCTCAATAAAACTTGGTCACACAGTTCTACGTAAAACTTTTTTAAATAAATTAAATATATAATCAAATTTTTTTATACTTTTAAGTAAAGAGTTAATTGGTGAAAAATATTTTTCTGTGTATGAACATAGGAACAATCTCACTTATTCAACTTCAAGTTTTTGGCGTGCTTAAAAATATTGACACATATGTATGTATGTAAATAACAGTTGATATATTAATAACATCAACAGGTTTAAGCAGCCTAAATGATGAAACAGAACTGGGGCTTGACGTTTTTCTTCATACAATTTGGCATATAAAAGACGCCGCTGAAAGCAGTCGTGAGATAGAATCTATTTTATTTTGCCAGCGACTTTTCTTATGCTCTCACTCTCAGAGTAAAATGCTCTCAACAATGCTACCACATTTTTATTATATTTCATACAATTTGTAAACAAAACCAAAGAAAAATAAGAACAAAAGAAAATCAAAAAAACATTTGAAAGAGCAATATATTTATAATTTTCTACATTTGTAAATAATATGAGTGATATTGTCGAAAAATTAATTGCAGAAGTACATAAACATGATTTCATATATAATTTGCAGTCATCGATGTACAAAAACAAGACTTGTGGATAAAAATTGGAAATGTGAATGAAGTTGAAGCCGTCGCTTCAATTATGGGCCTATTTTCTCTGAGAGGCGTTTTTGCTTGAAGTTGCGGACGTGTTCTGTTTCATCATTAATATACTAAAATTATCTCAACTCAAAAACATCTAAATATGAAAAACTATCTCTTTTACTCCTTACTTTTCTTACATATTGCGGCAAAAGCTGCCAAGTTCTTGAAAAAGTACAAAATATTGTCAATGTTCTGCAGAACGCTGCCAACTTATAATTGTATAAAAAATCGTCAAATTCAAGACACAAATCGTCACGTCGTCAAACTGCCTTTTTTGGCATCTAAAATCGTCAAAATGGCGATAGATCGTCAAATATGGTAACCGTGTGTTGGAGCCCATAGTATCCGCCCTAATGCTGTTAAGCGCAGGGCATTGACATAGTAGATGAAGAACTGTTTCTTCTTCCTCCTCATCGTTACAACTTCTGCAGTAGTCATTGTAGCTTAGGCCCATCCTTTTGGCATGAGTCCTGAAACACCAGTGCCCCGTTAGCACTGTTACTAGTCGTCTTGTGTGACATTTACCAAGCATGAGTAGATCGCGGGTTCTGTGCAGGATGTAGCGGGGCCAAGTGGACCTGGCGACTCGACAGGTATGCTCTTGTTCCCACCTTTCTTGAGCAAGATTATATGATTCCTGCTGGATCAATCGCTTGCAGTGAGATGGAGGAATGCCAACGAAGTGACATATCATCGAGTTGCTCAATGATGCGCCCTTTTTGGCAGTTTCGTCCGCAATATCGTTACCAGTGCACTCTGAGTGCCTTGGGATCCAAACTAGTGTTACTATTGAATGTCTCGCTATCTCGTTTAGAGATTTCCGGCATTCGTTTACCACCATCGATGTAGTGTATACACCATTGATAGCAGCGATGGCCGCTTTGCTGTCGGTAAAAATATGGATGTCTTCCGATATCCTATAGTACCTAAGCCATCTTGCCGCTCTTGTAATGGCCGAGACTTCGGCTTGTAGGACGCTACAGCCATCCCGAAGTCTGAATGGAACCTTGACGTTGAAGTTTTCCACATAGAAACCTCCCCCAGTGTTTACGCCGCTTTTGGAGCCATCAGTGAAAACTCTGGTGACTCCTTCGGTGGCAGGGGGTAGGGAGTGATATTCCCTATTGGGAACAATGGATTGAAAAAGCCCGCCAAAATGCGGTTCCGGTGGGCAGTAGTCGGTGAAGTCATGAAGCCCTTGGTGCTGCCTGAGAATCTTGGAGTGGCCAAGTTCGGTTCTCGTCCATGAACATGTAGCGTTCAGTCTGATCGCCGCAATTAAAGCTAGCTGTTTGGCCAGAACATCCACCGGAAGCCAGTTCAGCATAGCGAACAATGCCTTCGTTGGAGTAAACCTGAGCGCTCCCGTTATCAGGATCGCCGCTAGCCGAAAAATTTTCTCTATAGTTCGTCGGTGGGGGGAGTCTTTCTCTACCGCTTCCCATCAGACTATAACCCCATAGAAAATTATGGGCTTAATTACCGTCTCAAAGAACCAGTTGGTCCCTCGGGGTTCGATGCCCCAGCTGCGACCAATTACTCTTTTGCAGGTGTAAATAGCCACGAGGGCCTTATTTGCTCTATACTGGGTGTTTAGGTTCCAATATAGTTTACTGTCTAGGATTACGCCCAGGCACTTAGCGTTGTCCGATACCTTCAGTGTGGTCCCGTTTAGTTTGGGGGGCGCAAAGTCTCCGATTTTGTGCCTCCTTATAAATAGCACAAATTCGGTTTTCGCCGGATTGACGCCAGCTAACACTCCATTTGCTGAGGAGTGTCAGGGCAGATGGTTTGGAAGTGAAACCCTCAACATGTACCGAACAAATTCTATTAGACAAATAGGATTTAATCCATTTCAAGAAATTGGAATCGAAGCCCATTAATTTCAGCTTAGACAAAAGCATGGAACGCGACAACTTATCAAATGTTTTGGAAAAATCTGTATAAATTACTTCAACTTGACTGCCATGTTTAATAGCATCTAAGCAGAATTCAAAGAAGAGGGTTAGATTTGTTACCGTAGATCTTCATGAATAAAAACCGTGCTGATAGGGGGATATCTAAGGTTTAATTTAAAAAAATAATTTTTTATGAATAATCACCCCTATCGCGAATATTATGGGAGTAAGTTGTTTGGGAGAAAAATTGTATTCCCATCCCCAACAAATTGCTATCGCGAATATTTTGGGAGTTTAAGTCTCTATTGTGAATTACTTGGGAATAAAAGTATTTATTTTGAATTGTTTGTTTTGATTTAACAAATATTTTTTGCGGGGTTTATTTTGTGGTGTATGAATAAAAGAAATTAAAGTTAATAAGGTAAAAATTATGAATAGCGTTTATTTGTATTTTCTGTTGCTGGAAAAGGAAAATCAATCCGTAGAACGACTGCAGCGAAGACAAATACATGATGAATCTGATCCGCTTTGTTTTGTTGCGTTTTTTTTTTGTTTTCAGTCAGTTTTTTTCTTATGTTCCGTTTTTGGTCGATCCACACCTATGGGGCTGTGCACATATTACGTAACGCTCCAGGGGGGAGTTGGGGGGGGGGGGTTAAAGATTTGTTACGGATTGGAAATTTTGCACTGAAAAATTAGTAAAAAGTGTTACGAAAGGGGGGGGGGGGTACAAAATCTCTGAAAACAGCGTTACGTAATATGTGCACAGCCCCTATGCATGAAAAATTTAAGTTACGCTTATTAAACTAATAATTAACACCATTTACAAAAGCTTAAATCGTTTCAAAATTTACCCACGTCCTCTTTTTATCCTTTTGGAAACCTTTGCCATGGTCTTGATTCGCACACATTGCTTCAACCAGACAATTAATTTGTTCTTTATTAACACTCCTGTGTTAATAAATAAGAGAAAAAACTGATTACATGAAGTTCTGGATTAAAAAACAAATTGCTACTTATATGTTCACATCTTGTTCCCACTTTCAATTGTTGTGAATTATTTTAGTCAAATTATTCGCGGGAGTAAACATTTGCGATGTCATATTTGTAAGGTATGGGAATTCATTCCCAAAAAAATATCATGGGAATCATTCACGATAGTAAAACAAAAAATTTGGGAGTTTTTTTATGGGAATGTTTATTCGCGATAGGGGTGAATGTGTTCGAATATTTTCGAAACACAGGAAAGTTTAGAAATAGGCCTATAACATGATACATCATCCCTTTTGCCATCCTTAAAAACAGGAGTAACTACTGCAGACTTCCACCTACTAATAAATTCGCCCTCGTGAAGAGATAGATTGAAGATAGAAGTAAGAGCAGGTATTAAAGATTTTGAAGCATTTTTTAGGAAATAGGTACAGAGGCTATCGATATCGGATTTAAAGCTAGTGTTAGCTTGGCCAATAGCGTCTGATACATCATCATCAGATACAACTAAGAAGCCAATATTTAATTTGGTATACGCATTTGTAGCTGACATAGTACAGTCTCGGGCCTGCTCGAAGTTAGAGCTGAAAAAGGATGCAAACATATTAACAACATAATCACAAGACCTCGAAATGTTACCGTCTAAACGCACAGCAGATGGAATGTCAGATGATTGTCTTTTAGATTTCACAAAAGGCCAAAATGCTTTTGGGTTATTCTTGATTTCCTGTTCTTTCGACAAGAGGAACTGTTTAGAAGTTAAACTCTCGACTGTAATGGATAAATTTAGCTTGGGATTCCATATCACCAGTATGAATGAACTTTTTATGAAATTTGTTACGCAGGTTCTTAAGCTTTTTAAGACCAATTGTGTACCAAGGAAGCTTATATGGCTTGAAACTTTTAGTCGGAACATTAAGATAACATATATCAAGCACTTTCTTCAAAAACAGTTCGTAGCATTGAAGTGCTGTTAGCCCAGTAAACAGATCTATCCAAACAATAGAATCAAACATAGAATTCAGCATATCAAAATTACATACATAAGTTATAAAGTTCAGATCATTTGTAGTTGAATATTGCGAATTATTAAAAAAGGTTAAATTAGCAATTTTCATTACCAGAGGTTGACGATGAATATTTGGTTGATAAATCCACAGCAAGGGAACATAAATTTGGCATTTGATGAGATCAGGTACGGAAATTAGATCCATAAAACTATTTAATTTATTAGCATAGTTATTAACTTGACACAGGTTAAGTGACAATATACTGTCAATAAAGTTTATTTCGTGACACTGGTTAACATTACTTGGCGTCAAGAAAGAACTGTCTGCAATTTTTGACCAAAAGATATTTTTTAAATTAAAATCACCCAAAACACAGTAGTTGCCATTAATTGTGACGCACTCGCCAAAAGATAATATATTAGAGATATGTGCCTCGTATAAATCATCCGAACTATTAGGTGGAATGTACGATGCACATAATAAAAATGAATCATTGCCAACAGCCATAGAAACAATTAACTGATCTAGTAGACCATTATGACTATTGATATTACGTAAAGATGACTTAAAGCAGGTTTTTACAGCAATAAGTACTCCGCCGCCCAGTGATAAGCCAGTGGCAGCAGCATCCCTGTCCTTACGGAACACATTAAAGAGTTTTGGATCAAAAAATTCAGCATCAAAAAAGTCTTGATTCAACCAATTTTCAACCAATACTATAACATCAAAATCATTTTGCGACGAGAAGTCAAATACGGTTTTAGATTTAGTTCTCATTCCTGAGAGATTTTGAAAGTACACTTTAAAGTGACTTCGCACATGTGCTAGTGCTGCGTCGCAGGAGGTACCTGCCTTCGAAAATTTACAAATGGACGCACTTTAATATCAGCTGGCCAAATTTCAGGCTTTAAAATTTCATTGTAGAATCTACTCGAGATCCCAATCTTAAAGTTAACACGCGTCAGTAGATTTAAATGAGCACCATTTTTCACAAGCTTGAAACAGGCCATATCGCAATTACTTATTTTGCATTTTTTTCAACATAATTCAAAATTGATCAGCAGTTACATTCGGCTTAAACGAGGACAAGTGGATCTATTTCTTCTGAGTTAATCTTTAGACGGATTGGCACCATAGATAATTGGGCCTCGCTTCTTATTGCGACCCTGCTCACTTCCTCTAACCGATGAATGTTCTGAAATAATATCAGCGTTACGCGACGAAGTAGTGGACAACACAGACTGTCTATTAGCATTACTGTGATTGAGTTTATTTATTTTAGGTGTTATGGAATGATCAGGAAGACTGTTAACATTCTGCCCATCAAAAACAACTGGTATGACAAGAGAAGAAGCTGAAAGACCTTGTTGCTGTTGCGTTTTTTGAGACGACATTGCTGAATCACCGATCGAAATTGCATTCTACTGACCAGCAGTAACACTATTGGTTTCAGAAGTATTGAAAGATGACGCATAATCTAAAGACTGTTGTTGATTAATATTCCTATTAATAGTCTCATTATTGCTGGAGAGCGTCATAACATGATTATTCAAAATATTAATGTCATTTATTATTGTTGTGTTGATAATACCTTTAATTTCATTCAACAATTTAGTGTTACTAGTTTCAATAGCATTATAAATGACTATTACACGGTGCTACAGTGAAAATATACTTGGAAAGTGACCTAGTATAAGTTGTAGGCATTATTGAGTTTCAACTCTCGTAGTGAACAGACGCGTTTTTATAATCGTCGCAACTGAATATAACAAAAATATAAAAGAAAAAAAAATTTTCAAGTCACAAAAAATATAAAAAAAACAAAACATTTATTGAACAGTTATTTTACTGGTTTTATTTTATTTTTTGCTTGTGTGCAATACACATAAATATTTGCATACACAAACTAATATACATAAGTGAAAATACAAAAAAAAGAGAACTCTAAATTAGTTCACCTTCTAACAACAACAATAAACCTACAAGCAGTAGGAATGTACAATATATAACTTTGGTTGCTAACGACGACAAAAAAAATGAAGTAAACACAAACCTGATTACTACACAAAACACAAATACTCGTGCGCGATCATTATCTTTGAACATGTTAAATATCGATCAAGAAGCAACAACAATTGCACCTATTAGCAAACTTGTCAGCTTAGCTGTACAATCAAACAAAAAAACAATAAATACCCAGGTGACCAACGTGCACAAAATTGTAAATGCAGTGAGTGAAAATAGTGATAATAAAATCCAAACTGGTATGGACAGATACATAACCGTGCTAAAAAGGGGAAGAAGTCCCAAATCAGCTGAAATAGCGTCAACGGCGAAAATGCCCAAAGATGGGAAAAATAATATTAAACATTCTGAAAATCGTTTTGCGATTTTGAATGAACAAGTCGATGAAGACACAAGTACAACAAGGTCCACTAAACCACCGCCGATATATTTAAGAGAACAGAACTCCAACCTTTTGGTAAAAAGCCTTATCTCATTAATTGGAGAAAATGAGTTCTATGTAACTCCAATTAAGCGCGGCAAAATCAACGAAACTAAAATTCAGGTAACACAAGAAAATAATTATAGAAAAATTGTCTCAGATTTTGAGACTAAAAACAAAAACTTTTATACATATCAACTGAAGAGTGCTAAAGGCCTAACAGTAGTTATAAAAGGAATAGATTCAAGCGTGGATCCGGAAGAGGTAAAGTCTGGCCTTGAAAATAGTGGCTTCAAAGTCAAAAATGTTTCAAACATTAAAAACAGGGAAAAAATCCCCCAACCTATTTTTAGAGTCGAGCTACAGCCAGGCGACTTGAAAATTAAAAAAAATGAATCGCACCCAATCTATAGCTTAAAATACTTGTTGCATCGAAGAGTTACCGTTGAGATGCCACATAAAAAAACTGGACCTATCCAATGCATGAACTGTCAAGAATTTGGCCATACCAAAACTTATTGCAAGTTGCCTACCGTTTGCGTTGTATGTGGCGAGTTACACAGTACCGCTAACTGTGACAAAATAAAAGGTGATACCAAAGCAAAAAAATGTAGTAATTGCGGCGGAAACCACACTGCCAACTATAGGGGCTACCCTCTTTAATCTCTTTTTAAAAATTCGTCGAACAGAAAAACCAATGCTACTCCCGCTCAGCCCAACACTCATTTAAACTACCCACAGTTACCTCAACCGTCGTCTAGCCATAATCAATACTCAAATGTTTTAAAGTCTAATAGCATGTTCAGACAGACGAGTTTATTGCGATTATCGCAATAAATGCCAATATTGAGCTCAATATTCCATACAAAATCTCAATAAAGTTATTGTTCAATAAGTAAAAAATTGTCCAAATATTGAGTAAGATTTGAAATACAACACTGTTCATAAGTATGTTCAGTGAGAGCAAATTTATCTAATGACAAGTGTCAACAAAATAAAACAAAAAAAAAAAAAACATAAAGAAATGGCGCATCAAGTGGATGAGGGTGAGTTGATTGTTGTTAAATTTAAAATGCCTTTTAAAACAACTGGTCATCATTGCAATTGCAATTGAGGTCCCAGAATGTAGATTCCCGATTCTGTAAATTGGAAATGTAATAATTGATTTAAACAAAATTTTTCATATTTCACTCACCAATTTCCATAAAGACCTATGAATTGCGTTTTCCTCTAGAAATGCAAGAAGCAAAAGCTGTTTGCTCATTAGCATTTGTAGAATTTGCAAATTTTTCTTCTAATTTTAAGTAAAGCTACTCTTGAATCAAAACCTAATCGTACTGATTTCATCAGCTCGGCGTTTCTGTTAAACAAAAGCAATTTCTTTTTAAAAGCACATGTTATTTCCATTCTTGTAAATTCCAAAACAATTTATTAGAATGTTTATTTAAGCAATAGGTCTTTTGATTTAATATATATATATTGTTGTTTATATTTTTATTTATTATCGATATTTCGATATAAAGAAAAGGTCAAATAAAATAGAATATAAATTCCAAAACAATTTTTCACATATAAAATAAAAAAAAAAACAATGTACGCAACAACTGTCAAAATTTATTGAGTCAGCTAAATTATGTATGTCTGAACACTAAAAAATATCTACGCAATAAACCTAATATTGCGCAATTAATTTTGTCTGTCTGAACATGCTATAACACGACTCTTACTCAACAAAAACCTAATAGTCAATCTTCATACGCTAATATTTTAAAGAGTAACCAGATTCCGGCGCAAAAAACTGTACCAGTAAATGAAGAATCAGGGCATAATTTTAGTCGTATTGAAGCCTCAATAGAGATCCTTATACAAACAGTAAATACATTCACTCTCAACATGTCCTGTATGATGCAGGAAATGTTGAAAATGCAGTCTACCTTGTTGCAGGCTGTATTGAACAAACCATGAACTTAAGAATCTGTTTTTGGAACGCAAACGGCATCTGCCAACACAAAAATGAAATTGAATATTTTCTTCTGGATAAACAAATCGATGTTATGCTTATCTCAGAAACTCACTTGACGTCCCGAAGTTATTTATGTGTGTGAAGATAAATTTAAATTTAACTAGCAAAGATTTCAACCAAAAATTTTAGTCAAGCCAATTTTGCAGTTAACAGAGCACTGTTAAGCACTTAACAGTTGCTGTAAAAGTTGATGAAACTCATTTCGGATGAATATAAGTGGTCATTATGGAAAAATGGTGATGTATAGGAATATCACACTATACACAAATGGTAGTCCAGGGTGTCAACTATCATGCAGAAAAGGTGAGATATCTGTAATAATCTTGGAACTTTAAAAAAATGCAAATTTAAATTTTCATATGAAAAAAATTTCTGGAGGAGATTAGTGGATTTTATGGAAAAATGGTGATGTATAGGAATATCACACTATACACAAATGGTAGTCCAGGGGGTCCCCTATCATGCAGAAAAGGTGATATATCTGTAATAATCTTGGGACTTTAAAAAAATGCAAATTTAAATTTTCATATGAAAAAAATTTCTGGAGCAGATTAGTGGATTTTATGGAAAAATGGTGATGTATAGGAATATCACACTATACACAAATGGTAGTCCAGGGGGTCCCCTATCATGCAGAAAAGGTGATATATCTGTAATAATCTTGGGACTTTAAAAAAATGCAAATTTAAATTTTCATATGAAAAAAATTTCTGGAGCAGATTAGTGGATTTTATGGAAAAATGGTGATGTATAGGAATATCACACTATACATAAATGGTAGTCCAGGGGGTCGACTATCATGCAGAAAAGGTGAGATATCTGTAATAATCTTGGGACTTTAAAAAAATGCGGATTTAAAAAAAATTTCTGGAGCAGATTAGTGGATTTTATGCAAAAATGGTGATGTATAGGAATATCACACTATACACAAATGGTAGTCCAGGGGGTCGACTATCATGCAGAAAAGGTGAGATATCTGTAATAATCTTGGGACTTTAAAAAAATGCGGATTTAAAAAAAAAATTCTGGGCAAGATTAGTGGTTTTTATGGAAAAATGGTGATGTATAGGAATATCACACTATACACAAATGGTAGTCCAGGGGGTCCCCTATCATGCAGAAAAGGTGAGATATCTGTAATAATCTTGGGACTTTAAAAAAATGCAAATTTAAATTTTCATATGAAAAAAATTTCTGGAGGAGATTAGTGGATTTTATGGAAAAATGGTGATGTATAGGAATATCACACTATACACAAATGGTAGTCCAGGGGGTCGACTATCATGCAGAAAAGGTGAGATATCTGTAATAATCTTGGGACTTTAAAAAAATGCGGATTTAAAAAAAATTTCTGGAGAAGATTAGTGGATTTTATGGAAAAATGGTGATGTATAGGAATATCACACTATACACAAATGGTAGTCCAGGGGGTCAACTATCATGCAGAAAAGGTGAGATATCTGTAATAATCTTGGGACTTTAAAAAAATGCGGATTTAAAAAAAATTTCTGGAGGAGATTAGTGGATTTTATGGAAAAATGGTGATGTATAGGAATATCACACTATACACAAATGGTAGTCCAGGGGGTCGACTATCATGCAGAAAAGGTGAGATATCTGTAATAATCTTGGGACTTTAAAAAAATGCGTATTTAAAAAAAATTTCTGGAGAAGATTAGTGGATTTTATGGAAAAATGGTGATGTATAGGAATATCACACTATACACAAATGGTAGTCCAGGGGGTCAACTATCATGCAGAAAAGGTGAGATATCTGTAATAATCTTGGGACTTTAAAAAAATGCGGATTTAAAAAAAATTTCTGGAGAAGATTAGTGGATTTTATGGAAAAATGGTGATGTATAGGAATATCACACTATACACAAATGGTAGTCCAGGGGGTCAACTATCATGCAGAAAAGGTGAGATATCTGTAATAATCTTGGGACTTTAAAAAAATGCAAATTTAAATTTTCATATGAAAAAAATTTCTGGAGCAGATTAGTGGATTTTATGGAAAAATGGTGATGTATAGGAATATCACACTATACACAAATGGTAGTCCAGGGGGTCCCCTATCATGCAGAAAAGGTGAGATATCTGTAATAATCTTGGGACTTTAAAAAAATACAAATTTAAATTTTCGTATGAAAAAAATTTCTGGAGGAGATTAGTGGTTTTTATGGAAAAATGGTGATGTATAGGAATATCACACTATACACAAATGGTAGTCCAGGGGGTCCCCTATCATGCAGAAAAGGTGAGATATCTGTAATAATCTTGGGACTTTAAAAAAATGCGGATTTAAAAAAAAAATTCTGGACAAGATTAGTGGTTTTTATGGAAAAATGGTGATGTATAGGAATATCACACTATACACAAATGGTAGTCCAGGGGGTCAACTATCATGCAGAAAAGGTGAGATATCTGTAATAATCTTGGGACTTTAAAAAAATGCAAATTTAAATTTTCATATGAAAAAAATTTCTGGAGCAGATTAGTGGATTTTATGGAAAAATGGTGATGTATAGGAATATCACACTATACACAAATGGTAGTCCAGGGGGTCCCCTATCATGCAGAAAAGGTGAGATATCTGTAATAATCTTGGGACTTTAAAAAAATACAAATTTAAATTTTCGTATGAAAAAAATTTCTGGAGGAGATTAGTGGTTTTTATGGAAAAATGGTGATGTATAGGAATATCACACTATACACAAATGGTAGTCCAGGGGGTCCCCTATCATGCAGAAAAGGTGAGATATCTGTAATAATCTTGGGACTTTAAAAAAATGCGGATTTAAAAAAAAAATTCTGGACAAGATTAGTGGTTTTTATGGAAAAATGGTGATGTATAGGAATATCACACTATACACAAATGGTAGTCCAGGAGGTCCCCTATCATGCAGAAAAGGTGAGATATCTGTAATAATCTTGGGACTTTAAAAAAATACAAATTTAAATTTTCGTATGAAAAAAATTTCTGGAGGAGATTAGTGGTTTTTATGGAAAAATGGTGATGTATAGGAATATCACACTATACACAAATGGTAGTCCAGGGGGTCAACTATCATGCAGAAAAGGTGAGATATCTGTAATAATCTTGGGACTTTAAAAAAATGCAAATTTAAATTTTCATATGAAAAAAATTTCTGGAGGAGATTAGTGGATTTTATGGAAAAATGGTGATGTATAGGAATATCACACTATACACAAATGGTAGTCCAGGGGGTCAAATATCATGCAGAAAAGGTGAGATATCTGTAATAATCTTGGGACTTTAAAAAAATGCGGATTTAAAAAAAATGTCTGGAGGAGATTAGTGGATTTTATGGAAAAATGGTGATGTATAGGAATATCACACTATACACAAATGGTAGTCCAGGGGGTCCCCTATCATGCAGAAAAGGTGATATATCTGTAATAATCTTGGGACTTTAAAAAAATGCAAATTTAAATTTTCATATGAAAAAAATTTCTGGAGCAGATTAGTGGATTTTATGCAAAAATGGTGATGTATAGGAATATCACACTATACACAAATGGTAGTCCAGGGGGTCGACTATCATGCAGAAAAGGTGAGATATCTGTAATAATCTTGGGACTTTAAAAAAATGCAAATTTAAATTTTCATATGAAAAAAATTTCTGGAGCAGATTAGTGGATTTTATGGAAAAATGGTGATGTATAGGAATATCACACTATACACAAATGGTAGTCCAGGGGGTCGACTATCATGCAGAAAAGGTGAGATATCTGTAATAATCTTGGGACTTTAAAAAAATGCGGATTTAAAAAAAATTTCTGGAGAAGATTAGTGGATTTTATGGAAAAATGGTGATGTATAGGAATATCACACTATACACAAATGGTAGTCCAGGGTGTCAACTATCATGCAGAAAAAGTGAGATATCTGTAATAATCTTGGGACTTTAAAAAAATGCGGATTTAAAAAAAATTTCTGGAGGAGATTAGTGGATTTTATGGAAAAATGGTGATGTATAGGAATATCACACTATACACAAATGGTAGTCCAGGGGGTCGACTATCATGCAGAAAAGGTGAGATATCTGTAATAATCTTGGGACTTTAAAAAAATGCGGATTTAAAAAAAATTTCTGGAGAAGATTAGTGGATTTTATGGAAAAATGGTGATGTATAGGAATATCACACTATACACAAATGGTAGTCCAGGGGGTCAACTATCATGCAGAAAAGGTGAGATATCTGTAATAATCTTGGGACTTTAAAAAAATGCGGATTTAAAAAAAATTTCTGGAGAAGATTAGTGGATTTTATGGAAAAATGGTGATGTATAGGAATATCACACTATACACAAATGGTAGTCCAGGGGGTCAACTATCATGCAGAAAAGGTGAGATATCTGTAATAATCTTGGGACTTTAAAAAAATGCGGATTTAAAAAAAATTTCTGGAGAAGATTAGTGGATTTTATGGAAAAATGGTGATGTATAGGAATATCACACTATACACAAATGGTAGTCCAGGGGGTCCCCTATCATGCAGAAAAGGTGAGATATCTGTAATAATCTTGGGACTTTAAAAAAATGCGGATTTAAAAAAAAAATTCTGGACAAGATTAGTGGTTTTTATGGAAAAATGGTGATGTATAGGAATATCACACTATACACAAATGGTAGTCCAGGGGGTCAACTATCATGCAGAAAAGGTGAGATATCTGTAATAATCTTGGGACTTTAAAAAAATGCAAATTTAAATTTTCATATGAAAAAAATTTCTGGAGCAGATTAGTGGATTTTATGGAAAAATGGTGATGTATAGGAATATCACACTATACACAAATGGTAGTCCAGGGGGTCCCCTATCATGCAGAAAAGGTGAGATATCTGTAATAATCTTGGGACTTTAAAAAAATACAAATTTAAATTTTCGTATGAAAAAAATTTCTGGAGGAGATTAGTGGTTTTTATGGAAAAATGGTGATGTATAGGAATATCACACTATACACAAATGGTAGTCCAGGGGGTCCCCTATCATGCAGAAAAGGTGAGATATCTGTAATAATCTTGGGACTTTAAAAAAATGCGGATTTAAAAAAAAAATTCTGGACAAGATTAGTGGTTTTTATGGAAAAATGGTGATGTATAGGAATATCACACTATACACAAATGGTAGTCCAGGAGGTCCCCTATCATGCAGAAAAGGTGAGATATCTGTAATAATCTTGGGACTTTAAAAAAATACAAATTTAAATTTTCGTATGAAAAAAATTTCTGGAGGAGATTAGTGGTTTTTATGGAAAAATGGTGATGTATAGGAATATCACACTATACACAAATGGTAGTCCAGGGGGTCAACTATCATGCAGAAAAGGTGAGATATCTGTAATAATCTTGGGACTTTAAAAAAATGCAAATTTAAATTTTCATATGAAAAAAATTTCTGGAGGAGATTAGTGGATTTTATGGAAAAATGGTGATGTATAGGAATATCACACTATACACAAATGGTAGTCCAGGGGGTCAAATATCATGCAGAAAAGGTGAGATATCTGTAATAATCTTGGGACTTTATTTGTGTATAGTGTGATATTCCTATACATCACCATTTTTCCATAAAATCCACTAATCTCCTCCAGAAATTTTTTTCATATGAAAATTTAAATTTGCATTTTTTTAAAGTCCCAAGATTATTACAGATATCTCACCTTTTCTGCATGATAGTCGACCCCCTGGACTACCATTTGTGTATAGTGTGATATTCCTATACATCACCATTTTTCCATAAGATCCACTAATCTGCTCCAGAAATTTTTTTTAAATCCGCATTTTTTTAAAGTCCCAAGATTATTACAGATATCTCACCTTTTCTGCATGATAGTCGAGCCCCTGGACTACCATTTGTGTATAGTGTGATATTCCTATACATCACCATTTTTCCATAAAATCCACTAATCTCCTCCAGAAATTTTTTTCATATGAAAATTTAAATTTGCATTTTTTTAAAGTCCCAAGATTATTACAACAGATATCTCACCTTTTCTGCATGATAGTCGACCCCCTGGACTACCATTTGTGTATAGTGTGATATTCCTATACATCACCATTTTTCCATAAGATCCACTAATCTGCTCCAGAAATTTTTTTTAAATCCGCATTTTTTTAAAGTCCCAAGATTATTACAGATATCTCACCTTTTCTGCATGATAGTCGAGCCCCTGGACTACCATTTGTGTATAGTGTGATATTCCTATACATCACCATTTTTCCATAAAATCCACTAATCTCCTCCAGAAATTTTTTTCATATGAAAATTTAAATTTGCATTTTTTTAAAGTCCCAAGATTATTACAGATATATCACCTTTTCTGCATGATAGGGGACCCCCTGGACTACCATTTGTGTATAGTGTGATATTCCTATACATCACCATTTTTCCATAAAATCCACTAATCTCCTCCAGAAATTTTTTTTAAATCCGCATTTTTTTAAAGTCCCAAGATTATTACAGATATCTCACCTTTTCTGCATGATAGTCGACCCCCTGGACTACCATTTGTGTATAGTGTGATATGCCTATACATCACCATTTTTCCATAAAATCCACTAATCTGCTCCAGAAATTTTTTTCATATGAAAATTTAAATTTGCATTTTTTTAAAGTCCCAAGATTATTACAGATATCTCACCTTTTCTGCATGATAGTCGACCCCCTGGACTACCATTTGTGTATAGTGTGATATTCCTATACATCACCATTTTTGCATAAAATCCACTAATCTGCTCCAGAAATTTTTTTCATATGAAAATTTAAATTTGCATTTTTTTAAAGTCCCAAGATTATTACAGATATATCACCTTTTCTGCATGATAGGGGACCCCCTGGACTACCATTTGTGTATAGTGTGATATTCCTATACATCACCATTTTTCCATAAAATCCACTAATCTCCTCCAGAAATTTTTTTTAAATCCGCATTTTTTTAAAGTCCCAAGATTATTACAGATATCTCACCTTTTCTGCATGATAGTCGACCCCCTGGACTACCATTTGTGTATAGTGTGATATTCCTATACATCACCATTTTTCCATAAAATCCACTAGTCTGCTCCAGAAATTTTTTTCATATGAAAATTTAAATTTGCATTTTTTTAAAGTCCCAAGATTATTACAGATATCTCACCTTTTCTGCATGATAGTCGACCCCCTGGACTACCATTTGTGTATAGTGTGATATTCCTATACATCACCATTTTTGCATAAAATCCACTAATCTTCTCCAGAAATTTTTTTCATATGAAAATTTAAATTTGCATTTTTTTAAAGTCCCAAGATTATTACAGATATCTCACCTTTTCTGCATGATAGTTGACCCCCTGGACTACCATTTGTGTATAGTGTGATATTCCTATACATCACCATTTTTCCATAATGACCACTTATATTCATCCGAAATGAGTTTTATCAACTTTTACAGCAACTGTTAAGTGCTTAACAGTGCTCTGTTAACTGCAAAATTGGCTTGACTAAAATTTTTGGTTGAAATCTTTGCTAGTTAAATTTAAATTTATCTTCACACACATAAGTTATTTTCGAATTAGTGGATATAATTTCTACGACACCAAGGATCCTCAAGGTAGAGCTTGTGGTGGCTCTGTAATCCTAATAAAAACTCGAATAAAACACTACCTACTAAACGACCTTCGTGAAGAATATCTTCAAGCAACGAACATCTGCATTGAAAATTTTTATCAAAAGCTTGTGATATCATCTGTTTACTCTCCTCCCAGGTTTTCAATTTCAGAGAGTCAATATACCGCATTTTATACAACACTGGGGTCCCGTTTTCTAGCAGCTGGCGACTACAATGCTAAACACACTTTTTGGGGCTCACGTTTAATCAGTCCCAAGGGTCGTGTTTTGTTTGACACAATTTCAAAAATGGGTTTGAATGTAGTTTCAAGTGGTCAGCCAACATATTGGCCAACGGATCGTCAAAAAATTCCTGATGTTATCGACTTTGGGATTATGAAAGGCGTGCCCAGCGAAATGATTGAAGTAGAAGCATCTCTGGATTTGTCTTCAGATCACTCGCCTACTATTATCACTATTTACTCACACACAACTACAACACCAACATGTGATTTACCGCTGACACCTGCACATATTAACTGGCTGAAATACAAAAAATATTTGAGTGCTCATTGCACGGAAAATATGCCATTGAGAACACCTGCTGACATAGAAAATTCTATTAGGTTGTTTGAAGCACATGCTAAACAAGCTGCTCTTAATGCTTCTTCAATTCAACCAAATCAACAAGCGAGATTTAACAATATTTTTTGTGCAGATGTAGAAAGGCTATTGACTGAAAAACGGAGAGCTCGACGAGAAAGGCAACGTTACAGATCGCCTCAGCTAAAATTAAGGCTTAAGGAGTGTACCAAGCAGCTAAGAAAAGTTTTACAATCACAAAAAACAGCTTCGCTTCAAAAATTTCTGCAAGAACTCGATGCAACACCATCAACAGATTATTCGCTGTGGCGTGCAGCCAGAGGACTTAAAAGGCCAGTGATTTGCAAACCACCATTACGAGCCTCTAATGGTGACTGGGCAAGAACTGATGCTGAAAAAGGTGATCTATTTGTTAAGCACCTAGAAAAAGTATTTACCCCGAATATTTCTGCTGATATTGTTGAACTGCCACCAGTCGTCTCTTTACCAGAAATACCGATGAGATTTAACATGACGGAGATTGAAAATACTATTACTAGCCTTAACACCAGAAAAGCCCCAGGTGTCGACAAAATAAGCAACAAAATGCTTCAACAACTGCCTTATATTGCAAAAAGAGTTATACTCTTCATTTTTAATAGTATTTTACGGCTGCAATACTATCCTGCAGAATGGAAGGTTTCGATGATTATTATGATACCAAAGCCCGGCAAGGATCATACGAAGGTTGAATCCTATCGGCCTATTAGTTTATTGCCCAACATTTCAAAACTATTTGAAAAGCTGTATATGAGCAAGCTGATGCCTATAGTGACTAGAAGTGGTTGCATTCCAGATCATCAATTCGGTTTTCGCAGACAACATAGCACTATTGAACAAACTCACAGACTTGTGAACGTAGTTAGAGACACCTTTGAAAAAAAGAAATTTTGCTCTGCGCTCTTTATAGATGTTTCTCAAGCTTTCGATAAAGTATGGCACGAAGGTCTTATCCACAAATTAACACGCAATCTCCCCGCAAACATCGTCAAGCTTTTAAAAAGCTATTTAGAGGAACGAAAATTTGTAGTTAGGGAAGGTAATTTTTTAAGCCCTCCGCAGTCGATCGAAGCCGGAGTTCCCCAAGGCAGCATCTTCGGTCCCTTACTTTATTTAATTTATGCCTCTGACTAACCGTTAAGCAATAACATTCATACATCAACATTTGCTGATGATACAGCTTTTTTAAGCGTCCATGAAAATCCAGTAGAAGCTTCCATCAACTTACAAGGGTATATATCCAAATTGGAAAAATGGCTTAAACAATGGCGTATAAAAGTTAACGAACAGAAATGTGTACACGTCACTTTTACGTTGCGAAGGGAAACATGCCCGCCTATACAAATCAACACTGAGACTATTCCGCAACATACTGTAGTCAAATATCTAGGCGTTCACCTTGATCGCCGTTTAACATGGAAATCGCATATAGACGCAAAGTTGATGCAAATGAAATTAAAAACTGCCCAAATTAATTGGCTTATGGGAAGAAATTCTATACTGAGCCTAGACTGTAAACTTCTA
Source organism: Lypha dubia (assembly GCA_947311025.1). Lineage (NCBI taxonomy): Eukaryota > Metazoa > Arthropoda > Insecta > Diptera > Tachinidae > Lypha > Lypha dubia. The sequence continues at coordinate 96,243,931 of OX371260.1, read as the reverse complement.
CTATACAACGCGATCCTGAAACCAATATGGTCCTATGGAATCCAGTTATGGGGCACTGCCTCAGCATCGAATGTCGAAAGAATTCAAAGGCGACAGAATAAAATTCTACGTACAATAACAGCAGCCCCCTGGTATGTCAGAAACCATCGAATTCATAAAGACCTAGACGTCCCGTTAGTGAAGACAGTATTTTCAAAACACGCGAAAAAATATATAAAAAAACTTGAGTTGCACCCAAATCCACTTGCGCGCAGCAATATTCTTCATTATAGAGGCCACACCCGGCTGAAAAGAAGGGATACTCTTTTTCTCAGCCGTTCACGAGAGATGTAAAACAACCAAAATTAACCGTTGAAATTAAAAATTTTTGTTTAGCATTAGCTAAACTTACATTTAATATTTTTTAGATTTAAGATTTGAAAAACTTATTGATAATTTAATATAAATAATTTAAGATTCAATAAATAATAAAATTATCAAAAAAAAAAAAAAAAAAAAATTATTGAGTAGATCATAAATCAATTTTTAAGAGTTCGGAAACACCCTCAAATTTCGGAGTTATTCCGAAAAAACTATTTTCGGGTAGGTTCGAGTACTTATGAACACGTAACTCAGTTGATTTTAATCGGATTTACAATTTTTAAATGGTTTCAGAAAGAAGAAAAATGTGCTTTTCTAAATATATACTCCCTTTGGTATATATATTAAATTTTTGCAGTGATATTTTTAATTATATCTGATTTTAATTTTATTTTTTCTAGGTTTTTCAACTTTGGCGCCATTTTTTTAAATTAGATTGTTCAAAAACATACCCATATGTATATATTTCATTAAAGCTAATTTAGTTCTGAGTTAAACCAGCTTTCAATAAATAAAATCGAGTAAAAAATAAAAAAGTTATTAAGGTTTTTCAAAAGTTAAAAATTTTGCTTTTACAAATATTGATCAATAGCTACTACATTTTCTTTATTTTTTTAATCTTATAATGATATGATTATATACATAAATATTTTAAAATAACAGTATTCAAATTATTTTATTTAGAAATTAAGAATATATCATTAAAAAAAGTATAAAAAAAAATTATTCTCACTTAAATTTTTTTCCGCTTGGGGGTATCAAGTGCTATTTAAATTTAAATAAAGTTTAATAACTTTCACAAATATTGTCCGATTAAAAAAAACTAAAGTTCATTTTATTTGTTATAAAATTTTATTTCAAATTTTTATACAAATACATCTGCTTTTATAGAAAAAATTATAAAAAAAAAGAACTCAAAGTTAAAAAAAACATAAAAAACTAAAAAAATTGCAGATGTTATTACAAAAATTACTACCAATATTTAATTAATATAGCGTAAAATGTATACGGTTGGAAAGATCTATTCTTTGTCTTTCATAAAGCGTTAAAAATTGAAAATCGGATTAAAATCAACTGAGTTACGTGTACATAAGTACTGGAACCTACCCGAAAATAGTTTTTTCGGAATAACTCCGAAATTTGAGGGTGTTTCCGAACTTTTAAAAATTGATTTATGATCTACTAAATAAGGTCTATAACCTACACTAGTGGCCAAATTCCCGTATATATCATTGAAAAGTTACACAATATTAATATTTAAAATTTTATAGAAAAATTCTCAAATACAATTGAGAATTCGGACTTACATAGTCTATAAGTATGGACCCTTGGCTTTCATTTCCCATTGGTCCGAATGAGCGACAAACAAAAATGTGCCCACAAATGGCCAAATTCCCGTATATATCATTGAAAAGTTACACAATATTAATATTTAAAATTTTATAGAAAAATTCTCAAATACAATTGAGAATTCGGACTTAGGTCTCTTTTCAAGTATAAAAAAAAGTGCTCATTTGTAGCACCGTGTTATTATTCTCAAAATCATTTATTACACAATGCAATTTCATTATTTCTGATAAACTTCTTTCACATGTTTTTTGGGCAGTATCCATTTTTCTAAGTCTCTCATCATATCTTCTTTCTATGGCCTCAAGCAATTTTTTAATCTCATTTTCGTTTTCAGTCAGAGATGTTTTGAACTCATGCTTATAATCAACCAAGCGTTGTTTATTTTTATTGACACCCTCTTGAATGTCCCTTAGGACCAAGTCAACATTATGAATATCTTGGAGACAATCATCACATATAAAACGAATAAAGTTGTTTGGCTCTAGAATACCAGCAGAATAGTGATCTACGTTAGAACACTTAGTTGAAGAATGATACACTCTACCACATACCCCACTGCAACTTATTCCGGTCTCACCGCGAATAGAACTATTGCACTTATAACATTTTACCATAATGATGCTACGAATTTGTTTACTGGGTTGTTAGATTTATTTTGATCACTATATTTGTTTGTATATTTTTAATTTTAAATTATTGTAAGTCGGGAATATGCATGTATGTAATTGAGTGATAAAAGCTAACGTTGAAATGAAAAACAGGTTTGAGTTATTTATTTTACTGTGTGTTTGTTATTTTGAGTTTTTTATTTATTATTGTTTGCTTAGATGTTACAGTGTATATTGTGTTTGCAAATAATACGCAAAAAGTAAGCAAAAAAATAGCTTTATATTTTTATTTTTATAGTTTTAGTTTTATCTCGATGTTATTCTTTAAAAACTTGTAAGATTATTGTGCAGAAATTAATTCTGAATATTTTGTGATAAATTATGGATTTTTTAGGCTTAATCTGTGCGTAAAACACGGATTAATTAGAGCAAATAAAATAACGACCTTGTTTTTCCAACGATAAGTATACATTGGTCAAACGCTCTGCGCTAACAATTAAAGTATAAATAACAATAAAATTTACAATCACAAAACTTAGTAGGCTCCCCAGCCTTCAAGAAAAAAACTTAAAGAAAAAAAAAAATAATAGCAAAAGTACAAAGTAATATGGTCCCCCATCAGTAACAATTCAAACGAAAAAACGAAGAGTAGACTAGGAACAATAGGGCAAGATTGTGACTCGAAGGTTATATCGATTTAGAGAAAAGAAAAAAGGTATAGTAAGAAGGTATAATAAAATGTTCATTCATCAAGTGGTAGAAAAATATTCCATTAGTTTGAGGCGGAAAACGTTGTTGGAGTGGGAAAAAAGCCGGAGATCATAGGGTAAATAATTCCAGCACCGAGCAATCCTTACTACATAAGATCTTTCAAAGGTTGACATAAAAATCCTCGGAATAAATAATTTCGGGTTCCTGGAGGACCGCAAGAAGACAAATCTGTCACACAAGGGAGAAGGGACACCACTACGCACTACCCTATGAAATAATAGAAGGCACCGATACTTAACAAAGTTACTAAACGTACAACCCAAAAAGTCGTGAACCTAGGATGATATATGGTCAAGCCACCTAACATTATACATAAACCTTACTATCATGTTAACAATGCGTCTTAACTTATTAAACAATTCAGCCGAAGTGGCAGATATCATCTCAAGACAATATAAAACTTGCGGCATCAGAAGAGCATGGGCTAACCTAAGCCTAACATGAAAAGGTAAAAACATATTGGTAGAGTAAAGCTTACGTAGCACACCCCACCCCAGATACAAGGTCAATATGATTCCTAAAGGAGAGATCACCATCGATGACAATACCTAGGCATTTGTGCCGAGAAATACATTCGACTTCAACACTACCAAGAAGGAACCTAAAAGCAGGAGACAAATTGCCGTAAGGTCCAAACATCACCGCCTTGGTTTTACAAGGATTAATTTTAAGAGAGTAAGACTCGTTCCAGACATTTATTCAAATTTTGCTGCAGAAACTCACATGATCTACAATCCCCACTAAATAACAAGAAAACATCATCAGCAAACAGGAATGTCTTACACACAGCTAGGTTAGTCTGCAGGTACAGGTCATTGATGTATAGAATAAAGAGAAGGGGGCCCAGTACAGAGCCCTGAGGAACACCAGAGTGAAGAGGCATTAAGTTAGACCTAGCTCCCTTAAATTCGACAAACTGCCTTCTACCCACTAGATATGAAAAAATGAGCCTACATACAGAACTCGAAAAGTTAAATTGGTCCTTCAGTTTATTTATCATAGTAGTGGGGCAAATAGAATTAAAAGCTTTAGACAAATCGAGAGATAAAGGGCACATGGTCTACCAAGATTCACATTCTCCCTAGAATTGGGCAAAATAGTTCCTTTTGCGGAATCGTTCCGACCGGACCGAAAGATTAAAGTAACTAGGTCGTTCCTTTCGTTCATCGTTCCTGTTGATTACTTTGGACCTTGCTATAATAAACAATGTATACAAACTAACAGAACATTAAAAAACTAACAAGCATGTTGTCAGTAATAAAAAGCTACAAAACATGATATAGTAAATAGGTATAAATAGATTTTAATTAATAAAACCCTATAAAATATGTAAATTAAATAATAAAAAAAAAAAAATATAATAAATTGAATGTGCCATTAATTAAAGTGCTACTGTGAAGGTTTATTCTTATAAGTATGTGTCAAACATAGTATACGAGCATAGGAAAAATTTATAATAGTGTTGTGGACTTTTTATATGTATGTATGTATGTAGATTTTGACGTTTATCAAATAAAAATAATAGCTCCGCAATACGGTTTGCAATTACGGAACGATGAACGATTAAATAGGAATGGCTGCATCAATCCCAACCGTTCCAATAAGGTAATCGTTCCAATTAACTAGGTCGTTCCGGAACGACACAATTCTAATTCTCCACGATATAGTCAGTGAGACTAAGTAGCAGAGATGTCGTACTATACCCACGACGGAATGCATATTGCGACTCATAAATACCCCTTCTTACCGAGCACAGGATCTGATCTTTAATAGGAAGTTCAACCATCTTCGAGAGAGCAGGTAGAATGGAAATCGGTCTAAAATCATCGGCATCATTTACAGCTTTAGCTTTAGGTATAGGAACAACACGAGCAGTCTTCCAAGACAGTGGAAACGTAGACGACGTAAGAATGAAGTTAATAACATCTATCAGCAACCCCGATACATAGGGAAATATAATATTTATGAATTTAATAGGAACACCATCAATACCAACAGATCCAGACTTAACCTTGCGCAAGGCGGCAGAAATTTCAAGTTCATCAACTCACTAAAGTCAAGAGTATCACTACTGTCAAAAGTTTGACCCCCGACAAAAAATTCATTCAAGTGATTGATATCACCATTTTAGGAAACGGTACTATCATCACTAGTACATCCTGAGTTACGCAAAGTTATCCACATGCCGGCATCCACCCCACTAAATTTGCTCAAAAAATTTTTCCTCTTTTCCCTCCTTATCACCCTCTGAGCTCTATTCCTAAGATTACAATATAGATTCCATTTCTCCACAGTAGGATCAGACCGAAAAGACGAATATGATAGATCCCTTAACGACCTCGCAAAAACAATATCACGACGATCCATCCAAGCGTTGACATTCAAATTTACCCGCTTTCTAAGGAACGAAAGAAAAAAGGCTAGTGAGAAGCGATGAAAGTGCGGTACACTTGGTGTCAGCATCAGCTGAATCAAAAATAAGACCAACATTAAACTCAGAGAGCTGCACAAAAAAACCATCCCAGTCAATATTATCAAAGTCACGATATTCAATAAATTCCCGCGGCGTCGCAGAATCCAAGGCTAAGAGGGCAAATATTAACGCGTGGTCCGATATCGAAGAGTATTGCAGCTGGCCAGAAAAATTTGCCAGAGAGATATCGCTTACCAAGAAATAATCCAGCAGGGATGTAGAATCATTAGTCACGTCATAATGAGTGGGTTTAGAGTTATGTAGAATTGACAAATTCAAACTTAAGCATAAGGACCTTATGGCATTGCACCTAAAAGGATTAAATAAGTTGCAATTAAAGTCACCAAGAACACCAAGTATTTGTTCATAATTGTATTATTTTTGTTTGTAGTACAATTTTGTAAATTTATTAATTTTTTGGTTTTCATTCTTTTCCATAAAGTTGAGCAATTCTTTTTGTAGATCATGCATTTTTTTATTTTTTATTTGTCTTGTTCATAAAATTGTAATAAAATACTTAGAATGCAATTTTATTAGTTTCGTTTATTATATATTTGTTTGTAATTGACGATTGTTTATTATGCGGTTTTTATTTTTTTGTACTGTTTATGTAGTGCGTTCACCTATATCCACAAAATTGCATTCTAGGTATTTTTTGGTTGTCTCATGTTCATGGCCACACAGCCAATGAACTTAAATTTAAAAATGCCAAGTATGTAAAATTAATAAGAATGAATATTAAATAAAAGAAGTAAAATTTAAATAAAGATCGCCTTTTTTGTGTTTGAACATTAAAGAGTGTGCCTCAATCATTTCTTTTGGAAAACAAATCGGTTTCAAGTGCCGCTTGTTGTTTTAATAATTTTAACCTTAATCCAGTTTATGTGCTGTGATTAAAATCTAGAACAAATTAACAAAAGAATTAATTTACATTTTGGTGACCCCGACGTGATTCTGTGACAAGGCACAGGATCCTCTTTCAAAGTCGCATACAAGGACATCATCAGTCCTTACAACAGGACATCAAGAGTCCTAGAGCCAAATCAACTTTTTGCAAATTCTTCAGCCCGGCATCAGGACAACAGTCCGAAGTGTACAACAGACCACATTTGGTGCGAATTCCCAGAAGCCAACTAATCGAGAGCAGCAACTATGGCAACATTTGAAGAACTAATCATTAAACAAAAGGCCATAGGTGAAAGAATTGAGACGGTCATCCGAAATTACAAGAAGGACCCGTCATCAAGGAAAACAACTAGAAGTTATTTTCAAGAGCGATAGAAAAGGTTGGAGGTCGAGTGATCGGCATTTGAGGCTAACGACAACGAAATCCGTTTTTTGAAAGCTCCACCGTTGGATCATGAGTATTTCGTCAATGAATACTACAAAGCCATCCGAAATATCGTTCAGCAGTACAACGAAGTACTACAACAAGCAATGTTGAAGATTACACAAACATCAGGCAAACCACTAGGACAAGAGGCTCATTCACCAGGTGCAGAAGCAGCATCAACAGAAGCTAGTGGGATCCAAGCAAAGGTTTCTAGTGGAATAACAAAACTAATTCGTAGACAGGGTGCGATGATGGGAGCTCTCGAGCGCTTATTGACGGATGAGTTTACAGAAAAAGATGTCTCCACTGCCACTACATTGTGGCAAAATATTGAAGACGTACATTTACAGATTGTCGAATTGTTCGATGATCCAACAGACCATGCATATAATATGGAACGATTCATAGAACTGGAAACCAATCTAAGGAAAGTGGTGAGAAAGGTAACCAGCAGGTCCACAACACAACCATCAGAGTTCGTTCATCATCAGGCAGAAACTATTCCAATGCAAAAATCACTATACCCAAATTTGATGGAAATCAGTTAAAATGGCAGGAGTTTCATGATTTGTTTTCATCACTGGTCGTCAACCAGCCGATCACAAGAGTACAAAAAATTTGGTACTTAAAAACGCACTTGGTAGGAGAGGCAACAAACTTAATAAAACATTTTGCAGCAACGGAAGAAAATTTTGAAGCCGCATGGAAGATGGTCGTAGACCGCTACAACAACAAGCGGCTACTAGTCAGCAGACTAGTTCATGAATTGGTCGATGATTCAGATGATAGAGTGAATGACAACTTTAAAGAGCTTCATGACAAGACTCAAGAGTGCCTTTTAGCACTACACAACCTTCAAATTGATACAACATCTTGGGACCCGCTTCTGCTGCACTTATTACTGAAAAGATTAGACCAAGTCACACGATTGCGCTTTGAACAATCGCTATCACAACCACGAGAAGTTCCAACAATTAAGGAATTTTTGAAGTTTTTGGAAAGACACTTTCAGTCGATGGAAGCAATGGGAGCCAAAAAGAAACGCCCAATTTCACAACCGAAAGTTTTCACTTCCGTGGTAACTCAAGACCAAGCTTGTGTCATGTCCAAAAACGATAAACACCCATTATTTTCTTGCAAGATGTTCCTTCAATTATCACCGTCAGCTCGGATTCAATTGGTTCAAAAGAAAAAATATTGCTTTAATTGCTTAAAAACGGGCCATAACGTAAAGAATTGCATTTCTAGAAGCTGCATGAAGTGCAACAAAAGGCACACTTCTTCACCTAGAAACTTCAGAACAAAACAGAAGCAACTTGGCTTCAAAAACAATTCGGGCATCTGAAGGAAGCCTAACTCTTGCAGCACAAGAAGCTGCATCATTAACCACAGCAAAAAGTTCCAGTTCAAGCAATTAATTCTCCTCAGCACAGCATTGATCATCGTTAAACCAAGCGGAAAAGAAATACAATGCCGAGCAATTCTCGACTCTGGATCTCAACTAAATTTTGTCAGCGAACGATTAGTTAAGCGCTTAGGCCTTTCACCAAAGCCAGCTTCGATCTGTATAAGCGGCATTGGAGCAAGCAACACTAAGGTTCGGCACAGAGTCAATATCGCAGTACATTCGAGGCTCAACAACTTCACTACGCAAATTGAAGCAGCTGTTCTTCCTCAAATAATCTCCTCACAGCCTTCACAAATAATTGACATTCATAATTGGCCAATTCCCAAAAATATCAAACTTGCAGACCCGGAGTTCAATCGCCCTGATAAAATAGATGTGCTTCTAGGTGCAGAATTCTATCACCAATTATTGTCAATCGGACAAATAAAATTGGGTAATGAGTTGCCGACTTTGCAAAATACGGTATTAGGATGGGTCATTTCAGGAAGGGTTGGTGAAAGTCAGCTATCATCGGCAACCTGTGGGATCTGTACTGAAGAAGAAATCAATCTAGAAGAAACCATTACTCAACTATGGGAACTAGAAAAGGTGAAAGCAGCAGACAAAACGCTTTCTCCTTCAGAAAAGTTTGTGAAAATCATTTCGCAAATAATTATGCAATTGATAAAAATGGAAGATTTGTTGTTAGACTACCATTAATCCTGACGAACTAGGGGAGTCTCAGGGTATAGCCTTCAACAGATTTCTTGCATTAGAGCGCCGACTTGCAAAAGCAGCAGAAACTAAAAAGAAATACATACGATTCATGGAAGAGTATGAGTCACTAGGCCATATGACCAAAATAGATGTCAATTCCTTAGTTAAACCTAACTTGAGAGACTTAATGTATACTGGTCCAACAATTCAAAGTGAACTGTTTTCCATCATACTTCGTTTTCGACTACCACGCTTTGTTTTCACCACGGACGTCGAAAAAATGTATCGACAAATGCTTATACACCCGGAAGACAGGAAATTTCAAACTGTTATTTGGAGAGAGAATCCAACTGCAGCAATCAAGTATTATCAATTGAACACAATAACCTACGGTACACGAGCTGCACCGTACCTCGCAACTAAATGTCTGCAGAAAATTGCAAATAAGAATATAGGACGGTACCCTCTTGGAGCCAAGTTTCTACTCAATAATTTTTACGTCGATGACGGAATGGGAGGAGATGATAGTTTGAGCACAACAATCGCAATGCAGTAAGAATTAAAGCACATATTGAACCAGCATGGCCTAAATTTACAAAAGTGGAGTGCAAATCATCACCAACTACTTCAAAACGTCTCAACAAGAGAAGAAGTAAACATTGATTTTAACAACGAAAACCATCAAACAGTCAAAACTCTGGGATTGACATGGATACCAAAGGTTGATGAGTTCTGTGTAAAGGTACGTTTGGGGGATACAAGTCGTGTTACTAAACGAACAGTAGTCTCAAATTTGGCTCGACTATTCGACCCGCTGGGAATTGTGTCTCCAATCGTAGTGACAGCAAAATTGTGGAAACTTGTATGGGATGAAGCCTTGCCAGCAGAGCTACATACTAGATGGATGAATTTTCGGAACGACTTAAAACACATAGAAACCTGAAGTTTTCGAGACATATTTTTCAAGGCCAGGTTGCATCAGGAATACAAATTCATGCATTTGTTGATGCCTCGGAGAGGGCATATGGGGCAGCAATATACATAAGGTCAGTCATAAAAAATGGTCAAAAAATAGTAAGACACACTTGGGTGCTCAACTAACGGCCAGGGTAAAAAGAGATTTAAAACTTGAGGATACGCCTACTTTCCTTTGGACAGGCTCAATGATTGCTTTGGCCTGGATCAATTCACAGTCATCATCATATCAAACGTTTGTAGCCAATCGAATATCCGCAATTCAGGAGTTGACAATGCCCGAACAATGGCGACATGTAAGTTCAAAGGAAAATCCTGCGGACATCATATCCCGAGGACTATCTCCAAAGGCATTACTAGCATGCAATCTATGGTTTTATGGGCCTATGTTCCTACATGGGCATGAAGCAGCTTGGCCACAAAAATACTCAAAGGCCACAGAAGTACTTGAAAACAACATGGAGCGAAAGAAAACATCTGCCGTTCTTGCAATTGAGAATGCAACAACAATTATCTACAACATCAACCACACAGGATCATTTCGAACATTACAAAGAATTGTAGCATATATGCTACGATTTATCAACAACACAAGAAAAATAAATGATAAACGTGCGGAAATCTCTTTAACAGTAATGGAACTAGAACAAGCCCTGGTAGTTATCGTACGAGCAATGCAGTCAGATTTTGAAGACGACATAAAACATCTAAAAAGAAATAATGAAGTAAATAAGTCAAGTCCATTCAACAACCTTAGCCCATTCTTGGATTCGAACGGTATAATTAGAGTAGGAGGACGATTAAGCGCATCTTTGCTTTCATATGATGCCAAACATCCCTACAATGACCCAATTTCAAAATTACTCATGCAAATGGTGCATGACCAAAATAGACACTGCGGCCCCCAAGCACTCCTTTCACATATGAGACAGAGATATTGGCCAATCAAGGGAAAGGCAGCAGCCAGATCTATTGTACAATATTGTGTTCGATGCGCCAAGGCCAAGCCAAGATTACTCAATCAGATCATGGGCAATTTACCAGCTGCGCGTGTCACACCAGCTCGACCATTCATCAACACTGGGGCTGACTTTTGTGGACCGTTTTGGGTTGATTACAAGGTGAGAGGGAAGAAGCCTCAAAAGGTGTATTCTGCTGCTTTGCTACTAAGGCAGTACACTTGGAGCTAGTTAGTGATCTTACCACCGAAGCCTTTATAGGATCATTAAAAAGATTTATAAGTAGTCGAGGTCAGTGCCGCAATCTCTATTGTGACAATGCTAACAATTTTGTAGGGGCAAAAAATCAGTTAACAGAACTATCAGAAACTATCCATTCTGGCTTAGCTCAAGACATAATTAACAGAGAATGTACATCGAGAGGAATAACATTTAATTTTATACCCCCAAGAGCACCACATTTCGGTGGCTTATGGGAAGCCGCTGTAAAGTCAGCAAAACATCTTCTTGTCCGAAGTGCCACAACAGCATCGCTCACTTATGAAGATCTGGACACAGTAGTAATTGAAATTGAAGGAATTCTCAATTCAAGGCCAATCAGCCCGATGTCAGAAAACCCGAATGATTTAGCAGCGTTAACTCCGGGACATTTCCTGATTGGGGAACCCGTTAATGCTCAAGTTGACGCAAATTGCACACAAGAACGAGGTAACTTACTGACCAGGTGGAAATTAGTAACTCATCTAAAAAACGAGTTTTGGAGGCGATGGTCACGGAAATATTTAAATGAACTACAATATCGACACAAATGGAAAACTCAAGCAATCAATATTAAACCCGGGGACATGGTAATAATCAAAGAAGACAACACAGCTCCGCTACAGTGGCCCTTGGGCAGAGTCATAAAGGTACATCAAGGAGATGACGATCTCGTCCGAGTAGCCGACGTTAAAACCTCAACCGGCTGCTACAGAAGGCCAATTACACGTTTAACCCCGTTACCAATATATAGTAAAGACGTTAACGACATATCTGCACAAGATCAAGTAATTGAATCAAACATCCACCAAAACAATAATACTCTAATGACTCTTATGCTGCTACCACTGGTACTAGGAACAAATATCTACAAAAAAGAATTTGGAACACAGCCTGGCATTTACTATGAGGGAATTGGAACAACAGTTATCTCACCAACAGAATGGCAATTTTTAATTTATTATGAGTTGGAAGGGTTCTGGTCTGAATTAGCTCTATTCTCAAGTGGAACCAAGGCACTTAGTCATTTATGAAAAGAAATGCAGCAAAAGACACCATGCACAGATCTAGCCAATTATTTTGAACATACTGAGACTAGGCTACTAATGGACAGCACATTACTTTCAGGGAAAATGCATAAAAGAGCTGCAATTGATCTTGTCGGAAATATTGCGCATACATTATTTGGAGTACTAGACTCCGAATATGCAAAAACAATGGCACACACAATAGCGCAAGTTAAACAAAATGAAGCCCATTTACTCAACCTATTAAAGAATCAAACGTCAATTATTGCTTCTACAATTAACATTATTAAATTGGACGTTAAAGAAGCCGTGAAGAAAAAATTTGACAACATGGATTTCCAAATAACACAAATATACAACCGGATACGTGACAACAATGAAGAAGACAGAACCTATCGTATTTTCTCGTCATAAAGCATTCAACTTACAATTATGGCAGCAAGTTTAGACCAAACGCAATCCTTAATTCTAGATATTCTAACAAATACACATCATTACTTACTCCGATTCAACTACAACATGAAATAGACAAAATATCACTTCATCTGCCCGAATCACTTTACTTACCTGCAAAAAAGAAGATTTCCTACAACTATAAAAACTCATGAAGGTCACAGGAGGACTAACAAATACCACACCAATTTTTAGTGTTACCTTACCACTAATTGAGAGTGAAAAATTCGATCTGTTCAATCAGATACCAATACCAAGGTGGATTAACAACACGCTGGTATCAATAAAACCAAATTCTCCGCTATTAGCAATCAATAGTATTCAAAACAAACATTTTACCATGATTAACTCGGAACTCGACGGGTGCATCACTCTCAAAGAAGAAATGTATATATGCTCCAAGGGTCAAATTCAATACGGGCAAGGTGCAGCAGCATGCGCTTGTGAAGTTAATCTGTTTAGAAATAAAACATAGTCAGACTGTACGTTACAGCAGTTAACAGCAAACTTTGCTTGGGTCTCACTACGGCATCAGAACAAGTGGATATATGCAACACCATCTTCATCTCATGCAACTGCCGTATGCAAAAAGGAGATCACACATTTAACTCTAAAAGGATCAGGCTTACTTAGTTTAGAACCAGAATGCGTGCTGCAGCACAATTCCACAACCATACAGGCACGGCAGCGAATATCCAGTTCGATAAAGACATCATACATCAAGTTCTGGAAAATCACAGAAGAAACACATACGAAACTTGTCAAACCGCTTTTACATGAAATGCATAAAAGCGAGTACATCTCACAAATACAGAACTTAACAGCATTACAAACTTCATTAGCAGAACAAAAGATATTCCAGCTTCCAAACCAAATTGATGTACAAAACTACCACCATATAACGATCGACTATTCCACATTAATCATTACCGGATGCATCGTGGTCTATTTAATCATCAAAAGGAAATATAACTTCGCACCAACTCCAACTCCTCGCAACTTGCAAAAAACATCGGATTTCACAGTACATATTTAAACAATAAGTTTTTTTTACCCGGCACTTCAACTCAGAAGATCACAAACTGCCACCTCCAGAATCTTCAACACAGGCTTTTGTGCTGCGCTCAACGGGGGAGGATGTTCATAATTGTATTATTTTTGTTTGTTGTACAGTTTTGTAAATTTATTAATTTTTAGTTTTCATTCTTTTCCATAAAGTTGAGCAATTCTTCTTGTTGATCATGCATTTTTTATTTGATATGTCTTGTTCATAAAAATGTAATAAAATACTTAGAATGCAATTTTATTAGTTTCGCTTATTATATATTTGTTTGTAATTGACGATTGTTTATTATGCAGTTTTTATTTTTTTGTACTGTTTATGTAGTGCGTTCACCTATATCCACAAAATTGCATTCTAGGTATTTTTTGGTTGTCTCATGTTCATGGCCATACAGCCAATGAACTTAAATTTAAAAATGCCAAGTATGTAAAATTAATAAGAATATTGTATAAAAGAAGTAAAATTTAAATTAAGATCGCCTTTTTTGTGTTTGAACATTGAAGAGTGTGCCTCAATCATTTCTTTTGGAAAACAACTCGGTTTCAAGTGCCGCTTGTTGTTTAAATAATTTTAACCTTAATCCAGTTTATGTGTTGTGATTAATATCTAGAACAAATTAACAAAAGAGTTAATTAACAGTATTTAAAAACTTAGAAAGAATATTACGATGATGCTCTTCAAACACTGCGACATTTCCATAAGGTAGGTATACTATTCCAACTAGAGTCTTGACGCTGCCAAGGTACAATTCAATAAATAAAGGCTCACATTGACCGGAAATATATACCCTCAGAAGAGTTTTAACTTTAATTTCTTAGATATAAAGATACCTACACCACCACCCCTTGAGGGCTTATCACTCCTACAGAAAACATAGCCAGAAAAACTGACAGTACGACTCGAAACAGTATCATTCAGCCACGTTTCAGAGACCGCAAATAGGTCAAACACGCCATCTCTTAAAATAGAACCCTGCTCGTCCAACTTAACAGAATTTGAAGAGCACCTAATACTACGACAATTTTGGTGACCAATTTTGAGACTATCGTCATAATTTCGAAAAATTGTTTTCAGGTAAGAATTGTCACTAATTACAGGACCCATGTTATCATTAAGTGATATCAACATCAGAGGCGGAAAAGACGGCGGGGAACCAGAACAAGTAGTGTGAAAGTAATAAGCAAAACGATTTATTCGTATATAAATTATTCATATTAATATATAACATTTCAGTCTTATTAATCAGCTGGTATAAAAATAAAATGAATATAAGAAATAATAATAGAAAAAATATAATTTAACTCGGGATGCACACCCCACAGAAGAACTTAAGCTGCAAGAATTCAGAAGATATTGAAGTTCAATGTAAACTATCATCATATCAGAAATTATCAAAGAAAGGAAAAAAAATGTATAAGTTATATAATATATGGAAAAGAAAAAACATTAAAATGAGGTAATAAACCATATGAAACTTAAGCTGCAAAAACTCAAAATGAAGCCAAAAATATACAAAGCAGAAAAAACAAATCTGAAACATTAGTTCAGTAGAACACCCAGACATAATGAGTTTTTGCAACGAACTTTGGCGGTCGGTATTTTTCAATCCTAGATAACAGTATTGCACATTAAATATGATTATGTACATATGTATTTTTACATCATCTTACCATGGCGAATTCCGTCTCTTTATTTATATCCTTTCCTCTGGACACATCCAACCTAGATTCCTTCAACTATGTATGTTCCAAATACGTCGTCGTCGGAGAACATACTACAAAAAAAAAATTTATATTATTCCTTTATATCAGTGATTGCCACTCCATAGCCTCGCGAGGCAGTCAATATTCGTATTTTCCACACAGCCACGGTCGGCAATTGACATGTATACCAGTGATGGAAAAGTGAAAAATTGAAATGGTACTGTCCGTCAACAAAAAGAATACATTTTTCAACATTGTGGTACTTTTTATGAAACATATATTTTTATTCAAAAATAAAATTAAAAAGTACACAAAATTCCACATTTTAGTTACCCATTAGAAGCATAAATTCTAGGACAAAAAGTGCTTTATTTCTTCGTGGTGTGCAAAATATACGTATATGTTTATTGACTAGTAATGTGTAAAGTAGCATGTTATCGAAACCATGTACATAGTTAAAACGGTGGCATGTCATAACGTCCAATGTCATAATGTCCATGGACGTTATGACACACCAATAGGTGTCAAAACGTCCACAGACATTATGACACATATTGGTGTGACATAACGTCCACATATGGAGTGCCATAAAGTCCATGGACGTAGCGACACTTTTAGTTATGCCATAATGTCCATGGACATTATGACACGTTATGGTGTGTCATAAAGTCCACAATAATTAAAAATCAAATGTTTCAAGTAAAATATAAGTGAATTTTTGACTACCGTTAGAAATTTAAAGTTTTACCGATGCAATGGCATATTATTTTAGTATGTAAGTGGTTTTCATAAAGTGCACAAGTAGATGTAAAAAGAAAAATAATATGGAAAGTTTGAAATATAATTATGAATTTGTGAGTGGATTTCGCATACTAAAGTTTTTCTGCGTGGAAATACTTAACTTTAGTGTTTCCAGGAAAAGACATTTTTTTATTTTTGTGACGCACGCAGGAAAACTTTATTCAGCGAAGCCACCTGCCGCGTCCTACTGGAGGAGAAAACCCTTAAGCGCGGCCGCAGGCCGCCACGCAGAAAAACTTTAGTAAGAATGCTTACACCAGAATGTTTACACCATGCATAACAATATTCTGAAAAAATATTCTGAATAATTGGGAAATAAGGCCATTATGGCTTTATCTCCCATTTAATTGAGCAATAAAGCCATCATGGCCTTATTTCGCATGATTTTAAAGCACCCCCCCCCCCCCCCCTTCGAATTTCGTTTTCATCTCTCTTTTTTCCTGCTACATTGATATTTAGTTTCAACTACTCTTATAAATAATAAGAAAATCTCCATTGATGTTTTATAGATCACACCTTGCGGATTTTCTGTTCATTTGGAGCCCATTAGAACCACAAGTGCTTTAGAAGGCTTTAATTCAAAACTTTCCCGGAACATTGAAAAGCATGGGCAATTTCATAAATTCTTCGACGCTATCCGTAATGAAGATTTCCATCAGTCAGTTTCTTTAAGTAAAATAGTTGCGGGTGCTTTATCTGTTTTGCCCAAAAAACGTAAAAAGCAAACGGATAAGGATAGCAAAATTCGACACCTAACCCAGCAATTACACAGGGGAGAAATCTCTTTATGCGATTTTTTTAATTTCGTTACAAATAAAGAAAACCACATTGTAGAATGTGATGAACTTCTGGAGGAAAATGGAGAAGAAGAAACAGAGTCAGATGATAATGTGGAAAGCCAAGTCAATTTCATCCAAATGACGGAAGTTTTAAAATGCATTATTTGCTTTGCAGAACCAAGAAATATTTTATTGATGCCATGCAAGCACTTTAAAATCTGTTCCAGCTGCTTCCAGCATTTAGATAAAAAATCTAAAGAAAACAGTTCACCTTTGCTTTGTCCTTATTGTAGACAAATCGTAGAAAGTAATTTAAATATATTTCAATAAAGAGTATTTGAAAAAACTATATGAGTATATTTATTTATTTTTTTATTTTCAAAAGTCTGGACGATATGACATATTTTAAAGTGACATAATATCCAAAAAAATTGTGGCGTATCGTCCATGGACTTTATGTCATTTTGAAATAGTCATAAAGTCCATGGAAGTTATGACACATTTTGGTGTGTCATAACGTCCATGGACATTATGACATTGGACGTTATGACATGCCACCGTTAAAACACATTAGAATTGGTTGCTTGATTGGTCCAATTTACACGAGATTATTTGTGCTGGAATATCGTGGCATCTTGTTTTTGTTCTTGTAACAGCTCCGATGCTGTTGGTAACGGTAGTTCTTTCCTAAAAGTGTGATAGAGTAGGAATAATTGAAAGAGAGAAAATATGTTAGTTTTATTGGGGTGTGTCATATGGTGGTGGATTTGGGGTTGGGAGTTGGAGGAACTCTGCCACCTCGGTTGGTCTTAGCCATAGGTCTATTGGGCTAAGGGAGGTTGATCTATTCGGGCAGTTGAACAAGTGCTCAGTGTTGTGCGGGCTCTGGAGACAATCTGGGCATCTGTTTATAGTGCCGGGGACAATGCGCTCTTGGTAGCAGTTAAGTATACTGCTCCAGCCGGCTCTCAGTTGTGCCAAGATTGAGCGGGATTGTCTGGGGAGCCGCCGTTCGCTATCTGCGATCGCGGGTGGTCTTGAGTTAAGGACCTTGTTGCATCTATATCCGCTTGTTGTTTCTATGACCGCTTGTTGATGCAACTTCTTGAGGGCACTTGTGATGGACATCTGTGTAACGTCTGGTGGAATGGCGTTTCCGATGTCCTCACTGTAGTGCCGGAAGTCCTTACGGATGCGTCTCGGGAGAGGGTCCTGCAACTCCAGTTGGTGGTTTGGGTGTGTTGGCAGCTGACATGCCATCAGGAATTGCTTTGAAAGCATCACATTATGCTGCCTGACGGGTAGCATTAATGTCTCCTCATGCAGGTGGTCAATATTGGTAATTTTTACGCATCCTGTAGCGATTCTAAGCGCTTTGTTCTGTGTAGTTTGCAGTGATCTCCCCTGTGTGTCACTAAGGAACGGGGTCCATACTGGTTCGGCATAGTTTAAGAGGGAACGACCGATGGCTTTATACGTCGTTACGAGTACCTCTTTAGTTATGCCCGAGGAGGTGGCCGAAAGGCCTTTCAGGACTTTGTTCCGGACTTTCACTTTTTGGCTGATATATGTGGCGTGCGAGGCGAAGTGAAAAAGGCTGTCAAATACTACGCCCAGTATTTAAGGGCTACGCACCGTAGGTATGCGTCTTCCCTCGACAGCGATATCTAATTCCATTTTTACTTCTTTGGTCCAGGAAGTGAAAAGTGACACTGACGACTTTGAAGGTGATAGCTTCAAGTTACGCTCCTTCAGGAAGTCTGTAATTGCGACCAAGTAGTTGGTAATTTTGGCACTTATGTCGGGTATGCTGACACCTGACGCCAGGATGGTGCAGTCATCAACATATGACACCAGTGAGACTTTTTGTGGGGGTTTGGGATGTTGGCAAGATAAATGTTTAAGAGCAAGGCTAATAGTAATCCTCCTTGTGGCACGCCCATTTTTATCTTGCGGTAACTTGATTTTTGGCCTCTGAACTCTACGAAAGCTTGTCGTCCATTGAGGTAGTTGGCGATCCAACGCTTAATGTCGTTGGGAAGCCTGGAGTTCAAGATGTCGTTAGTCAGCATCGTGTGATCGACCGTGTCAAAAGCCTTGGATAGGTCCAGTGCTGTGACAATTGTGCTTTGACACGGTCTGTGCTGATTTAGGCCATTAGTGATCTGCGTAGATATCAGATTCAAAGCCGTCGTGGTGCTATGGACTTCCCTGAAGCCATGCTGGTGAGTGGCGAGCGGGAAGTGCTCTTTCAGGGATGGTAGCAGTAGCGCTTCTAAAACCTTTGCTATTGGTGACTTCAGCTGAAGTGAAGGAGGGGCAATCCAAGTCCCGTTTTAGGTTCTTGGTTCTCCGTACGACAGACCTTTTGGACGGGTTCTGCTGAGGGGGATGTTCGATAAATTGTCTGCAGAACATTGTAGCGCATTTTTTGGCATCTGAGTATTGTGTGTTGTTGAAGCCTATAGCAACGAGATTTTTCTGTTTGCGTGAGCCAGATAGACTTTTGATTGTTGACCATAGCTTTTGATTCTATAGAACATTGGTTGAGGTGGGCTAACCATTTATTGCGGCGATGTTCGTTAACTTGAGAAGTTATCTGTGCAGTGAGTTGTCCTATGCGTTCATCAGCTGGGTTGCAGCCGCGTAGGAGATCGCGTTCTTGTGGCAGGCGCGCTGAACTTGATGGAAAGTGTTGTCTGATGTTTGGGATTCTTCCTGCCGGGATAAAGCGCTTGGCCGCCCTGAGGATAGTGAGTCTAAGGGCTTTCTCGCCCTTCCTGGCACAAGTAGGAAGAGGTAGATGACGGAGTGATTCGTCAATGGCGTTTGTGAAGCCTGTCCAGTTTGCTTTGTTGTAGTTCACAAATGAGCATTTATCGGACTTCACGAAGTCACTAGGCTTGTCTATTTCGACCAGGATGGGAATATGGTCTGAGCTGAAAGCAGTGTGTGTTTGCCAGGTGGTGTTGGCAAGTAGTGACGAGCAGACAATAGAGATTCGTCTATCTGGTCAGCAATGAGAGTGCCGCGGGGGTCGTTTGGGAGCAGTGAAAACCAGCTCTCGTGGTGAGCATTGAAGTCGCTGAGTATCAATCTGTTATCCCCATGCAGGACGTGGGATATACTTGGGTGATAAGCCGCCCCTATGCTGTTTACGGGCGGGATATAGACGTTGACGATCTCCAGTTCAATATCGCCGGTGTTTATTGAAATGCTCATGGTTTCTATGAACGGGTCGGTTCGGAGGGGGCCGGTGGGGCGGTGAGTCTGTAGTTGACATTGCGTTCAATTATGAACGCAAGACCCCCACCATGATCTCTTTTTCTGTCTCTCTGAATTCTATTATAATTCCCGCACGACGAGAGGGTGCTCCGATTGTGTAGCTTTGTTTCCTGGATTCCGGCTATGAGTATTTGATTTGCGTGAATGAAGTCTGTAATCTCCGCCACCTTATTCCTGAGACCATTACAATTTAGTTACATGATTCGGAATGAAGGTAATGGAATAGAGTCATGCGAGCGCCGTTGTGGGATATTTCCAGGTGGCCGTCGGGGTATGGTGTTGGGTGATGGGGTTCCTGACGGCGGGTTGAGTTGCTGCGCTTGAGGGGATAGCACTTGTGATTGCGCTACGCTTGCCGTTGATGTTGTACGAGAGGCAGTGGCTCGGGGGCTACCTGTGTCTGGTGGATTCAGGCAGCAGGTAGCTATGAAACTTGTGTTCCATTCTCTGCGAAAGCGTAAGGATGTGCACCGCCTCATGTGGCACCAATTATTAAATCCATTGCATCTAACTGAGGTTGTGTTTCCCCTCATGTTGTCCCTACATATTGCACATACCTTAGGGGATGACAAGGCCCTATGTTGTGGTGTGGTTACAAGGGGGTGAGTATGTGGGATTGTGTTGGGAGGGGAAGTGCTAGGATTTGTTTGGCATCTTGTAGGTATTTTCGGTGAAGAGAGTCGTTTTTGGTTGGCATAATTTTTCGACCAGGTTCAACCCCACATTATTTATTTACTTATTTACTTATATATTTATTTATTTATTTAATTGCAATACATATAGCCTATTGGCCAATTTCATTCGTATTACTAGTATAATGTCTCCACTATGGAGAGTAAACTTATCACACATCAGCGCCTCAAGAGTCCCGCACACACCCGCCAAAAATAAACACAAATTAATATAATATGAGACATATGTTTCAGAGAGCACCCGTATGAGTCATTGGTGATTCGAATTATGATAAATATGCAATAAGTTTGCGCTTGTAAACACATAAAGACATAGAGAAGGACCGTAAATCACTAGGTAAGCTGTTATAATACCTAGCTGCAAGAACTAGAAAAGATCTTTCATATATAGCACAATTAATACGTGAAATAATAATTTGAGGATTTCTCAAACCTCGTGTCATGGTAATCCAACGTACAACACGTTGAGGTTTTTGGAATTTTATGATTCTGTAAAGCTATATTAATAATCGAAATTTAAGGAAATCCTCGAAATTAATTTTAAGATAATTTTTTAAGTGATGCGAAACATGATCTCTAAATCCAAGTCCATAGACGATTCGGACAACCTTGTGCACAATGTATTTTGTTTTAATTTTATTATCAGAGTACACTTCTATACAATAGTTAACTTGCGACATCAGAAGGGCGTGAGCCACAGATTTTTTAACATGTAAAGGTAATGTCAAATTTAAATGATATAACCTTCGCAAAGTTAAACAAACTTTGGAGCAGATATAATCAATGTGCGGTTCAAAAGACAATTTTTCATCAAGTAATATTCCAAGACACCTCATTTGGCTAAGAATAGATACTTCAGGGTCACATATTCTAAGGTTTAAATTTGAAAATGCTGTATCACTCCTACTAGATCTAAAATACATTGCCATAGTCTTACTAGGGTTTACATGAAGATAGTTTAAACTCATCCAATTGTCCAGGATAGTTAATTCGCGGTTGATACTATCAGCGTAAGAGCCGGAAGTGGGGGAGTCACAGGACCACAGTAATTGAATGTCAGCAAATGCATAGGATTTACAGTTACTAAAACTTAAGCACTGAAATAAATCATTCAAATAAAATGTGAACAGAATAGGACCAATCACTGAGCCCTGTGGGACCCCCGATCTAACATATTCAATGTTCGAAGTCGCATTATTGATAGATACGAACTGCTTACGCCCAGTTAAATATGTGCTAAGCAAACGGCACGCCGAAGTAGAGAACCTAAAGTAACTATTTAATTTATGGATCAGCAGGGAATGGTTAACTAAAACACTGGAACAACCATGATTAAAGTTATTCCTGATAGATTCTACCAAGTCAGTAAGGAGGAGAAACTGGTGCTATGACCATCACGAAAACCATATTGGCTCGAACTAACCAGTCGGTTATCTTGAATCCATCTAACAATTTGATCCTTCAATAAGTTTTCCACTACTTTTGACAGCACAGGCAATATGCTAATAGGTCTCAGGTTGTCTATAGAAACTTTGCCAGCTTTCTTAGGAATAGGAATAACACGTGCTATCTTCCAGTCGTCTGGAAATATAGAGGTAGTGAGTATGCTATTAATAAAATGCAGTATGTGCCTACTTAAGTAAGGAAAAACGATCTTTAAAAGAGTGATAGAAATGGTATCGGCCCCAACAGAGGTAGAGGTGATTTTGTGCAATGCAACAGTAAGGTCAATTTCAGTAACATGGGAAAACGAAAAGTTACTGACAGTGTTAATAAAATTATTGTAACCTGACAAGACTTCGTCTGCCATTAGCTGATTACTAATGAAATGACTATTAACATCATTGGCATCAACGTCAGTCATTGAGTTCATATTTGAAATAGCACCAGAATTACGTAACCTATTCCACATTTGTCTACTATTACTTGTGTAAAAAAAACGCAAACTGTTACTTCTCTTCAGTTTCCTTATTCGTGCTTAGTACGATAACGAATTTGCCGATATGACTCCCAATTACTATGACATCTGTCATTAAAATAATTCCACACAGCAATCCACGACAGCGACCTGAGGTAATAAATTTCGTTAGAGAAGGTTAAGGGTTTATTAAAGATAATAGGCCGTGTCTATTAATGGAACAAAATTTGTGAGACTAGCAAGTAAAGAATTAAGAAAAGATAGTTGCTCATTCGTATCATTAGTAGAATAAAGTTGAGAGAAGTCAGTTGAAAGAATATGTCCTTCAATAGACCTAATGTCAGCATTTTTATAATCCATATAATAGGTACTATAAGTTGTATCGGACTTAAAATCAAACAAGGCACAGATTAAGGAATGCTTTGAGATGACAGGCAATTAGAATTGTGAAGTGCCTATATTCATAACTTGAGTGACCAGAAAATAGTCGTTGAGAGACGTGGAATGATGATGAGCGTCATAATGCGTCGGCATAGTTGTGCAAACGCCTCAACCCCAGCCTTTTGCAAGAGGAATCGACCCGACTAGATTTACTGGAATTAAACAGATCATTATTGAAATCACCCGCGACGACTATATTATGGTAACAGACAAAAAGATCACTGAGAGAATGCTCAAAAGCATCGATGTCTCCCTGTGGAAGTAACAAGTAACAAAGGTACTGAGCCGATGCTGATTTCAACAAACAAGCATTCGCACGTAAAAAACTCGCAACATCTATGAACACAATTAAATTTTATGCTATTAGAAATGTATATGGCTACCCCACCACCTCTGCTCCCCAAAGGCCGATCATTTCTACATATGAAATACCCTGTAAGACCGACTGCTTCATCAAAAATTGTCTCATTCAACTAAGTTTCCGTAACAAAAACAACATCTAGCTTGGCAGTTTTGATAAAAGAATGAAGTTCCTCTAACTTGAATGAACTGTTTGAAGGACAAATTTATTTTATTTATTTATTTATTGCAATTGTAGCCTAACACAACAAGATAAACATCTTATAAATTAAAGTGCTAGGAATAACATCACGGTAATAGTCATCTACATGTAATAAATAAAAGTAATGAAATAAAAAGAAAATGTAAATCAAGTATAAAATTATAAATTACACAAAGAAAAATTATATGTATCAAATATAAATAACTTAAAATAAAGACAGCATATGAGTATGCATTTAAAATTAATATTAATAACAAGAGTTAAACAAATAGTAATCAAAATTTCAGAAGAAATAGAAATGATTCATTATTGAAAGATTTTAAACAATTGCTTTTTAAACGCACTAGCATTGCCTAGATTTTGGACATGATTTGGTAAGGAATTCCTGAGACTTGTGGTAAAAATAAGAAATTGTCGCTGTGACAAAAGGCTTTTAAATATTTGTTGAATGATCTTCCTTCCACGGTTAGATCTAGCAAATTGAATCCTACTAAATAAATATATTGGCTGCCTAGAAGTAATAATTTTATATAAAAGTAAAAGGCATCTGATCTTAAGGAGATTTTCAAACTTTATATTGTATATTTTGTAAGAGTAGAATGAAATATTATCACGACGTCCTTTCAGGAATACATATCTTGCTATATTATTGTAGGCAACATTAAGTTTCCTTAGATCATCACTGTCACAATTCGCGAAAAATTCACATCCATATAGAAGTACAGGAATTAAATAAGATTTTGCTAGCTGCATGCGAATTGCAAATGGGGTTGAATCTATAACGGTCCACAAGTTGCGTAGCATACTGTAGACTCTTCCTACAAGAGCAGGAATGTGATTTGACCACGTTAGCCGAGAATTAAAAACAACACCCCGATTCTTTGCTGATTTTACAAAGTCAATTTTATTTCCTTTAATGGTTACATCAGGAGCATCAAATGTTCTATTAGACTTAGATATTAAAATACATTTAGACTTGGAAGGATTAATGCTTAGCCGACTGGCATTAGCCCAACCATCAATTTTATCTAAATCATTGTTGAGCCTGTTTACACAAAAGCTAATATTTTCAAAGCGCGTACTCAAGTATAACTGAACGTCATCGGCATATATGTGAATATTACAGTTAGTTGAAACATCAGGTAAATCATTAATATACATGCAGAATAAAAGGGGCCCCAGTGTTGAACCTTGAGTGACTCCTCTTGTGACATTAATTGCATCAGAATAATTGTGGTCTAGGAAAACACGTTGAGATCTATTCGTAAGATACGATTAAATAAGATTGCATGCTGAACTGGCAAAGTGAAAGAGTTTTTGAAGCTTATTAATTAAAATACTTTGTGCATTAATATGTGCCACACTGAAATTACTGGAATTACCTAAAACAACACTAGCGTAACCCGAGTCACCAATAATGGGTCCCAAATTGGACCTAATGCTCATGTGAGATCAAGCGGAGTGTGTGCAAAAGACATAGGGACGTGTGATATGTGCGTAAAATATAAATTAAGATAAAATACATGACAAAAAATATCATTAATATGGCACCGTGTATAACACTAAATAATATAAAAAAATCACTATGTGAAAAGAAAAGTATGTAACGCAAGAAGCTAACATTTCAGTGTATTATAATAGTAAATAAATCAGATGGTAAATACATATTAACAAGAGTACTGAATAAAGGTAATATAAGATAATGGAAAAAAGTATGTGTAAAAATGTAAGCAATTAAGTAAATAATGCATATAGAGAGGTATTATCGATAAATAGTAAAATAAATTACAAGAAGAGGAAAACGAAAATAGTATTGATTCGAGTAAAAGATACATACATACAAAAGTGTGCATGTGTTAACTTCGGATTTGCATATTCTTGGCTCTCATCTTGTGCGGTAGATTTAAGAAGAGCAGATGACTCCTCGTTAGCTTCGAGATCCTTTGACACTGGAGTTGGAATCTTCTTCACGTGACTAACATTTCGTCTAAATAGCTTGCCATTACTACTTATCAAAACATCATTTCCTGTACGTTCAACAACCTCGTATTCATCCATATTAAAAGTAGTTGTTAACTTATTTAGAAATATAACATTACGGCGTAGAACCTTATCACCCACCTTTATATCACTTTCTCTCGCTCCACGCTCACTATCTACTCTCTTCCTCCCTTTTTCTTTATTTTCTCGTGCCTCAAGATCTAATACTGGTTCACTTATATCATCATGGCCCGGAATTTTATCTCTTATTTGTCTATTAAGAAGAAGCTCTGACGGAGATTTGCCTGTTGTACCATGTGGGGTAACATTATACATTAATATAAACTTTTGAATTTCCCTTTTGTAATCGGCACCCTGTGCATTTGCAATTTTTAAACGTTTTAAAATTGAGCGGTTCATATTCTCCACCTCACCATTTGCTTGTGGTCAATAAGGTGGAGATGTTAAAAGTCGGTGCTGGATTATTTTGTCTAGCAACCAATAAGCATTTGCGACAATGTTTAACATGTTTTTCCACATCTCTATCTATCAGTGGCCACCATAGCTTGGAACGAACTCTGCGTTTCATTACAGAATCTCCGGGATGGCCGTCATGTACTAAATTCAAAACTCTAGATCTCAACGCAGGTGGTATAACAATTTTTGTTCCCCTTAGAAAAGTATTTCCTAAAGTGCATAACTCCCACCGGAAAGGAAAAAATCTATTTCTGGTATGTATTACAATCCCAATTATTGTTTTTTACGCAGTCGACGGCTTCCGTTAATTTGAGGTCTCTGTTATTATTATCAACAATCTCCAGATTTGTCAATGCAGATGGAATTGATTTTTCAACAACAAAACAAATGTATTGTTCGCAATGTTTGTCGATAGATTCTGTGTTTTTCAACATACCTGTTGTTAATCTGGAAAATGAGTCTGCGATGTTAAGTTTGCCTGACCTGTATATGATTTTAAAGTTGTACGACTGCAGACGTTTTTTTTTTTTTTTTTGGATAAATATATTATTTATTGAGTCTTCAGTTATAGTTGAATCATCAATAAGTTTTTCAAATCTTAAATCTAAAAATATTAAATATGTATAAGTTTAGCCCTATGCTAAACAAAATTTTTAGTTACAACGGTTGATTTTTGTTGTTTTACATCTCTCGTGTACGGCTGACAGAAAGAGTGTCCCTCCTCCTAAGCCGGGTGTGGCCTCTATACTCTAGAATATTGCGCGCAAGTGGGTTTGGGTGCAACTCAAGTTTTTTAATGTATTTTTTCGCGTGTTTCGAAAATACTGTCTTCACTAACGGAACGTCTAGATCTTTATGAATTCTATGGTTTCTGACATAACAGGGGGCTGCTGTTATTGTACATAGAATTTTATTTTGTCGCCTTTGAATTTTTTCTACATTCGATGCTGAGGCAGTGCCATAGGACCATATTGGTTTCAGAATCGCGTTGTATAGTAGAAGTTTACAGTCTAGGCTTAGTATAGAATTTCTTCCCATAAGCCAATTCATTTGGGCTGCTTTTAATTTCATTTGCATCAACTGTGCGTTTATATGCGATTTCCATGTTAAACGGCGATCAAGGTGAACGCCTAGATATTTGACTACAGTGTGTTGCGGAATAGTCTCGGAATCTGCTCGTTAACTTTTATACGCCACTGTTTGAGCCATTTTTCCAATTTGGATATATACCCTTGTAAGTTGATGGAAGCTTCTACTGGATTTTCATGGACGTTTAAAAAGGCTGTATCATCAGCAAATGTTGATGTATGAATGTTATTGCTTAACGGTAAGTCAGAGGCATATATTAAATAAAGTAAGGGACCGAAGATGCTGCCTTGGGGAACTCCGGCTTCGATCGTCTACGGAGGGCTTAAAAAGTTACCTTCTCGAACTATAGATTTTCGTTCCATTAGATAGCTTTTTAAAAGCTTGATGATGTTTGCGGGTAGATTTTGTGTTAATTTGTGTATTAGACCTTCGTGCCATACTTTGTCGAAGACTTGTGCAACATCAATAAAGAGCGCTGAGCAATATTTCTTTTTTTCAAAGGTGTCTCTAACTACGTTCACAAGTCTGTGAGTTTGTTCAATAGTGCTATGTTGTCTGCGGAAACCAAACTGATGATCTGGAATGCATCCACTTCTAGTCACTATAGGCATCAGCTTGCTCATATACAGCTTTTCAAATAGTTTTAAAATGTTGGTCAATAAGCTAATATGCCGATAGAATTCAACCTTCGCATGATTCTTGCCGGGCTTTTTTGCAGCGAAGCTGTTTTTTGTGTTTGCAAAACTTTTCTAAGCTGCTTGGTACACTCCTTAAGCGTTAATTTTAGCTGAGGCGATCTGTAACGTTGCCATTCTCGTCGAGCTCTCCGTTTTTCAGTCAATAGCCTTTCTATATCTGCACAAAAAATATTGTTAAATCTCGCTTGTTGATTTGGTTGAATTGAAGAAGCATTAAGAGCAGCTTGTTTAGCAGACGGTGAGTAATATATGTATGCAGGTAAGTACGAGCAGCAAATATGGCGCGGTTATATATGTACGTACAAAAACAGTAAACAGTGAGCCAGCCACAAATAATAAAACTCAGGAGTCCCGGTATCCACAATATTCACAGAAATAAATATATTTATATTGATGTAACTTTAACTGGTCCACCATGCAGCAGATAGTGCAGCAGACAGTGAGTCACGGATTGAAAATGCACAAGACACAAAAAAAGTCCGAGTTATGGCAGAAATGGCGCAATAACAATATGGCGCAGTAATATATGTATGTATGTATGGACGTACGAACACCAAATATGGCGCAATAATTTACGCACGACACATTGAGCCAGCTACAAATAATCAAACTCAGGAGTCCAGGTATCCACAATACTCACAAGAATAGATAGCTTTTTATTTGTGTATCTTGAGCTAATCCACAGATTTTTGTTAGAATGCCTAAAGATAATCGCACAACAATATGGCGCAGTGATACACGCACGACAGCAAACAGAGAGCCAACCCCAACTAATAATACGCAGGAATTTAGGTAAAGTGCAACAATCCACAATGGTCACAGAATTATTTTTATTTATATTTAATTGGTCCACAGATTCTAGTTAATATGCACAAAATTTATCGCATAAGCCGAGAAAATTCAGTAAAGAAAGTTAAGAAAAATATGACAGCTCATAAAACCACTTCTACTCAGGCATGAGGTTGCCAGATTTATTCCATTTAGCAGGTAGTGTTTTATTCGAGTTTTTTTAGGATTCCAGAGCTACCACAATCTCTACCTCGAGGATCCTTAGTGTCGTAGAAATTATATCCACTAATTTTAAAATAGCTTCGAGACGTCAAATGAGTTTCTGAGATAAGCATAACATCGATTTGTTTATCCAGAAGAAAATCTTCTATTTCATTTTTATGTTGGCAGATGCCGTTTGCGTTTCAAAAACAGATTCTTAAGTTCATGGTTTTTTCAATACAGCCTGCAACAAGGTAGACTGTATTTTCAACATTTCCTGCAACATACATTACATGTTGAGAGTAAAAGTATTTACTGTTTGGATAAGGCTCTCTATCGAGGCTTCAATACGACTAAAATTAGGCCCTGATTCTTCATTTGCTGGTACAGTTTTTTGCGCCGTAGTCTGGTTACTTTTAAAAATATTAGCGTATGAAAATTTACTATTAGGTTTTTGTTGAGTAAGAGTCGTGTTAGACTTTAAAACATTTGAGTATTGATTATGGCTAGACGACGGTTGAGGTAACTGAGTGTAGGGTAAATGGGTGTTGGGCTGATCGGGAGTAGCATTTGTTTTTCTGTTCGACGATTTTTTAAAAAAAGAGTAAAGAGGGCAGCCTCTATAGTTAGCCGTGTGGTTTCCACCGCAATTGCTGCATTTTTTGCCTTGGTATCACCTTTTATTTTGTCACAGTTAGCGATACTGTGCAACTCACCACATACAACGCAAACGGTAGGTAACTTGCAATAAGTTTTGGTATGGCCAAATTCTTCACAGTTCATGCGTTGGATAGGTCCAGTTTTTTTATGTGGCAGCTAAACGGTAACTCGTCAATGCAACAAGTATTTTAAGCTATAGATTGGGTGCGATTCATTTTTTTAATTTTCAAGTCGGAAGTCGCCTGGCTGTAGCTCGACTCTAAAAATAGGTTGGGGGAATTTTTCCCTGTTTTTAATGTTTGAAACATTTTTCACTTTGAATTCACTATTTTCAAGGCCAGACTTTACCTCTTCCGGATTTACTTCCTTTTATAACTACTGTTGGTTCTTTAGCACTCTTCAGTTGATATGTATAAAAGTTTTTGTTTTTAGTCTCAAAATCTGAGACAATTTTTCTGTAATTATTTTATCGTGTTACCTGATTTTAGTTTCGTTGATTTTGCCGCGCTTTATTGGAGTTACATTGAACTCATTTTCTCCAATTAATGAGATAAGGCTTTTTACCAAAAAGTTGGAGTTCTGTTCTCTTAAATATATCGGCGGTGGTTTAGTGGGGCACCACGAAATAAGCCCCAATGAAATAAGCCCCAAATTGAAAAATGAAATAAGCCCCAAAAAATTTTATGAAATAAACCCCAAAAAAAAATGAAATAAGCCCCAAACAAAATTTACGAAATAAGCCCCAAATAAAATGAAATAAGCCCCAAAAAATTTTATGAAATAAGCCCCAAATTTTAAAAAAATGAAATAAACCCCAAAAAAAATGAAATAAGCCCCAAATTTGTTAACTTTATGATGTAAGCTTAAGAAGAAATCATAAAATGCAAGAATTTTATCCTCTAAATTATATCGAACACCGGCTTCGCGTTCCAAGCATTCTCTGCATAACCGGCCTACGGCCGGGCGCAAGGAATTTATCCTCTATGGTATATCGAACACCGGCTTCGCGTTCCAAGCATTCTCTGCATAACCGGCCTACGGCCGGGCGCAAGGAATTTATCCTCCATGGTATATCGAACACCGGCTTCGCGTTCAAAGTATTTTCTGCATAACCGGCCTAGGGCCGGGCGCAAGGAATTTATACTCCATGGTATATCGAACACCGTCTTCGCGTGCAAAGTATTTTCTGCATAACCGGCCTACGGCCGGGCGCAAGGAATTTATCCTCTATGGTATATCGAACACCGGCTTCGCGTTCAAAGTTTTTTCTGCATAACCGGCCTACGGCCGGGCGTAAGGAATTTATCCTCTATGGTATATCGAACACCGGCTTTGCGTTCCAAGCATTCTCTGCATAACCGGCCTACGGCCGGGCGCATGAAATTTATCCTCTATGGTATATCGAACACCGGCTTCGCGTTCAAAGTATTTTCTGCATAACCGGCCTACGGCCGGGCGCAAGGAATTTATACTCCATGGTATATCGAACACCGGCTTCGCGTTCCAAGCATTCTCTGCATTATTTATTAGACTCTTCCTACAAGAGCAGGAATGTGATTTGACCACGTTAGCCGAGAATTAAAAACAACACCCCGATTCTTTGCTGATTTTACAAAGTCAATTTTATTTCCTTTAATGGTTACATCAGGAGCATCAAATGTTCTATTAGACTTAGATATTAAAATACATTTAGACTTGGAAGGATTAATGCTTAGCCGACTGGCATTAGCCCAACCATCAATTTTATCTAAATCATTGTTGAGCCTGTTTACACAAAAGCTAATATTTTCAAAGCGCGTACTCAAGTATAACTGAACGTCATCGGCATATATGTGAATATTACAGTTAGTTGAAACATCAGGTAAATCATTAATATACATGCAGAATAAAAGGGGCCCCAGTGTTGAACCTTGAGTGACTCCTCTTGTGACATTAATTGCATCAGAATAATTGTGGTCTAGGAAAACACGTTAAGATCTATTCGTAAGATACGATTAAATAAGATTGCATGCTGAACTGGCAAAGTGAAAGAGTTTTTGAAGCTTATTAATTAAAATACTTTGTGCATTAATATGTGCCACACTGAAATTACTGGAATTACCTAAAACAACACTAGCGTAACCCGAGTCACCAATAATGGGTCCCAAATTGGACCTAATGCTCATGTGAGATCAAGCGGAGTGTGTGCAAAAGACATAGGGACGTGTGATATGTGCGTAAAATATAAATTAAGATAAAATACATGACAAAAAATATCATTAATATGGCACCGTGTATAACACTAAATAATATAAAAAAATCACTATGTGAAAAGAAAAGTATGTAACGCAAGAAGCTAACATTTCAGTGTATTATAATAGTAAATAAATCAGATGGTAAATACATATTAACAAGAGTACTGAATAAAGGTAATATAAGATAATGGAAAAAAGTATGTGTAAAAATGTAAGCAATTAAGTAAATAATGCATATAGAGAGGTATTATCGATAAATAGTAAAATAAATTACAAGAAGAGGAAAACGAAAATAGTATTGATTCGAGTAAAAGATACATACATACAAAAGTGTGCATGTGTTAACTTCGGATTTGCATATTCTTGGCTCTCATCTTGTGCGGTAGATTTAAGAAGAGCAGATGACTCCTCGTTAGCTTCGAGATCCTTTGACACTGGAGTTGGAATCTTCTTCACGTGACTAACATTTCGTCTAAATAGCTTGCCATTACTACTTATCAAAACATCATTTCCTGTACGTTCAACAACCTCGTATTCATCCATATTAAAAGTAGTTGTTAACTTATTTAGAAATATAACATTACGGCGTAGAACCTTATCACCCACCTTTATATCACTTTCTCTCGCTCCACGCTCACTATCTACTCTCTTCCTCCCTTTTTCTTTATTTTCTCGTGCCTCAAGATCTAATACTGGTTCACTTATATCATCATGGCCCGGAATTTTATCTCTTATTTGTCTATTAAGAAGAAGCTCTGACGGAGATTTGCCTGTTGTACCATGTGGGGTAACATTATACATTAATATAAACTTTTGAATTTCCCTTTTGTAATCGGCACCCTGTGCATTTGCAATTTTTAAACGTTTTAAAATTGAGCGGTTCATATTCTCCACCTCACCATTTGCTTGTGGTCAATAAGGTGGAGATGTTAAAAGTCGGTGCTGGATTATTTTGTCTAGCAACCAATAAGCATTTGCGACAATGTTTAACATGTTTTTCCACATCTCTATCTATCAGTGGCCACCATAGCTTGGAACGAACTCTGCGTTTCATTACAGAATCTCCGGGATGGCCGTCATGTACTAAATTCAAAACTCTAGATCTCAACGCAGGTGGTATAACAATTTTTGTTCCCCTTAGAAAAGTATTTCCTAAAGTGCATAACTCCCACCGGAAAGGAAAAAATCTATTTCTGGTATGTATTACAATCCCAATTATTGTTTTTTACGCAGTCGACGGCTTCCGTTAATTTGAGGTCTCTGTTATTATTATCAACAATCTCCAGATTTGTCAATGCAGATGGAATTGATTTTTCAACAACAAAACAAATGTATTGTTCGCAATGTTTGTCGATAGATTCTGTGTTTTTCAACATACCTGTTGTTAATCTGGAAAATGAGTCTGCGATGTTAAGTTTGCCTGACCTGTATATGATTTTAAAGTTGTACGACTGCAGACGTTTTTTTTTTTTTTTTTGGATAAATATATTATTTATTGAGTCTTCAGTTATAGTTGAATCATCAATAAGTTTTTCAAATCTTAAATCTAAAAATATTAAATATGTATAAGTTTAGCCCTATGCTAAACAAAATTTTTAGTTACAACGGTTGATTTTTGTTGTTTTACATCTCTCGTGTACGGCTGACAGAAAGAGTGTCCCTCCTCCTAAGCCGGGTGTGGCCTCTATACTCTAGAATATTGCGCGCAAGTGGGTTTGGGTGCAACTCAAGTTTTTTAATGTATTTTTTCGCGTGTTTCGAAAATACTGTCTTCACTAACGGAACGTCTAGATCTTTATGAATTCTATGGTTTCTGACATAACAGGGGGCAGCTGTTATTGTACATAGAATTTTATTTTGTCGCCTTTGAATTTTTTCTACATTCGATGCTGAGGCAGTGCCATAGGACCATATTGGTTTCAGGATCGCGTTGTATAGTAGAAGTTTACAGTCTAGGCTTAGTATAGAATTTCTTCCCATAAGCCAATTCATTTGGGCTGCTTTTAATTTCATTTGCATCAACTGTGCGTTTATATGCGATTTCCATGTTAAACGGCGATCAAGGTGAACGCCTAGATATTTGACTACAGTGTGTTGCGGAATAGTCTCGGAATCTGCTCGTTAACTTTTATACGCCACTGTTTGAGCCATTTTTCCAATTTGGATATATACCCTTGTAAGTTGATGGAAGCTTCTACTGGATTTTCATGGACGTTTAAAAAGGCTGTATCATCAGCAAATGTTGATGTATGAATGTTATTGCTTAACGGTAAGTCAGAGGCATATATTAAATAAAGTAAGGGACCGAAGATGCTGCCTTGGGGAACTCCGGCTTCGATCGACTACGGAGGGCTTAAAAAGTTACCTTCTCGAACTATAGATTTTCGTTCCATTAGATAGCTTTTTAAAAGCTTGATGATGTTTGCGGGTAGATTTTGTGTTAATTTGTGTATTAGACCTTCGTGCCATACTTTGTCGAAGACTTGTGCAACATCAATAAAGAGCGCTGAGCAATATTTCTTTTTTTCAAAGGTGTCTCTAACTACGTTCACAAGTCTGTGAGTTTGTTCAATAGTGCTATGTTGTCTGCGGAAACCAAACTGATGATCTGGAATGCATCCACTTCTAGTCACTATAGGCATCAGCTTGCTCATATACAGCTTTTCAAATAGTTTTAAAATGTTGGTCAATAAGCTAATATGCCGATAGAATTCAACCTTCGCATGATTCTTGCCGGGCTTTTTTGCAGCGAAGCTGTTTTTTGTGTTTGCAAAACTTTTCTAAGCTGCTTGGTACACTCCTTAAGCGTTAATTTTAGCTGAGGCGATCTGTAACGTTGCCATTCTCGTCGAGCTCTCCGTTTTTCAGTCAATAGCCTTTCTATATCTGCACAAAAAATATTGTTAAATCTCGCTTGTTGATTTGGTTGAATTGAAGAAGCATTAAGAGCAGCTTGTTTAGCAGACGGTGAGTAATATATGTATGCAGGTAAGTACGAGCAGCAAATATGGCGCGGTTATATATGTACGTACAAAAACAGTAAACAGTGAGCCAGCCACAAATAATAAAACTCAGGAGTCCCGGTATCCACAATATTCACAGAAATAAATATATTTATATTGATGTAACTTTAACTGGTCCACCATGCAGCAGATAGTGCAGCAGACAGTGAGTCACGGATTGAAAATGCACAAGACACAAAAAAAGTCCGAGTTATGGCAGAAATGGCGCAATAACAATATGGCGCAGTAATATATGTATGTATGTATGGACGTACGAACACCAAATATGGCGCAATAATTTACGCACGACACATTGAGCCAGCTACAAATAATCAAACTCAGGAGTCCAGGTATCCACAATACTCACAAGAATAGATAGCTTTTTATTTGTGTATCTTGAGCTAATCCACAGATTTTTGTTAGAATGCCTAAAGATAATCGCACAACAATATGGCGCAGTGATACACGCACGACAGCAAACAGCGAGCCAACCCCAACTAATAATACGCAGGAATTTAGGTAAAGTGCAACAATCCACAATGGTCACAGAATTATTTTTATTTATATTTAATTGGTCCACAGATTCTAGTTAATATGCACAAAATTTATCGCATTCAGTAAAGAAAGTTAAGAAAAATATGACAGCTAATAAAACCACTTCTACTCAGGCATGAGGTTGCCAGATTTATTCCATTTAGCAGGTAGTGTTTTATTCGAGTTTTTTTAGGATTCCAGAGCTACCACAATCTCTACCTCGAGGATCCTTAGTGTCGTAGAAATTATATCCACTAATTTTAAAATAGCTTCGCGACGTCAAATGAGTTTCTGAGATAAGCATAACATCGATTTGTTTATCCAGAAGAAAATCTTCTATTTCATTTTTATGTTGGCAGATGCCGTTTGCGTTTCAAAAACAGATTCTTAAGTTCATGGTTTTTTCAATACAGCCTGCAACAAGGTAGACTGTATTTTCAACATTTCCTGCAACATACATTACATGTTGAGAGTAAAAGTATTTACTGTTTGGATAAGGCTCTCTATCGAGGCTTCAATACGACTAAAATTAGGCCCTGATTCTTCATTTGCTGGTACAGTTTTTTGCGCCGTAGTCTGGTTACTTTTAAAAATATTAGCGTATGAAAATTTACTATTAGGTTTTTGTTGAGTAAGAGTCGTGTTAGACTTTAAAACATTTGAGTATTGATTATGGCTAGACGACGGTTGAGGTAACTGAGTGTAGGGTAAATGGGTGTTGGGCTGATCGGGAGTAGCATTTGTTTTTCTGTTCGACGATTTTTTAAAAAAAGAGTAAAGAGGGCAGCCTCTATAGTTAGCCGTGTGGTTTCCACCGCAATTGCTGCATTTTTTGCCTTGGTATCACCTTTTAT
Organism: Lypha dubia; assembly: GCA_947311025.1. Taxonomy (NCBI): domain Eukaryota; kingdom Metazoa; phylum Arthropoda; class Insecta; order Diptera; family Tachinidae; genus Lypha; species Lypha dubia. Next base: position 96,207,497 of record OX371260.1, on the reverse strand, counting down.
TTTGTCACAGTTAGCGATACTGTGCAACTCACCACATACAACGCAAACGGTAGGTAACTTGCAATAAGTTTTGGTATGGCCAAATTCTTCACAGTTCATGCGTTGGATAGGTCCAGTTTTTTTATGTGGCAGCTAAACGGTAACTCGTCAATGCAACAAGTATTTTAAGCTATAGATTGGGTGCGATTCATTTTTTTAATTTTCAAGTCGGAAGTCGCCTGGCTGTAGCTCGACTCTAAAAATAGGTTGGGGGAATTTTTCCCTGTTTTTAATGTTTGAAACATTTTTCACTTTGAATTCACTATTTTCAAGGCCAGACTTTACCTCTTCCGGATTTACTTCCTTTTATAACTACTGTTGGTTCTTTAGCACTCTTCAGTTGATATGTATAAAAGTTTTTGTTTTTAGTCTCAAAATCTGAGACAATTTTTCTGTAATTATTTTATCGTGTTACCTGATTTTAGTTTCGTTGATTTTGCCGCGCTTTATTGGAGTTACATTGAACTCATTTTCTCCAATTAATGAGATAAGGCTTTTTACCAAAAAGTTGGAGTTCTGTTCTCTTAAATATATCGGCGGTGGTTTAGTGGGGCACCACGAAATAAGCCCCAATGAAATAAGCCCCAAATTGAAAAATGAAATAAGCCCCAAAAAATTTTATGAAATAAACCCCAAAAAAAATGAAATAAGCCCCAAACAAAATTTACGAAATAAGCCCCAAATAAAATGAAATAAGCCCCAAAAAATTTTATGAAATAAGCCCCAAATTTTAAAAAAATGAAATAAACCCCAAAAAAAAATGAAATAAGCCCCAAATTTGTTAACTTTATGATGTAAGCTTAAGAAGAAATCATAAAATGCAAGAATTTTATCCTCTAAATTATATCGAACACCGGCTTCGCGTTCCAAGCATTCTCTGCATAACCGGCCTACGGCCGGGCGCAAGGAATTTATCCTCTATGGTATATCGAACACCGGCTTCGCGTTCCAAGCATTCTCTGCATAACCGGCCTACGGCCGGGCGCAAGGAATTTATCCTCCATGGTATATCGAACACCGGCTTCGCGTTCAAAGTATTTTCTGCATAACCGGCCTACGGCCGGGCGCAAGGAATTTATACTCCATGGTATATCGAACACCGTCTTCGCGTGCAAAGTATTTTCTGCATAACCGGCCTACGGCCGGGCGCAAGGAATTTATCCTCTATGGTATATCGAACACCGGCTTCGCGTTCAAAGTTTTTTCTGCATAACCGGCCTACGGCCGGGCGTAAGGAATTTATCCTCTATGGTATATCGAACACCGGCTTTGCGTTCCAAGCATTCTCTGCATAACCGGCCTACGGCCGGGCGCATGAAATTTATCCTCTATGGTATATCGAACACCGGCTTCGCGTTCAAAGTATTTTCTGCATAACCGGCCTACGGCCGGGCGCAAGGAATTTATACTCCATGGTATATCGAACACCGGCTTCGCGTTCCAAGCATTCTCTGCATAACCGGCCTACGGCCGGGCGCAAGAAAATTATCCTCCATGGTATATCGAATACCGGCTTCGCGTTCAAAGTATTTTCTGCATAACCGGCCTACGGCCGGGCGCAAGGAATTTATCGTCTATGGTATATCGAACACCGGCTTTGCGTTCCAAGCATTCTCTGCATAAGCGGCCTACGGCCGGGCGCAAGAAATTTATCCTCTATGGTATATCGAACACCGGCTTCGCGTTCCAAGCATTCTCTGCATAACCGGCCTACGGCCGGGCGCAAGGAGTTTATCCTCCATGGTATATCGAACACCGGCTTCGCGTTACAAGCATTCTCTGCATAACCGGCCTACGGCCGGGCGCAAGAAATTTATCCTCTATGGTATATCGAACACCGGCTTCGCGTTCAAAGTATTCTCTGCATAACCGGCCTACGGCAGGGCGCAAGGATTTTAGATCTATTTTACGGATATGAAATAAGCCCCAAATAAAATGAAATAAGCCCCAAAAAATTTTATGAAATAAGCCCCAAATTTTTAAAAAATAAAATAAGCCCCAAAAAAATGAAATAAACCCCAAACAAAAAATTTGAAAATTTTTTGGGGCTTATTTCATTTTTCGATTTGGGGCTTATTTCATTGGGGCTTATTTCGTGCCACCGTTTAGTGGACCTTGTTGTACTTGTGTCTTCATCGCATTGTTAATTCAAAATCGCGAAACGATTTTAAGAATGTTTAATATTATTTTTCCCATCTTTGGGAATATTCGCCGTTGACGCTATTTGAGCTGATTTGGGACTTCTTCCCCTTTTTAGCACAGTTATGTATCTGTCCATACCAGTTTGGATTTTATTATCACTATTTTCACTCACTGCATTTACAATTTTGTGCACATTGGTCACCTGGATATTTATTGCTTGTTTGTTTGATTGCACAGCTAAGCTGACAAGTTTGCTAATAGGTGCAATTGTTGTTGCTTCTTGATCGCTATATAACATGTACGCAGACAATGATAGCCACGAGTATTCGTGTTTTGTGTAGTATTCAGGTTTGTGTTTACTTAATTTTTTTTTTGTCGTCGTTAGCAACCAAAGTTATATATTGTACATTCCTACTGCTTGTAGGTTTATTGTTGTTGTTAGAAGGTGAACTCATTTATGCAAATATTTATGTATTTACACACAAGCAAAAAATAAAATAAAACCAGCAAAATAACTGTTTAATAAATGTTTTGTTTTTGTATTTTTTTTTTTTTTGTGAATTTTCTTTCAATAAATTTTAAATATTCAGTTGCGACGATTATAAAAACGCGTATGTACACTGCAAGAGTTGAAACTGAATGGACTGCAGACGTAACACCCATCTTTCTATGCGCGCTGGGGATTTTGATGTTGGTCTAAAAATTGCCTCCAATGGTTTATGATCTGTAACCAATTAAAATTCAATTCCTGCCAGGTAGTAGTAAAATCTTTCAACCGAAATTCTTTCTTTTTCAGTCTGATAGTAACGCTTTTCGACTTCAGACAAACTCTTACTTGCAAAGGATATCACGCTAGGAACGTCATTTTCAAATTTAAGCAATACTGCCCCCAATGCCACAGGACTTGCATCTTGTGTACGCTTCCTTGGATTAAAATACGACAACGTGGGAATTTTACATAAACTCAGTTTTAACTTATCAAAGGAATTATTTTGAGCAGGGCCTCATGTAAACTTTACATCCTTTGTGATCAGCGCACGCAGAGGTTCTGTGACATCACCAAGATCAGGAGTAAATTTCCCCAGATACGTTACTTACCCAAGAAAACTTCTAGTTTCTTCTTTTTTGGCGGGAGGACGAAAATTTAACACGGATTGAATTTTTTGTTGATCTGCAACAATGCCTTTTGAAGATAGTATATGTCCCAAAAATTTAAGTTTCGGAACTTTATAAACACATTTGCTGTCATTCAATTGTACATTATGTTGTTTAAAAATTTTCAATACATCCTTAAGGCTTTGGTCATGGTCAATTTCATTTTGACAATATACAGTAACATCATCCAGAAAATTCAATACGTTTTTACAAGGCGCTTAAATATTTTCCATTGCCTTTTGAAAAATTTCCGGAGCTGAGCTTACCCCAAACAATAATCTTTTGTATCTCTGAAAATTCCTTTTGACGAAAAAAACGTTGTTATCTCACGGCTCTTGTCATAAAATTCTAACTGATGATAAGCATTCTGCAAATCAAGCCTTGAAAAATATTTTGAATCCTTTAACTTTGTTATAAACGAATCAAATCTCGCAAAGGGATAATTTTCTCTCAATATAGCTTTGTTAGCCTGTCTCATATCTATACACATTCGTAAATCTCCATTTTCCTTGAGTACAATTACGATCGGAGTAATCCACGCACTTGGTCCTACTACCGGCTCAATAATATCTTGCGCCACATATTCATTTAATTTGGCTTCAACTTTTTCTTCAAGCGCAGATGGGACTCGTCTTAAGGGTTTTTGGATTGGCCTAACTGAACTGTCGATAGTTAACGAAGCTATTATTCCATTAATTTTTGGAAATGGATCTATAGTTTTAACCTGACTAACATTGACACCAAGTTTCAATACATTTAACTGAATTGCAGTATCACGACCTAAAAGCGATTGCCCACCATTTTCAATCACATAAAACGAGGCAATTATATTCGATGTTAGGTCTACACCAACAACAGCTTCAAATACCACCTTAACTTTTAGTAAATTGTTTCCAGCGTATGCGCGAAATTTCTTTTCACTCAGTTCTCACATTCCATATTATAGCTCCATGTTCATATATCTCATTCCAATCTTCCTCACTAATTAAATTAAACTGGCAGCCAGAGTCGATCAGCATGTATATCTTTTGACCACCAATGAAACATTTTATAATCTCACTCATTTCAGAAGGCGTATTATCATCGTATAATACTTTGAAACAGTCGCTTAAATCTTTCTGATTACTTCCGTGTTCTTGTTCTAAGACACACCGAATATTTGAAATATAACCCTTACGTCTTTTAAAATTTCTATCAACTTCTTCTTGCTTACGTTTATTTGCTCTTGTGCGGCACATACGAGCAAAATGTCCAGTGCAATTACACTTATTGCATTTAATATTTCGCGTCACTGTCTGACGTATGGCCGCCACTCCCACATCGACCATATTCACGCTCAGTCCCTACCACAATTTTGTAAACACCAGCCGAAGTTGACGGCTGCCAATATGCTTCCAGATTGACTATTAATCTGTTCGTATACTTGACACATTTCAATGACTTCATCTAATGTATGTTCTTTTTCCAACAAACGTCTTTTATTTTGTCTTTTAAATTAATCTGCACAACGTCATCTTTGTTCTCTCCAAACTGACACTTTTTTGCCTGATTTATTAACCTTAAACTAAATTTGCTAAAAACTTTCATCATCCTCAGGTTTTAGTAGTCGAAATAAATGACGCACAAATGTGGAGTTTGTTTGCGGAGAAAAATAGCCATTAAGTTTGTCTACAAGCGTTTTGAAAACATCTCCTTCTGCAGCCTCTATCAAAGCCCCCGGAATGTTGAAAATCACCTCTTGAAGCTGTGCGCCGCCTAATTGGAACAATTTATTCTTTTTCTTTACGGGATCTGTAATTTCTTCAGCTTCAAGATACAAATAGAAAGAGCGATGCCATTTCTCCAATTCCGATCGAATCAACGCTTTATCGATAACATTACATAGAAATGGAACTATTCCTGTTGCACTCATAACTATGTAATTTTACCTTTTCTCGGAACTTAATTCTGTAAATTTTCTTTCTTGTTTTCCAAAATTATTTCTTTCTCTTTGGCACGGTTTTCAAAAAACCTTGCTCTCTTTTGGCTCAGTTCAAATGTTTAACTTGCTCTTTTTTTCCTCTTCTTCCACTTTTGTGAAATTCGCATTCGTTCAATTCTAATTGAATCTGCGTTTTCTTATGACTTTCAAATGTATCTCCTTTTAAAAAAACCACAACAACACTTGGACTCAATTTTTCCTCTCACAGAAAGAACAACTCTCAATTATGTTTTCTGTCAACAAATATTTTACTTATATTTACCTCGTCGCCACTGTAATAATCCACAAGAATACAAATTCTATAATATATTTATTTCAGTATTTATTTAATAAGATTTTATAAAGAAAAAGATTTATAGAAAAAAACGCTTCGACAACCAAATCAAAAGTAACTCGTTCATTTTTATAGAGTTGCCAGATTCTTATATCTTCTCAGCCAATGTTTTCAGGATTGCCAGGTCTCCACATTTTGCATTTCGGATACTTTCCTGAAATTAATGATGCGTTCACGTCCATCAGGAAACTTTATCTTCGCTATGGGTTGAGCAGTCTAAACCAGCTGATGGTGTTAGATGAGCGCAGGCCTCGGCATAAAAGATGAAGTTTGTGGGCGGCAGGTGTGAGGTTATCTCTGAGATAGATCCTGGAGCCAACATCCTCATTTATAATTTCGCTTAGCTTTAATTTGGGATTCTTAAAATATTCCTTCATAATTTTGTCCCTCATGTTCACATTATTAAACTTAGCAAGAATTGCTTTCCCACCCTGTATGTACATACATGAGTTGATATCTTTATGATCAGCCGGAATGTTGTAACGTGTACAGATGGCAAGCAGGGGATCCAATAAGCAGGTAATACCCTTTGGCATATCGGTTATTACTATATCGGCCCGGTTGATAAGACGGTGCAGCCTGTTCTTGGCAATTTCAAGTCGATCGATCTTCGGTATGTTTATCGTTTCCACTTTGTTTAATTGATCCGAACATTGTCGGAGGTCATTTTTTACACTTTCAATAGAGGATGTTAGATCAGAACGTATCTCAGATATAGAGGCTTCAATGACTTTTTGAGTAGCATGTTGTTCTTGTTTCATCTCAGGAGCAAACGATGAGAATTGACTCGCTAATTTTTGTTCAAAGGCATCAAAACATTATTTCAGGTTAAAGTCATTATTCTTTCTCAGCTGTTCAGCACAACCATCAGTACATTTAAAACTAATACAGTCATTTGATCCCAATTGTTCATAGAGCGCCACAGGAATATTCACACAGACAATATGTGACCAAGTTTTGCATATGTCGCTTTCGACTGCACGATCAGCTTTACCAACATTTTTGCCACAAACTTTGCATTTAGGTGCGGGCGCCGTTTTACATCAGAATATTTATGTAAGTGTGTATGCGCTTAAGTTTTATGTAAGAAGAATGAACAAGTTATAAATAAAAATGAAAAACAGCCGGGAATCGAAAGTCAGCTCAGTTCCAAAAACTATTAATTGATTAAACAATAAGTATCACCGAGAATTTAGATTATTTTACACGCGTGAAATCAGCAAAATGAAATTTATTTAGTTATTTATATAGCCTTTTCACACTTATCAACATTTTCGTGGAACGAGTTGAAGATGTTGAAAATGTGAAACATGCGTTCACACTACAACATTTAACATCAACCATCACATATAGCTGTCAAAATAACTAAAGCCACGTTTTGTGTTAAAAAAATTAATAAAAATATAAAAAAATGTATTTTGAAGACAAATTAATAATAGGATTAGTAGTTAATTTGCAAGAGCAATCTCTACTACTGATGTATTGTATAGAACTCATAAAAAGTTTGCTGGAGGAAGAAGATGATGAAGACATCATTTTGGACAATATCATGCCAATTCCTAGGAGAGTTTGGACGTTTGTAAGCAAATAAATACTTAAAAATGATTAAAAAATTAATAAGACATCTCTTTTAAGAATCGATACGGAACATTGTGGGAGAAAGATGTACACAATAACCATGACGACTTTTTCAAGGAGGCGTTTCGAGTAGAACGAAATTTGTTTCCAGTGTTAGTACAAAAGCTAAAAGTTTTGGAGAAGAAAAACACAAGATATAGAAGCGCTATACCTTTAGAAAAGCGCATATCTATAGCTTTGTACACCTTAGGGTCATCGTCCGAGTATCGTACGATCGGAAGCCTTCTTGGCGTTTCAGCAAATAGTGTTTGCAACATATTGCACGAATTTTGTAAAGAATTTATTGCAGAATTCAACGCATAATACATTCCATCCGATTTTTTAACTGAAGCTAAAGTTGATGAATGTGTAGAAGGATTTGAAGCAATTGGTTTCCCTCAATGCTTAGGAGCAATTGGTAAGTTAGTTATTCATTTGCAACCACAATTATTTTACACTGTTAAAATATATTTATGTGTTTACTTCAAATATGGATCTCATATTGAAGTGAAGCCGCACGCTGCCGAAGCCGTCGACCACTACAATTACAAGGGGTGGTATTCAGTCGTACTATTTGCTTTAGTTGATTTTCGGTAAAATTTATAATACATTTATAAATACGTATGTTTCTATTTTACCTGCAATAAACTCCACTTCCAGTTATAGATTTTTGTATGTAAATGTTGGATGTCCAGGACGCTGCAATGATTCACAAAGTTACCGGCAGTCTCAACTGAGCAAAATGATTGAATCATCAACATTATTAAAGGAAAATGCAAGTGACATATGTGGCACTCAAGTTCCGGTACTTCTTATTGGAGACTCAGCGTTCAAATTTTCTTCAACGCTAATGAAACCGTATCCATTCTCAATTACACCTTCTATAGAACAACAGATGTTCAACTACAATTTATCTAAAGCTAGGCGTGTAGTTGAGAATGCTTTTGGTCATTTAAAGGCCAGGTTTCGTCGAATTGGAAAAGGCTTAGACAATCATCCTCGATACCAAAGCCAAATAATTATGTGTTGCTGCATTCTTCATAATTTTTTAAATTGCCATAACAGTACGATAAATGAAAGTTGGAAAACTAATTCTAGTATAAGCCAACCACAACCAGACGGCAGCAACATATCTGGTGATTGGTCAGCGCCAGCAGAAAGTATACGAAGAGCAATTGCTAAATACATATATACTTGAAAGGGGCCATTGAAAATTTTTCCTACAAACTAATTTAATGTAAATGCCAATTGAATACAATATTTTCCAGCTCTGATATATAAACATATACTTACTTGTGAAAAATCTATGAAAATATACATATTCGAATATTTTTCAATTATAAATTTCATTTATTCAAATATTAAATAAAAATTTCATTTATTAATATAATATACATTAAATAAAAAATCAATTAAAATAAAATATCAATTCAGATTATCAGAAATAACATACATATGTATGTGTGTTTAACAAAATAAGAACTTAAAGTTATTTTGTACTTTGTACGTGGGCACAATAGGTAATTATTTTATATAAAGAAAGTTAAAACTTCATGTTAGACTATATTAGACTTATAGAATTAGTAAAATCGTATCGTAGATTGTTTGTCACCTGAAAAAAATCAGTAACATAAATAAAACTTGTTGCTGGTTATAAAAAAAAAGTAGTAGTAGAAAGAACTATCTACAGAAAATAGATTTTTACGTAAAAAAAATCAAAAGAAAAAAATATTTAAATTAAAAACTTCAAATTCAAGAAATTTTCAGCAAAACTAAAAAAAAACACGATATTTTTTACTTGAGGACGATACGATTTTACTGATTCCACCATTGCATTTAGCATAAGGCCAATTGCAATGCAATTCACAAACATGATTGGTTGTTGTTGTTTTCTAATTGTCTGTATGCCGACATTCGGTTTTCTTAAGTGGTGGTTGTTGTTTGTTGAAGATATTGTTTGAATTGTTGCTTTTTAACTGTTATTTACCACCACTTAAGAAAACCGAGTATATATAGACTAAAGTTTTTGAACATATTTTTAACAATATTTTCAAGTCTGCTGATGATTGGATTGGCATCTATGAAATGTCGGCATACAGACAACTAGAAAACAATAACAACCAATCATGTTAAATAAATACTTAAAAAAAAATTAAAAAGCAATTTACTTTTTGTTGCGCAGAATTCCCAACCGTTGCGATTGGAAATCAGCATTTTGCTTTGAAATGGTATCCAACCTTTTAACCATTTCATTTGATTATTGTTTTATTTCCTCTTGGGATTCTTTTAAGAGCTCTCTTCGCTCCTTTGCCAATTTCACCAGCTCTGCATTCTATCTACATATCTAAATTTCGCTTTTTACGTGGTGGCCCTTCATTTACTACAAAGACGCTGTTGGCATAGCTAGAGCAAGAAGCATTTAAATCAATTTCGATGATTTCGTTATCATCAGTTAAAGTAGACATATCTAAAAAAAAGTTTTACAGTAGTAAATGGTGGAGCAAAACTAGAAATTATAGTAAGTAAAAATAATATATTTAGCTACCTGTACTTTCATGCATATATTTTTCAATATTGTGCTGCTTAAAAGAACCCAAAATGCTGTGCACTTTATTCTAGTGCACCCAACTTGAAGGCGCACCACCCGTTGGCCCAGTTTTATTTTTTTCAGTCCTACAGTAAAGTAAAGGACAATAAATTCAGTGTCAGACCAAAAAAGCATTCATTAGTTTACTTACTCGTATTTCCGAGTTAAATTGTCCAATTTCGTCCTTATGTCGCTCCACACACAGTTGAAATCAGCTTCATTCATGGTTTCAGCCATTTCCTGAAAAACATGAGAGTTTTTTCGCGACCCTCTGAGTTGCTCGATGTTTCCTCCGTCCAACAAATTCGGAGACTAGTTTTCTTTTTTACTAAAGACACATAGATAAATACAAATGTTGGAATGTACATACAACAAAATGTTTGTGTATACAATGTACGTATAAACAAAATGTTTGCAATACGTACAAATATTTAAAAATTAAAATACTTACATGTTTCGCTCATTTCAAATAACTTTGTAAATGTTTTTTTAATACCACCAAAAAACTAATTTATTCAGCATAAAATCAACAATATGAAATTTATTATGACGTTTGTTTTTATTTTATTTTTAACTGCATTTAAATGTCAAAATGTCCAGTGATGCCACTACATTTTTTGTAATTTTTCAGTGATGGCACTAAAATAATCGAAAGTTGTTGAGTGGAACAAAATTAGTTAGGAACATTTTATAAAGATGCTAAAAGATGTTGGTTTTTTGCCCTGTATATTTCTTATGGAAAAATTTCAACATCAAAGCAAACTGATGGTAGATGTTAGATGTTGTTAAGTGTGAAAAGGCTATTAGCTACACAGAAATCACGTCTACTCGATCATAGCGATGCCAGATTATTGAGCTGAACAAAACAAATACATGTACATTAAAAAAACCCAATGTGCGCAAAATACACTGATCCACAATTTTATGCCAGATTAATTAGTCTCGTGTGCTTTCAAAAGAACAATTGTTGTGCTCTCATGTAAATTGGACCAAAAACATTAACAACTTTTGCAAAAAACACACACTAACAAACACATGAATAACGAATTTGTGCATTCTTTTGAAGCCAATGTTGTCAATGGTCTTTCACACACGAGACTAATTATGCTGGCATAAAATTACAGAGAAGAGAGCAGTTTTTCGTTGGCACAATTTTTCAACCAGCCTCAACCCCGCATTAGCAGCACAAAACTAATACATACACACTTACAAATACACAGGTTCTGTGTTTTCTTTTTTCCAGACCGTTGGTTACCTATCGTCTAGCATTTATTTTTTAATAAAACAGTATGAAACATTTCAATTCATTTTTAATTTCAATTCATTTTTAATTTTTTGTATAAGTATTTTATATTTTTTATTTTATTTATAAGCAGAAAATTATTTTTTTTTGTAAATAAGGCGGTTTATGTTTATTAATTGTTAATTGATTAAATTTCTCAATAAACCTTTTAAAAAACATAAAATTTTTTAACGATTAATTATAAAAATTCTCACAATTTACTTAAAAAACTACAAAAGTTCTAAGAGAATCATTAAGTTACATACACAATTAAATTAAAAACTTTGAAAAATGTTGGCTTAAGTTTTTTTATTAGTAGTTATAAAAGATGTGAAGCAATTTAAAAATTTTTATATTGATGTTTAAAATTTTCCATCATTGCAGAAATATTCAGTAAATTCGCTTCTTATACTTGAAATTCCTCCTAAAATAATTGCCAATTCATCATCACTTATTATTCTCGCAATATTTCTGCCAACTATGTTCCGTAATGTGCACAACGAAAGACAAACTTCAAATGAATAAAAAACACTAACACACACAAAGCTGAGAACACGTATACATTATGTGCCAGATGAATTAGTCTAGTGAAATTTGGAAATAACAAAAATTGTGCGGCTTAAAAATTGTTCTAGTGTAAATATGCTCACTGAAAAACAATTTTCTTTTCTTTCGTAAGAAATAATTTTTTTTTTTAAATAAAAGTATCCTATGTTACTTCTAATAGCTTCAAGAATATGTGTACAAACTTTCATGATGATCGGTTTAGTAGTTTTTGCGTGAAAGCGCTACAAACAAACTTACATTCACATTTACAATATTAATATGATTACCCTAATGTAAATTCCTAGACATTCCTTGGAATTTACATTGGAATATTTGTATTTTAAGACAACAACTATTATTAAGTATTATATAAATTTTGTAGCTTTAACTTAGTATTTAAGGACTTCATTTTATGTAAATAAATCAATCATAATCTTAGCTTAAATCGGCTGTATGAATTTAAAATACAGGCATATAAAACTGCCTTCAAAACACTTCTAGCCAGTGGCGTTTGTAAGCGCCGGCAATCTCAAATCTATTGTATTTCAATTCAAAAGATACACTCTTCATTTTTCTACAGTTTAATGTGAACAATGCAAAATAGCAATGTGATAACTTATATTTCGTTGGTAGCCATACCAACTCATCAGTAGATGTTTTACCCTTTTTTTTTTTTTTTTTTGTGATAATTTTATTATTTATTGAATCTTTAATTATTTAAATTGAATTATCAATAAGTTTTTCAAATCTTAAATCTAAAAAAATATTAAATATAAGTTTAGCCAATGCTAAACAAAATTTTTAATAATTTTTTTTTTTAAATAAAAGTATCCTATGTTACTTCTAATAGCTTCAAGAATATGTGTACAAACTTTCATGATGATCGGTTTAGTAGTTTTTGCGTGAAAGCGCTACAAACAAACTTACATTCACATTTACAATATTAATATGATTACCCTAATGTAAATTCCTAGACATTCCTTGGAATTTACATTGGAATATTTGTATTTTAAGACAACAACTATTATTAAGTATTATATAAATTTTGTAGCTTTAACTTAGTATTTAAGGACTTCATTTTATGTAAATAAATCAATCATAATCTTAGCTTAAATCGGCTGTATGAATTTAAAATACAGGCATATAAAACTGCCTTCAAAACACTTCTAGCCAGTGGCGTTTGTAAGCGCCGGCAATCTCAAATCTATTGTATTTCAATTCAAAAGATACACTCTTCATTTTTCTACAGTTTAATGTGAACAATGCAAAATAGCAATGTGATAACTTAGGTATATTTCGTTGGTAGCCATACCAACTCATCAGTAGATGTTTTACCCTTTTTTTTTTTTTTTTTTGTGATAATTTTATTATTTATTGAATCTTTAATTATTTAAATTGAATTATCAATAAGTTTTTCAAATCTTAAATCTAAAAAAATATTAAATATAAGTTTAGCCAATGCTAAACAAAATTTTTAATTTCAACGGTTAATTTATGTTGTTTTACATCTCTCGTGAACGGCTGAGAAAAAGAGTATCCCTTCTTTTCAGACGGGTGTGGCCTCTATAATAAAGAATATTGCGCGCAAGTGGATTTGGGTGCAACTCAAGTTTTTTTTATATATTTTTTTGCGTGTTTTGAAAATACTGTCTTCACCAACGGAACGTCTAGGTCTTTATGAATTCGATGGTTTCTGACATACCAGGGGGCTGCTGTAATTGTACGTAGAATTTTATTTTGTCGCCTTTGAAAGGGTTTTACCCTTTATGTTTAAAAAATTTCAAAGCTCATCCATTTATACGAAAACTCACAAATAAATTTGTGAATTACAAAGCATAAAAATAGTCTTTAAAAATTTTTCAAACGTACACAATAAATTGTTCAATTCACAAGCTCAGTCGTCTGTCTTATGGTTTAAAAATAGACGATATTTGTTTATGTGCTTGTGAACAGACAAATTTGTTGTATCGTTATTTTGTCGTATTTTAAATGTCAGTTTAATATCAAAAAATTTAAATGTCAGTTTTATATCAAGGTGTGAAACCAGGTGTGGGAATTATAATTTGACGCTAAATATAATAAATTTTTTAGCGACAAGCAATTTTGATTAAATTAGTTTGAAAATTAAGTTGAAATGAATCATGTATATATTTATCATTAAGAAGAATGTATTTTCTGGTGGTACTTATCACATATATAAAATATTTTTACAAATTAATTTAACAAATAGAATATTCCCAGACCCGGCCTCATTATAACAATTGAAAAACATATAAAATTCAATCGTATAATTAATAACACACTTTTGTATGAAAATTACCAACAACAAAAATAAAATATTGTATAATTATACCATTAGACAACACATATGACGTTAATACGAGCTTGTGAATTGAACAAATATTTTTCCATTATGGATCTGTTTACTTTTTTACACCTATACAATTAGACAACCGCTGGTTGCCAATAAAAGTATTTATAAGCCAAAAAATGAAAAGTAAATCTCTCCTTTACAAATTTTTTTTATTTATTTATTTAACTATCTATATTACAAATTAACCGAGCTCATAGAGCCATATATGGTCAAAAAATTCTACTCAAATAATTACAATATTCATGAAAGAAATTCAGAGTTACATACTTAAATTAAAAAAGAAATAAAAGTAAAATCTAATCATATATAAATATAATTGGTAGTATTCATAAAAAATAAAATGGACCACAAATGTGTTTTAGTTCAAAATTTCAATACAAATTTTTCTTAAAACAGAACTCAAATCCATTTAAAATTTTCTGAATTAGGGGAAAAGTGTTTATTAAATACTAGATCCTAAAATAATAGGGACTTACAGCCCTAAGAAAAAAATATATACCAACATGGATCTCAATTGAAGGAAAAAAAAAATAGAACATTCAATGGCAGAGGCAAGAAATTAAGATATAGATATGATACAAAAGGAGCACAGGTGTAAAAAAATAAATCACAACTCAACATTATTCTCCTGAATAACTTTTAACACTCTTATTATAAAAATATTATGAGACAGCTCAAAAGACTTTAAAGCACTTGGCAGCGCATTAAACATACGTGCAGCTCTTACATGAAAAGAACACGCCAATCTCGGAATAAGAATCTGACAGTTACGCCTCTTCCTACCAAATTTAAAGAATGACTTCAAAAACAAAACATTACCACTCCTAAACGTTTCAATCAGTTTTAACTCTTGCAGTGTACAGACGCGTTTTTATAATCGTCGCAACTAAATATTAAACATTATTGAAAGAAATTCACAAAAAAATACAAAAACAAAACATTTATTAAACAGTTATTTTACTGGTTTTATTTTTTTTCGCTTGTGTGTAAATACATAAATATTTGCATACATCAACTCATAAGTGAACACAAACAAGAGAACTCTAAATGAGTTCATCTTCTAACAACAACAATAAACCTACAAGCAGTACGAATGTACAATATATAACATTGGTTGCTAATGACGACGATACAAAAATGAAGTAAACACAAACCTGAATACTACACAAAACACAAATACTCGTGCGCGATCATTGTCTCCGTGCATGTTAAATAGCGATCAAGAAGCAAACACAATCGCACCTATTAGCAAACTTGTCAGCTTAGCTGTACAATCAAACAAACAAACAATAAATACCCAGGTGACCAACGTGCACAAAACTGTAAATGCAGTGAGTGAAAATAGTGATAATAAAATCCAAACTGGTATGGACAGATACATAACCGTGCTAAAAAGGGGATGAAGTTCCAAATCTGCTCAAATAGCGTCAACGGCAAGAGTTCCTAGAGATGGAAAAAATATTAAAAATTCCGAAAATCGTTTCGAGATTTTGAATGAACAATTTGATGAAGACACAAATACAACAAGGTCCAGTAAACCACTGCCGATATATTTAAGAGAACAGAACTCCAATTTTTTGGTAAAAAGCCTTATCTCTCTCTGAGTTCAATGTAACTCCAATTAAGCGCGGCAAAATCAACGAAACTAAAATCAGGTAACACGATAAAATAATTACAGAAAAATTGTCTCAAATTTTGAGACTAAAAACGAAAATTTTTATACATATCAACTGAAGAGTGCTAAAGACCTAACAGTAGTTATAAAAGGAAGAGATTCAAGCGTGGATCCGGAAAATAATGGCCTTGAAAATAGTGGCTTCAAAGTGAAATTGTTTCAAACATTAAAAACAGGGAAAAAATCCCCCAACCTATTTTTAGAGTCGAGCTACAGCCATAATAATTTAAAATACTTGTTGCATCAAAGAGTTACCGTTGAGCTGCTTGGACCTATCCAATGCATGAACTGTCAAGAATTTGGCCATACCAAAACTTATTGCAAGTTGCCTACCGTATGTGGCGAGTTACACAGTACCGCTAACTTTGACAAAATAAAAGGTGATACCAAAGCAAAAAAATGTGGCAATTGCGGCGGAAACCACACTGCCAACTATAGGGGCTGCTCTCTTTATTCTCTTTTTAAAAATTCGTCGAACAGAAACACAAATGCTACTCCCGCTCAGCCCAACACTCCTTTAAACTACCCACAGTTACCTCAACCGTCGTCTAGCCATAATCAATACTCAAATGTTTTAAAGTCTAACACGATTCTGACTCAAAAAAAACCTAATAGTCAATTTTCATACGCTAATATTTTAAAGAGTAACCAGACTACGGCGCAAAAAACTGTACCAGTAAATGAAGAATCAGGGCCTAATTTTTGTCGTATTGAAGCCTCGATAGAGAGCCTAATACAAACAGTAAATACATTTACTCTCAACATGTCCTGTATGATGCAGGAAATGTTGAAAATGCAATCTACCTTGTTGCAGGCTGTATTGAACAAACCATGAACTTAAGAATCTGTTTTTAAAACGCAAACGGCATCTGTCAACATAAAAATGAAATAGAATATTTTCTTCTCGATAAACAAATCGATGTTATGCTTATCTCAGAAACTCACTTGACGTCCAGAAGCTATTTTCGAATTAGTGGATATAATTTCTACGACACCAAGGATCCTCAAGGTAGAGCTTGTGGTGGCTCTGGAATCCTAATAAAAACTCGAATAAAACACTACATACTAAATGACCTTCGTGAAGAATATCTTCAAGCAACGAACATCTGCATTGAAAATTTTTATCAAAAGCTTGTGATATCATCTGTTTACTCTCCTCCCAGGTTTTCAATTTCAGAGAGTCAATATACCGCATTTTATACAACACTGGGGTCCCGTTTTCTAGCAGCTGGCGACTACAATGCTAAACACACATTTTGGGGTTTACGATTAATTAGTCCTAAGGGTCGTGTTTTGTTTGACACAATTTCAAAAATGGGTTTGAATGTAGTTTCAAGTGGTCAGCCAACATATTGGCCAACGGATCGTCAAAAAATTCCTGATGTTATCGACTTTGGAATCTCGAAAGGTGTGCCCAGTGAAATGATTGAAGAAGAAGCATCTTTGGATTTGTCTTCAGATCACTCGCCTACTATTATCACTATTTACTCACACACAACTACAACACCAACATGTGATTTACCGCTGACACCTGCACGTATTAACTGGATGAAATACAATAAATATTTGAGTGCTCATTGCACGGAAAATATGCCATTGAGAACACCTGCTGACATAGAAAATTCTATTAGGTTGTTTGAAGCACTCTTAATGCTTCTTCAATTCAACCAAATCAACAAGCGAGATTTAACAATATTTTTTGTGCAGATATAGAAAAGCTATTGACTGAAAAACGGAGAGCTCGACGAGAATGGCAACGCTACAGATTGCCTCAGCTAAAATTAAGGCTTTAGGAGTGTACCAAACAGCTAAGAAAAGTTTTACAATCACAAAAAACAGCTTCGCTGCAAAAATTTCTGCAAGAACTCGATGCAACACCATCAACAGATTATTCGCTGTGGCGTGCAGCCAGAGGACTTAAAAGGCCAGTGATTTGCAAACCACCATTACGAGCCTCTAATGGTGACTGGGCAAGAACTGATGCTGAAAAAGGTGATCTATTTGTTAAGCACCTAGAAAAAGTATTTACCCCGAATATTTCTGCTGATATTGTTGAACTGCCACCAGTCGTCTCTTTACCAGAAATACCGATGAGATTTAACATGACGGAGATTGAAAATACTATTACTAGTCTTAACACCAGAAAAGCCCCAGGTGTCGACAAAATAAGCAACAAAATGCTTCAACAACTGCCTTATATTGCAAAAAGAGTTATACTCTTCATTTTTAATAGTATTCTACGGCTGCAATACTATCCTGCAGAATGGAAGGTTTCGATGATTATTATGATACCAAAGCCCGGCAAGGATCATACGAAGGTTGAATCCTATCGGCCTATTAGTTTATTGCCCAACATTTCAAAACTATTTGAAAAGCTGTATATGAGCAAGCTGATGCCTATAGTGACTAGAAGTGGATGCATTCCAGATCATCAATTCGGTTTTCGCAGACAACATAGCACTATTGAACAAACTCACAGACACCTTTGAAAAAAAGAAATTTTGCTCTGCGCTCTTTATAGATGTTTCTCAAGCTTTCGATAAAGTATGGCACGAAGGTCTTATCCACAAATTAACACGCAATCTTCCCGCAAACATCGTCAAGCTTTTAAAAAGCTATCTAAAGGAACGAAAGTTTGTAGTTTGGGAAGGCAATTTTTTAAACCCTCCGCAGTCGATCGAAGCCGGAGTTCCCCAAGGCAGCATCTTCGGTCCCTTACTTTATTTAATTTATGCCTCTGACTTACCGTTAAGCAGTAACATTCACACGTCAACATTTGCTGATGATACAGCTTTTCTAAGCGTTCATGAAAATCCTGTAGAAGCTTCCCGGAATTTGCAAGGGTACGTACCAAAACTGGAAACATGGCTAAAACAATGGCAGATAAAGGTTAATGAGCAGAAATGTGTACACGTCACTTTTACATTGCGCAGGGAAACATGCCCGCCTATACAAATCAACACCGAGGCTATTCCGCAACACACTGTAGTCAAATATCTAGGCGTTCACCTTGATCGCCGTTTAACATGGAAATCGCATATAAACGCAATGTTGACACAAATGAAATTAAAAGCAGCCCAAATGAATTGGCTTATTAGAAGGAATTCAATACAAAGCCTAGACTGTAAACTTCTATTATACAACGCGATCCTGAAACCAATATGGTCCTATAGAATTTTCATTAATTAAATAAAAACTGAACTTGAGCCTTAATAATATCAATTTTCGTAGGTACATCAATATAAATTCGAATAATAATTACGTTTATTCGTAATAATATAAATAAAATATATTAATTCAGCTTGGGCACGAGCTACATACCCTAGGTTAGATTAGGTTTCGAGGGCCGCCACATCTGAGACGTGACGCACTTGGGTCCGTTAATTCGGTCCTTTGTGATACCCTACAGCAGAGAGGGCACAGTCAATTGGTTATTCAATTACTTGTGATTGCCCTGTCGCCGAATCAAACCATCCTGATTGTTGCAAGAAGGAGGATATGTGGGTTAGCCCCATGTTCGCCAGACTGTCGAGGTCTGGCAGAGTGTTGGAGCCCATAGTAACCGCCCTAATGCTGTTAAGCGCGGGGCATTGACATAGAAGATGAAGAACTGTTTCTTCTTCATCCTCATCGTTACAACTTCTGCAGTAGTCATTGTAACTTAGGCCCATCCTTTTGGCATGAGTCCCGAGTCGTCTTGTGGGACATTTACCAAGCCTGAGTAGATCGCGAGTTCTGTGCAGGCTGTAGCGGGGCCAAGTGGACCTGGCGACTCGACAGGTGTGCTCTTGTTCCCACCTTTCTTGAGCAAGATTGTATGATTCCTGCTGGATCAATCGCTTGCAGTGAGATAGAGGAATGCCAACGTAGTGACATATCATCGAGTTGCTCAATTTTTTTTTTTTTTTTTTTTTTTTTTTTTGATAAATTTTATTATTTATTGAATCTTCAATTGTAAATTAAATTATCAATAAGTTTTTCAAATCTTAAATCTAAAAAATATTACATATAAGTTTAGCCAATGCTAAACAAAATTTTTAATTTCAACGGTTAATTTATGTTGTTTTACATCTCTCGTGTACGGCTGAGAAAAAGAGTATCCCTCCTTTTCAGCCGGGTGTGGCCTCTATAATGAAGAATATTGCGCGCAAGTGGATTTGGGTGCAACTCAAGTTTTTTTTATATATTTTTTCGCGTGTTTTGAAAATACTGTCTTCACCAACGGAACGTCTAGGTCTTTATGAATTCGATGGTTTCTGACATACCAGGGGGCTGCTGTAATTGTACGTAGAATTTTATTTTGTCGCCTTTGAAAGGGTTTTACCCTTTATGTTTAAAAAATTTCAAAGCTCATCCATTTATACGAAAACTCACAAATAAATTTGTGAATTACAAAGCATAAAAATAGTCTTTAAAAATTTTTCAAACGTACACAATAAATTGTTCAATTCACAAGCTCAGTCGTCTGTCTTATGGTTTAAAAATAGACGATATTTGTTTATGTGCTTGTGAACAGACAAATTTGTTGTATCGTTATTTTGTCGTATTTTAAATGTCAGTTTAATATCAAAAAATTTAAATGTCAGTTTTATATCAAGGTGTGAAACCAGGTGTGGGAATTATAATTTGACGCTAAATATAATAAATTTTTTAGCGACAAGCAATTTTGATTAAATTAGTTTGAAAATTAAGTTGAAATGAATCATGTATATATTTATCATTAAGAAGAATGTATTTTCTGGTGGTACTTATCACATATATAAAATATTTTTACAAATTAATTTAACAAATAGAATATTCCCAGACCCGGCCTCATTATAACAATTGAAAAACATATAAAATTCAATCGTATAATTAATAACACACTTTTGTATGAAAATTACCAACAACAAAAATAAAATATTGTATAATTATACCATTAGACAACACATATGACGTTAATACGAGCTTGTGAATTGAACAAATATTTTTCCATTATGGATCTGTTTACTTTTCTACACCTATACAATTAGACAACCGCTGGTTGCCAATAAAAGTATTTATAAGCCAAAAAATGAAAAGTAAATCTCTCCTTTACAAATTTTTTTTTATTTATTTATTTAACTATCTATATTACAAATTAACCGAGCTCATAGAGCCATATATGGTCAAAAAATTCTACTCAAATAATTACAATATTCATGAAAGAAATTCAGAGTTACATACTTAAATTAAAAAAGAAATAAAAGTAAAATCTAATCATATATAAATATAATTGGTAGTATTCATAAAAAATAAAATGGACCACAAATGTGTTTTAGTTCAAAATTTCAATACAAATTTTTCTTAAAACAGAACTCAAATCCATTTAAAATTTTCTGAATTAGGGGAAAAGTGTTTATTAAATACTAGATCCTAAAATAATAGGGACTTACAGCCCTAAGAAAAAAATATATACCAACATGGATCTCAATTGAAGGAAAAAAAAAATAGAACATTCAATGGCAGAGGCAAGAAATTAAGATATAGATATGATACAAAAGGAGCACAGGTGTAAAAAAATAAATCACAACTCAACATTATTCTCCTGAATAACTTTTAACACTCTTATTATAAAAATATTATGAGACAGCTCAAAAGACTTTAAAGCACTTGGCAGCGCATTAAACATACGTGCAGCTCTTACATGAAAAGAACACGCCAATCTCGGAATAAGAATCTGACAGTTACGCCTCTTCCTACCAAATTTAAAGAATGACTTCAAAAACAAAACATTACCACTCCTAAACGTTTCAATCAGTTTTAACTCTTGCAGTGTACAGACGCGTTTTTATAATCGTCGCAACTAAATATTAAACATTATTGAAAGAAATTCACAAAAAAATACAAAAACAAAACATTTATTAAACAGTTATTTTACTGGTTTTATTTTTTTTCGCTTGTGTGTAAATACATAAATATTTGCATACATCAACTCATAAGTGAACACAAACAAGAGAACTCTAAATGAGTTCATCTTCTAACAACAACAATAAACCTACAAGCAGTACGAATGTACAATATATAACTTTGGTTGCTAATGACGACGATACAAAAATGAAGTAAACACAAACCTGAATACTACACAAAACACAAATTGTCGTGCGCGATCATTGTCTCCGTGCATGTTAAATAGCGATCAAGAAGCAAACACAATCGCACCTATTAGCAAACTTGTCAGCTTAGCTGTACAATCAAACAAACAAACAATAAATACCCAGGTGACCAACGTGCACAAAACTGTAAATGCAGTGAGTGAAAATAGTGATAATAAAATCCAAACTGGTATGGACAGATACATAACCGTGCTAAAAAGGGGATGAAGTTCCAAATCTGCTCAAATAGCGTCAACGGCAAGAGTTCCTAGAGATGGAAAAAATATTAAAAATTCCGAAAATCGTTTCGAGATTTTGAATGAACAATTTGATGAAGACACAAATACAACAAGGTCCAGTAAACCACTGCCGATATATTTAAGAGAACAGAACTCCAATTTTTTGGTAAAAAGCCTTATCTCTCTCTGAGTTCAATGTAACTCCAATTAAGCGCGGCAAAATCAACGAAACTAAAATCAGGTAACACGATAAAATAATTACAGAAAAATTGTCTCAAATTTTGAGACTAAAAACGAAAATTTTTATACATATCAACTGAAGAGTGCTAAAGACCTAACAGTAGTTATAAAAGGAAGAGATTCAAGCGTGGATCCGGAAAATAATGGCCTTGAAAATAGTGGCTTCAAAGTGAAATTGTTTCAAACATTAAAAACAGGGAAAAAATTCCCCAACCTATTTTTAGAGTCGAGCTACAGCCATAATAATTTAAAATACTTGTTGCATCAAAGAGTTACCGTTGAGCTGCTTGGACCTATCCAATGCATGAACTGTCAAGAATTTGGCCATACCAAAACTTATTGCAAGTTGCCTACCGTATGTGGCGAGTTACACAGTACCGCTAACTTTGACAAAATAAAAGGTGATACCAAAGCAAAAAAATGTGGCAATTGCGGCGGAAACCACACTGCCAACTATAGGGGCTGCTCTCTTTATTCTCTTTTTAAAAATTCGTCGAACAGAAACACAAATGCTACTCCCGCTCAGCCCAACACTCCTTTAAACTACCCACAGTTACCTCAACCGTCGTCTAGCCATAATCAATACTCAAATGTTTTAAAGTCTAACACGATTCTGACTCAAAAAAAACCTAATAGTCAATTTTCATACGCTAATATTTTAAAGAGTAACCAGACTACGGCGCAAAAAACTGTACCAGTAAATGAAGAATCAGGGCCTAATTTTTGTCGTATTGAAGCCTCGATAGAGAGCCTAATACAAACAGTAAATACATTTACTCTCAACATGTCCTGTATGATGCAGGAAATGTTGAAAATGCAATCTACCTTGTTGCAGGCTGTATTGAACAAACCATGAACTTAAGAATCTGTTTTTAAAACGCAAACGGCATCTGTCAACATAAAAATGAAATAGAATATTTTCTTCTCGATAAACAAATCGATGTTATGCTTATCTCAGAAACTCACTTGACGTCCAGAAGCTATTTTCGAATTAGTGGATATAATTTCTACGACACCAAGGATCCTCAAGGTAGAGCTTGTGGTGGCTCTGGAATCCTAATAAAAACTCGAATAAAACACTACATACTAAATGACCTTCGTGAAGAATATCTTCAAGCAACGAACATCTGCATTGAAAATTTTTATCAAAAGCTTGTGATATCATCTGTTTACTCTCCTCCCAGGTTTTCAATTTCAGAGAGTCAATATACCGCATTTTATACAACACTGGGGTCCCGTTTTCTAGCAGCTGGCGACTACAATGCTAAACACACATTTTGGGGTTTACGATTAATTAGTCCTAAGGGTCGTGTTTTGTTTGACACAATTTCAAAAATGGGTTTGAATGTAGTTTCAAGTGGTCAGCCAACATATTGGCCAACGGATCGTCAAAAAATTCCTGATGTTATCGACTTTGGAATCTCGAAAGGTGTGCCCAGCGAAATGATTGAAGAAGAAGCATCTTTGGATTTGTCTTCAGATCACTCGCCTACTATTATCACTATTTACTCACACACAACTACAACACCAACATGTGATTTACCGCTGACACCTGCACGTATTAACTGGATGAAATACAATAAATATTGGAGTGCTCATTGCACGGAAAATATGCCATTGAGAACACCTGCTGACATAGAAAATTCTATTAGGTTGTTTGAAGCACATGCTACACAAGCTGCTCTTAATGCTTCTTCAATTCAACCAAATCAACAAGCGAGATTTAACAATATTTTTTGTGCAGATATAGAAAAGCTATTGACTGAAAAACGGAGAGCTCGACGAGAATGGCAACGCTACAGATTGCCTCAGCTAAAATTAAGGCTTTAGGAGTGTACCAAACAGCTAAGAAAAGTTTTACAATCACAAAAAACAGCTTCGCTGCAAAAATTTCTGCAAAAACTCGATGCAACACCATCAACAGATTATTCGCTGTGGCGTGCAGCCAGAGGACTTAAAAGGCCAGTGATTTGCAAACCACCATTACGAGCCTCTAATGGTGACTAGGCAAGAACTGATGCTGAAAAAGGTGATCTATTTGTTAAGCACCTAGAAAAAGTATTTACCCCGAATATTTCTGCTGATATTGTTGAACTGCCACCAGTCGTCTCTTTACCAGAAATACCGATGAGATTTAACATGACGGAGATTGAAAATACTATTACTAGTCTTAACACCAGAAAAGCCCCAGGTGTCGACAAAATAAGCAAGAAAATGCTTCAACAACTGCCTTATATTGCAAAAAGAGTTATACTCTTCATTTTTAATAGTATTCTACGGCTGCAATACTATCCTGCAGAATGGAAGGTTTCGATGATTATTATGATACCAAAACCCGGCAAGGATCATACGAAGGTTGAATCCTATCGGCCTATTAGTTTATTGCCCAACATTTCAAAACTATTTGAAAAGCTGTATATGAGCAAGGTGATGCCTATAGTGACTAGAAGTGGATGCATTCCAGATCATCAATTCGGTTTTCGCAGACAACATAGCACTATTGAACAAACTCACAGACTTGTGAACGTAGTTAGAGACACCTTTGAAAAAAAGAAATTTTGCTCTGCGCTCTTTATAGATGTTTCTCAAGCTTTCGATAAAGTATGGCACGAAGATCTTATCCACAAATTAACACGCAATCTTCCCGCAAACATCGTCAAGCTTTTAAAAAGCTATCTAAAGGAACGAAAGTTTGTAGTTTGGGAAGGCAATTTTTTAAACCCTCCGCAGTCGATCGAAGCCGGAGTTCCCCAAGGCAGCATCTTCGGTCCCTTACTTTATTTAATTTATGCCTCTGACTTACCGTTAAGCAGTAACATTCACACGTCAACATTTGCTGATGATACAGCTTTTCTAAGCGTTCATGAAAATCCTGTAGAAGCTTCCCGGAATTTGCAAGGGTACGTACCAAAACTGGAAACATGGCTAAAACAATGGCAGATAAAGGTTAATGAGCAGAAATGTGTACACGTCACTTTTACATTGCGCAGGGAAACATGCCCGCCTATACAAATCAACACCGAGGCTATTCCGCAACACACTGTAGTCAAATATCTAGGCGTTCACCTTGATCGCCGTTTAACATGGAAATCGCATATAAACGCAATGTTGACACAAATGAAATTAAAAGCAGCCCAAATGAATTGGCTTATTAGAAGGAATTCAATACAAAGCCTAGACTGTAAACTTCTATTATACAACGCGATCCTGAAACCAATATGGTCCTATAGAATTTTCATTAATTAAATAAAAACTGAACTTGAGCCTTAATAATATCAATTTTCGTAGGTCTTTATGAATTCGATGGTTTCTGACATACCAGGGGGCTGCTGTAATTGTACGTAGAATTTTATTTTGTCGCCTTTGAATTTTTTCGACATTTGATGCTGAGGCAGTGCCCCATAACTGGATTCCATAGAACCATATTGGTTTCAGGATCGCGTTGTATAATAGTAGTTTACAGTCTAGGCTTAGTAAGGAATTTCTTCCAATAAGCCAATTCATTTGGGCTGCTTTTAATTTCATTTGTATTAACTTTGCGTCTATATGCGATTTCCATGTTAAACGACGATCAAGATGAACGCCTAGATATTTGACAACAGTGCGTTGCGGTATGGTCTCGGTGTTAATTTTTATAGGCGGGCATGTTTCCTTGCGCAACGTAAAAGTTACGTCCACACATTTCTGCTCGTTAACTTTAATACGCCATTGTTTGAGCCAATTTTGCAATTTGGATATATACCCTTGTAAATTGCGGGAAGCTTCCACAGGATTTTCGTGAACGCTTAGAAAAGCTGTATCATCGGCAAATGTTGATGTATGAATGTTACTGCTTAACGGTAAGTCAGAGGCATATATTAAATAAAGTAATGGACCGAAGATACTCCCTTGGGGAACTCCGGCTTCGATCGACTGCGGTGGGCTTAAAAAATTGCCTTCCCTAACTACAAATTTTCGTTCAATTAAATAGCTTATTAAAAGCCTAACAATGTTTGCGGGTAGATTTTGTGTTAATTTATGTATAAGACCAGAGCAATATTTATTCTTTTCGAAAGTGTCTCTGATAACATTCACAAGTCTGTGAGTTTGTTCAATTGTGCTATGTTGTCTGCGAAATCCGAATTGATGATCTGGAATGCATCCACTTCTAGTCACTATAGGCATCAGCTTGCTCATATACAGCTTTTCAAATAGTTTTGAAATGTTGGGCAATAAACTAATAGGCCGATAGGATTCAACCTTCGTATGATCCTTGGCGGGCTTTGGTATCATAATAATCATCGAAACCTTCCATTCTGCAGGATAGTATTGCAGCCGTAGAATACTATTAAAAATGAATAGTATAATTCTTTTTGCAATATAAGGCAGTTGTTGAAGCATTTTGTTGCTTATTTTGTCGACACCTGAGCTTTTTTGGTGTTAAGACTAGTGATGGCCTTTTCAATCTCCGTCATGTTAAATCTCATTGGTATTTCTGGTAAAGAGACGTTTGGTGGCAGTTCAACAATATCAGTAGAAATATTCGGTGTAAATACATTTTCTAAGTGCTTAACAAAAAGAGCACCTTTTTCAGCATCAGTTCTTGCCCAGTCACCATTCGAATCTCGTAACGGAGGTTTGCAAATCACTGGCCTTTTAAGTCCTCTGGCTGCACGCCATAGCGAATAATCTGTTTGTGGTGTTGCTTCGAGTTCTTGAAGAAATTTTTGCAGCGAAGCTGTTTTTTGTGTTTGTAAAACTTTTCTGAGCTGTTTGGTGCATTCCTTTAGCCTTAACTTTAGCTGGGGGGATCTGTAACGTTGCCATTCTCGTCGCGCTCTCCGTTTTTCAGTCAATAGCCTTTCTATATCTACAGAAGAAATGTTGTTGAATCTTACTTGTTGATTTGGTTGATTTGAAGAAGCATTAAGAGCAGCTTGATTAACATGTGCTTCAAACAACCTAATAGAAGTTTCTATGTCAGTAGGTGTTCTCAACAGCATATTTTCCGTGCAATGAGCACTCAAATATTTTTTGTATTTCCGCCAGTTAATACGTGCAGATGTCAGCGGTAAATCGCATGTTGATGTTGCAGTTGTGTGTGAGTAAATAGTGACAAATGTAGGCGAGTGATCTGAAGATAAATCCAATGATGCTTCAACTTCAATCATTTCGCTGGGCACACCTTTCATAACTCCAAAGTCGATAATATCAGAAATTTTTTGTCGATCCGTTGGCCAATATGTTGGCTGACCACTTGAAACTACATTAAAGCCCATTTTTGAAATTGTGTCAAACAAAACACGACCCTTGGGACTGATTAAACGTGAACCCCAAAATGTGTGTTTAGCATTGTAGTCGCCAGCTGCTAGAAAACGGGACCCCAGTGTTGAATAAAATGCGGTATATTGACTCTCTGAAATTGAAAACCTGGGAGGAGAATAAACAGATGATATCACAAGTTTTTGATAAAAATTTTCAATGCAGATGTTTGTTGCTTGAAGGTAATCTTCACAAAATTCATTTAACAGGTAGTGTTTTATTCGCGTTTTTATTAGAATTCCCGAGCCACCACAAGCTTTACCTCGAGGATCCTTGGTGTCGTAGAAATTATATCCACTAATTCTAAAATAGCTTCGAGACGTCAAATGAGTTTCTGAGATAAGCATAACATCGATTTGTTTATCCAGAAGAAAATATTCTATTTCATTTTTATGTTGGCAGATGCGTTTGCGTTCCAAAAACATATTTTCAAGTTCATGGTTTGCTTAATACAGCCTGCAACAAAGTAGACTGCATTTTCAGCATTTCCTGCATCATACAGGACATGTTGAGAGTAAAAGTATTTACTGTTTTTATTAAGCTCTCAATTGAGGCTTCAATACGGCTAAAATTAGACCCTGGAGCTTCGCTTACTGGTACCGGTTTTTGCGCTGTATTGTGGTTACTTTTTAAAATGTTAGCGTATGAAAATTTATTATTAGGTTGTTGCTGAGCAATAGTCGCGTTTGATTTCAATACGTTTGAATATTGTTGCTGACTGGTAGACGGTTGAGGTAACTGAGGGTAGCTTAAAAGTGTGATAGGCTGAGCGGGGATAATATTTTCTTTTTTGTGCGAGGAGCGTTTAAAAACGAGTAAAGAGGGCAGCCTCTATAGTTGGCAGTGTGATTTCCGCCGCAATTGCCACATTTTTTCGCCTTGGGATCACCTTTTGTTTTGTCACAGTTAGCGGTACTGTGTAGCTCACCACATACAACGCAGACTGTAGGCAACTTGCAATAAGTTTTCGTGTGCCCAAATTCTTGGCAGTTCAGGCATTGGATAGGTCCAGCTCTTTTATGTGGCTGCTCAACGGTAACTCTCCGCTGTAACAAATACTTTAGATCATAGATTGGATGGGATTAATTTTTTTTTATCTTTATGTCACCTGGCTGTAACTCGACTCTAAATATTGGTTGGGGGATTTTTTCTCTATTTTTGATGTTTGAAACATTTTTCGCCTTGAATCCACTATTTTCAAGGCCAGACTTGACCTCTTCTGGATCCACACTAGAATCTATACCTTTTATTACAACGGTTAGACCTTTAGCACTCTTAAGCTGATATGTATAAAAATGTTTATTTTTAGTCTCAAAGTCTGAGACTATTTTTCTGTAATTATTTTCTTTAGATACCTGAATTTTTGTTTCATTAATTTTCCCACGCTTGATTGGAGTTACGTAAAACTCATTTTCTCCAATTAACGACATAAGGCTTTTTACCAGAAAGCTGGAGTTCAGTTCTCTTAAATAAATCGGTGGTGGTTTACTCAAACTTGTATTAGTTGTGTCTTCATCACCTTGTTCAGTTAAAATCGCGAAACGATTTTCGGAATTTTTTATATTTTTCCCATCTTTGGGGACTTTTGCCGTTGACGCAATTTGAGCAGATTTGGGACTTCTTCCCCTTTTTAACACAGTTATGTATCTATCCATACCTGTTTGAATTTTATTATCACTATTTTCACTTACTTTATCCATAATTTTATTCATTTTGTGCACGTTGGTCACCTGGGTATTTATTGTTTGTTTGTTTGCTTGTACAGCTAAGCTGACAAGTTTGCTAAATTGTTGTTGTTTCTTGATCACTATTTAACATGTATGGAGAGCATGATCGCGCACGAATAGTTGTGTTTTGTGTAGAATTCAGGTTTGTGCTTAATTCAATTTTTTTATTGTCGTCATCAGAAACAAAAGTTAAATAAGCATTTCTACTGCTTGTGGGTTTATTGTTGTTGTTGTTGCCAGAAGATGAAATCATTTAGAGTTCTCTTGTTTTTTTTCACTTATAAGAGTTTGTGTATGCAAATATTTATGTATACACAAGCAAAAAAAAAAATTAAATAAAACCAGTATAATAACTGTTTAATAAATGTTTTGTTTTTATATTTTTTGTGACTTTAAATTTTTGATAATTTTAATATTCAGTTGCGACGATTATAAAACGCGTCTGTACACTGCGAGAGTTGAAACTTTAGTTGCTCAATGATGCGCCCTTTTTGGCAGTTTCGTCCGCAATATCGTTACCAGTGCACTCTGCGTGCCCTGGAATCCAGACTAGTGTTACTCTTGAATGTCTCGCTATCTCGTTTAGAGACTTCCGGCATTCGTTTACCACCGTCGATGTAGTGTATACACCATTGATAGCAGCAATGGCCGCTTTGCTGTCGGTAAAAATATGGATGTCTTCGATATCCTATAATACCTAAGCCATCTTGCTGCTCTTGTAATGGCCGAGACTTCGGCTTGCAGGACGCTACAGCCATCCCGAAGTCTGAATGGAACCTTGACGTTGAAGTTTTCCACATAGAAACCTCGCCCAGTGTTTACGCCTCTTTTGGAGCCATCAGTGAAAACTCTGATATTGTGCTCAGGTATTTGCCAGAGATAGCTATTGCCATGTCGTCAGCGTAAGCTACGGTTTTAACTAGCTTCCGCTCTAGGCTTAGCAGTAGAGAGTTGATGGTCAAATTCCACAAGAGCGGTGACAAGACACCTCCTTGTATGGTGCCCCGATTCACTGCTCTGTATTCAGTGGCAGATCCAAAAGATGCACTTATGACCCTTCTATTTAGCAGATTTTTTACGAACCTGCAGATATTGATGTCAATCCCCAACTCTATCATGCTGTTGATGATTGAGTCCGGCTTGACAAAATTGAAGGCGCCCTCTATGTCCAGGAAAGCCACCATAGTGAATTCCTTTTGTACGAGAGATTTCTCTATGTGACTGACCAAGGAGTGGAGAGCAGTTTCGACAGACTTGCCCTTTGTGTAGGCGTGCTGTGAGGGGGATAGAAGTTCCTTTGGTATGGACTGTGACGACAAAAGTCCTAAAGTCGTTTTTGCCACACTATTTTTAATAACAAAAACCCAATTGCTTAACCTTTGTAAATGAATTTATTTATTTTATTATTTATTTATTTTTATGAGTTATATAATTTTTATTAATGAATATAAATACAATTTTATGAACTAATTAGATATAATACCCGATATGGTAGTATTAAGATAATTATATTTAATCATTTGAACTTAACGGAAAAATTAACTACCATCACTGGTAGTCAAGATATAAATAGTAACTTACGTTTATACACAGCGCTGAACAACACAATCATCGAACAACTGATCACGTACACAACTCGTGCACAACGTATGGGTGCGGTTGTGTGTGTATCTTGTGTGTGCCAGCAATTTGCTATAAAAGGCGACACATTCGTTGATTGAGTGGAGTTGGTTGGCAGCTGCTAATGTGGTAAGAGCTCTTATTAAACTTGTTTACTAAGAGGGATTAATACATTTTTGTATAGACTAAGAATTCTATTGTGGTGGGTCTGAGCACGGCCACAATTGGATTTCTAGTAGAAGGAGGTTGACTAGCGGTGTGGGTCTGAGTACGGCATCGGTAGGCAACATCCTTCGATACAACCGGTTGTAATTAACTCTAAGAGAAATACCGTGCTCTATTGTGGTGTGTCTGAGTACGGCTACAATAGAGATTTCGTCATATTTCTCTTTCATCGAACGTGCTCTATTGTGGTGGGTCTGAGTACGGCTACAATAGGGATTTCGTTACCTAATCAAGAGACGTCTCCAGAGATAAAGAGAACGACTACAAACAACTCTCAGAGAGAATAACCACATACCAAAGCAGAATCTATATATACATATATACAGAAACAGAAGAGTAAATAAAGTGATAAGATTTATAACGTATTCTAAAGAATTCCGAAGCCTTTTTATTACTCTTACTAAAAAACTGGATAAAATACAATCTAGTAACGACCCTGGACAACGCTGAGCCTACCCCAGCTTCAAAGCGAGAAAACGTGTCGTTACAGTGGCGCCCGAGCAGGGACTTTGCATTGTCCAAACAACATCGACTTTGCATCGTCAAGAAAAAAATAATAAATGAAGAAAAAAAGAACTTTATAAAAACTAAACAATTAAAAACAACAAACAAGAGAAAAAAAAATATTATTAAAAAAATAAGTCAACGAAAACTTTTTGCCGAGACTGTACCTACAGAAGTCATAAAAAAAAAAACAATCATTGTGTTGAAGAAAAAATTTTCCGCTACAACTGTATGCTGCCCACAACAAATTGATATTTGTCAGCGACGCAGTTTGTCACGCAACAACGGAAAAAAAAAAAAAAACAACAACAACAAAATATTTTAAAGAAGCAATAAAGCAGCCTGACTACTTTTGCTTGAAGTCAAACGGTAAAACTTTTGATTCACGAACAAAAGTAAAACACTGTATTTATAATTGTCAGCGACGCAGTTTAACAAACAACAACAACGACAAAGACAACCAAATATTTTAAAGAAGAAATTTAAAAGAAACCAGCATGACTGCTTTTGCTTGAAGTCAAACGGTAAAACTTTTGAGTACGCACAAAAGTAAAACATTGTATGAAAAAAAAAAAATTCCACAACGTAGTTTTGATTCAACTGTACATCGCTACAAGAATTTACAACGGTACACACAAATATTTTATTTGCCTACGTGTACAAACCAACTGCTATATATACATAAGTAGATATATATAGCTAAAGACACAGCTATACATTAGCAAAGCAGATTATTCTACAAGAAAAAAAAAACAATATAATACATATCGGTATATAGATATATATATATATATACATATACCTAAATAAACTACATTTTTGATAATCATCGAAAAATCAACTTACAACAACGAATAAAATAAATTATATATATATAATTATATTTATATATATATATATATATAATAAAACTCATTTTTTGGACAAAATACCAGCAAGGAAAAATTTTTCACCATGTTAAAGACGTCGTGGATTTACTCCCTCAAAAAGGATGAACTGGTACAATACCTGACCCAGTTTGAACTTGAGATAACAGGCACAGTCGAAGAGTTGAGAAAACGCTTCGCCAAGTTTGTTTCATCAGACCACGAGGATGCTCAACGTACAACTTTACTGGCACTTCAAAATAAACACGATTGTGGCACTACTTCATCAACTAAGCTACAATTACCCGAGGGTGCGACGGATAATACACCAGATTCACCAGCTAAATGCGAACGACCTGGGTCATCCCGCCAAAACACACCCCACGATTTTCCCCAGAAGACAACAGTAGAACATCGGATTATGGTAATTGATACCATCAGAAGATGGGGTCTGAAATACGATGGAGGTAAGAATCCCTTAGAATTCGTCGAGCGAGTGGAGGAACTAGCGGGTACGTATCAAATAAATTTACGTGATGTTTTACAAGTAATCAATGAGTTTCTTCGAGATAAATCATTGCTGTGGTATAGGAACAATAATAAAAACTGGACAGAGTGGGAAACGTTTAAACACGATCTGTGTGATTTCTTTTTACCGCCACGCTACTTTGAAAAACTAGAAGACGAAGTCCGAAAGCGAGTCCAGCGGCCACGTGAGCCGTTCAAGGAGTATGTCTTGGCATTGCAAAATTTAATGCGCCCCACAAACCTTACGGTTGAACAACGCGTGGAACGCATTTTCCGCAATGCCCAACCCGACTACCAACGATACATTCGCAGAATCGATTTTTCAACACTCGAAGAGTTAATACGACTGGCCACAGATTTTGAAAGCATCCCCACGAACTCTGCTCCACCCCGCAACGAACATAACCGTATGGTTCTCCACCACTCGACAACAAATCCACATATTGAACCCGAAGCTCCGTCTCGAAGAAATGGGACGTCAATACGATGGGAAGATGACAAAGTAAAAGCCACCATTTGTCTTGACAAAAACTTAGTCACCGCCATAATTGATACGGGTGCAACCCGAAGCTTCATCAGACCAGCATGTATCAGACTGGTAAAGAAGCCAATATATTTACAGGTTGACATCGACGTTACTTTGGCCGACGGCTCTAAAAGGATGGTATCACGCGCAGTGAAGTGCCCTATAACCCTGGGAAATCGGACTGCCTTCCACGAACTTCTCATCTTACCTGGGGCGACTGAACATATTTTGTTGGGGCTAGATTTTCTGAAAAATTTCGAGACCAGCATATCCTGTGCCGGTTTAACCGCTACCTCCAAACTTTGTGCGACGGTAAACTGGTGTCAGGGTAATTCAGATGACCAGTTAAGCCCTACTGACATGGTTACTCCACCAGCGGAAATCACAACCCCGATCAACAAGCAGACTATACTGCAGCAACAGATCGATGATTTTCTCGCACACGAGTTACCAAAATTTCAACAACTTAAAGGCTTATCTACGGCAGCATCACATTCAATCGTTACAAAGGACGGCATAAAAACTGATCCAGAGAAAATTCAGGCCGTGGCACAGATGACCCCCCCTACCAACGTAAAAGACGTCAGACGCTTCTTAGGAATTACGTCTTGGTATCGTCGTTTTGTGCCCGATTTCTCCACCATATCTCGACCACTCACTGACTTACTAAAAAAAGGCAAACACTGGAAGTGGGGAAGTGAACAACAAAAGGCATTCGAAACTCTCCGCAATAAATTGACAGAAGCACCAGTACTGGCGTGTCCAGATTTTTCCAAACCGTTTGTGCTACAAACCGATGCTAGTGACTTCGGATTAGGAGCAGTCCTCACTCAGGAACTAGAGGGGACTGAACATGTAATCGCCTACGCTAGCCGCCATCTAAACGCCGCCGAGAAAAACTACTCAGCCACTGAAAAAGAGTGTCTGGCCATCGTATGGGGCATTCGGAAAATGCGTCCATACCTGGAGGGGTACCACTTTAAAGTTATCACCGACCATCTAGCCCTCAAGTGGCTGAATACAATTGACAACCCTATGGGCCGGCTTGCCAGATGGGCGTTAGAATTACAACAGTTTAATTTTGAAATTATTTACAGAAAAGGCCAACTCAACAAGGTTGCGGATGCACTTTCCCGACAACCACAGGCTGAAGTTAACAGCGCTAATACGAAAGACAACAACACTTGCCGATGGCTCCAAAGCTTACTCGAGGGGGTGCGTCAACGCCCTGAAGAATTTCCTGACTACAGCATTATCAATCACCAACTCTACAGACATTTTGCCAGAGAATTGAATAATGAAGATAGTTACCCCTGGAAATTATGCGTGGCCACACCCCAGCGTCAACAAGTACTCCAAGAAAACCACGATCGGCCTACTGGAGGCCATCTCGGCATAAGGAAAACACTACACAAGATAGCACAACGGTATTACTGGCCAGGTATGGCCCGTGACGTCAGCCGTTATGTGCGGAATTGTGTCAGCTGTCAACAGTATAAAGTGTCACAACAACAACCGGCAGGTAAGATGCTTACACGTGTACCCGATGAACCGTGGTCACTTGTATGTGCCGATTTTGTCGGACCCTTACCTCGTACTCGTCACGGAAACACTACATTACTAGTGTTCTTCGACTATTTTTCGAAATGGTGTGAATTAATCCCCATGAGGAAAGCCACGGCCGAAGGGGCTGTGAAGGCTTTCCGTGAGAGGATCCTCGCCCGATATGGCGTGCCTAAAGCCATCATCACGGACAACGGTACTCAATTCACATCACGCGTTTTTCAAAAATATCTACACGACGTAGGTATTATTCAGCAGTTTACGGCCCCCTACACTCCCCAGGAGAATCCTACGGAGAGGGCCAACCGCACTATAAAAACAATCATCGCACAGTTCGCCGGAAAACAACATGCTTCATGGGATGATCTCTTACCTGAAATCATGCTCGCCATCAATACAAGCATGACTGAATCCACAGGATACAGTCCGGCGTACCTTACACAAGGGAGGCAACCACGGTTACCAAATACGCTGTACGACCAAGTCACGGTCGGTACAGGAGCTCATCAGCTGTCGCCCGAAGAACGGGCCACAGAACTAAAAGAAATTTTCGACATTGTTCGAAACAACCTATCCAAAGCGACTAATAAACAACGCCACCACTACAATCTGCGCCGCCGCAACTGGCAACCTCAGATTGGAGAGTATGTTTTAGTTAAACAGCATCCGTTGTCCAAGGCTATAGACAACTTTGCAGCCAAATTAGCACCAAAATATGGGGGGCCATGGGTGATTGAAAAATTCACCTCCCCCGTAATATTAGAAATTCGCAGTATAGAAACTAACAATCGGCGCACCGCGCACATTAGCGAATTAAAGCCATTTCATAAACAAATATAGTAACTAATTGTTTTCTCTTCGTAGATTTCACCGGCAATCAACACACTCAATAAACGTGCCGAATCAATGACATCATCATCTGCAACAACTTCATCAGACTCCTCGTCTACATCGACAACATCCACAGCCAAGTCATCCGTATTTTCAGCGCAATCGAAGGACAGTGTAGGGCTGCCGGAAGCATCACCGCGACCGACAACACCACCCCTACCGACAAAACCCATCACCATAACGCGCCATCAACTCCCAGAAGTCCTGCAGAGGGAGCTGAAGGAAAGAATGTCTCAACCACTGTGGCCTACAACAGAAAAGTTATGTCGATGCATCCACAACCAATGCTTCCGGATAACTTTATTCCGAGATGGGCGTTGTCAGATTTGGTAGACCCTGGACGCTGAGAGGGGAGAGGCAGTGTGACGACAAAAGTCCTAAAGTCGTTTTTGCCACACTATTTTTAATAACAAAAACCCAATTGCTTAACCTTTGTAAATGAATTTATTTATTTTATTATTTATTTATTTTTATGAGTTATATAATTTTTATTAATGAATATAAATACAATTTTATGAACTAATTAGATATAATACCCGATATGGTAGTATTAAGATAATTATATTTAATCATTTGAACTTAACGGAAAAATTAACTACCATCACTGGTAGTCAAGATATAAATAGTAACTTACGTTTATACACAGCGCTGAACAACACAATCATCGAACAACTGATCACGTACACAACTCGTGCACAACGTATGGGTGCGGTTGTGTGTGTATCTTGTGTGTGCCAGCAATTTGCTATAAAAGGCGACACATTCGTTGATTGAGTGGAGTTGGTTGGCAGCTGCTAATGTGGTAAGAGCTCTTATTAAACTTGTTTACTAAGAGGGATTAATACATTTTTGTATAGACTAAGAATTCTATTGTGGTGGGTCTGAGCACGGCCACAATTGGATTTCTAGTAGAAGGAGGTTGACTAGCGGTGTGGGTCTGAGTACGGCATCGGTAGGCAACATCCTTCGATACAACCGGTTGTAATTAACTCTAAGAGAAATACCGTGCTCTATTGTGGTGTGTCTGAGTACGGCTACAATAGAGATTTCGTCATATTTCTCTTTCATCGAACGTGCTCTATTGTGGTGGGTCTGAGTACGGCTACAATAGGGATTTCGTTACCTAATCAAGAGACGTCTCCAGAGATAAAGAGAACGACTACAAACAACTCTCAGAGAGAATAACCACATACCAAAGCAGAATCTATATATACATATATACAGAAACAGAAGAGTAAATAAAGTGATAAGATTTATAACGTATTCTAAAGAATTCCGAAGCCTTTTTATTACTCTTACTAAAAAACTGGATAAAATACAATCTAGTAACGACCCTGGACAACGCTGAGCCTACCCCAGCTTCAAAGCGAGAAAACGTGTCGTTACAGGACATTCTGAGATTTATATCGATAGCTCTTTCCAGTGTTTTGAGCATAAAGGACGTCAGGCTGATAGGCCTAAAGTCTTTAGTGTGAGACGTCTTGCTCCCCTTGGGGATGAAGACGACCTTACACAGGTTCCAGCAAGCCGGAATGTATGCCCTTTTCAGACACTCTGTAAAGATTTCAGAGAGCCAGGGCACAACTAGGTCCATATTTCTCTGTAGGTCCGCTGAAATAATTCCGTCTGGACTATAACCCCATACATACCCTAATAACAAGGGTCACAGTAAAATGTGAATGTCCCTACTATAAAGTAAAAACAACAAAGACGTTAAATTACAAAGTAGAATACTTTGATGATAACGGACTATGAGTTTGTGTTGATTATTAGTACTTTCCAAACAGTAATGAGGTAATTTCGTACTAACCAGCACTGTTTCAAGGTATAATAAAAATGAATTAAAAATTAATTGTCGTATTCTATTTCTGTTGAAAACTGGTTAAATAGTTGATAATCTTCCCAATTGGTGTCCACTTTACGAAAAATTGTAAGGAAGGACAATTGAACGCTGATGAGTGGTGTACCGGCTTCGAAATCGGTACTGATACGTTCTGCTAAAAAACTAATTGGATGTAATAATATTTTCGACATAAAAAACTCTTAGTAATTTAGAATTTTCATTAATTCAATAAAAACTGAACTTTTGCCTAAATAATATTACTTTTCATAGGTACATCAACATAAGTTCGAATAATAATTACGTTTATTCGTAATAATATAAATAAAAAATAAATATGTGACCACTAAAATTCTCAATTAAATATTGGCAACACTACACCCAGTATAATGGCGTATTTCGGATTTATTTTCATCCAAAAATAATACGATTCAATTCACTTGGTGTTTCGATCAAGAGACCGAAAAACTAGAAATTTCTGTCGGCAAGATTCCAAAATAAATTCAGAGTCTAGATTTCAAGACAGGTGTTGGCTGAAGTGGTTAGCGCGTTGACTACTAAGCAAACAATGACGTGGGGCCTGGGTTCAAACCCTGGCCAGAGCAAGTCAATCAACGGACTATTTAAGTGATGAAGGCATAGCACTGGTCACTAAAAAACTGTTCCGACATCGATTGATGATGTCCCAAGCTAATGTACACAACATCGCCCTCCTTCGTCGGTTAGCAGAAACATCGGCGAAGTAAAACAATTAATAAAATGCCTGCCAATAAAGCTTATCAAAGTTAATGCGTCTACCTAACACCGGAGGCGCCTCAACACTGCTATAAAAATTAACATAACGCGCAAAGCAGAGTTGTAAAAGAGTTAAGCCTTCTACATTTTCAACATCTATCTTCTTTACATTCTTTACTCTATCCCTCTCTCTGAGTTCCGGCACAATGCACTGCATACGTAGGGGTCATCCCCTGAGTGCTGGTCCTAATTAAAAAAAAAAAAAATCGTAAATGTAAATAGTTTGCGTTGGTACGAAGTAGAATAATTTTTCTAGATCAGTATTCCTAACACCTGCTGTTGTGCCATTAATTACTTAACGTCACTGATGGTACAAACATACATACATATGTACGTTGCATTCTACTAGCGACAAAATGAATATTCCTGAGTATAATTTTATTTAAAAAATTATGGTTGGTGCGTAAAATTTAAAATTTTCTAAAATGAATAGCAGAGAGTTTGCCAGTGGCTGACGTTCCTAAAGATGTAAAAATAGTCCAAAGAAGTTACTAACGGGGCCCCGCGTTGGGCGCCAAAAATATTAATTCTCTGTAGCATATAACGAAATTCCATATGATTCTTGTAAGGTTTGATTAGATACTAGCATGCATGATTCCGGCTCTGGCTCGTCGGCTAGTAGGGTGTGTTCGGGTATCTAAATTGGCCTTTGTATTTACCACTCGATAATTGCATATTTTAATATGCATGCTTACATAAACAAAAAAAAAATTACTCGTCTGCTATCAAACTTTTGCTATATAAAAGGTAATCGAATATGAAACACCGGAAACTAAGTCTTTAAGAATTGTAGTGTGTTTGACTAACCACTACTGCATGCCGTCTGCATGCAGCAAGTGAAACATAACACTCTTGTTATTGTTTAAATAATTGTCCACGCTATAACCGCATGATCAGAATATACAGAATGTATTATGCTGATCATGCACATTCCCACACATACTTTGTGTATGTGTTAGTTTAAGAAGTAGAATGTTTAAGTTAGATTTAAGATATAGAATAAAAATACGTACAGTTAAGAAATGTAAATCAAAGTGAACAGTCGCACAAGCGGCTGTTCAATCAATTAATAAATAAATAATAAACTATTGGAAATCAAATAATTCAACTAAAGACTTCAACAATTATTACATTGAATATATTAATGAACCTTGATTAAGGATAATATAATAATAAAACCATATTTATATAACATGGCGATCCTGCCACAATTATAATTATAATTATTAACGGCAATGAATACAGCAATCAAAAAGAGATCAACTAAAATCTATGTGACTACATGATTTGGTGTTACATCGTTGGATTTGTGTTCGTGTAATGTTTGAAAAGATTGTCCAGAGGACTGAAGGTGCATTTTATCCCGATGTTTCAATCGAAAAGAGATCAACTAAAATCTATATGACTACATGATTTGGTGTTGCATCGTTGGATTTGTGTTCGTATGGTGTTTGAGAAGATTGTCCAAACGACTGAAGGTGCATTTTATCCCAATGTTTGTAAGTGACGAATGTATTTTAAAGCAGCATACACAAATGAAATGTAAGCATGAATTGAATTTGAAAAGTTTTGAAGAAATTAAATTTTTTTAATGAAATAAAAGGTTGTAAATTGAAATTCTTTTTGGTAAAATGAAATAATTGAAATATCTTTATGAAATGAAATAATTGAAGATTAAATTTTTTAATGAAATAAAAGGTTGTAAATTGAAATATCTTTATGAAATGAAATAATTGAAGATTGAATTTTTTCTTTAATGAAATGAAATAATTGTAAATTGAAATTTTTTTTTTAGTACAATGAAATAATTATAAATTGAAATTTTTTAGTAAAATGAAGTAATTGAAAATTGAAATTTTTTGATAAAGTAAATAATTGAAAATTGAAAAAAAAAATATAAACAGAAATTTTTATAAGAAAATTCACTGAGAAACTCACGAGTCCCTCCAGTTGATGATGTACAAATAATACTTTCAATAGCATATACATGTGTATATCACTGAGAAACTCACGAGTCCCTCCAGTTGATGTATATATATACTATTGCATAAGGGTAACCGTTTCGATCAGTAATTGGTACTGATCGATATATGTCTGATGACCGGTCCTCGGTATACAGAGTATACAGAGTGCTGAAACTTAGACATATGTACCAATTTTTTTTTTTTAAACTAATATGACCCATGACAAGAAAAAAAAGGACATACTAACACTCATGCAGTTGCGTAAACTTAACTATAAGTAAAACAATTGTAAACTTGATTTTGTGTATGTAAGCAACTGTGTGAAGGACAAACTCGACTGGTTAAAGAGATTTGAAATATTAATTTGTTTATTTCGAGTTGAATTGAGTTCTGATTTATGATTGCTCTAGAAATATAAAGCTTCCTTGATTAGAAGTTCTAAAACCAGATTTTTTCTTTTGATTTGAGTCATATCAAATCCTCACAATTTTTTTTTTATGGGAATTTCAAGAGAGGTTTTCTTCATTTCTTATTAATTGCGTGAGCTTAATAATAGCTTTTAAATTGATCCATAATATATCGTTCGAATATCTTTCCTTCATAATGGGAGGCAAAGAATCAAAAATAGAGAATCCTAACGCAAACGTTATCAATGAAGTCACGGTTAAGGTTGAATATCCGGTAGTGTATCTAGCAATAATTATTGCAATACTTTTGCTACAATTCCTAACAACCTTATACCAACTTCACAAAAGATCCTTGAAAAACAAATACGTAAAGAACTTCAGTACCATTTCCGGACTCGACAAAGTCTAGTGAAACGAATGGTGAAATAAATTAGAAATAAATCCTTGCAAATTTTGGAATTTTCATAACACTATCGAATAATACATTATATAAATGTATAAATCCTAACAAGTTTTAGAGTTTTCATTACTCTGACGAATAATACA
Organism: Lypha dubia; assembly: GCA_947311025.1. Lineage (NCBI taxonomy): Eukaryota > Metazoa > Arthropoda > Insecta > Diptera > Tachinidae > Lypha > Lypha dubia. The sequence continues at coordinate 96,165,870 of OX371260.1, read as the reverse complement.
TGGTATAGATATATATGTTTAGTTCCAAGAATTGTTATCCTTTGATAAACAATCAAAGAAAGCAGTTTCTTTTCTCCTTATTGCACATTCATTGTTGTAACATTGTAAAGATAATGAAGGTCATTTGATTTATATGTTTGAATTATATTTGTTTAATGTTGTTGAACGTTTGTTTATTGTTTTGTGTTCTGGACAATATTATTGTTTCCTGCATTTGTGAAGAAAAATGTTTTGATCTTTGCAGTGTTTCTCTTTTGTTTTCTTCAACAAATTCATTAGAGTGCACATTGTGACCTCTGACTTCCAGAAATAAATCCTTGCAGTGGAATATATTTGCCTACAGTCAAACTATCATATCCTTGGTAAGACTGAGTTTGTTTGCATTGCTATCAAGTGATCCTTAAAATTGTCTTTGTTTGGCATCTCCTTTGTGTTGTTGCACTTCATTTTATTCTTATACTTTTTCTTTTTATTCAAAAGGAAAGGTTCTATTTTCATTCCTATTTTTTTCTCCTTTGTGTTGTTGCTGTTTGGCTTCCCTTCTACTCAATCCAATTATTGCATATTGATACATCATTGATTGTAAGTGGAATGGGAGAGTATTGTGAGAAAGTCAAGAATACTTAAGGAAGAATTCTTGAAATCATACAAATGTCTTAGTATAGATAGGGATACCAAGCCAGAAACAGTAGACAAGCACATAAGGATTCTGCTGAAACAATTGGAGAACATTAGAATACTCCTTAATGTAAATTACTTTCGTCTAACAGTAAGTCATAAAGCGGCAGCGGACGCTTTCTATGCAGACGTTAGAGAGAAACTTTTATCGGTAGCAATTAAAAAGGGAATAAATCTTGAAATCCCCTCTTCATTGCATGAGCAAATTTTGATATCTGAAACGGAGAAAATATTGATAATGCCTCAAACTGTTGTAGAATTTTTAGGGACCGCATCCAGGCTACTTCCTGATTATGATGGCACCCCTGAAAATTTGCAAAGTTTTATTGACGCGCTGAATTTAGTGGACTCAATAAAAGAGAGTCATGAATCAGTTGCAGTAGATCTAGTAAAGACCAAGCTAAAGGGTACAGCCAGAAATTTGTTGTCGGCTGAGACAACTTTACAGGATATAATATTGAAACTGAGATCTTCAGTTAAGGGAGAATCAGTAGACGTTATTACTGCTAAAATTATGAACATTAGACAGTCTGGTAAGAATGCTAATGCTTATGCCAAAGAGGTGGAAGACCTCACAAAAAAATTAGAAACAGCATATATATCAGATGGTCTGTCTAATGAAACCGCAAATAAATATGCAACTCGCTCAGCGGTTACAGCTATAGTAAAGAATGCCTCAAATGATAGAGTGAAACTGATCATGGAATCAGGCACCTTTAATAATATGAATGATGTAATGTCGAAATTTATCACTAGTTGTACCGATGTATACGGTCAACCAAATTCTATCCTGGCTTACGACTCACAGAACAGTCGTAATAACAATCCTTCTAATAGTCGAAATTCTAGAAATTTTAATAATTTCAATCCTAGAAATTTTAATAATTCTAATCGTAGAGATTTTAATAATTCAAATCCTAGAAACCTAAATAGTTCAAGAAACTATGGCCCTAGAAATAATAATTCCAACTCAAGGAATTATAATAATCCCAACTACGAGAATTTTAATAGAAATCCTAACAGAGGAAGAAATAACTATACAAATAATAACAGTAACCATTCAAATAGTAATGGATACAATTCAAGAAATAACAATAATGTACGATGCATTACCGATGAAAATAATTCGGGAAACGTACAGCCACCCCAACATACTTCTTAGATGAAAAAATTCATAACATACAACTAAACTTGTATAGCTATTTGATATCCCGAACTACTTTAAATGACAATAGGTCAACATTTTTAATAGACACTGGCGCAGACATATCAGTTATCAAGCATAATCAAGTTCTGAACGAACCAATAAATGTAACAAAAAGAACTAATATAAACGGTATTGGACAGGGTCTCATAACTACGCTGGGAAAAGTGAGAACTGATTTAAAAATAGATAGATTTCTTATAGCACATGAATTTCATGTTGTCGGAAATGAATTCCCTATTCAAGTTGATGGAATAATAGGAATGGACTTCATTAGAAAATACAGATGTGTATTAGATTTTCAAGATAATGAAGATATTATCACTTTAAGAACAAATGATGTTCCATATGATATATCTATCCCACTTATGAGTGCTCCTAACATTAATTCCATATCAGTTCCAGCAAGATCTGAGGTGATAAGACCAATTAAATTTGATTCTACTGAAACAGATGTATTGGTACCACAACAAATGCTTCAAGATGGTGTATATATTGCTAACACAATTACATCGAAATCAAAGCCTTTGGTAAGAATTGTCAATACAACTGAGAATGATTTGATCATTGATAATGTCCAAGTATCAACAGAAAGTCTGAATGACTATAAAATCGTAAAGCAGAACCATGACCCACAGAAAAATAAAGAAAAAATTGAAAGGTTATCAAAAAACTTTCCAGAATTCGTTGATAAAGAATTGAAAACACTGTGTCATGAATTTATAGATGTATTTGCTTTGGAAACCGAAAAAATAACGGTTAATAATTTCTATAAGCAAAAGCTTAAACTCCACAATAAACAACCGGTTTATATAAAAAATTACAGAATACCTCACTCACATAAAGAGGAAGTAAATAAGCATGTTGATAAATTGATAAAAGACGATATAATAGAGCCATCAGTGTCTGAATATAATAGTCCCATTCTTTTAGTACCTAAAAAACCTCTTCCAGGTACAAATCAAAAAAGATGGAGACTAGTAGTAGATTATAGGGGAGTGAATAAAAACTTAGTAGCTGATAAGTTTCCGTTACCACGTATAGATGATATACTCGACCAATTGGGCCGAGCTAAATTTTTCTCTTGCCTTGACTTAATGTCAGGTTTTCATCAGATAGAACTAGACAAAAACTCTAGAGATATTACATCCTTTTCTACAGAAAAAGGATCCTTCCGTTTTAACAGATTGCCATATGGTGTAAAAATAGCTCCAAACTCATTTCAACGAATGATGTCCTTGGCTTTTGCCGGATTATCACCGACACAAGCTTTCGTATATATGGACGATTTAGTTGTGATTGGTTGTTCTACAGAACACATGTTACGTAATCTCAAAGACGTATTCAGCCTATGTGGAAAATATAATCTTAAATTGCATCCTGATAAATGTTCGTTCTTTTGTCGTGAAGTGACGTTCCTTGGTCACAAATGTACTGACAAAGGTATTTTACCTGACGACAGTAAATTTTCTATAATTGATAAATATCCTACACCAAAAAATGGTGATGAAGCTAAACGCTTCGTAGCTTTTTGTAACTATTATCGACGGTTCATACCCGGTTTTGCTGAATTATCACGACACATAACTAGGTTGTCGAGAAAAAATATACAATTCGAATGGACTCAAGAATGTGAACATTCCTTCCAAACTCTCAAATCACATTTACTGAGTCCTACAATACTTCAATATCCAGATTTTTCTAAGGAATTTTGTATCACTACAGACGCAAGTAAACACGCTTGCGGAGCTGTTCTCAGTCAAGAAAAACAAGGTATTCAACTACCCGTTTCTTATGCATCCAGATCTTTCACTAAGGGTGAAAGTAATAAATCAACAATAGAGCAGGAATTAACTGCAATACACTGGGCTGTAAAATACTATAGGCCATATGTCTATGGAAGAAAGTTTGTGATCAAAAGTGACCACAAACCACTAACTTATCTATTTTCATTAAAAAATCCTTCATCAAAGCTAATGCGGATGAGATTGGATTTAGAAGAGTATGATTTTGTAATCGAGTATGTTAGGGGTGAAGACAATACAGTGGCAGATGCGCTGTCACGAATAGATTTTGAAGACATAAAAAATACAGAGATCAATAAAATACTGAAGGTAACAACAAGACTTCAGTCTAAAAATAGTTGTAACAATGAGGTTAAAACAAACCCTAATTGTAAAACATCGGTTGGTTTAAAAGTATATGAGGCGATAAATGCCCAAGAGCACCGTAAAATACCAAGATTGTATTTTACTAAAAATGAAGTAATAATAAAAAAAGGAAAGCGAGTACTTTCCGAATTTAAGTTGAACGACACAGTTATAAATAGAAATGTAGACTTAGGTCACCTCTTTCTAAAGCTTGAAAAAGTAGCTGATAATATGGGTCTGACAACACTGCGACTTTCACTAGATGATAGTACGCTTTATAACCTAGGAACAAATATAGAAACCTTCAAAGAGAAAGGTAATGAAATCTTGCAAGATTCTAATTTAACTATTGTGCTCACACCAAAATTAATTAAAGTCACCACCGATTCAAAGAAATTAAATATCATGCGAAAATTTCATGATAATCCAATAACTGGAGGACATCCAGGAGTAACACGTATGATAAGGAAAATACAACTACAATACCATTGGAAAGGTATGACAAGAGACATCACAAAGTATGTCAAGCAATGCAAAGAATGTCAAATAAATAAGACAACGTTTAAGGGCAAAGAACCCTTTATTTTAACACCAACTCCTCAAAAAGCGTTTGGAACAGTCATAATAGACACCATTGGACCACTTCCAAGGTCAGATTCACAGAATGAATACGCTGTGACAATGATGTGTGACTTGACTAAATATTTAGTAGCAATTCCCATACCAAATAAATCATCCAGAGAAGTTGCAAAAGCAATTATGGAAGGTTTTATTTTGATATACGGTCCTATGAATAAGATAATTACCGATATGGGTACTGAATATATGAATCAGGTTTTGAGAGATTTATGTGAATTAATGAAGATAGAGAAATTAAACTCTACTCCCTATCATCATGAGACACTCGGTACTGTTGAGAGATCTCACAGAACATTCAACGAGTATTTAAGATCTTATGTATCATCAGATAAATCTGATTGGGATAATTGGCTAAAATTTTTCATCTATTGTTATAATACAACTCCATCCACAGCTCACGGATATTGCCCGTTTGAGCTAGTTTTCGGAAAAATGCCACCTACCTTAGAATTCACAAACACTATAGATCCAGTCTATAATATTGACGCTTATGAAAAAGAAATTAAATTTAGATTGCAAGTAGCTCAACACCGAGCAGCATCTATGATTGAAAATGCAAAGCTTGAAAGACAACAAACCTCCAATGAAAAGGCCAAATCAATTAACGCGGCCATAAATGATCTTGTTTTAGTCCGCAATGAAGCTGGACACAAATTGGAAAATGTATATAAAGGTCCATACAAGGTAGTAGGCCTTGATAAAAATAACAATGTTGAACTAATGGACGAAAACAAAAAAAGGTTTACAGTCCATAAAAATAGAATCAAAGGATTCAATTAAGATTTTTTAGTATATTGGTTAAAATGTAATTTTATGGTGAAGCATTTTAATACAATTCAATTCATCCTTTATCTTTTATAATTAAGATTTTTTAGTATATTGGTTAAAATGTAATTTTATGGTAAAGCATTTTGATACAATTCAATTCATCTTTTATCTTTAATATAAGAAGATTTTTTTTTTTCTTCTCTTTAGTGTAATCATGAAATCGAGATTATGAAATGATTTTGTAATGACGTAATTTTTTTTTAAAAAAAGGGAAGGGAAGAATGTCCCTATAATTTTAATATTGAATCTCTTTAATTTTTAATCTAACAATTTTAAACCCCATATTTTTAATTTTTACATTTTGATTACCAGTAAGAATAATCAACCCAGTATTGATTATTCTTTCTGAAAAAGGGAGGTGTAGTGTGTTTGACTAACCACTACTGCATGCCGTCTGCATGCAGCAAGTGAAACATAACACTCTTGTTATTGTTTAAATAATTGTCCACGCTATAACCGCATGATCAGAATATACAGAATGTATTATGCTGATCATGCACATTCCCACACATACTTTGTGTATGTGTTAGTTTAAGAAGTAGAATGTTTAAGTTAGATTTAAGATATAGAATAAAAATACGTACAGTTAAGAAATGTAAATCAAAGTGAACAGTCGCACAAGCGGCTGTTCAATCAATTAATAAATAAATAATAAACTATTGGAAATCAAATAATTCAACTAAAGACTTCAACAATTATTACATTGAATATATTAATGAACCTTGATTAAGGATAATATAATAATAAAACCATATTTATATAACAGAATGTTATGCAAATAAATAAATGAACAAATAGGAAATCAGGTTAGCCATTTCTTGTTGTTACAAGCTGATGTAGGTGCTGCAACCAATTGCCCTCCCAACCATGATCATCGCCAACTATGATAGTGTTTTAAGGTCTAACCAGATTATGGCGCAAAAAACGGTACCAGCAAATGAATTTTAAGGGTCTAATTTTAGTCTGCTTTATACAAGCAGTAAATGTTTTTATTTTAGTTATTTATTTATATGAAAAGTAAATGCAATACAACAAGAACATGTCACATATATATAATAATTTTTTAGATATTTTGTCATAAAGTTCATATGAGAAATTTCTTAATTACTAACATAATAAATTAAAAGTTAAAGTTGTAAAACATAATAACATTTAATAACAAATAAATATGTACAAATTTTTAAAAACAATTCTATAGAAATGTAAATAGATATGTACATATATGTATATGCAGATTGCATTAATGTGCAAAATGCTTAAATATGGCAGTTTTTAAATGGATTGCATTGTTTAAGGTTTGTATATGAGAGGGTAATGAAATTTATAAAAAAATGTTGCACTGAAATTGCTTTATTAAACTTGAAGTTACTTATTTTGCTTCTCCTATTTGACCTAGAGAACTTTGTTTTTCGATGTATATTTGTTTAGAAAAGTGTGATATACTACTAGTTCTTCTTATACCAAAAATTTATCTAGCAACGTTATTGTATGTCACATTTAGCCTTATTCTGCTTACGGCATCACAACTAGCAAAAAGGTCACAACCGCATAAAAGATTCGGAAGTGTGCATGTTTTGTACTAAAAGCATCATACTATATATTGGTGTGAAATGTTGTGATGACCAAAGATTTCTTAGCATAGAAAACGTTTTACCACAGGAAGTGGTCCGCCCAACTAAGCTCTCTGTTAAAAATAGTACCAAGATTCTTAGTTGAGTTCACGAACTTTATTGCCGTATTATTTATTTGTATTGGCGAAATACGGGTTTCAACATTTTTCGGTAGACCAATAACTAATCATATTTTTGATTCGATCCAGTCGCCGTTTCTGGCAGTTTGTCGGCATACGTTCTGCTAAACTGATTGGATATAATAATAATATTTTTCAACATAAAATAACTCTTAGTAATTGAATTTTAATTTATTCAATAAAACTGAGCTTGAGCCTGATAATATTACTTTTCATATGTACATCAATATACCTTCAAATAATAATTACGTTTATTCGTAATAATATAAAAATATGAAACCAATTCTATTACCGCACCTGATAACTATGAAGTTCCCAAAGGTAAAATATTGAAGTTGAAAAATTTTTTTAAACAATCATCGCGAATGTGGAATATAAAACTAAGCGGCAGTTTAAAAAACCTTGGCCTCAAGCAGCTGAAAAGGGATCAGTGTATATACGCGAATATTGATAATGAAAATATTTTAATTCTGGCCATTTATTGTGGAATAATGAAAAACCAAAGGTGTCTTTAATAAAGGATTTGAAGGAGAAATTCAAACTTAAAGATCTAGGAAATGCTAAGTCGTTTCTTGGTACAAATAGAACGAACAAAAAGAGGGTTTGGCAATAAATCAGTCTGTTTATATCCAGAAAATGCTAGAACGTTTTAAGATGACAACTTGTAATCCAATATCCAGTCCACTAGACGTTAATGTAAAACTCAGCAGTATGCAGGGCCCTAAAAATGAAGCGGAAAAGTCTAAAATGTGAAGTTATCCCTCCCAAGAACTTATTGGCATAAATAAAAATATACTGTAAAAACACAGTTGGTGCTGTTATTTGATTGCAACATATTGTTGTTATTTATTAATTTTTCAAAATTTTTCGGCATTAAAAAATGTTAAAAATAATTTCATATTACAATCCTTTTTAATTGAACATTTGTATTATTACGAAACCCCTGAAGAAGTCAACAAACAATTGACGAAACGTTGGGTAAAAAATGTAATAAAGCTGTTTTATTAACATTAAATACGTTATAGCCTTTTTCCACTAGCATACATTTTAGAGGAATGAATTGAATAATATGTTGAAAAAGTGAAACTTGCGTTTCCATTGGCAACATCTAACATCTACCATCTTCTCAGCTGTCAAAAATATAAAAATACTTACAGCATAATTTTTTGTGGAAAAAATAAAAATTAAATTAAAATGGATTTTGAAGAAACATTAATAATTGGACTCGTTCATGCTTTACAAGAACAAACAGAATTGTTAATGTAGTGTTCAGAAAAAAGCATTAACACGAACTTCTTATATGAATTCTTTGGTTTTTTATTTATTTAAAGTTTTTATATGCATATAAAAAAAAGCGATTCCCTGAAAGACATGAGAGCTCTTTCTTGTTCCTCTCAACTCTTCTATTTTGTCCTGGCACAAGTCCAGCAACATATTTTCAAAATCCTGGTTCCATACTATACGGAGACCTGTGCTTTTCTTTACTAAAAACAAAAATAAATTATTATACTTATTTATGTACAACATATAAAGTTAAAAAAAAAAATAAAATCTTACGTGTGCCACTCATTTCGATGTAAAATATTTTTTTTTTCTTACACAATTATGTATTTATGTCATTCACAAAAAATTAAACTATCAACATGTATGTATCTGTCATTTTGCTAGAGATGACATTAAAATTATCGGAAGATGTTGATTAGAACAAAATGGTTTAGGAACATCTTTTAAAGATGTAGAAAGATGTTGACTTTTAGTACTGTGTATTTCTTATGGGAAGATGTTAACATCTTCTCAAATTGATGGTAGATGTTAGATGTTGCGTAGTGGAAAAAAGGCTATTAGGCCTTATTAGCTTAAAGAAGAAAAATATCATTAACAACAATCTTGTCTTATAAATGCTTATAGATTGATATTAATGAGGGTTGTGTTGGGTGAAGTGGTTAGCGCGTTGACTACTAAGTAAGCAATGACTTGGGGCCTGGATTCAAACCCTGGCCAGAGCAAGTCAATCAACATCATTAATTTCTCTAATGTACATTAGTGAGACATTGTATTAATTGTTGTCGGACTATTTAAGTGATGCAGGCTAGCACTGGTCACTAAAAAACTGTTTCGACAGCGATTGATGCTACCCAAGCTAATGTACACAACATCGCTCTCCTTCGTCGGTAAGCAGAAACATCGGCGAAGTAAAATAATTAATAAAATGCCTGCTAATATAGCTTAACAAAGTCAATGCGTCTACTTAACACTGGAGGCGCCTCTCCACTGCCTTAAAAATTAACATAATGCGCAAAGCAGAGTTGTGAAAGAGTTAAGTCTTCTAAATTTTCAACATCTATCTTCTTTACCCTCTCCCTCTCAGGCACAGTGCACTGCATTCGTAGGGGTCATCCCCTGAGTGCTGGTCGTAATTACAAAAAAAATAAAAATAAAAATGTTATTAAAACCAAACAAATATTCTAAAAATAAAAAATGAGTGCTCAAAAATTATTGTCAAAAAAGGAATCGGCCGGGGAAGTCTAAAAAAGTGGAAAAAGCTGTTTCAAAATAGTTCGATCAAATGCGGTCGCCTGGTGCAATAGTGTCATCCAACATGATTATGGAAAAGGCTAAACAATTTTCCATTGCACTAAACGGAAATTTCGATTCAACGCAAGGCTGGCTATACCGATGGCAACGAAGAGAAGACATTACATACAATTTGCATACAATCCCAAAGACATATTTAAAGCCGATGAAACGGGTTTACCTTTATTGCATTGCCGTCTTCCACACTCAATAGGAATAAATATAAAATCGCCGACATGGATTCACCAAAAGAACGAATAACTATGCTTCTTATTTGCAATGCAACTGCTGACTACAAAAAATTGCACTAGGTAAACCAAAACATCCCCGGTATTTCGAAAATAAAACGCTACCTTTTAAATATTTTTCGCAAAAGAAGGCATGGATGACGCGGGACATCTGGCAGGGAATAATAACAGCTTTCGACGAAGAAATGATTCCTTGATCTCTAAGAATACATACAAATATATAATGCATATTTATGTACTTATTATTTATATTAATCTGTCTTGTGATATTGAATTCTATTTTACTACTTTTGTTATGTTTTTAAATAAAATATATGTGTTACAATACATAGTAATATAAATAAAATATAAATAAAAAAGACGTGTGGCACTTGGGGACTGCCGCGGTAAAGCTATTGCATAGCATTTTTTCTAAACTTATGCAATTTCAATTTCAGCTTTCTAGCTATACTGAAAGTGCCCCATACAAAAAAGGGGCACCCTAGTCCCCCCAGCTAAAATGTGCCTTACCTTAGTATCCTATGTCCTTCTCCTGGGTCTAAGCTACCTGCCCACCAATTTTCAGCCAAATCAGTTCAGCCGTTATTGAGTTATAAATAGTAACCAACACGACTTTCTTTTATATATATCTTTATATATATAATTCTACTGTACGTGCGTTGTAACTGCACTCCTCCTAAACGGCTGGACCGATTTCCATAAATTTTTTTGTATGCGTTTGGGTGGCGCCCCGGGTGGTTTAGATTTACAATTCGGTGCAATTGGACGAAGGGGCGTGGTACCTCCCATACAAACCACATATTAAAAATCTATTATTTCTGCTCCTAATAACGGTATTTGAACATAATTTGGTACGTCGTTTGGTGTGCATTTTTTAAGTGCTGCTGCAAATATGGGCGGGATTGGACAAAGGGGCGTGGTACCTCTCATATAAACCACAAATTAAAAATCTATTATTTCTGCTCCTGATAACGGTATTTGAACAAAATTTGGTACGTCGGTTCAGTGTGCATTTTTTTAGTGCTGCTGCAAATATGAACGGGATTGGACAAAGGGGTGTGGTACCTCTCATACAAACCACAAATTAAAAATCTATTATTTCTGCTCCTGATAACGGTATTTGAACAAAATTTGGTAAGTCGGTTTGGTATGCATTTTTTTAGTGCTGCTGCAAATATGGGCGGGATTGGACAAAGGGGCCTGGTACCTCTCATAAAACCACAAATTAAAAATCTATTATTTCTGCTCCTGATAACGGTATTTGAACAAAATTTGGTAACTCGGTTTGGTATGCATTTTTTTAGTGCTGCTGCAAATATGGGCGGAATAGGACAAAGCGGCGTGGTACCTCTCATACAAACCACAAATTAAAAATCTATTATTTCTGCTCCTGATAATGGTATTTGAACAAAATTTGGTACGTCGGTTTGGTGTGCATTTCTTAAGTGCTGCTGCAAATATGGGCGGGATTGGACAAAGGGGCGTGGTACCTCTCATATAAACCACAAATTAAAAATCTATTATTTCTGCTCCTGATAATGGTATTTGAACAAAATTTGGTACGTCGGTTTGGTGTGCATTTTTTAAGTGCTGCTGCAAATATGAGCGGGATTGGACAAAGGGGCGTGGTACCTCTCATACAAACCACAAATTAAAAATTTATTATTTCTGCTCCTGATAACGGTATTTCAACAAAATTTGGTAAGTCGGTTTGGCATGCATTTCTTAAGTGCTGCTGCAAATATAGGCGGGATTGGACAAAGGGGCGTGGTACCTCTCATATAAACCACAAATTAAAAATCTATTATTTCTGCTCCTGATAACGGTATTTGAACAAAATTTGGTACGTCGGTTTGGTGTGCATTTTTTAAGTGCTGCTGAAAATATGGGCGGGATTGGACAAAGGGGCGTGGTACCTGTCATACAAACCACAAATTAAAAATATATTATTTCTGCTTCTGATAATAGTATTTGAACAAAATTTAGTATGTCGGTTTGGTGTGCATTTTTTAAGTGCTGCTGCAAATATGGGCGGGATTGGACAAAGGGGCGTGGTACCTCTCATACAAACCACAAATTAAAAATTTATTATTTCTGCTCCTGATAACGGTATTTCAACAAAATTTGGTAAGTCGGTTTGGTATGCATTTTTTTAGTGCTGCTGCAAATATGGGCGGGATTGGACAAAGGGGCGTGGTACCTCTCATACAAACCACAAATTAAAAATCTATTATTTCTGCTCCTGATAATGGTATTTTTTGACCTACGTCGATGATATTTGATACATATGGTATTGGCATCATTTGGAATACGTACCAGGAGAAAAGTGGGTGGGACCACGCCCCTTATTAGGAAAATTAAAAATCGTAATATAGTCTTAACTACTATACCGATCGTCATTAAATTTTCACAATAGGATATATAAATACTTTTAATTTTATTTTATAACGAGGGGGGTAGCGAAGCACACCGGGATAAGATAGTACATATATATATGTGCACATCCGTTCGTATGGCGACCTAAAAATTATTAACTTTTTAGATGCAATAATAAAAAATAACAAAAAACATTTGTATAGACACCGATATTTATTTTCCAATTGCTGTTTAAATAGAGATTCAACTACAGAAATGCCGCGCATCGTTATCTGTCCGCTTTTAATACAGCACATTCTTTGTAGACCTGAATGCAAACGAACTGAGGTTTATACGACAATTTTTGTTGCCAGATTTTTGACAATTTCCCCGGTTGTTCTCTACCGCCGTTAAGTTTTTAATAGTTCCGCAGAACTTAGGCTTTTTGATAGAGCACACAATAGGTGTGTTTGTTTACGTGATATTTTGTACAAATCGTTACAAAATGTTACTGGATCCTGTTCGTTTACTTTCTCCAGCAAGTAAATTTATTTAAATAGAGAGAAAGAGAGTCAGCAATTGACATTTGAATGTCTGAGAACTTGCAAATTCTTGCTGGATAAATTTTGTTCAGTAAAATTTTGCAAGATAAAACACATGTTTTTACTGCTTCTTCTTACCAATTAAAAATTAAACAAAAAAGTTTATTTGTGAAATATTATGTAGAAAGTTTTCGAAGTAATGAAAAACTAAATAAAAGTTTATTTGTATTTGTTGAAATATGGAAGAGTAAGTTAAAGTTAAATTTGCGTTCATTGTTTAAGAACTGCAATTACAGATGTAAAGTCAGCACAAAGAAACGCAACAGCCAGGAGTTTCATGAATTGTCGGGAGCTTCAGAAACAACATATACATATTCCAATTCTATTCTTTGTCAAAATAAAGGCATATTGTTGAATATGATAATGGAATTAATTGATGCATCATCTTCAGAAAGTGAAGACGAGGAAGATGTAATATTAAATCAATTACTTAAAGTAGATCCGTGTAATTATGTTCCACATTTAATGATCGAATGAAGTAAACGGAATTCCATAAAAGATTATATTGAAATAACTGTGTCGAGTTACACTGAATTTGAGTTTCGAAGTCACTTTAGAATTTCAAGAAGTCTTTGTGAATCTTTAAGTAAAAGGCACTCAGAATCGGTACATTATAAAAGCCTTCGATGTGACAAACGTCTTCCCGAAAATGTGTACATGTTAGTTTTTTTATGGTTTGCTGGGCATGAAGCATGCAGCTTTAGAGATTTGTCAGACCGTTTCAATCTGGCTCTATCTACAATATGCTTGATAATCAAACGTGTGTCATTGTTTGTGAGCTCTTTACGCCCTGATGTCATAAAATGGCCAAATGGTTCTCAGAAATCCCAGTCTGCTCAATTTGTCGAAAATAAATGTATATTTTCTAAAGCAATAGGTAAGTTTTAAAAAAATATAAACGGAAATATATTAATCATTTTATTTCAGCTTGTATTGATGGTACCCACATAATTATCGATCCTCCTAAAACCTCGAAAGACGATTATATTTATAGGAAAGGGAACACAACAGTTTGTATGCAAGCCATTTGTAATTAAAAAAAAAAATTCATAAACGTCTTCATTGGATACCCTGGGTCTTGCCATGATAGTTGGGTCTTTAAAAATTCGCCCATTTACGATAAACTAGGTTCATATTGTGAAAGACTAAAAAAGACTAAAATATTTTTTATTGAAAAAGGTTAGAGTTTTACTAAAAGCTTTCATTTTAAAAACTTGTTTTTAAAGATTATTATTTGCTTGGCGATTCGGCATATCCATGCAACAAACATTTGATAACGCCTTATAGAGACAACGGTCACCTAACAAGAGCCCAAAAAAATTTTAATGTGAAGTTGAGTTCAGGCCGAGTTTCATAGAACATTAATTTGGAATTCTTAAGCAAAGATTTCGACAATTATATTATTGCAAATTGCGGGGAATGGAAAAAATTTGCCATTTTATTAGAGCGTGTTGCGTTTTACACAATAATTCTGACGAAGATGATTTAGAGTTCAGCTTAGACACAAGTGAAGACGTTGTCGAAGATTGCCCTAGGGAATGCAAACCTGTTTATGGAAGCAATTTCGTAAGGGATGCTATTTGCGAATCTTTCCGAAACCGAATATGAATATATCGCCATATAAATTCATAAAGCCCTAAACTACATTGAACAAATTTTACAAGAAAAGGCAAAAATTGTTTAGTATGAAAGAAAAACATTTTATTTCAGGAATTAATTATAAGAAATACTAAAAACTACTAAATATTAAAAAAAATATATATATATTTTTCTATACAGTTTGATGAAATTTTTATAAGTTTTGTTGTAAAATTTAAGTTATTTAATCTTTTTTTAATAAATTGACAATAGACTCTAACAAAGAAACTTTTTTGGTTTCTATTTCATCTCTCCGTTTGGCTCGTTCTTCCTTTCTTCTAAAATTTTCTTCAAGCATTTGGTGAAGTTTTTTTATCATTTTCTTCACGTCTTTTAGCTTCTTCGCCCACTTTCTCCAAACATTTTTCCATCGCTGTTTTCTTTCTCTTCGAACAAGAGGGTGTACACTCAGAATTATCTGAAACAAACAAAAAAAAATGTACTAACTTTTATTAAATAGAGAACGAAGTAAATACCTAAATCATCTATATCATTAATCGACGCCTCATTTATAACAACTGAAGTTTCGCTATCAATGACAAATTCCGGTTCAATTGATCTTTTGTAAATAAAAAGATCATCCAACTCTCTAATAGAACATATAATAAAAAGTAGAAAGAAATAATTTTAATTAATGAATTATTGTGTAACGATGTTTTATAAATATAAATATGTATACATACGTTTGGAAAGGGCAAGTTATTTTGTTTCTACCAGTTTTGTTGTTGTGGAGCTTCATGCGCTTGTACTGGCGCTCCAAACTAAAATATTTCGCTTCAACTTTGGCTTGATTGAAACTATACCCACTGTTCTTCATTTCCTCCGAAATTTTAGCCCACATCTGCTTTTTATTTTTAAGGCTAGCGAATTTGCCAACCTTTGGCCTTAAGTCCTTTACCAGGCTAATTAATAGTTTAGTTGAAGCATCCAGCCACAACGTTCTACCATTAACGTCTGAAACTGCAGGACTTTCGCACAATGTGTTGTCGCTGGAGGCGTCTTGCGAAGGAATATTCACTTCAGGATTCGGAGTGAAGATTACTTCGTCATATTCTTCAGTGCCCATGATCTGCTGCGACATCATTGCTCGATATTCCTCATCTGCAATTGTTAAATAAATGTCTAATTGTTTCAGTAAACACAAACATTGGAACAAGTCACATTTACGGAATCGAAGTACATTTCAAAGCAAAAACTTCAAGTATGATCGGAGAGGTGTATGTAAACGAGACTTTGGACCAAATATTTCTCAATTGCGTTACGTTTGCTTACCTTCTTAAAAGTTTTTGGAGTACATGACACATCAAGCCTCTTGGTCATTTTAGATTTTGTTGCTAACTATGTTACTTAAGTTTTTTGGCCAAAATATGAACTTATTTATTTGCACTGAACAACTTTGGTTTATTTCTTTTGAATTTAATTGTATTTGTTGAAATATGTTAAATTTAAGCAAAAATTTGTGATATCTTTATTTAAACAATAGAAGAATATGAATATAAGTACTGCTAATGCATCCTTTTTAAATCATAAAAACTTTGTATAAACATATGCATGTGTACTAATTAGAAAGTCAATGAATTATATAAGTAAAATTTTAATTTTTAACTAATTGTAAATTATTAACTAATAATTGTATAAATCATAAAAAATAGGCAACAAATTACTTCGAAAGTTTATTTAAATCGTTAATCGCAAACAGCGACCAATATTTGCCTTTTGAATTAGCATTACTTATCAGCTGTTCAGCAAAACAACATGCAAAATCTTGCAAAATGCTGTTCGCGTACTTTTTTGCAAATTTTTATAATTAAGAGTAATTGAGAGTAAATTTGGTTTTTTCTCTATCGCAAAGCTGCTGCATAAATATTACTGGAAAAGTAAACAAACACACCTAATGGTACATTATTAAGGTAGGCGCACTCAACCAGCTCATCGCTAATGCTCACGAGGAATAAAAACCAAATTAATTTTGCAATGCAAATTGTTCCAGTAGCAAAACATACATACCTACATATGTTTAAGTAATTAATCAGCAAAATTAATAAATATACTAGATAATATAAAAGTGGTCAAAAAACTAAATATAAGAGTTAAAGTTAGTGTTTTAAACAAAATTTTTGCATGCCTAGAGCACGTTCGTTAGACATAATTGAATTAATATGATATCGTTAAAGGCTTAATTTTAATTTAGCAACATTGTTTAAAAATAAGAAATTGAGTCTTAAAGTTTCAACATTACATACAAATAGGAGGCATAAGAGGTAGAGACCTGGGGCTTGCGCAGATCGACAGATTTGTAAAATTTACTACACATAGCGGTCCTATTTAATTTCGTTTGTTTTTGTGCGATACGTAAAGATAACTTTGGCACGACGATATGTAATTAGCATTTTTTTTTTTCTGTTAATATATTTTTTTTTTTTTTTTTTCATTGGCATCACTGTTTTCAACCTGTCAAAACGCACAAAGTTCTTGCTGTGAATTTAATTAATTAGTTTTCTTATTAAATCAAGATAAATTCGGTAAAAACTATTAAAGTATTCATATATGGGTGATTTGTCTTTGCTGTTTGTTGGAGTACATCAAGTTTATTGGATATCAACACCTGTTACTAAAAGTGGCTGCTCTGTACATATATGGTGTTTTCAAGTTATCTTTTTTGTTTATCGTTCTTCGCCGTAGCCGCCATTAGAATATTGTTACTGCTAATTATTTTACATTGGTTGATTTCTTTTTTTGAAAATTTTTAGGCTTCTGCCTAAAGGCATGCTTTGAAAATTATATGAACAATAAACGTAGTCATAGTCAGTTGTCTCCTGAACAGCTGTTTAATAACCAAAACAAAAAACAAAATACAGAAACTATTCAAAGTAAACAAATTCAACAAAATATGAGCAATAGTCAAAAGTCTGCTGCCGCTGATGCTTTTCCATGGAAAAAACTTTGTAATTTGCTTGATGACAAACTGAAGGATGTTGCTAAAAAAGAAGATGTTCTTTCGATAAAAAAAGAAATAGATGAGCTAAGAGAGGAAAATGTTGTTCTTAGAAATGAAGTTAAAATGCTTTCTTCACGTATTGAACAAATCGATCGCAGATCCCGTTCAACAAACATTGTTGTTAGTGGAATGGCTAGTGCTAACGCAGCAGCAGCAAAATTAGAGTTTGTTAATTTATGCACAAATAATCTAAACGTAAATGCAAATGTAGTAACAGTTCGTGCATTACCATCTAAAGGTACTTTTATGTTTACATTGGAAACGTATTTGCAAGCCAATAATATTCTAGCTGCCAAAGACAAATTAAAGGGAGGTACGATCTTTATACAAAAGGATTACACAAAGGAAGAACAAAATACTCGTTATAATTTAAGACAATTAAACAAAAAAATTTCAAATCTAAATTTAAACATAAAGGTGAGAATTGGAGAATTTTGTACTTTTATCGACAGCAAAAAATACTCTTGGATGCCGGGAAAATTTGTTGCCTACTCTAATGAGGATGCCGATTATTTAAAAAACCTGCTGGTTCAAGCTAATAATTATCCATGGATGTCATTGTGAAAGTAAATATAGCTGCAATTTCAAATGCGAATAACAATGTATATGCAAATGAACAATAGCAATACAATGCATGTCGTGTCCTGTCTTATAATGTCGCTAATCTTGCTAAAAGTGTTAATTTTGGAAATTTTATAACCTATATTAATAAATTTGATATATTTTTTCTATTCGAAACTCATGTGTTGCCAGATAAACAAATGTGGTACGCTAATTATTTACAAAATTACAATTTGCACTGGATCGAAGCCAAGAAAATTCACAACGCTGGTCGTGCTAGTGGTGGGTGTTTGTATGGGTACAAAAAAGTATTGAAAAAATTATTTTATCTAAAATTTTTGAATCTTTCTAATGGTAATGTCGTATTAACTGCTAGACTAAATAATGATCTTTTTTACTTTATACCACGATATCTTAACTGCAAAAACTGGAATGTTGATTTTGAGTCGTTTGAAAATTTCTTAAATGATCTTTGCCCTACAAATTTTTGCATTGTTGGTGACTTAAATGCTCGCATCGGAGAAGGACAATATATATTGGATACTAATCTATTAACTAATCTACCACACGTTAACAAAATCAGATGTTCTAAAGATAAAGTAACAAATAATCAAGGAAGAAGATTAATGGATTTAATAGAAAGCATAGGTGGTATTGTCGTGAATGGCAGAATGGATGGTGATGTTGAAGGTGATTTAAGCTTTTATGGAGGTAGAGGTAATTCGTTAATTGATTACTGTATTTGCTCCGATAGCTTTTTGTTGTTTTTTGAGAATTTTAAAATTGATTGTAAGCCCTATTCAGACCATATGCCTATTTCAGCTTAACTTTCCTAATATCAACAATAATACACTGAGAACTGATTTACGTCCACATAAAATACATTGGAATAAAAATAGTCCTGAAAGATATATTGAAAAACTTAGTCAGCTAGCATGTACTACATATTACGATCAAAATAATTCAGTTGATAACCTGGTTCTCTCAATTAAGAACAAAATTCTTGATGCTACCGTAAAAACAAAATCAAATTTTAGCTTCGAACCCAAGCAAAAATGATTCAATTGGAACTGTGCCCGTTCTCGTAGAAAATGCTTAAAAATCTTAAAAAGTACAGAAAAAAACATTCATCTGCAAATAAACTAAAATATATGTCATCAAAAAGCAAATATTTGAATGTGTGCCAAAAAAGTAAACTTCAATACTATAATTCTAACCTTAATAAATTGAATAATATACGTTGCAGCAAAGAGTGGTGGAAATTGGCTAATGATTTGAAGTCTCGTCCATATTCCATACGTGGTGATTTAAGTGCGGATGATTTTCTTCAACACTTTAGCAGTATTTTACAAAATTCAAATCCAATAACTACTTTTCATTGGTGCATGCCTTACAACATTGATGCATTTCTTGATTCTCCGTTTGAATTGTGTGAACTTATCTCTGTTCTAAAAAAATTTAAAGGACAATAAATCACCTGGACAGGATTGTATCAGCTACGAATTTTTCAAATATGCGCCAGTAAACTTTATTATTGAGGTACTTTATGTTTTAAATGTTATATTTCTTAAAGAAAATATACCAGCTAGTTTTAAAACTGCAATTCTTATTCCACTACTGAAAAAAGGTGATCCAAACATTCCTTCTAATTATCGCGGATTGTCTCTAATAGATACTCTATGCAAAATTTTTAATAGCATTATAATGAATCGTATATCGTACTGGATTGTTGAACATAATATTTTAAATTAATACCAAGCTGGGTTTAGAAAACAATATTCAACCGTGGATAATGTATTCAATCTAACAAATATTGTTCATTTAAATAAAGTCAATAATAAAAACACGTATGACTTTTTTGTTGATTTATCTTGTGCATTTGATTCGATTCCCAGGAATTCATTGTTTTACAAGCTTGCAAATATGGGATTGTCATCGAAAATAATACGAATACTGCAACAATCGTATGATAACACCTCCAGTCAAATACTGTTCGGAAACTCATTCTCCAATTCTTTTAATGTGAACCTTGGTGTCAAACAGGGTTGCATATTAAGCCCAATTTTGTTTGCATTATACTTGAACGACTTAGCCGACGTCCTTACTGGCGGGATAATTGTTGACAACATCACAGTAAAAGTTCGTCTTTACGCAGACGACATTGTCATACTATCTGATTCAGCCAGTGGTCTCCAAACGATGATTGATTCCCTTCTTGTGTATAGTAACTTATGGCAGTTAAAAGTCAACCTTACTAAATCCAAAGTATTATTTTTTCGCAGTGGCACTAGAATATCAAACAACTTGAAGTGGACATTTGGAGAAAATGAAATTGAAATCGTAAATTCATATAAATATCTTGGTATGGACTTGTGTTACAATTTATCATTTAGAAAACATTTGGAAAATTAACTAACTACATCAAAAATGGCAATATCTTCATCTTGGTCAAAATATATAAACCATCCCAAAATATCTAATAAAAATAAACTTAAAATCTTCAGTGCTGTATCTCGGTCAATCATGTTTTACGGAGCCCAAATATGGGGTTACATGAAATACGAAATAGTTGAAAAACTATTTAGATTCTTTATTAAAAAGATGTTACTTTTACCTAGCAACACTCCAAACTATATGCTCTTTTTAGAAACGGGCTTAAACTCTTTATATCTGGATACGTTAAAATTGCATTTTGATTACATCAACAAAGTTCTTAACATGCCTTGCAACAGATTACCTCGAAAGCTTGCAGAAATGATAATCGCTAAACAAACCTTTTGAGCTGAAGATTGGACGACCTTGTGTGCTAAAATTAATTTTGTACCAGATAATAATTCTGTACCACTAAGCAAACATTGCAAATCAATTTTACCTCTTGTTAAAATTTATGAAAATCAAACTTTTATTGCCGACGCTAGAAACTCTCAGTTTCATGATTTATACTCACAATTAAATTACCCTCTACTACAAATCACTACTACGGAACTCTCGTCTCGTGCGATAAGTCTATTGATAAGAGCAAGAGGAGGACTTTTGGATATAAATGCTAGATCTTTTAGAAGTACATCAGACGGAATCTGCACTCTCTGTAATCTAGACGCAACGGAAAATACTCTACATTTTATTGGTACATGCCCCATTTATAGTGGGTTTAGAAGTACATTTTTCAACAAACATCAACTACACCTACTCGACGTTCTAAATATTCTGAATGGAGATGCCTTTAATTTTGGTTCCCTTGTCAATTACCTGGAATCCTGCTTCAAATTCAGAAAATTGATATTAAGTGCCTGTTCGCCGATATCGGAGAAGTTCTTTCTTTCGAGCAATTACATTTGAAACAAAAACAAAATTTTTGAATTTGTTTGAAATTGTTCGAAAGAAAGAACTTCTTCGATATCGGCGAACAGGCAGTAAATGAATTCGCTTAGTCCCTTTTTACATTTTATATTTTTAAAATTTATATAAATATTTGAACTTAGTTCTTGTGTTAAACAATTTTATGCTGTAAATATGTTTACAAATTTATCTTTTTGAATTTTTATTCTTAACAGCTTTAATTTTGCCAATCTGGCTCACAACTATATGTTATGCCAGTTATAGATCATTATTTAAATTTAAACAAATTTTGTTATTATATTGGTAAATGAATCTATTAAATAAATAAAAAAAAATATTTTTTTTTATATACTATCATACCATTATTTGTGTCTTGAATATACTTATGAACATAAATTGAAATATATGAAAAATATGCATTTCATTCGTAGCAAATTAAAAATTTTTAAAAACATTAATTCTTGAGTATTTGCTAGAATAAAATTTTATAAACATATACATTTTAACTGCCGATTTAACGAAGTCGAAAAATTCTTATTTATTTTTTTTTTCATTAATACAAATACATATAATACAAAAACAAAACTTTAGAATTTGTTTTTGCTTCTTTCGACATAGTGAAATAGGCAGTAAAAATATTGACTTTTTGTTAGAAATTTATATTATTTACTACGTTTTTATTTGTAATGTGTAGCTGTAATGTAGCTAAATACCAATTCATCAGTAGATATTTACCTTCATTTTTTAAATACTCATCTACTCATCCATAAACTCCCAAATAATAACTGGATGTTCCTACAGAAAAAGCACAATACGCCTGTGTTCTGTAATTCACTACAAAATGAAAGTGAAAAACTTTCGAATTTCACTGTGTTCTAGAAAAGTAAAGAAACTTTGTTTCTCCGAAGATTTCATTTTTGTTTTGTTTCAAACAAATTTTTAAAATAATGTGGAAACAACTCTAGTTTCGCTGCGTTGTTAAAAAAAATATCCTATCCGATGGAGAATTCCAGTACAAAATTGTGAATGTATGATGCATGTTTCATATAATGTGGTCAATATTGGTATCATTTAAAAGCTTTTGAGAAGATGGTAAATGATTTGCTAAACTTTTAACTGAACTAGCTGTCAAACTAAAAAAAACGTGAAAAATTATATTAAAACTAAACAGCTAATAAAAAACAATAGAGACAAAAATATATGTTTGTGATTTTTTAAAAAAATCATAATAATTAAATTATTTTTTTGTCCATTTTATATCTTTTTCACGAAATTTTGTAATTGAAAACTTATTTCAATAGAGAATTGCCAAATCGAAGCAAGTGCTTCAGTTTGTCGTGTGAACATAGTATAAAAGATTATAGAACGCAACTCTGATTAAAAATTCCGAAAAATCTAAAAAAACTTCACGGCGAAACTGACGAAGTCTTGAGCCGGCTCAGCTTTCAAAAGAATGAAGGCCGGCGGCGGCGCGGCGCACAGAAAATAAGCGGCATGTAACTCCGTTGCAAATTGCTCCAGTAGCACGGATTCGACACAACATGGTAGCCGCGCCGCCGGTATTTCTTCTAGTTTTACCGTCGATGTTTATGATTTTCTACACGGCGAAATTAAAATATAGCGCAAAGAAGTCAACTACAATTTCAATATGTAATCTTTACTGTTGAATCAAAAATATATATTGACAGCATCTAATTGTTAGCATTAGTAAAACACTGGTCACTGGTTTTACGAAAACATTGAAGAAATTGGTAAAATAATCGTATATTTGGTTGACATTTATATTTCCTATAGTGAATAGATTTGTTAGCATATCTGTTGCAAACTAATATTAATATTTTTGAAATTATAATTTAACGGTCGCCAGACCAGAGTTGAATTTTATGTATTTGCTTAATTGTCAGTGTAGACCTAGTCTGCCTCGGATTCACTCGGTATCGAGTATTTGTTTCTATTGGTAACCGCTTACCTTAATCATAGTTAACGAACATTTTTTCCTTTTTATAACAAACCGTGAGCGAGGACAGAATATTGTAAGTACTGCAGATTTTTGTAAAAAGATTCTATTTTTCTCTATGAAAATAATTTGTATTTATATTAGATAATAAAACGCTCAAAAAAGTAAACGGACGCCGTTGTTTTATTATTGTTTTGTTCAAATTCTCTTGTTCCCGCCGCAACAAACTTTTATTATAATATTCTTGGAAGAATAAATGCCGCGTCGTAGTAAACGCTTGTCGAAAAAGATGTCAGAGGATAAAGATCAAATTACGCCTGATGCGTCCAGTGAAAGTGACTGCGACAATACTATAGTTGAAGCTGAAGAAATTTCAGTAGAGGACTTGAAAAAGGAGATATTATCACTAAAGATGAAGTTGCGAGACATTGCCAACAATCCACCGGAATCAGCCAAACCGCCAATAGACTGCCAATTGCCAGCTTTGATATTGCCAAACACATCAACATATTCTACTGCCATGACATCACGATATAATTATATGCCGGAAAAAAACCCTACAGTGCCAGTGTCAAATTCACAGAGCTATACAACCGATGCACGTGAGTACTATATACCATGCCAAACAAATTTGCCCTATAAAACCTCTTTGCCCTTAACTTCTGCACAATCATTTGCCCCACCAACAACCCCTTTGCCCATTAGTACCACACAAACATATTTGTCAAAGACATACTCTCAATATTCGTTACCACAATCATTTATGCCAGCGGCCACTGCTTCCTATGGTGCCGCACATTTAACTCGGACAACCCCTTCAAATTTCACGCCTGCGTCGCTAGACTTGTTGCAGCAACGTTCAACACAAATATATACGGCAGCCCAATCGCATTCGGTACCAGTATCTTCGCCGTATTTGTCTCATAATCCCATTTGTGCATCTGCAAATATAAATGAATTCCAACCTGGCTGCGAAACGCGCCAACTTCGTAAATTACATAATTTACCACATTTTTCAGGTCTCCCTGAACAATGGCCAATGTTTATTGTAGCGTTTAGAGAAACAACGAGTAATTATAATTATTCAAATTTTGAAAACTTAATACGGCTTCACAAATCATTAAAAGGGGATGCAAGAGCAAAGGTAGAATCGTTTTTAATCCACCCTGATAGTGTCAATCAAGTAGTCAGCACATAAGAATTCCATTATGGTCGCCCACAGATATTAATTCGAAGCCAAATCGCAAAAGTTCGTGCCTTTCCTAGCATATCTGAAAAAAGAATAAACGAAATTGTTAATTTCAGTACAATGGTATTGAATTTATCAGCATTTTTAATAAACGCCAATGCAACTGCCCATCTTTGCAATCCTACACTATTGGACGAGCTCGTGAGTAAGTTACCACTTCAAAAAAGAGAGGATTGGACGAAATATTCAATGACACACCTCGGTCCATACCCAAGTGTCAGTGATTTTAGTTTATGGCTTCAAGAGGCAGCAACGTACGTCTCACTTTTGTTTGAGGCCGACACTTATAGAAATGAATCCGTCCACAATAAGAAAGAAGTAATCCATCATTCACAATTACCACAAGCGAAAGCAGACTTACCAAATGTCCCATGTGCCACCAAAGCCATCAATTGTACCACTGCGAAAACTTTAAGAGAATCTCTACAACCGAGAGATGGAATTTTGTGAAGAATAAACGTCTTTGTTTTTCTTGTTTACGTGCTGGTCACAATTCGCTAGATTGCAAAATTAGACGTCTATGCGGATTATCAAAATGTAATAAATATCACAATCGTTTATTACATGAAGAAATAAAAACAAACAAGAGTGAAGATAACAACCAAAACAACTTCATAGTTGCACGTGAACGTAACAACACGGCAAGCGGCGAATTGGAAACAAACAGCAATGTTGATGTTAGTGGTAAAAAACAATTTATACATAAGGAAAACAATTATGTCCATACAATCGTAGATGATTTTTTTGTTAAAAAAACCCTATATAAATATTTACCAGTGGCATTAAGTGGTCCGAAGGGAACCATTGAAGTTGTGGCCTTTATTGATGAGGGATCCAAAATAAATCTTTTGGAAGATAGTATTGCAAATAAAATAGGATTGAAAGGGGTGACAAGTAATTTATGCCTTGGTTGGATAGGCGGTAAGAAAACAAATGAAATTTCAAATAAAGTAAGCCTTGAGATTAGCGGCATATCCAAGAACAGTCGTTGTTTCCATATGAAAAATGTATGGACTACAAAAAATTTAGAATTGCCTTCTCAGAATTTGAGACTTGGAAAATTTAGGGAATGATTTCCAATTTTGAACGATTTCTATATAGACGATTATTTTGAAGCGCAACCTAAAATATTGATTGGCCTTCCCCACGAAAGTCTCCTCCGCCCTTCTAAGGTACTAAACTTAGACAACTGTTTCCCCTTACACAGAACAAGTTTAGGTAATATAATATTTGGTTCAAATGAGGATTCAACGGAAGCCACCGTATGCCAAATAGACGCGAGCATACTAAACGACATTCATAAACAAGTATTGGAGTACTTTACATTAGAAAATATGGGTGTAAAACTATTGGAGCCAGTTATATCGCATGATGACAAGCGGGCTGAGGAAATACTATTAAAGACCACAATAAAAAAAGGGCTGCGATTCGAGACGGGTCTTTTATGGAAACGAGAAAGTTTTGAAGAAAAGGATAGCTATTCGATGGCACTAAAGCGCTTAAACAATATGGAAGCTAAAATAAAAAAAGACAAAGATCTTGCGGAATGGTACAATGGAAAAATAGATGAATATGTTATTAAATCGTATGCTTTAAAATTATCACCAGAAGCAGCTGCAGTGAAAAATAGCCGTACCTGGTACTTACCGCATTTCGTTATAACAAATGCAAATAAGCAAAATAAAAGGCGACTCGTTTTTGATGCTGCTGCGTATGCACAGGGTGAGTCACTTAATTCCAGGCTTATGAAGGGTCCAGTAAAATATCAGCCAAAACCATTGTTAGCAATTTTGTTTCGATTCCGAGAGCGAAAAATAGGAGTCTGCGCCGATATAAAGGAAATGTTTCACCGTGTTCAAATCCGCGAACAGGATCAAGCAGCTCAGCGCTTTTTGTGGCGAAACGGTGAGTCTGAGGAACCTCCTGACGAATACGCAATGCGCGTTATGATATTCGGCTCTGCCAGCTCGCCATGTTCAGCACAGTTCGTAAATATTTAAATGCCGAAGCGTACAAAGATACTCGTCCAAGGGCTTATAGCGCAATTGTCGATAACCACTATGTCGACGACTACGTTGACTGTTTCGACGAGGTAGGTGAGGCCATAAGTGTTGCCAGAGACGTAGTCAATATTCACAAACAGGCTGGATTTGACTTGAGAGGTTTTGTGTCGAACTCGAGTGAATTTTTGGCCGCCATGAACGAGGGTAATGCCGTTAATGACAATATAAGTTTTTTAGATCTGGGCAACGAGGAGGATAGCACAGAAAAAATTTTTAGAATGCATTGGAGCCAAGCTACAGACTGTTTTTGTTTCGTTTTAAAATTTGCAAGAGTTCCAGAACAAGTTTTAAAAGGAGACCAGAAACCAACGAAAAGTCAAGTTTTAGGATTGACTATGTCAACTTTTGATCCCTTCGGGTTTCTGGCTAACGTTGTCATAAAATCAAAGATACTACTTCAGGAGCTATGGAGAAGCAAGGTGGACTGGAACTCAGCCATTCCAGATGAAATTTATACAAGGTGGTTCATGTGGTATAGAAGCCTGTATAATATAAGGCAAGTCACTATTCCACGGTGTTATTATCCCAACCTCTTTTGTAAAGAAACTGTAGCCGAGTTGCATATCTTTTCGGATGCTAGTGAAGTCGCTTACGCCACAGTCGCCTATTGGAGGATATGCTTCAATTCGGAAGTAAAAATCGTTTTTATCGCGGGAAAATCAAGGTGCGCGCCTTTAAAACCACTTTCTATCCCTCGTCTTGAGCTTCAGGCTGCAGTACTTGGTCTCAGATTGAAGGAGTCGATACTTGCCTCCCATAATATTAAGCCTAGAGAAATTGTGTTGGTCAGACTCCAAAACGGTGATCAAGTGGATCCAATCTGACTGCAGGACTTACAAACAGTTCGTCGGACATCGTATCGCAGAGATACTCGACTCTTCTGATGAGAAACAATGGCGATGGTTGCCTGGTGTCTTAAATCCAGCGGACGATGCTACACGCCCACAGGACTTTTCAAATGCATATTCAAAATCACGCTGGTTAAATGGTCCCGCATTTTTAAAAGATGATAAGTTAAACTGGCCGAAAATTCCAAACGATATCGATAAACATGAAGTCGCAATAGAGAAAAGATCAACATTTGCTATTACCATTGATGTGAACGCCTTTATACCTTTTAATCGTTATTCAAGTTTTCTAATGCTAGTAAGAGTTATGAGTTGGGTTCGCCGTGCAGTTAGGATTTTCAGATCATTCAACATGGCATGTAACAATATAGAGGTCGCACATGGTATACAATTAAGTGCAAATGAAATTAATAACACAATGGAATACTTATGTAAAATGGTTCAAAGGAATATTTTTTACGAGGAGTATAACAGGCTAAAAGCAAATAAAAGTATTTCCAAGTCAAGTCAAATTTTTAAACTCTCTCCATTCCTAAGTGAAGAGGGGCTTATACGCTTATCTGGTCGGATCTATAATGCCACCTGTGTTGATCGCAGTACAAAGGAGCCTATAATACTGCCTAAAAATCATCAGCTCACGAGGTTGATTGTGAAACACTACCACGATAATTTCAAGCACCAAAATCAAGAATCTATCTGCGTCGCAATTAGACTAAAATTTTGGATACCTTGCCTGCGTCAAGTTGTAAGGTCTGTTCGATCAAATTGCTAAATATGTAAGAACATGTCAGCCGTTCCAAGGCCGCCATTAATGGGCCAACACCCAGCAAATAGAGTAACACCATATGTAAGGCCATTCTCCTATACTGGAATCGACTACATTGGTCCTTTTTTTGTCTCTATAGGCCGTCGACAGGAAAAGAGATGGGTGGCTCTATTCACTTGCCTTGCAGTAAGGGCGATTCATTTAGAAATTGCAAAAGATTTCTCGACTGACGCAGTGATCATATGCATTAGGAATTTCATCAACAGGCGGGGACTACCTATGCGAATAAGAAGCGATAGAGGCACAAATTTTGTGGGGGCGAGTAAAGAATAATTTATTTTTGATGAATCAAAATTGATAAATGAGTGTTCGAAACGAGGAATACAATAGGTGTTTAACACTCCAGCTAACCCGTCGGCAGGAGGTGCTTGAAAACGCATGGTTCGCTCCGTAAAAAAGGTATTAGCGTTTACGTTGAACGAAAAGGCTCCGCAAATTTAAACATTTTATAGCCTACTCGTGGAAGCGGAAAATTTAATCAACTCACGACCGCTTACGCATCTTCCAATCGAACATTCCGAAGCAGAACCTTTAACACCCAACCATTTTTTGATGGGATGCCCTAACATACTACAAACGCCTGCAGTGCCTGAGAGAGTCTGTTTAAGGAAGCAGTGGCAGATTCTTCAGCAGATGAAGCAAACGTTTTGGAAGAGGTAGATACTGGAATATCTGCCGGAAATAACTCGCCGAACAAAGTGGTACACTCCAGTCAAGCCGATACAAGTTGGTGATGTGGTCATCATTTGTGATGAGAATAAAACGCGCGGGCAATGGAAAAGAGGTTTGGTCGTGGAATTATTCCAGGCTGCGGATATGCAGGTTCGTGCAGCAGTGGTTAAAAAAAACATTGGAAAATTGAGGCGCCCGGCATCAAAGCTGGCAGTACTGGACGTTGGTGGTGAGTCTCCCAGGTCAACACACGGGGCCCGGGATGTTGCAAACTAATATTAATATTTTTGAAATTATAATTTAACGGTCGCCAGACCAGAGTTGAATTTTATGTATTTGTTTAATTGTCAGTGTAGACCTAGTCTGCCTCGGATTCACTCGGTATCGAGTATTTGCTTCTATTGGTAACCGCTTACCTTAATCATAGTTAACGAATATTTTTTCCTTTTTATAACAAACCGTGAGCGAGGACAGAATATTGTAAGTACTGCAGATTTTTGTAAAAAGATTCTATTTTTCTCTATGAAAATAATTTGTATTTATATTAGATAATAAAACGCTCAAAAAAGTAAACCGACGCCGTTGTTTTATTATTGTTTTGTTCAAACGCTCTTGTTCTCGCCGCAACAATATCTAAAAGCAAGACTACTGGCCACAAATTTTGCGAAAACATTAAAGAGATTGGTAAAACAATCATATATTTGGTTTACATAAATATTTCCTAGAGTGAAGAGATATGTTAGCATGTTTAAAACATGGCTACTGGCCACAAATTTTACGAAAACATTGAAGAAATTGGTACAATATTAATATATTTGGTTGACATAAATATTTGCTATAGTGAAAATATATGTTAGCATGTCTAAAAACTTGGCTACTGGTCACAAATTTTACGAAAACATTGAAGAAATTGGTACAATATTAATAAATTTGGTTGACAAAAATATTTCCTATAAAGAAGAGATGTGTTAGCATATCTAAAAGCATGGCTACTGCCTACAAATTTTAC
Organism: Lypha dubia; assembly: GCA_947311025.1. NCBI lineage: Eukaryota > Metazoa > Arthropoda > Insecta > Diptera > Tachinidae > Lypha > Lypha dubia. The sequence goes on along the minus strand of OX371260.1, from coordinate 96,135,682 downwards.
GAAAACATTATAGAAATTGGTAAAAAAATTCATATATTTGGTTGACATAAATATTTCCTATAGTGAAGAAATTAGTTAGCATGTTTAAAAACTTGGCTAATGGCCACAAATTTTACGAAAACTTTGAAGAAATTGGTACAATATTAATATATTTGGTTGACAAAAATATTTCCTATAGAGAAGAAATGTGTTAGCATATCTAAAAACATGGCTACTGGCACAAATTTTACGAAAACTTTGAAGATTTTGGTAAAATAATCGTAAATTTGGCTGACATAAATATTTCCTATAGTGAAGAGATGTGTTAGCATGTCTAAAAGTATAGCTCCTGGCCATAAATTTTACGAAAACATTAAAAAAATTAGTAAAAAAAAATCATATATTTGGTTGACATAAATATTTCCTATAGTGAAGACATATGTAAGCATGTCTAAATAAATGGCTACTGCCCAAAAAATTTTACGAAAACATTGAAGAAATTGGTAAAAAAAATCATACATTTAGTTGACATAAATATTTCCTATTGTGATGAGATGTGTATCATGTCTCAAAACATGGCTACTGGCCACAAATTTTGCGAAAACATTGAAGAGATTGGTAAAACAATCATATATTTGGTTTACATAAATATTTCCTAGAGTGAAGAGATATGTTAGCATGTTTAACACATGGCTACTGGCCACAAATTTTGCGAAAACATTGAAGAGATTGGTAAAACAATCATATATTTGGTTTACATAAATATATCCTAGAGTGAAGATATATGTTAGCATGTCTAAATAAATGGCTACTGCCTACAAATTTTACGAAAACATTGAAGAAATTGGTAAAAAAAATCATACATTTGGTTGACATAAATATTTCCTATTGTGATGAGATGTGTATCATGTCTAAAAACATGGCTACTGGCCACAAATTTTGCGAAAAAATTGAAGAGATTGGTAAAACAATCATATATTTGGTTTACATAAATATTTCCTAGAGTGAAGAGATATGTTAGCATGTTTAAAACATGGCTACTGGCCACAAATTTTGCGAAAACATTGAAGAGATTGGTAAAACAATCATATATTTGGTTTACATAAATATTTCCTAGAGTGAAGAGATATGTTAGCATGTCTAAATAAATGGCTACTGCCTACAAATTTTACGAAAACATTAAAGAAATTGGTAAAAAAATCATACATTTGGTTGACATAAATATTTCCTATTGTGATGAGATGTGTATCATGTCTAAAAACATGGCTACTGGCCACAAATTTTGCGAAAACATTGAAGAGATTGGTAAAACAATCATATATTTGGTTTACATAAATATTTCCTAGAGTGAAGAGATAAGTTAGCATGTTTAAAACATGGCTACTGGCCACAAATTTTGCGAAAACATTGAAGAGATTGGTAAAACAATCATATATTTGGTTGACATAAATATTTGCTACAGTGAAAATATATGTTAGCATGTCTAAAAACTTGGCTACTGGTCAAAAATTTTACGAAAACATTGAAAAAATTGGTAAAAAAAGTCATTAATTTGGTTGACATAAATATTTCCTATAATGAAGAGATGTGTAAGCATGGCTAAAAACATGGCTACTGGCCAAAAATTTTACGAAAACATTGAAGAAATTGGTAAAATAAACATATATTTGGTTGACATAATTAATTCCTATAGTGAAAAGATGTGTTAGCATGTCTAAAAACATGGCTACAGGCTAAAAATTTTACAAAAACATTGAAGAAATTGGTAAAATAAACATATATTTGGTCGACATAATTAATTCCTATAGTAGATAGATGTATTGGCATAGTTACTTATACTGCGCTAGTACCTCCAATGTGCCGCCGATTGCAGCTTTTGCGCCGGCTGTAGGAAGATGTAAAGCGGCAGCCTCTATTATATTTTTGGCGCGAAACGTTAAAATTAATTTGTCGCCTGTACATTGCAATTTTCGAACGCCGTAAAACTCGGGAAATTTATTTAGGAATTAGGAATTAATTTAGACTAAGTATGGCAACACAAGATGCGGCAATTATATTTTAAAATCAAATATATTGATAGTTAAAGGTTATAGATCGCTATAAGACTATCGATATAACATAAAACTAACATGACTGATCCCATTAACACAAAAAAAAAAAATTGAAAAAAACACTGCAAACGAACAACACCGCAATGAATCGGCTGTATATATAAAATTGTGCGGACCGACCGCATATGAACAAAATTAATGCCTACAATCGGCAAAACGAAAAACCGACTTCTATCAAACTGCTGTGCACATATATATATATAAATAAAATATATATATAAAATATATATATATAATATATATATATAAAATATATATATATAAAATATATATATATATAAAATATATATATATATAAAAAATATATATATATATAAAAAATATATATAAAATATATATATATAAAATATATTTATATAATATATATATAAATTTTATAATTAAATTTATATATATATATGTGCCCATCAGTTTGATAGAAGTCGGTTTTTCGTATTCCGGATTGTATGCAGTAATTTTGTTCATATGCGGTCGGTCCGCACAATTTTATATATACAGCCGATTCCACTCAAAAACCCAGAAATCCCGGAAAATTTCCGAGAAAAGGTGGCAACACTGGAAATTAATTCCAAAGCGGCAACACTGTATAGTCATCACATTGACTATACAAAAAAGAAGTTTTCACTTCAAAAAACAAAATACTTAAGAAACAAACTTAGTGTGAGGTTTTTTCGTTTTAAAAACAAATTCCAGGTTTTTTCGTTTCATAAACAAAAGACTTAAGAAACAAACTTTTCAAAATTTCTTGATTCGGTCGCCTCAAAGCCCGCGATAGAAGCTATGCATAGATTAAAAGTAAAAAACATAATTTGTTTTTTTTTAATCTAATTTTATGTACATATAAGCACTTTCGATGGAAATAGCAGTGTTTTTATATATGCACCTTTGGTGTCATAAAACGAGTTTTTCTATAAGCACACACGAGTTTTTATATTTGCATTCCCCTTTTATAAGCACCAAATGTCTTAAAAATTAAGAAATGCATATAAGCGATTTTAGAAACAAAACATTTTAACTTTAGTGAAAAAATCGCTAATGAAATGTACTTAACCCGCGCAATTTAAAATTTCACTATTATTATCATATCTTGTCGTATGTAGTATATATTTATTATTTTTATCTGTTATTATATATTTTATTATACAATCTATTTCTATTTTCAGGAAATGGATACCTTTGGGGTTCGAGACATGACCGATATACCAGAGATAGACGAGCTTGGAATAAATAATAATTTAAAATTGCGCTACGAAAATGAAATTATATATGTATCCTTTCTTCAAAAAAAAAAAAAAAAAAAAAAATCCGGTGTTATTTTAGAATTAATTGAAATGCATTGTATTTCAAATCTCCTAAAATCAGTAACAAAACACTTTTTTACTTAAGTTATGAATTCTTAGTCGAACGGAGTGATGATTAATCATTTGTTATGTTTAAAATTAATACACTATTATTTTCTTTTATCTTTCAACTTTATTATTATTAAACTCCAATTCTATGACTATAAATATTGACTTCACTTTTACAACTCTTTGCTTTTACAACTGTTTGCTTTTTCAAATGTCTGCTTTTTACAACTGTTTGCTTGTACAACTGTTTGCTTTTACAACTGTTTGCTTTTACAACTGTTTTCAACTGTCTTCTTTTACAACTGATATTCTATTTCTTAAACCTAGCTTATTTATACTTAATTACTATTCAATAATTATTCTATTTTAATATTGCACAACAATTCTTACTCAGCTTATTTATTAGTATTTAATAATTATTATTCTTTAATATTTTAATGTTGCACAATTATTCTTAATCAGCTATTTATTAGTATTTAATAATTATTATTCTTTAATATTTTAATGTTGCACAATTATTCTTACTCAGCTATTTATTAGTATTCTTCTGACCCAGTTTGTATTTAATAAAAATAGCTTAGTAAGCTTTTGGGCATTTCGCAATTTATCAACGCAAACAGTTGCACAACTGGTCAAGTCAATGCACTGATCAAGTCAATGAACTGGTGACTGTTTGTGTTAACAAGTTGCGATATGTTCATGTAGGAGGGTTGATCAGGTCTGACTCATAACATTCCTCCCCCTTTGCGGAAGAAAACATCCAAGTATAGATGTTTTCTCAATGTATGGTTTTCCTTGGGTCAGAAGATTTTTATTCTAAATCTTAAATGTTGTTGGTCTGTTCTGAGTTTAAATCTATTGGAGCTTGTTGCTGTTGTTGTAGTTGTTGGTCTTGATGCTGGTACGTGTATTTGGATACTTCAAACGTGGGGGAATTCTGGTCCTGTAAATGGTTTCCCACAATTCTATTCAACTCTGGGCCACGTTCCGGGAATTCATTGTTTATTTTGACCCTTATTTGATTATGTCGTTTGCACAACACCCATATGATTATTATTGCTGCTGTCGTAATAACGATTATTGTTGTATACGTAATGTTATTCAAAACATTCTGCTGGAATTTCAGTTCCCGGATCATGTTGATGTTGCTGATCTGCTTTATGTGTAGATTCTCCAAGGTAGGTATAATTTCCGTGGCCACCTTGTTGTTACCTCTTACTAACAGAAACTTCTGGGTTACATCTATGACATGGCTAACGAAGGTTTGGTCACTTATTGTTATGCTGCAATTGTAAAACGAAAACAGGTAGGTTCCAGTGAGGTTTAAACGTCGGTCGTCGCAGTTTGTTGACATTGGTGTTTTGCCTGCATTTCTGACTACGATCGTACCTTCTTTTTTTATTAGCTCCACGGTTTCTGCTTCGTGTAGGATCAGGTTGCACTTTCCTCTGAAAACGCATATTTTCGGTTGACTTAAGCTTTTGAAATCTCTTTCACCTTTATACTCGAAATCGTCCTTGTCGTTCCTAACTACGTATTCTCTTACGGCATCTATTTGGTGGTGGCTGTCGTTTGGAATGGGTATTATCAGGGATTTTTTTAAACTCATGGTTTCGATGGGCAATCTGATTATGAACATCAGGCTGATATGCCTATGTAATGCTACTCCCATCTGCATGTCTTGTATAGTTTCCAAATTTATTTTGTACTCCTGGATTTCTTCAATGGTCAATAGTGCTGGATTGAAAATTTTCATTTTCGCTAATGCGATGGACTCTTGTACGGTCTTCACTTGGCTTTTAATCTCCATGAGTTTGAAAAGCTGGAAAATCGCAACGTCGCGGTAGTGCTGGAGCTCTGATTCCTGCTTGATCTGAGTCAAGCTGTTCAGACTCTTCCTGTTCTCATTTATTGCTTTCACCATCTGGTTAATTGACGTATTGAATCTATTGTTTAGGTGGACCTGTTGATTTGACTGTTCGATGATTTGGTGCCCATTAGCGTCTATCACCTCGAAATGTTGGTTTATTAGTTGCCGGTCCTCCTCATCTAGTGTGCCGTAGAGCCACTTCATCACCTTTCCTCCAATGTTCAGCAAACCACGTTTTACGCGGCCTGGCAGTAGTGTATGAATGCCGTTCTCAATTTCACTGAGTTATTTTATGATGAGTTCCCTATAGGAAATCGGTAGCATCTTTGGTAGGTTAAGGCGGACCTCGCTGAAAGAGTCTGCTATTTGTTGGATATCGATGTGATGTAGGATGTAGTCAAATTTTGTGGCTATTTCTACCGACCCCATGTGTATGTCAGCGTAACCATCAACTGACTCCAGTTTCTGAATGTGCATCTCTCCGCCCTTTCCTGCCTTCTTGGGTACTAACAGAATTGGGGAATTCCAAGGTGAAATGCTGGGTATGGCAGCATCAGGCAGCCTATATTGCTTAGTATTAATTGGAGATTGCCTGGGGTCGGTTAGTATCTTATGGCTTATATTCGTGTACGTTAGGTTATTCCCGGATAGATGAAACACGTCGTCGTATGATTTCAAGATGTTCTCGATCGAGCCCCGCTCTTCCGGATTCAAATCTGGGCTAAGCTGTAATGTTTTCAATAGTAGTTCTGTTCTCGCCGTATTGTCCGTGGTACCTGTGGTATTTATGTTTGCCGCTGATTCTATTCTGAAGTTCTCGGGGTTCTCAAAATTCAGTTTTATTTTGTGGTCTGTGTTTACCGTAAAATCGTTGGTATTCAGGATAGGAATGAATGCTGTTCCCTCTTTGATGGATGTTGGGGTTTCCCCCACAAAGATCCCTGGCATGATTTCTCCTTTTTTTACAATTATTTTTCCCTTGGCTGTTGTTATTGCTAATACAACTCCCTGGCAGCGACCCTTGATATCAGTTTTTTCTGCTATATATAACTGTGGTGGTTCCGGAATAAGTGGTAAGGAAGCTATCTCCTGCTGGCTCTAAAAAAATTTCACGTTTTTTGTAATTGTGTCCATTATTGATTTATTCCACATCATACCTCTGCCCAGTAGCCCATCTGCCGGCAAATTGCTACCCTTTGGTACTACGTGCATTTTTAAAGAAAGTGTGTCTATGCTTTTATGATTTACCGTTATGGTTCCCTCTGTACTTATGTTCCCTCCAAATTCTCCGCTCATTTTTGTTGATTTTTATGTGTGGTGCTAAAGCCTCATTCTTTACAAGTGTAGTATCTGCTCCCGAGTCCACCAACAATAGTAGTGTTTCCTCTCTTGCTTCTCTACAAGGAAAAGTTATGTATGCATCATCTGTCCTGCGTTCTCCGTTACTAGTGGTGTGGTGTGCATGATATCGTAGGAAGTTCCTTTTTCCCTTTACCTTGTCTTTTATATCATATTTTATGATTTTTATGTTACTCCATGCCACATTTACGTGGTGTAACATTATTGCCATATAATTCAGGAATTTATTTAAAATTTCCCTACTAGCGCGGCAGATCGATTTTCCCTTTAACTTGTCATATATATTATATTTTAATATTTTCATATTGTTCCATGTCACCATTAGGTAATGTAACATCGTTGCCATACAATTCAGGACTTTCTCTAAAACGTCTCTACTTTCGTGACATGTGGATCCTGTGGATCTCGTGTCAGACAACAAGGTGATGCGAGTATTTTTCCTCCGACGTGGCTTTCTTGGTGAACTGCAGCGTTTCTTCTCTTTCGTTGCTTTGTTGGTTTGTGTTGTTTCCGTATACGGGTTCCTGTTCTCTGGTTCTTCTGATATATCTATTCTATTGATATCCAAATTTGTAATGTTAAATGTCTGATCTTGAGCTGCTACCAAGTGTGGCTTTCTATTTTGTTTCTGATTAGTACTGATTTGATTTGAGTTATATCTGTATTTATTGGCGTTCCAGTCAGTTAATTTTGACTGGGCCGTTCCCCGTTTCCCGAATCATTCGTATAGTTTCTATGCGTGTAATTGTTTCTAGCGTGTAGTTGTTTTTATTGCCGTTATTATTGCTTCTATTATTATTGTTGTCATTTCTGCTGCCGTTGTTACTATTTCCAGGGCAATTGGACGAAATATGTCCCTGTTGATTGCAGCTATAGCACCGTCGTTCTCTATCGTTGTTGCCTTGAATACGAGCTCTGTTTTGATTTAACGGAAAATTCTGCGGGTTGGATCTAGAGTTGTATTCAGCATACTCCTGCCATCTGCCTTGATTATAGTGGGTGCTGTTTCTTTTGTTAAAACATTCGCTCAACGAATGACCTTGTCTATTGCAAAAACTGCAGTATTTTGTGGGGTTCCTCTGTATATTATTGTTCGGTATGGAGTGGCTAAATGTTATGTTATTCAGGGATAGTTGTCGCACTTCTCTTATCAGTTGTTTAAACGTTTCGTGTAAGGGTTCTTCGCCTTGAACTGTTGTGACGTTTGGAAAATACAAGCTAGTATCCAATAGATTTTGAGCATTCTTGGTTATTTTTAGCAGGGTAGATAACTCGTTGTTTTCGTGACCAATGAAGTTTGATACCAGCTTGGGATCTAGTAAGCCTCTTATGTAACTTCTTACAGCTGATTGGTTACAATGGTCTATCATGGATTTTCGATGGGAAACGTCTTGCCACTGTGATGCAATTAGATCTGTTGCATTACTAAGGAGTGCCTCTAGTCTCTCCAAATTCATACGCGCTTTCTGTTGAACTTTGCTTACTATTAAAAATTAATTCCTGTACCTCTGTTAATGATCTGGTCTTCGTAAATTTTTCTCGGATAGAAATGCAAAGCGCTTCTACAGTTGCGAATTCCTTATTGTGTAAATATTTATATGCATTTCCAAACAGCCTCGTTTTTATACACCTAATTATGTCGACCACATCACCTGTTTCCCCTAGTTTATCCTTTGCCAACATGCACCCTTCAATAAATTTATTCGCTTCGGTACTGAGGTCTGGTCCATCTGTTCCATAGAAAATCGGTACCACATAGGAAATAGTTTTCAAAATTTCACTGAAACTTGTCATGTTGTTGCTGATTGTAACGTTGTTAGTGAAAATCTCTTTTCTCGTTCTGCCTTCCTTCAATTCGTGAATCTGTGCCTTCAGAGTTTCGATTTGTCGGGTTTTATCTCTGAGTTCTTTTTTGTTCCCAATGGCCTGCTGCAGCTGATCCGCAGTCAAATTAGGGTTAATACGCTGCACAAGATCTTTAAATACTTGCGTCTCTTCTTCGCTTTCCAGAATTTGCTGTTCCGCTTCCTCAACGGTTTTCTTTAAGATGTCATTTTGCTGCTTCAAGATCCTGTTCACTTTGGAATATTCTTGTATTTCCGCTGATATAGTTGGATTTTTTTTATGTTCCTGCAGCCCCTGTAATTCTTCTAACAAAATATATATCTTCTCGAATTCGGTGATGTTCCCTTGGCTTCTGATTTTATGCTTAATTAATTCTGTATACTCTTTTGTGTTGTTAAGATACCTAATAAGACTCCACACTCGTTCTAAAATTTCCCTTGACTCTTCTGGTGTTCTCTTTAGTTTCGCTTGTAAATCCTCCATATGATTTTAATCTCCCTAAAATTTTTATCCTAAATATATCTTCTCACTTCTAAATTCCCTGGAAACGAGCTGTGTTTACTCCTTACTTTTAAATAACACAATTTAAAAATTTTATTAAATTAATTACCAAATATACTGGTCCCATTTGCTTCGAGTAGCTTGTTTGGTCGTTGTTTAGTTTACCAATAGAATTGATACAACTTAAGGCAGCTAAAATAGCTAATTAAAACCTTTAGAAGTTGGTGCTATTAGCTTAAAAAAACAACGAGTCCTCTTAACAAGGATTATGTATTATGAAATTAAATTGAGCTAAAATAGCTTTCCAATATCACAATACTTTTTTCCTGGTCGAAAGGTATCAAACCTGTACTCTGCAAATTGAACTACCGGCTGCGCCAAAAATGTTATGTTTAAAATTAATACACTATTATTTTCTTTTATCTTTCAACTTTATTATTACAAAACTCCAATTCTATGACTATAAATATTGACTTCACTTTTACAACTCTTTGCTTTTACAACTGTTTGCTTTTTCAACTGTCTGCTTTTTACAACTGTTTGCTTTTACAACTGTTTGCTTTTACAACTGTTTGCTTTTACAACTGTTTTCAACTGTCTTCTTTTACAACTGATATTCTATTTCTTAAACCTAGCTTATTTATACTTAATTACTATTCAATAATTATTCTATTTTAATATTGCACAACCATTCTTACTCAGCTTATTTATTAGTATTTAATAATTATTATTCTTTAATATTTTAATGTTGCACAATTATTCTTAATCAGCTATTTATTAGTATTTAATAATTATTATTCTTTAATATTTTAATGTTGCACAATTATTCTTACTCAGCTATTTATTAGTATTTAATAATTATTATTCTTTAATATTTTAATGTTGCACAATTATTCTTAATCAGCTATTTATTAGTATTTAATAATTATTATTCTTTAATATTTTAATGTTGCACAATTATTCTTACTCAGCTATTTATTAGTATTCTTCTGGCCCAGTTTGTATTTAATAAAAATAGCTTAGTAAGCTTTTGGGCATTTCGCAATTTAGCAACGCAAACAGTTGCACAACTGGTCAAGTCAATGCACTGATCAAGTCAATGAACTGGTGACTGTTTGTGTTAACAAGTTGCGATATGTTCATGTAGGAGGGTTGATCAGGTCTGACTCATAACATTCCTCCCCCTTTGCGGAAGAAAACATCCAAGTATAGATGTTTTCTCAATGTATGGTTTTCCTTGGGTCAGAAGATTTTTATTGTAAATCTTAAATGTTGTTGGTCTGTTCTGAGTTTAAATCTATTGGAGCTTGTTGCTGTTGTTTTAGTTGTTGGTCTTGATGCTGGTACGTGTATTTGGATACTTCAAACGTGGGGGAATTCTGGTCCTGTAAATGGTTTCCCACAATTCTATTCAACTCTGGGCCACGTTCCGGGAATTCATTGTTTATTGTGACCCTTATTTGATTATGTCGTTTGCACAACACCCATATGATTATTATTGCTGCTGTCGTAATAACGATTATTGTTGTATACGTAATGTTATTCAAAACATTCTGCTGGAATTTCAGTTCCCGGATCATGTTGATGTTGCTGATCTGCTTTATGTGTAGATTCTCCAAGGTAGGTATAATTTCCGTGGCCACATTGTTGATACCTCTTACTAACAGAAACTTCTGGGTTACATCTATGACATGGCTAACGAAGGTTTGGTCACCTATTGTTATGCTGCAATTGTAAAACGAAAACAGATAGGTTCCAGTGAGGTTTAAACGTCGGTCGTCGCAGTTTGTTGACATTGGTGTTTTGTCTGCATTGCTGACTACGATCGTACCTTCTTTTTTTATTAGCTCCACGGTTTCTGCTTCGTGTAGGATCAGGTTGCACTTTCCTCTGAAAACGCATATTTTCGGTTGACTTAAGCTTTTGAAATCTCTTTCACCTTTATACTCGAAAACGTCCTTGTCGTTCCTAACTACGTATTCTCTTACGGCATCTATTTGGTGGTGGCTGTCGTTTGGAATGGGTATTATCAGGGATTTTTTTAAACTCATGGTTTCGATGGGCAATCTGATTATGAACATCAGGCTGCTATGCCTATGTAATGCTACTCCCATCTGCATGTCTTGTATAGTTTCCAAATTTATTTTGTACTCCTGGATTTCTTCAATGGTCAATAGTGCTGGATTGAAAATTTTCATTTTCGCTAATGCGATGGACTCTTGTACGGTCTTCACTTGGCTTTTCATCTCCATGAGTTTGAAAAGCTGGAAAATCGCAACGTCGCGGTAGTGCTGGAGCTCTGATTCCTGCTTGATCTGAGTCAAGCTGTTCAGACTCTTCCTGTTCTCATTTATTGCTTTCACCATCTGGTTAATTGACGTATTGAATCTATTGTTTAGGTGGACCTGTTGATTTGACTGTTCGATGATTTGGTGCCCATTAGCGTCTATCACCTCGAAATGTTGGTTTATTAGTTGCCGGTCCTCCTCATCTAGTGTGCCGTAGAGCCACTTCATCACCTTTCCTCCAATGTTCAGCAAACCACGTTTTACGCAGTAGTGTATGAATGCCGTTCTCAATTTCACTGAGTTATTTTATGATGAGTTCCCTATAGGGAATCGGTAGTATCTTTGGTAGGTTAAGGCGGACCTCGCTGACAGAGTCTGCTATTTGTTGGATATCGATGTGATGTAGGATGTAGTCAAATTTTGTGGCTATTTCTACCGACCCCATGTGTATGTCAGCGTAACCATCAACTGACTCCAGTTTCTGAATGTGCATCTCTCCGCCCTTTCCTGCCTTCTTGGGTACTAACAGAATTGGGGAATTCCAAGGTGAAATGCTGGGTATGGCAGCATCAGGCAGCCTATATTGCTTAGTATTAATTGGAGATTGCCTGGGGTCGGTTAGTATCTTATGGCTTATATTCGTGTACGTTAGGTTATTCCCGGATAGATGAAACACGTCGTCGTATGATTTCAAGATGTTCTCGATCGAGCCCCGCCCTTCCGGATTCAAATCTGGGCTAAGCTATAATGTTTTCAATAGTAGTTCTGTTCTCGCCGTATTTTCCGTGGTACCTGTGGTATTTATGTTTGCCGCTGATTCTATTCTGAAGTTCTCGGGGTTCTCAAAATTCAGTTTTATTTTGTGGTCTGTGTTTACCGTAAAATCGTTGGTATTCAGGATAGGAATGAATGCTGTTCCCTCTTTGATGGATGTTGGGGTTTCCCCCACAAAGACCCCTGGCATGATTTCTGCTTTTTTTACAATTATTTTTCCCTTGGCTGTTGTTATTGCTAATACAACTCCCTGGCAGCGACCCTTGATATCAGTTTTTTCTGCTATATATAACTGTGGTGGTTCCGGAATAAGTGGTAAGGAAGCTATCTCCTGCTGGCTCTAAAAAAATTTCACATTTTTTGTAATTGTGTCCATTATTGATTTATTCCACATCATACCTTTGCCCAGTAGCCCATCTGCCGCCAAATTGCTACCCTTTGGTACTACGTGCATTTTTAAAGAAAGTGTGTCTATGCTTTTATGATTTACCGTTATGGTTCCCTCTGTACTTATGTTCCCTCCAAATGCTCCGCTCATTTTTGTTGATTTTTATGAGTGGTGCTAAAGCCTCATTCTTTATAAGTGTAGTATCTGCTCCCGATTCCACCAACAATAGTAGTGTTTCCTCTCTTGCTTCTCTACAAGGAAAAGTTATGTATGCATCATCTGTCCTGCGTTCTCCGTTACTAGTGGTGTGGTGTGCATGATATCGTAGGAAGTTCCTTTTTCCCTTTACCTTGTCTTTTATATCATACTAGCCGATCCCGGTGTACTTCGCTACCCCCCTCGTTATAAAATAAAATTAAAAGTATTTATATATCCTATTGTGAAAATTTAATGACCATCGGTCCAATAGTTAAGACTATATTAAGATTTTTTATTTTCCTATAAAGGGGCGTGGTCCCACTTACTTTTCTCCTACTACGTATTCCTAATTATGTCAATACTATATGTACCAAATATCATCGGCGTAGGTCAAAAAATGCCCAAAATATGGCGATTTCAATTTTTGGGTTATATGGGAGCTGCCACGCCCACTTGTCCGATAACGCCCATTTTTGTCCTGATTACTCACATTAGTAACATATGAACTATTGCAATGTTTCAAAACTCTTGCTATCACAATAGTCAAGATATATGATGTTATTCAATTTATGTGGGAGGGGCTACGCCCTTTTGAAATATTAAAAGCCTAAAACCATCCTCTATAAATTCCCTTTTGAATGACACCAGTTTGGGTCAAATCGGTTGGATAGTTTCCGAGTCTATAGCGAACATGGGTATAAACATTTTTTGTATTTTATATATATAGATTTTATGATTTTTATGTTACTCCATGCCACATTTACGTGGTGTAACATTATTGCCATATAATTCAGGAATTTATTTAAAATTTCCCTACTAGCGCGGCAGATCGATTTTCCCTTTAACTTGTCATTTATATTATATTTTAATATTTTCATATTGTTCCATGTCACCATTAGGTAATGTAACATCGTTGCCATACAATTCAGGACTTTCTCTAAAACGTCTCTACTTTCGTGACATGTCGATCCTGTGGATCTCGTGTCAGACAACAAGGTGATGCGAGTATTTTTCCTCCGACGTGGCTTTCTTGGTGAACTGCAGCGTTTCTTCTCTTTCGTTGCTTTGTTGGTTTGTGTTGTTTCCGTATACGGGTTCCTGTTCTCTGGTTCTTCTGATATATCTATTCTATTGATATCCAAATTTGTAATGTTAAATGTCTGATCTTGAGCTGCTACCAAGTGTGGCTTTCTATTTTGTTTCTGATTAGTACTGATTTGATTTGAGTTATATCTGTATTTATTGGCGTTCCAGTCAGTTAATTTTGACTGGGCCGTTCCCCGTTTCCCGAATCATTCGTATAGTTTCTATGCGTGTAATTGTTTCTATGCGTGTAGTTGTTTTTATTGCCGTTATTATTGCTTCTATTATTATTGTTGTCATTTCTGCTGCCGTTGTTACTATTTCCAGGGCAATTGGACGAAATATGTCCCTGTTGGTTGCAGCTATAGCACCGTCGTTCTCTATCGTTGTTGCCTTGAATACGAGCTCTGTTTTGATTTAACGGAAAATTCTGCGGGTTGGATCTAGAGTTGTATTCAGCATACTCCTGCCATCTGCCTTGATTATAGTGGGTGCTGTTTCTTTTGTTAAAACATTCGCTCAACGAATGACCTTGTCTATTGCAAAAACTGCAGTATTTTGTGGGGTTCCTCTGTATATTATTGTTCGGTATGGAGTGGCTAAATGTTATGTTATTCAGGGATAGTTGTCGCACTTCTCTTATCAGTTGTTTAAACGTTTCGTGTAAGGGTTCTTCGCCTTGAACTGTTGTGACGTTTGGAAAATACAAGCTAGTATCCAATAGATTTTGAGCATTCTTGGTTATTTTTAGCAGGGTAGATAACTCGTTGTTTTCGTGACCAATGAAGTTTGATACCAGCTTGGGATCTCGTAAGCCTCTTATGTAACTTCTTACAGCTGATTGGTTACAATGGTCTATCATGGATTTTCGATGGGAAACGTCTTGCCACTGTGATGCAATTAGATCTGTTGCATTACTAAGGAGTGCCTCTAGTCTCTCCAAATTCATACGCGCTTTCTGTTGAACTTTGCTTACTATTAAAAATTAATTCCTGTACCTCTGTTAATGATCTGGTCTTCGTAAATTTTTCTCGGATAGCCATGCAAAGCGCTTCTACAGTTGCGAATTCCTTATTGTGTAAATATTTATATGCATTTCCAAACAGCCTCGTTTTTATACACCTAATTATGTCGACCACATCACCTGTTTCCCCTAGTTTATCCTTTGCCAACATGCACCCTTCAATAAATTTATTCGCTTCGGTACTGAGGTCTGGTCCATCTGTTCCATAGAAAATCGGTACCACATAGGAAATAGTTTTCAAAATTTCACTGAAACTTGTCATGTTGTTGCTGATTGTAACGTTGTTAGTGAAAATCTCTTTTCTCGTTCTGCCTTCCTTCAATTCGTGAATCTGTGCCTTCAGAGTTTCGATTTGTCGGGTTTTATCTCTAAGCTCTTTTTTGTTCCCAATGGCCTGCTGCAGCTGATCCGTAGTCAAATTAGGGTTAATACGCTGCACAAGATCTTTAAATACTTGCGTCTCTTCTTCGCTTTCCAGAATTTGCTGTTCCGCTTCCTCAACGGTTTTCTTTAAGATGTCGTTTTGCTGCTTCAAGATCCTGTTCACTTTGGAATATTCTTGTATTTCCGCTGATATAGTTGGATTTTTTTTATGTTCCTGCAGCCCCTGTAATTCTTCTAACAAAATATCTATCTTCTCGAATTCGGTGATGTTCCCTTGGCTTCTGATTTTATGCTTAATTAATTCTGTATACTCTTTTGTGTTGTTAAGATACCTAATAAGACTCCACACTCGTTCTAAAATTTCCCTTGACTCTTCTGGTGTTCTCTTTAGTTTCGCTTGTAAATCCTCCATATGATTTAAATCTCCCTAAAATTTTTATCCTAAATATATCTTCTCACTTCTAAATTCCCTGGCAACGAGCTGTGTTTACTCCTTACTTTTAAATAACACAATTTAAAAATTTTATTAAATTAATTACCAAATATACTGGTCCCATTTGCTTCGAGTAGCTTGTTTGGTCGTTGTTTAGTTTACCAATAGAATTGATACAACTTAAGGCAGCTAAAATAGCTAATTAAAACCTTTAGAAGTTGGTGCTATTAGCTTAAAAAAACAACGAGTCCTCTTAACAAGGATTATGTATTATGAAATTAAATTGAGCTAAAATAGCTTTCCAATATCACAATACTTTTTTCCTGGTCGAAAGGTATCAAACCTGTACTCTGCAAATTGAACTACCGGCTGCGCCAAAAATGTTATGTTTAAAATTAATACACTATTATTTTCTTTTATCTTTCAACTTTATTATTACAAAACTCCAATTCTATGACTATAAATATTGACTTCACTTTTACAACTCTTTGCTTTTACAACTGTTTGCTTTTTCAACTGTCTGCTTTTTACAACTGTTTGCTTTTACAACTGTTTGCTTTTACAACTGTTTTCAACTGTCTTCTTTTACAACTGATATTCTATTTCTTAAACCTAGCTTATTTATACTTAATTACTATTCAATAATTATTCTATTTTAATATTGCACAACCATTCTTACTCAGCTTATTTATTAGTATTTAATAATTATTATTTTTTAATATTTTAATGTTGCACAATTATTCTTAATCAGCTATTTATTAGTATTTAATAATTATTATTCTTTAATATTTTAATGTTGCACAATTATTCTTACTCAGCTATTTATTAGTATTTAATAATTATTATTCTTTAATATTTTAATGTTGCACAATTATTCTTAATCAGCTATTTATTAGTATTTAATAATTATTATTCTTTAATATTTTAATGTTGCACAATTATTCTTAATCAGCTATTTATTAGTATTTAATAATTATTATTCTTTAATATTTTAATGTTGCACAATTATTCTTACTCAGCTATTTATTAGTATTCTTCTGACCCAGTTTGTATTTAATAAAAATAGCTTAGTAAGCTTTTGGGCATTTCGCAATTTATCAACGCAAACAGTTGCACAACTGGTCAAGTCAATGCACTGATCAAGTCAATGAACTGGTGACTGTTTGTGTTAACAAGTTGCGAAATGTTCATGTAGAAGGGTTGATCAGGTCTGACTCATAACACATTTTCTAAATTTAATTTTTACAAATTAAATTATTATTTTTATTAGCAAAGAAAGTCTTTGTCTGTTCAATTATTACGAGCTTCTAGATTTTCCTTTCTTATAAAAATAATAATATAATTTATAATTTAAGAGAAAACAAACTTAAGCCTGACAACTTAAAATTTCTTTGATAAACCACTTTTTCTTTAATCTTAATATTTTCAATTATGAAATTTCCGTATAGAAATCATTTGTCTTGAAAACAGTGTTGTGGGCGATAGTAGTGTTCCTCTAACAAAAACAGTCGAGTGAATTAAGGCTGCGAATAAAGACGACTACAATACTTTACACGGTAAGAGATTGTAAATCTCGTTTGGAGTCATCAATATACCTCAAAGAAACCTTATTCTGCGTTCCATTACCGCCGGGCAGCCACATCTAATGTCCTCTGGCCTCTCTTTTTGCGTTTTGCATAATCTACATAGATCGGTGTCAGAGTTTCCAATGGTGAATTGGTGTCTCCTGACTCCGAAGTGTCTAGTAGTTTTTGTCTTATGGTAGTAACTTTATGGAATTGCTTTGGGATAACGAATAATATCGGTCTGCTTCTTTTAGATCTTGGAGAGCTTTGCAGAGGTGAGAGAATTGCACATTAAACATTCTGTTCTTTGGCATATCCGCGTGATCTTCGTCGCCAAGCACCGACACATTTCCTGATAACACCAGACCTTATATCGTAAAATATTAAGGACTTTACCTCTGCCTTTCTATCTAACATCAAGTAGATATCTTCGCTGATATCTTCGTCTTATGCGTTTTTTGGCTCCAATAAGAGTGGCATACACACTATGGGTATGCACTTTTGGAAATTGGGGCCGTATGTCCAACCAGATATCGACCCTTTGTGCTGGAGATACCTGGCCGCCGAAGTGCGTTTCTGCGACATTTGTCATTTAATGCATATTCAAGAGAGAAGTGTGCTAGATAGCACCCAAGGCATATGTAGTACAAGCTATCATCGCTCCGGCGATCGAAATATATAGAAGGCGATATACCTTGTGGAATAATGCCCCAGTAGTAACTTGTTCAGTTTTTGGTTGCCAAATAAGGGCACCTTATGTTATTATTGCTTTTTTTATGGGGGTAAATTATTTGCATGAGTCACCATGTTTTCCCAAATCACCGTTGGCAGACATGAATTGTCCTGATAGCTTCGTTAACAGTAAATGATATATGGTGATTCCAAGTGAGTGACTTATGTATGACAATGTAAAGTAATTACTTACTAGGATCTACTATAAGTCTAACACTGTAATTATTACCTAGTACCCACTGTGACACTAAATTTTCATTCAATTATAATTATTTGAAATGTACAGTAACAAATACTATTAATTTTGTACTAATAAGAACCGTCCAAACAATTACTTTGAAGTTTTGAGATACCATTAGTTTTCTTTACAAGGATGAACATTTTGTAAAATAAGACACAAATCACTTAGCCTTTAAATCTGTATTTTTTATTTAGAAATGCATTCTACTGCATAAATTCAAACATTGACATTCATCTGCCTAGTTATAAAACTAAATAATTGCCAGTGGCGCCGGCACGCCTCTAGGCAGGTATTCTGATGTTCCAGCATAACATTACATGGCGATCTTGCCCAACGATAACCAATCGCAAATCGCTATATAAAGTAGACTGGCAAACTAAAACATAAAAGAGGTGGCATACCAGTGCTTCATTGGAAGCCGCAGTTAACTACAATCCTCCTCTATCTTGGCAAATAGCTTCTGGATGTTGTTCCGAAACCTTTAGAAATATTAATGAAGCAATATACAAATTGTGAACATTGAGTTATTAACTTACTATTTATACTAATGTGAATTAATGTAAAACTTTTAATATATTTTTTTAAAGAAGAAAGAACAGTGTATAAAGCAAAACAAAACAAAATATAAAATGTCAAACACAAGCAGCGTTGCCAAAGCATAGAATGCAAAGAGTATAACATTTGCAAAATTTTTTTACCACAGTGTACTATTCTGAAAGAAGTATTTTATAAAAAAGGAGTAATCGTTGTATAAATATTAAGAATAGAAAATTTAATGAGTAAACTATTTATATTGTATAGTATGGAGGGTTTTTTGTAATATAAAGTCGATAAGCTAAAACGGTTAGAATACATACATAGAAAATCAAACTTTTAACTTTTATAAATTAATTTTAAGAATTACATAAAAGTGTTAGTTGATTAGTTATAATTGAGAAATAAAAATATCAGGGAACGAAAATAATTGCTATTGTTTTATTTCAGGTTACAAGAAAATTCATTTTATTTAATAATGGGAATTTTTAACAATTACACTGCTCTGCAAAAATTCACTTTTAGCTCTTCTTTAAATAAAACTATGTGGACTGTATGAATTTTGATGTCCTAAACTCAAATCCGTTTTCGGTTTTTCTCCATCATGTATGGTTTTTTTTTTTTGATGGGCGTGGCAATTTGTGAACCCTAAATTAGTCAGGTACGAAGACATATTTTAGCGTAACTCGAAAACGACTCACCCGATTTTCATAAATAAAACACCAAACGATGCATAGCAAAATTATGTTTAATTTAATTCCACATGGAATTATTCAAAAATTTCAGAGGGGAATCATTTTTTTCTTGCAAAATTCGTTATTTTTTCCAGTTTAAAAGTGCAATAAAAAAAAGAAAAATCCAAGATTTTATATTTTAAACATTTTTCTGAGAGCTAAATACCTCAAGAATAAAATAAGGTATAAATCATGATAATCGATTAACAAATGCCGATTTTATTCTCAATTTACCGCAGGTACCCAATATTGAACGAATATGTGTGTAGTCAACCTTACATATGGCGATAAATAGGATAGCCGGGCGAAAGAAAAACGCTAAAGCGTTCAAATTTGGCTGCAAGAGTAAATTTCATTCCATGAGAAAAAATGTATCAGAAGATCCTTTAATTCAAAAAGAAAAAATTTTTGTCAGTTGGAGTTTCTCGCCAAATCGACCAACAAAAATCTGCAACTATTTCTTCCGATGGGTTTCCATTATAACGCTTTTCTATATGTGACGTATCTTGGTGAAACCTTTCACCATGTTCATCTGATACAGCACTAAGATTTTCTGGAAAAAATATAGATACGAGTCCAAATAATTAATTTAAAGAGACATATTACATTTTAAAGCTTTGTAGGCAGAAAGCAGTTCTTCGGTAATTTCTTGGTAGTTTTCAGCTTTTTTCTTTTTCCCAAAAAACGGTGACACACTTTCACGCAAGCCGTCTATGCTCTTTCCTCCACATCGTTCAATTTCGTTCTAAAGATTGCGTCCTTCATAAGCTCTCGTATTTGTGAACCTACAAATATGCTTTCTTTTACTTTTGCATCGTTGATTCTAGGGAATTTGCTCTTAATGTATAGAAAGCCTTCACCATCCTTGTTCATTGCTTTAACAAAATTTTTCATTAGGCTTAGCTTTATATGAAGATGCGGTAGAAAAAAATTTTTTTTTTTTAATTAAAGTTTCTTCTGATACATTTTATTTATTTATTATTCATAGTAATACAAAAAGCCACATTTTGGCCAATTTTAATATATGTTACAAGTAGCTAACCTGAATAAATATAAGTATGTACATATATTCTTATGTTTATTTACAATAAATGTTCAGTCTATAGTATCTATAAAGATAAAAAACTAAAGAAAAAAACAATTAATTTTGATTTTAAGAGAAAAATAAAACTAAGTTCATCGGTTCTGTTAACTTTAAGCGACAAATTAAAAACACAACCTGTTAATTCAAGATTATTTATTCAACTCAGCTTAAAAGTCAATTAACAAAATTATAAAGGCAAAAAGGAATTAGAAGACAATGCAACTGGTTGTAGGGTTGCCAATACCAACATACCTCCGCTCAACCCAAGTGCAGGGAAAAATTAAACTACAATTTTAAATGCAATAAACTACATGCCCTGGCATGTTTTTCTTTGAATAAAGTTTTTGTAAGTACATCTGCGGCATTATTGTCTGACGATGGACCCTTCACTATATTTGTCTCGTATATAATGAAATCGAATGTCAATGTGCTTACTTCTTTTATGGACAGTAGGATTTTTAGCCATAAATTGGGCACCTTGGTTGTCACACTGAATTCTAGTAGGTTCACGTATAAATTCATCAAAACCCATCTCCTTTAGTAGGCTTCGCACGAACACTACTTCTTTTGCACCTTGACATACGGCTACATATTCTGCCTCCATAGTGCTTAATGCCACCACGGATTTTTTTTTAGACTCCCATGCCACAGGACCACCAGCCATAAAAATAGCATAGCCGGTATACGATTTACGGTCGCAAGAGTCGCAGCCCCAATCGGCATCTGTAAAACATAGAAATTTTTCGTTTAAATTAAAATATGAGAACGTACCCCTGGGATACTTGTTCAAGTATCTTAGCAGAAACTTGGCTGCGTTGAAGTGCTCTTCATGAGGATGAGCATTAAATTGTGACAATTTAGAGACCACATGTGCAATATCAGGCCGTGAAATCACCGTCAGGTACATGAGACTTCTTATCAAACTTTGATATTCCTTGGCCTTCAGGTTGTTGCATTGTTTTTCACACTTCTTTAAAATTGTTCCATTAGCCCATGGAGTTGATGCTGGTTTCGAGATGTCCATATTCCATCGTTTCAGTAAATCGTTAGTATAACCTTTTTGATGTATGTGTATAGTGCCTTGAAGCCCTTGCCTCTCAATCTCCATGCCCAAGTAAGATGATATTGGCGCACGATCTTCTACTTCAACAAATTTGTTAAGACCAACAATTATTTCATCTATTTCGTTTTTCGAAGAAGATGCTAGCATCATGTCATACAATGCTATGAATCTCATTTTGTTGTTTTGTCGTCTGAAGTAAACACAGCTATCTGATAAACACCGCTAGAAACCAATTTTGAGTAAAATTTCTGTAACTTTTTTGTTCCACTCTCGTCCAGCTTGCTTCAGTCCGTATAGGGCTTTAGAAAGTTTACATACTTGATTGGAGTTATGAACATCTTTGAACATTGGTGGTTGCTCCATAAAAACATCATCTTCTAGATCACCGTTGAGATATGCTGCTACGATGTCTACATGATTTACAAACAATTTGTGCTTTACTGCTAACGCCAATAATATTCGGATGGTAGAATGACGGACCACCGGGGCAAACGTCTCCTGGTAGTCAATATTGTATTTTTGTGAACAGCCTTGTGCTACCAATCTAGCCTTATATTTTTCTACCGATCCATCAGGTTTTCTTTTAACCGCAAACACCCATTTTGACCCAATTACGTTTCTGCCATCTGGTCTGTCAAGTCTAGTCTCCAAGTATTTTTCTTCATAAGCGAATTATATTCTGCTTCCATTGCTTTTTTCCAACGCACGGCTTCACTAGAATTTAACGCTTCGGTAATGGTATGAGGATTTTCAATTATTGAACTAAGCATTTCTGTTGTAGTAGGGATATTTTTTATTTGACCAGCTTCACTTGTTGTTTCATTTTTACGTTTTCCTCTGGTTCGTTTTGCTACAGCTTCGTCATCATCATTATCATTGGCAGGTTGCTCATTCACTTGTTCTGGTTTCGAATCACTACCTGCTGTTTCACTTTTAGTGGATAACTGAGATATTTCGTTATCTGTATTTTCATCTATAGTTGAGTTATATATATTTACATAAAATAAATCCTGAGATTCATGATCATTGTTCGTTTTCTCAAAGGAATTTTCAAAAAATATCACATCTCTAGCTTTTATAATTTCACGTTTCGTTATATCATATAACCGATAGCCTTTTGTTAATTTTTCATATCCAACCAGCTTTAATTTTTTTCCTTTAGGAGAAAACTTACCACCGCTTCTATTTTTCTGCAACACGACCGCATCACAACCAAAAACACGAAAATGAAAAACCGATGGCTTTTTGTTGCACCATTTTTCATATGGCTTTACGTCACCAAGCACTTTCGTGGGACTTCGATTTCGAATGTATGTTGCAGTATTAATAGATTCTGCCCACAAACTTTGAGTAAGCCCTGATTCATGAAGCATACATCTCGCCATTTCCACAAGAGTTCTATTTACTCTCTCGGCGACTCCATTCTGTTGGGGAGTATGACTCACAGTCGTCTGATGAAGAATACCATTTTGCTGAAATTAGCTTTTAAACTGCATTGACATATTCTTTGCCATTGTCACTCCTTATCGATTTTATTTTACGGCCTGACTGCTTCTCCGCGATCGCTGAAAAAGATTTGAATGCTTCAAAAGCTTCTGATTTTTTATTTTAAAAATATGTAGTTATATAGCGCGAATAATCGTCCACAAAAGTTATAAAATAAATCGCACCTCCTAACGATTTTACTTTGAATGGATCACATAAGTCTGTGAGCACAAGCTCAAGTGTTTCTTTAGTATTTATTTGTGTATAACTTTTAAAAGGTTTTGTACTTATTTTTCCTACTGCACAGGTTACACAATCAAAAGTTTCTGGTGCCTTCACGTTTAAACCATTTACCATATTTTTGTTATACAATTTATCAATATCCTTTTTATTTAAATGTCCAAACCGTGAATGCCACTTCTTAAATTCATTTTCAGTACAAATACTGTTTACACATTCAATTGTGTTTCTGTTTGTTAAATTTGAAAGAAATATACCGTTCTGTTTATATGCCGACAAATTCATTTCATTATTTTTGTTTTTAATATTCGCACTTTAAAGAAAACTACTGTATGACCAGCTTCAATAAATTTACCAATCGACAAAAAAATTGAGTGTAAACTAGGAACGTATAAAACATTTAGTAGAGTCAAATTCATAAATTTTGTTATTAGTTTAATTGTTCCTCTGCCTTCTGCATACACACTCTCTCCTGAAGCCAACACAATTTGTTGTTTTTGCTTTTGCATGGAAACAAACATACCTTCACTTCGACACATGTGCGACGATGCTCCGCTGTCTAAAAGCCTTGCGTTGCTGCTTGTTTGTTTGTCGACTGCACTAAACGCTGCTGCGACTGACTCACCAGTATTCACCTTACCTTGAGAACGAATATGCCCTTTTTGTCAACATCTAAAACACTTGATATGGCTGTGATTTTTGTGGTTGTCTTTCTCGTAAAGGTTTTGTTTTTTATGAGGTTTGTTGTTGGCATATTTTGTGTATTTTTCATTTTTTGTTTTTATTGCAAATGCTCGTTCTTCCACAACATTACTTTTGTCCCCTTGACGTCGCGCCTCCTCTATAACTTTTGAAACTAACTGTTCAATTTTTGGCAATTTATCTTGACTCTCTACCGCAACAACAAAATTTTCCATTTCATCTGGTAATGAACAAAGCAAAAGAACAGACACAAGGTCATCATTTAACTCGATTCCAATGCTTTTTAAGTCATCTACGATACCACAAAACTCTCCAATTTCTGTAGTAATTTTTTCTGCAGGTTTTATTTTAAAACGTACTAAATTTTTAAATAAATTTACTTTTCTGCATGCTGTGTTTGCTGTGTATAAATCTTGTAATGTGTTCCAGGCACTTTTTGATGTTGTACACTTCTTAATGTGTATTAATTCACTTGGCCTAACACTTAAATTTATAGTTGCTAGAGCTTTTTGATCATTAATGTTCCATATTGCCTTTTTGTCTTCAGCCGTTGGGCAATTCTCCGTTGTAACATTCCATAAATCTAATGTTACCAATAAACTTTTAATTATGATTGACCAAGTCGCATAGTTTTCACTATTTAATTTCTTGATACCCGACATTGAATTCATTTTTGCTAATTTATTTTCAATCGTACCGAATAATTAAATTAATTTTTTTTTTTTATTTAATCACGTGGACCTGGGCCCATAACCTTTGTTAACTTTAAGCGACAAATTAAAAACACAACCGGTTAATTCAAGATTATTTATTCAACTCAGCTTAAAAGTAAATTGACAAAATTATAAAGGCAAAAAGGAATTAGAAGAGAATGCAACTGGGTTGTAGGGTTGCCAATACCAACAGGTTCCCCAACCTGACAATGAGGAAGTCTGAAAAAGAAAACAAAGGTATCTAATTAGTTTTAGGCGGAATGCATTATTGGGAAAAAATCCTTAGTTCCAAAGGTAAATAGTTCCAATACCAGGCTACCCTAACAACAAACGAGTTTTCATAAAGAACAGTATTTATCCTTGGTATTAAAATCTGAGGGTTCCTTGTAGAACGTGTGAAAGAAATTTTTTCTTCTGGAATAAAATTTACTCTTGCCGGTCAAATTCTAACGTTGCTGTGTTTTCTTCCGCCCGGCTATCCCATTCATCGCCATATGCACCCAGCAAAATCTTACGTGACAAGAAAGTGGTTTAATCATGTGTTTGAATGGCTACGAACTGGTTCGATTTAGTTGAAACATGCATGATTTTAACACATGCGTGACATTGGAGATCATGTGGTGTTTATGCACCAATTTAAATGAAAAGCAATACTTCAGAACGCATGAACTATTTTTCATATGAAACAATTGCAGTAATGAATGGGTTTTTCAGGAATTCGACAATTACAATTATAATGAAATCTATAAATACATTAAGAACGCATTATAAAAAAAAATTCTTAAGAAGTCATGAAAAATCACTTCATTTAGAACCCATTCAATTTGATTTTGCTGGGTAAGGTTGACTGCACACATATTCGTTCAATATTGGGTACCTGCGGTAAATTGAGAATAAAATCGGCATTTGTTAATCGAATTTCATGATTTACACCTTATTTTATTCTTGAGGAATTTAACTCCGTGAAAAATGTGTAAAATATAAAATATTGGCTTTTTTTTATTGCGTACTCCGTCAGCTTCAGCAACCCATTCCTTGGTAGATCCACAGCCTCATAGGGCAGGTAGACCGCAGCAAGCACAAATTCCTGCTTGCGCCTGGGAACACCTGGCGACCGTGAGGTCTCCTTGGCTGAAAGAATTAAATAGTATCAATTAAGTAAAAGTATCACGATGTAGTCATAAAGAATAAAGTAAAGTAAATTAAATATTTTTAGCAAAAGCAAACAGGTTGAAATACCGAAAATAATATTAAGGAAATTCCCTAAACTTTTTTTGTGATCTTTTACTAGGTAGTCTTAAAAACTTCAAATCTGAAAATCAAATGCAATAATAAAAGGCATGTCATTTCTTAAACAATTTTTTTTAACTCCAGAACTGTTGAGGGTGCTGTTGGATGAAGTGGTTAGCGCGTTGACTGGGTTCAAAACCTGGCTAGAGCAAGTCATTCAACATTATTAATTTCTCTAATGTAGATTAGTGTGGACTATTTAAAGTGGTGAAGGCATAGCACTGGTCACTAAAAAAACAGTTCTGAAAGCGATGAATACTGTTCCAAGCTAATGTACACAACATCGCCCTCCTTCGTCGGTTAGCAGAAGCATCGGCGAAGTAAAACAACTTATAAATGCTTGCTAATACAGCTTTAACAAATTAATGCGTCTACTTAACACCAGAAAATTTAGAAGAAATTGTCTGTGAAATACTAAAACATTATTATAATAGAACTTTCGTTAATTCAATGTGAAAAATATGGTATTCTTACGAAATATTTTAGACATATACCGGATCCATAATTGTGGCTGTAAATCCTTACAAATCGTTGCATATTTTCAACAAGGTAAGGAAATAATTAAACATATATACATATATATTAGTGATTATTAATATATGTAGGACTACGTTTTAAAATACCACGGCAAAAAGATTGGAGCTCTTGAGCCTCATGTGTTTGCATTAGCTGAAGCTTCATACAGAAGTATAATTGAAGACGATATAAGTCAGGTAAGATGTGATATAGTAATAAAGAATTGTGATATTTAACTTTATTAAGGTAGCCATTTGAGGCCAATGGGCCAGAAATAAATATCCGCAGAAAAACATAAATGTGGAAATAAGGGCAAGTTCAATAAAAAAATTTCGGCCGTAAAAAGTACTGAGATCAAAATAAGGACCAAGTTTTTCAAGGTACACTACCATCTCATTTCTAGGCAACCTGCAAGCTTCGCAATATTTTTTTGCCTTTCTAATATGGGAAAGCATTCTTGGAAAAACGTTGGCAAGTTTACTGGTTGCCTAGAAATAAGATGGTATTGTACCTATGAAGAACTTGGTCCTTATATTGATCTCAGTACTTTTTACGGCCGAAATTTTTTTGATAGGAACTTGGCCTTTTTTCACATTTATGTTTTTCTGCGGATCTCACTTCTTTTTTCTAAGCTGCTTTTGTATAAATATTTATATGTACATATTGCTTAGCAGGGCCTACTAGGGTAAGAAATTTCAGCTTTCTAGCTATACCGAGAGTGCCCCATACAAATAAGGGGCATCCTAGTCCCCCCGGGTGAAAAGTGCCTGTTTTCAGATTTTTCTGGTTAATTTCTCACCAAGACTTACCTGTGTACCGAGCTTCAGCTCTCTAGATATACTGGAAGTGCCCCTTACAAAGAAGGGGCATGATATTCCTCCCAGGCGAAAAGTGCTCGTTTAAAAATTATTATTGTTAATTTCTCATCAGGACCTATCTCTGTACCAAATTTAAGCTTTCTAGCTCTACTGGAAGTGCCCCTTACAAAGAAGGGGAACCCTACTCCCCCAGGCGAAAAGTACCCGTTTAAAAATTATTTTTGTTAATTTCTTATCAGTACCTACCTCTGCACCAAATTTAAGCTTTCTAGCTCTACTGGAAGTGCCCCATACAAAGAAGGGGAACGCTAGTACCCCCAGGCAAAAAGTGCCCGTTTAAAAATTATTTTTGTTAATTTCTTTTCAGTACCTACCTCTGTACCAAATTTAAGCTTTCTAGCTCTACTGGAAGTGCTCCATACAAAGAAGCGGCACCTAGTCCCCCCCGGGTGGAAAGTGGTCGTTTTCAGATTTTTCTGGTTAATTTCTCACCAAGACCTACCTGTGTACCGAGTTTCAGCTCTCAAGCTATACTAGAAGTGCACAATAATATTGATGAATCAGTGAGTCAATGAATATGTACTAAGATATGGCTTTTTCACACCTTAATATCTCGGGAATTTCAAATCAAATCAATCAAATTTATCCTGTGAGGTCACCACTGTGTTATGTTTCAAGTTTCATTATATTATGATCAAGAGGAGCAACTGTTTCTTGGTTGTGCTAAAAATAAATCAAACCGATTGATATTTTCAATCATTTGCAAGTAAATAACAGTTTTATGCAGAGTGCAGAAAAATTCATATATGAATACTCAAATTTAAACATTCATGATAAATAGTCATAAATGAAACTAACAAAAATTTTTTTTTGTGATCACATTCGAAAATGAATAGCGAAGATTTTTTTTTATTTGATTCACACATGTATGAATACATATATTTTGCCTTAATGAGTCATGTGCATGAATAAGAATTTTAAATTTTTGTTGTGTTTCATTTTATTCGTGTTTGAAGAGACAAAAAATATTTTGCTTTATTCGTTCATGTAAAGAACATAAGGTCTTTCTATTTATTCACACATGAATACGAACATCAAACTTTATTTTGCTGTAGCATTCAAAAATGAACAGCAAAATATTTCTTTATTTGACATTCATGAACAGAGTATCAAATATTCACTAACTTATCACGCATGTTCATGAGTAAGAATTTTCAATTTTAGTTGCGTTTCATTCTATTCGTGTGTGAAGAGACAAAAAAATTTTGTTTTATTCGTTCATGTGAAGAATATAAGGATTTTGTATTTATTCACACATGAATACGAACATCAAACTTTATTTTGCTGTAGCATTCAAAAATGAACAGCAAAATATTTCTTTATTTGACATTCATGAATTATTCAAATATTCACTAACTTATCACGTGTTTGAACAGACAAAAAATATTTTGCTTGATTCGTTCATGTTGAGAAAAAAAAAACGGTGTTAATGAATGCGACTGTGAACTAATGTCGAGTAAAATATGTATATCGTAATTTTTATTGTGTTAAATGAGAAATTACTATAGATTTTACTCGATGCCGAATGCGGTGATTAGACTCCAGAAATTTTATGAAAACATACTCATCAAACAAACAATAAGGAACTATAGGCATTGACAAAAATTTGAAGTATGTATGTACATATGTGTTTATGAAAACTATGCATTGCAAATAAGCTTGCGCTTAGAAAGTCGGCCGGATTTTCATCAAAGCGAAATATAAGTATAACATGAACCAAATAAAATTTTTTTCAAGAAAAAGGATACCCAGAGAATAGCAGTCATTTGCCTTTGCTTAAATTAAAAATAAAAATTTGCAGGTACATACATACATATTTGATAGAAATCAATTTGAAATGAAATCGAAGACTTAAATCGAATCAAATATTTTTCGCTGTAATGGCATTCGGATCGATTTCATTATTCATTTTTGTTATAATACCACACATGTCTCAAGTAATGCAAGTGTTTGCCTTTTGACTCTCTCGCTCATGTACATATGTATGTACATGTACACGCACTGAGTACATGCATATACATACATACATACTTATGTATGTTAATGCCTTCAAACTCAAATTTTTTTACGAGTTTTTACTGTGCCGTTATTCCAAAGAAAATCAACAAAAACATATAAAGGATTTAAGAATGAAAAATCGACCAATACTAGAGTGGTCACAAGTAATGCAAGTGTTCGCCTTTTGACTCTCTCGCTCATGTACATGTACACGCACTGAGCACATGCATATATGTATGTACTATGTACGTTAATGCCTTCAACCTAAAATTTTTTTTATGAGTTGAAAAAAAATCAACAAAAAAATATAAAAGATTTTACATACATATGTATGTAAGTGTTATGATTTTCTGCCTGGCTTACGATGTCGCCCCATCGATAATGCTGAAATCGTAAACGAAAAACAAATGAGTTGTGGCCTTCAAACCATAAATTTTATTTATTTATTTAGCTTTTCTTTTAGTAAACAATTAATAAGTTAAATAAAATCAGTTATTAGTGGAACGCAAGCTAGATTTTTAGCGTCTTAAAATCAAGCGATCGACATCGGTCAACATCGTGAGCCAGGCAGTTTGTATAAAAAAAACTTAAAATATATTTTAAGTAATAATGTTGTCATGGCCTACAACATTGATGGGATCCATGGCAAAAAAGTTTAAAAGACCTGGAAAATTTCCAGATTATAAGTATATTTATCCCCTTTTCAGAATCTATACCAATAAACGCAAAATTCCCTGGCCCGGCTGAAAATCACTTGAGAAGAGCTATTCAGCATCAAAAATGGGATATAAAGGCAAACTCAGTCGCAAAAAAACAAACAAATAATACTTTATTTACTGTATATGTACATATGTATGTACATATGTATGTATATTCTTTTAACACTTTTAATTAATGTAAAATACTTTAAATTTATTTTAAGTTATAATTATAGATTAAAAATGAATTATTTAAATGTTATTTATTTTTTTATAAATAAATAAAAAACCAAAAAATTTTAATTTCTGATGTATTTTCAGTAAGCAAATATCATTGGTGATATAACTGGTACATTTCCACTAGAGAAATAGTTGGGTTTTGCTGACCAGTGCTCTTATCGGTGTTCTGCAGGGGTGTTCCTCTCCATTCTATCACTGCACGTCTAATTCTCGTGCTTAAGAAAATTTCATTTCTTTATATGAGATATGCATTCAAAATGATTTATACTATGTTGTAATGTTTTTTAAAGTGCGAAAATTCATCATGATCAGAGGTGCCACATGCAGATTTTACCTTAATTTTAAAGATTTTTTAATCTAAATAAGATTTGAAGATATTTTTTTACCCTAATTAAGATTTTTTGAGATTTAGTTACTAACACCTATAATTGTTATATTACTTTTTTGTTGTAGGTGGAAAGGGCAAGAAAACGCAGAATAAATTCATGGTGGTTAAAGATTTTTGCCAGCTGGCTAACAAAAATTAAAAATTCGTCAGGTGAAAACAAACTATACTGTAAAATTGGTAACGTCAGCCTTAAAGGGACTGTCGGTAAATCCGACTTGACAAAACACCGGCATGATAAAAATTATAAATATGATTGAAGATTTTTTTTCTAAAATTAAGTTTATTTTTTGACGAATGAAGATATGTATTTATGAATATCCAATAAAGAAATATTTTGCTGTTCATTTTTGAATGCTACAGCAAAATAAAGTTTGATGTTCGTATTCATGTGTGAATAAATACAAAATCCTTATATTCTTCACATGAACGAATAAAACAAAATTTTTTTGTCTCTTCACACACGAATAGAATGAAACGCAACTAAAATTGAAAATTCTTACTCATGAACATGCGTGATAAGTTAGTGAATATTTGATACTCTGTTCATGAATGTCCAATAGAGAAATATTTTGCTGTTCATTTTTGAATGCTACAGCAAAATAAAGGTCGTTGTTCGTATTCATGTGTGAATAAATACAAAATCCTTATATTCTTCACATGAACGAATAAAGCAAAATATTTTTTGTCTCATCAAACACGAATAGAATGAAACACAACAAAAATTTAAAATTCTTATTCGTGTATATGAGTGATAAGTGAGTGAATATTTGGTACTCTGGTTTTATGCAAGTGCTCATATAGTTACACAAATAATTGCATAACGCATATGCGAGTAAGTCCTCACTTCTTACTATTTCACTAAATTCTAAATATTTTCTGACAATTTTAAAAATAAATAAGTTTTTCTTACAAATGGTGGTGAGTATATATGTATGTATATGTCATTTATCATGAGATTTAGCTCATAAGTAGTTTTTCAAATATTTTTTACATTTTTGATAATAAACTAATAAGGCTATAATATTCAACTTTTGTGTTTTAGGTGTCATGGTTATTAATGACATCTTCCATTCCGCAAGGTAGTATTGTATTGGCAAAACAGCATTATAATTTTTTTTTTTTTTGATAATTTTCTTATTTATTGAATTTTCAATTGTAGATTGAAACATTAATAAGTTTTTCAAATCTTAAATCTAAAAATATTAAATATAAGTTAAGCCAATGCTAAACAAAAATTTTAATTTCAACGGTTGATTTTTGTTCTTTTACATCTCTCGTGTGCGGCTAAGACAAAGAGTATACCTCCTCCTCAGCCGGGTGTGGCCACTATACTCAAGAATATTGCGCGCAAGTGGATTGTAATATAATAAAAAGCGTTCAACGTCTGTTCAAGTTGAGTGGTATGTTAAGAGTGATTTATTTATTTTATCATTGCTTACTCGCTAATTCCATACTTAGTTGCTTAAATAGTAGTAAGTAATTTGGAGAGGTAGTAGGCCGACAGTGCTGCCACTACAGGATTTGGGTGCAACTTAACATGTATTTATTTTAAATTGTTTGACAGGCTTATGTACATGAATCGCATGTTTTTGTAGGTCTGTATATATAAATAAAATATTCTTATAGGTACGTACATATGTATTTGTTATGAAGTTCGTTAGTTTAAGTAGAATTAGTTTTAATAAATTGTATTACTAGTTAGTATTTGTAATTATGTATAATAAGAAATATTTTGTATTTATGGTACAAAATATTATATATATATGTATATGTATATAATAAGCAATGAAAAAAGATATATGTATGTATGTGTGTTTTTCGATGCTTCAGTTACCCACGTTGCTATACGTTTTTGCTGTCTTCTTTGTTTCTTCGTTTTGAATTGGTTGTTATTGTTGTGTCTGCGTTGTATATATTGATGTTTTTATTCTGTTGGTTTTTGGGCTGGTTTTTTGTTATTGTTGTTGTTGTTGTTGTTGTTGTTGTTGTTGTTGTTGTTGTCTGAAACTTGTTGATACTTTTTTTCAGTTTTTGTTCTTGTTGTTGTTTTCGAACGTTTTTCAGTTGGTTTGGTTTCTTTGTTTTTATTTGTTGGTTGTTGTTGTTATTGTTGATGATATTTGTTGATTTTTTTTCTTGTATTTTATTTTATACTTTTGTTTTGACTTATTTAGTATATGTATGAGCATTGTTTTTCTTTACTTTTCCATTTTTTTTTCTTGTAATGTTTTTAAATTTTCATTTTTTTCAAGTCTCTATTTTTATTGTTTGTTCTGAGTTCTTTGTTATTATTTTATTTGTTTTCATTTAGTTTTATTTTTAATGTAAGTACATACATAATTTTTCAATTTCATTTTTTCATTTTTATTTTGTTTCAGTCAGTGTTTTATTTTCATTGCGTTCTTTTTTTTCATTTTTCTTTTCAGTTAATTTTCATTTCGTTAGCATTTTTGTTCTGTTGTCATTTTGTTTTATTTTACTTTGTATGTTGCACTAATTATGTTTGTATGTAGGTATGTATGCTTGTTTGTTTGTTTTATTACAGTTGCTAACATTATTTTATAAACTTGTTAATTTTTGTGTTTGTATTTTGGTTTTGACAATTTTTCATATGTTTTGTTGTAAAATAGATCATCTAATTTTTCTGCTAAAATTTATGTTGGTATTGTTTTAATATATTTTTGTAATGATTTGTTTCCAGTTTTCTTTCTGTTTTAGATTCTTTCTGTGTTTTAAAGTTCTTTTTATGTTTTTTTTTACAGTTATTTTTAACTGGTATTTCTCTTATGAGTTTTTAGTTTTTCAAATTTTATTTTTACGTGACTGTACTTTTTAATTTCTTGTTTTTCTCATTTTACTCTTCCATTTTTGTTCTTGTGATGTTTTTTAAATTTATTGTTTTCAAGCCTTCCTATTTTATTGTTTGTTATGAGTTCTTCTTTATTATTTTATTTGATGCTTATTGTTTCGTTTTCATTTAGTTTTATGTTAACTTCAGTTTTATTTGTTACTAAGTGTAATTTTTTTTCTGTGTTCGGTTGCCATCTTTTTTCGGATAACGTTTTTCTCATTTTATTTTTATTTTTTTTTGTATATACATATGTAATTTTCACCGGTTTTGTTCAATTCTTTCTTTGGTACAGTTGTACCCACAGTTTTTTGTGTGTTTTTTTTTTCAAAATGTCTAATTTTTAGTTTTTTTCAGATATCGTTTTATTTAAAAAAAATTGTATTTTTTCTTTATTATATCTGGAAATTTTCAGTTTTTATGTCAGATATCTCTTTTTTTTTGTTTTTTTTTTTGTAGCAAAAATTCTTTCTATGACTGTACCTTTTTTTTTCTCTTTTTCCATTTTTCTTATACATATATTTAATATATACATATATTAATTTAGGTTAAATAAAAAGAAGACGAATTTTCGAGCTTGAGGCCACTTTTAATGTGATGTTTTTTTATTTATTTATTTGCGATATTTCGATATCCATCGGATATCATCATCAGGCAAGCTACAAAATTTATAAATAAGAACAGGAAAAAAGATATACCCAATGTAATTGCTAGACGATATAAACAAATAATAAACTTACATGCAGTAACAATGTACATACATATATATGTATGTATAAAAACATATGTCAAACGACTTAAAAATTGAGTTTTATACTGTTTACATTTTTTTACTTATTATATGCCTATAGCTATTAGCGCAATTTTCTATGTCTGTTTTGTAATTGATTCTTTTCTCGTTGTTAGTGTTAATTATGTGAAGCATTTCCAATGTATACCGTTTGTGATATTTATTTTCTCTCTGCAGTATTTTTACATGCTCCAAATCTGGTTTGTGTGTTTCTTTTGCACAGTGGGCCACTAATGCAGTTTTTGTTGTCAAATTTTTGTTAATGTTTTTTATGTCAGATCTGTGTCCGGCTATTCTTGTTTTTAGCTTGTTACCAGTTGTTCCAACATATACTTTGTCACAACTCTCATTTTCATTTCCTTTGCAATTTATTTTATATATAACGTTAGCGTTTTCCATATTGTCCAATTTAGATTTTGTTTTAGAAAATAATTGTTTTAATGTGTTTTGTGATGTGTGTGCAATTTTTATTTTTGCAGTGTTGTATATACCTGCGTTTTTTATTCTTTCCGTAATTTTTGGAACATATGTCAAGGACTTGTATATACTCGTCGTATTGTCTGGTAATGTTTTCTTTTTATGCTTATAATTAGTTAATAATTTGTTAACTAAATTTGTAGGAAAATTGTTTTTTTGCAGAATATCTCTTATTTTTCTAATATTTTGCTCATGATAAACCACGTCACTAATACTTAACACTCTTCTAATGAGGTTATTGGCTGTGGTCACTATTATTGTTTTGGGTTGACATGAGTAAAAATTTATGACTCATGTCAACCCAAAACAATAATAGTGACCACAGCCAATAACCTCATTAGAAGAGTGTTAAGTATTAGTGACGTGGTTTATCATGAGCAAAATATTAGAAAAATAAGAGATATTCTGCAAAAAAACAATTTTCCTACAAATTTAGTTAACAAATTATTAACTAATTATAAGCATAAAAAGAAAACATTACCAGACAATACGACGAGTATATACAAGTCCTTGACATATGTTCCAAAAATTACGGAAAGAATAAAAAACGCAGGTATATACAACACTGCAAAAATAAAAATTGCACACACATCACAAAACACATTAAAACAATTATTTTCTAAAACAAAATCTAAATTGGACAATATGGAAAACGCTAACGTTATATATAAAATAAATTGCAAAGGAAATGAAAATGAGAGTTGTGACAAAGTATATGTTGGAACAACT
This sequence comes from Lypha dubia, assembly GCA_947311025.1. Lineage (NCBI taxonomy): Eukaryota > Metazoa > Arthropoda > Insecta > Diptera > Tachinidae > Lypha > Lypha dubia. The sequence goes on along the minus strand of OX371260.1, from coordinate 96,100,151 downwards.
GGTAACAAGCTAAAAACAAGAATAGCCGGACACAGATCTGACATAAAAAACATTAACAAAAATTTGACAACAAAAACTGCATTAGTGGCCCACTGTGCAAAAGAAACACACAAACCAGATTTGGAGCATGTAAAAATACTGCAGAGAGAAAATAAATATCACAAACGGTATACATTGGAAATGCTTCACATAATTAACACTAACAACGAGAAAAGAATCAATTACAAAACAGACATAGAAAATTGCGCTAATAGCTATAGGCATATAATAAGTAAAAAAATGTAAACAGTATAAAACTCAATTTTTAAGTCGTTTGACATATGTTTTTATACATACATATATATGTATGTACATTGTTACTGCATGTAAGTTTATTATTTGTTTATATCGTCTAGCAATTACATTGGGTATATCTTTTTTCCTGTTCTTATTTATAAATTTTGTAGCTTGCCTGATGATGATATCCGATGGATATCGAAATATCGCAAATAAATAAATAAAAAAACATCACATTAAAAGTGGCCTCAAGCTCGAAAATTCGTCTTCTTTTTATTTAACATAAGTTACTAAAGGCTGAACAAAACTATATTATATGATTATATTAATTTAGTTTATTGTTTGTAATTGTTTAATTGTTATACATATGTATGTATGTACATATGTATGCTGAAATTAAAAGAACATTGTTTCTTTTTCGATTTGAATTGTTGGTTTTTGTTGTTGTTTTTCTTTTTAAATGTTTTATAATGTTATGTACGTATATATGTACACAAGTTCATAATAACTGATTTTGAAAAATGATTTTGCACAATTAATGTTTTTGCTTTTTTTGTAAATTTTGTTGTTGTATGGTGTAGAGGAATTTTGGTTTTAATTATCCATACACATGTACATATGTAAATGTTTGTTTTTATTTATATACTTACGAGGTTTTTTTTTTTTTCTCGTCGACTGTAATTTTTTATATTAATTTTTTCCTCTGTACCTATGAATCTATTTTTCCTCCTCTTCCATTTTTCTCTTTTGGTGTTCATTTTTTTTTATTTTAATTCATATTTTTTTGTTAATTAATTTTTCTTTTATTTAATTTGCCGTCGCAAATTCAACTGTCACGGTCGCCATGTAATATAATAAAAAGGCATTCAACGTCTGTTCAAGTTGAGTGGTATGTTAAGAGTGATTTATTTATTTTATCATTGCTTACTCGCTAATTCCATACTTAGTTGCTTAAATAGTAGTAAGTAATTTGGAGAGGTAGTAGGCCGACAGTGCTGCCACTACAGGATTTGGGTGCAACTCAATTTTTTTTATATATTTCTTCGCGTGTTTTGAAAGTACTGTCTTCACCAACGGAACATCTAGATCTTTATGAATTCGATGATTTCTGGCATACCAGGGTGCTGCTGTAATAGTACGTAAAATTTTATTTTGTCGCCTTTGAATTTTTTCTACATTCGATGCTGAGCATTGCCCCATAACTGGATTCCAGAGGACCATATTGGTTTCAGGATCGCATTGTATAATATAAGTTTACATTCTAGGCTTAGTATAGAATTTCTTCCAATAAGCCAATTCATTTGGGCTGCTTTTAATATCATTTATGTCAACTTTGCGTCTATATGCGATGTCCATGTTAAACGCCGATCAAGATGAACGCCTAGATATTGTACACCAGTGTGTCTCGGAGTTGATTTGTATAGGCGGGCATGTTTCTCTGCGCAATGTAAAAGTGACATGTACGCATTTCTGCTCATTAACTTTTATCCGGCATTGTTTTAGCCATTTTTCCAGTTTTGATATATACTCTTGCAATTTCCGGAAAGCTTCTACAGGATTTTCATGAACGCTTAGAAAAGTTGTATCATCAGCAAATGTTGACGTGTGAATGTTACTGGTAAGTCAAAAGCATATGTGACTTGCTCCACGAAAAGGGACCTCTGCGCCGAAAAGAAGTTATTGAGAAAAACCCGTTTAAAAAAAGCGCTACGTTTTGAGCTACGTATCTGCACCGATGATTTTCATTAATTATGTTCATCTTTACAGGTGATTTCTAAAAAAATCAAAAAGACATAAAAACTTGCGGTTTGCAGCATTTAAAAGAGCGTTTTTTTTCCTATAAGAATCACTCAAAAAGTAAAAAAAAAATTTTTCGGCGCAGAGGTCCCTTTTCGTGGAGCAGGTCACATATATTAAATAAAGTAAGGGACCGAAGATGCTGCCTTGAGGGACTCCGGCTTCGATCGACTGCGGAGGGCTGAAAGAGTTAGCTTCTCGAACTATACATTTTCGTTCCATTAGATAGCTTTTTAAAAGCTTGACGATGTTTGCTGGTAGATTTTGTGTTATTTTGTGGATAAGACCTTTATAACATACTTTATGGAAAGCTTGTGCAACATCAATAAAGAGTGCAGAGCAATATTTCTTTCTTTCAAAAGTTTCTCTTAATACATTTACAAGTCTGTGATTTTGTTCTATAGTGTTATGCTGTCTGCGAAAACTGAATTGATGATCTGGAATGCATATATTACTGGTCACTATAGGCATCAGCTTGCTCATATACAGCTTTCCAAATATTTTTATTATGTTAGGCAATAAACTAACAGGCCGATAGGATTCTACCTTTGTATAATCCTTGCCGGGCTTTGTGTATCATAGTAATTAGCGAAACCTTTCATTCTGCTGGATAGTATTGCAGCCGTAAAATACAATTAAAAATGAATAGTATTATTCGTTTTGCAGTATAAGGCAATTCTGAAAGCATTTTGTTGCTTATTTTTTTGACAGCTGAGGTTTTTTAGATGTTAAGGCTAGTAATAGACTTTTCAATCTCCACAATGTTAATCCTTAGCGGTATTTCTGGCAAAGAGACGACTGGTGGCAATTCAACAATATCACCAGAAGTATGTGGAGTAAATACTTTTCCTAAGTGTTTAACAAAAAGAGCACCTTTTTCAGCATCAGTTCTTGCCCAGTCACAATTCGAAGCCCGTAAGGGAGGTTTGCATATAACTGACCTTTTAATTCCTCTGGCTGCACGCCACAACGATTAATCAGTTTGTGGTGTTGCATTGAATTCTTTTTGCAGCGAAGCTGTTTTTTTTTTGTGTTTGTAAAAGTTTTCTCAGCTTATTGGTACATTCCTTAAGTTTTAATTTTAACTGAGGCGATCTGTAACGTTGCCATTCTCGTTGAGCTCTCCGGTTTTCAGTCAATAGCCTTTCTTTATCCAAAGATAAAAATATTGTTAAATCTCACTTGTTGATGTGGTTGATTTGAAGAAGCATTAAGAGCAGCTTGTTTAGCATGTGCTTCAAACAACCTAATAGAATTTTCTATGTCAGTAGGTGTTCTCAATGGCATATTTTCCGTGCAATGAGCACTCAAATAGTTTTTGTATTTCAGCCAGTAAATACGTGCAGATGTCAGCGGTAAATCACATGTAGGTGTTGCAGTTTTGTGTGAGTTAGGTATTGTTTACGAATGGGCCACCGCTAATGGGCTTGTAATTAATCCTAATAAGTCCAATTGTTTGGTTATTAAAAAGAAGTTATTAAAACTTGAAAACAATCCCATTGTATTTCTAAATAACGAGTCTGTAGATGTTGTAGACTCTGCCAAAAATCTTGGCATTTATTTTAATAACACACTTACTTGGTCTAATCACATAAACTTTGCATGCGGTCGAACGTTCTCAATGTTAAGGAATCTTTGGCAAACCCAATATTGTACTCCTATTAAAATTAGAATACTTCTTGCAAAATCTTACTAAATACCAATGTTATTGTATGGCTGTGAGCTATATGCCAGCTGCGATGGGGAAAGCAAACGAAAACTTAATGTGGCGTTCAATAACATTACTCGGTATTAGAGTTGTCAATTATTCGCCTTTCAACTTTGTTCGAATAATTCAAATAATTGATTTTGTTCGTTCGATCAAACGATTAAAGCTGAAAAATTTTTCGATTAATCAATGAGAACAACGAATAAAAAATGACTTAAAAAATTTATTGACAAAAAATAAACATTTCATACAAAAAACTTAAAAATAAAATAGTTAATATTTTTATTAACAAAAAAATACATAAAACTATTAATTCAAATAAACATGCTTCATTCAGTCAAAAAATATCAAATGTTTTTTTTTTTTTTTGTGAAATCAGACAATTTGGGTTGTTCTTAAGAAATAATCTTTTACAAATAAAAGTTGACTAAATTTTTTAGCTTTCAAACGATTTTTGGTTTTGGTTTTTTAAATAAATCTTTCGCTTATTGTCGAGGTAGGTGATATTGTGAGAAGAGCATAAAATAGTTTATCTAATTTTTCTGTTCTTTTTTTACATTTTTTCAAATATACCATATCGTCTAATAAATATATCGCTGAAGTCTTTTTATATTTTGAATTTTTAATACTTTTAATATAATTATTTAATTCGTATAAAAGATTGTTAATTTCATTACTAGTAACATCTTCTTTATCATTACTTTCATCTGAATTATTGTGGTTACTTTTGAACATACAAATAAATCTAAATCTAAATCTACTTTCAACATAAAATAATCTGGAGTATAATTCATTTGGAATTCTTTAGTTTCACTTTTTGAAGAATATTTTAAAAAACTTTCATTGCTCGGAAAATTTCCAGAATTCAAAAAATATTATTAACGTATTTAAAAATTTTATACGTCCCTTATTTATGCTTATTTTAATACGTTTTCGTAAATCTGTTGCAAAAGAAATATTAAATTTTTTGTTGTTGATCCAACAATTTTGTATACTTTAGAACACTTGTTACATGTGACTTTGTTTGTTTTTTTCATTTTTGTGCTTGGTAAAATACTTCCAAAACGAGCTCAATTTTTTGGCTTTAAGCTAGAAACACATTCGCCACAGCTAGCAGCTAGCTACCGATGAAGCCGTTTTGCAAGCTACTTAATTATTTTGGAAACGACAAATACACAGTAAACAGCTGATCCTGAATTGTTGCAACGATTCATTTATGTATATTACAGTGGTGATATTTAATGCTTTTACTCCTTTAAAGTTTGCAGGGGCGAATTGAATACGGCGAATTGAATTCGCCACTCACATCACTTTGTATGGATTCGCTTTGACCGAAAAAAATCATCTCATGGATCTCTTTTGGCTCCGGAGTTACTGGGTTCAAAACATATTTTTTATCGGCCATAACTCCTAGAATATGGAACGGATATAAGCGATGTGGATATCACTCTAAACTTCTGTAAAATACCTTTATACTAATATTCAAATTTTTTAATACAATTTACCCATTGCGAGTGAAATTCAATTTTAAAATATTTTATCTGACTTTTCACTTTTACAGAGACTTACCATGCTCTTATTTGGTGTATACTTAAAAGCTGTCACCGATGAAATACGTAAGTTATGCTTCTTTAATGACGAAATTAAGAATTAAATGAGTTATTTAGAGCATTTGAAATGATACCTATGTCGTTTATATTCGTTCTATATTGTAGGACTTATGATCAATAATATATTAAAGTTTTGGACCTGGAAACTGCAGAATCAAAAGAGAGCGCCGAAAAAATTACACAAAAATTTTTAGGTAAAAAAGGGCTATTACCCTGTGAGTTTTTTTTAAAACTAACAATGTTGGTATTTTTGACTCAAGTCAATATTCTATATAAAAATAAAGCTAACAAAAATTCTTGATGCATATATATTATAACATTTAAATTTTTTAATTTTCTTTTTTATTTTACAATTAAAAGTATTTCTAATCACTAATTGCTTTACAAATTTTGTTATATTGTCAACACTGTTTTGGTTTTGTGGCCATCAGAAATAGAAATTAGTTTAATTGAACTACACGACAAAAGTAGCATGGACAAAAACCTTTTGCCGTGTTGCCTTGCTGTCTTATATATAATCATTCTCATATGCACACATGTACTTTAATTTTGACAGCTTGTAGTCCGTAGCCTGCTGTGGCGAATGTGTTTACACCTTTAGTGTATTTCTAACTTATTTACCTGAGCGTGAAAAAACCCCATTCTTGAAAATTTTTTAACGTTTCATTCAAAACACTACTACTACTATGTAGGTATGCGCAGTTCGACAGCAACTGCAAACATCCAAAATAATATGTATTTGGTTGATATAAAGTACTCGCTTTGTTTCATATCATACAAACAAATTTAAACATTTTTGACGTATGTATGTATTTTAAACTAAAGAAAGTTGTTCGATTAATTGACATTAATTAATCGATTTATTCGTTATTCGAAAATCGGCATTTTAAAATTATTCGAACAAGAGTTTCGTTTTGTTTGATCGATAAATCGAATTATTCTTAATCGGTTGACAACTCTATTCGGTATGTATTTGGTCTAAGAAGATACGACCATATATCCCACTTTGTGACCCGGCTTTACGGCATTTATCTTGATGATTATCTTAGAATGCGTACTTTATTGTCTTTACACAAAATTATATATAAACAGCTGCCAGTACATCTCCATGAGCGTTTAAGCTTTTCAACACTTAATAGAGGTAAAAGAATTCTTTCATTTGGTCATCGCCCACTGATTTCGATGTACCATTTTTTCATTCATGCTATCAGTCTTTGGAACGGAATCCCCTTTAGATTACAAACCATTAGTAAGGCACGTCAGTTCAAGAAGTGTATTTTTTGTTATTTTACACCATTGGTGCGTAGGCCCTATGCTCTTCATGCTCATTTGTTTTTGTAATACTGTTAGCTATAGGCTGTGTGTTTTAATATACTCATACATCTTTCAGCAACCTCATAAGAAATACATAAACAACTTTGTCTAATTAGTATTTTTTTGTCGTTCTTCACTGTATACCCGCAAGAGCAAAGCAACAACACTTTCGTATGCTTTGCTGGTAAACATTGACGACAGCCATCATCAATGTACATTTTGTTTTTGTTTAACGTATGATATGAAATAAATATATGAAATATATTTTTTGTGTTTTCTTTGCATGTATTTGTTTTTACAACAAAAAATTTTGAATACAAATTTGGTTTTCTTTAAATGTATTGGTGTTTGCTCTTCCATAAGGAACTTGCGGGCACCGCGGTTTACACGATGAATATACATACACATGTTTGTGTTATATAAATTCCAATTGTATAGCAATGTTTTGTTTTCACTTTGCTGGTTAAACATTTTTTATCATTTTAATTTAATTAACTTCTGTTAACTATTCGAAATCAGACTTAATTGAAATTCGGGAATTAATTTAATTTATATATTATCATAATTTGCCACACATAATATACTTAATCTAACAAAAATTTATATAATATAATTATTATATTTTGCAATTTATTGTTTTTACATATGCTTAGTTCCATGCTGCAATATAAGACATAAGTCTTGTGTATGGGACATCGAAATAAATAAATAAATAAAATAAATAAATATAGTGACAATAGTAGGCGAGTGATTTGAAAATAAATCCAAAGAAGCTTTAACTTCAATCATTACGCTGGGCACACCTTTCACAATTCCAAAGTCGATAGCATCAGGAATTTTTTGTCGATGTGTTGGCCAATATGTTGGCTGACCACTTGAAACTACATTGAAACCTATTTTAGATAATGTATCGAACAAAACACGACCCTTAGGACTAATTAAACGTGAAGCCCAAAATGTGTGTTTAGCATTGTAAACGCCAGCTGCTTGAAAACGGGACCCTAGTGTTGTATAAAATTCGGTATATGTGAAATTGAACACCTGGGAGGAGAATAAACAGATAATATCACAAGCTTTTAAAAAAAATTTTAAATACAGATATTTGTTGCTTGACGATAATCTTCACGAAGTTCATTTAAGAGGCAGACTTTTATTCGCGAATTTAATTGGGTTCCAGAGCCACCGCAACCTCTACCTCGAGGATCCTTGGTGTCGTAGAAATTATATCCACTAATTCTAAAATTGCTTCGAGAGAGTTTCTGAGACAAGCATAACATCGATTTGTTAATTCAGAAGAAAATATTCTATTTCATTTTTATGTTGGCAGATGCCGTGTGCGTTTCAAAAACAGATTTTTAAGTTCATGGTTTGTTCAATATAGCCTGCAACGAGGTAGACTGCATTTTCAAATTTTCCTGCAACATCATTTTTTTTCTTGCGTGTAATATACTTAAATATTTGCATACACAAACTCATATAGTGTACACAAAAAAAAGAGAACTCTAAATGAGTTGATCTTCTGACAACAACAACAATAAACCTACAAGCAGTAGGAATTTGTATTTAACCTTGCTTGCTGATGAAGGCAACGAAAAAAATAATTTAAACACAAACTTAAACTTTACACAAAATACAAACACTCGTGCGGGATAATGCTGTCCGTATATGTTAAATAGTGATCAAGAAGCAACAACGATTGCACCCATTAGCAAACTCTTTAGCTTAGATGTACAAGCAAACAAACAAACAATAAGTAACAAGGTGACCAACGTGCACAAAATTGTAGATGCGGTGAGTACAATAAGTGATAATAAAATTCAAACAGGTATGGATAGATACATAACCGTGCTGAAAAGGGGAAGAAGTCCCAAATCTGCTCAAATAGCGTCAACGGCAAAAGTTCCTAGAGATGGAAAAAATATTTAAAATTCCGCAAATCGTTTCGCGATTTTAACTGAATAAGGCGATGAAGACACAACAACAACAAGTTCGAGTAAACCACCACCCATATATTTAAGAGAACATAATTCTAATATGTTGGTTAAGAGCCTTATCTCATTAATTAGAGAAAACAAGTTCTACGCAGCGTTGCCATTTTGGTGCTTTTCGGGTATTTTTTGGTGCTTTTTAACTTAATCAATACTCGAAATTTTGTTAAATACCCGTTTTTGAAAAGCGGGTATTTATAGTGCTTTTAAGAATTTCTCACAGTGCTTTTAGGTGCGTTTTAAATAAACAACATTTGTGACACTGAACCATTTTCCTACTATTCGTTAAACACACCTAATACTATTTTAACCAACTGCGTATAATTTGCATCTATATTTTGATAAGTACTCGCAAAATGTTAAGAGTTTGAATTCTAGAATTTCTCAAGCATCTTTTTTTAAATTATTTCAGAAATTTTTATGATTTATTTGTTTAAGGCCGTGCTTCACTATCCTACACAATCGTACGATTCATTCACAGGAAAATCTTGCAAAAATCTGACCGACTTTAAAAAATCGTTTCAAAATGGTGTTGTAGGTGCCACACTATCATACAAATCTGATGCCAAAACATCTGGTTGACAATAAATACTCCTCTGATCGCATGAGAACTATCATTTTATGAAAATTTTCATAAAATTTTACAAATCGCACGACTTGCCAAAAAATCTGTCACACAGTTGCATTTTTAGTCCACACTACTATACATTTTTAGCACACATGTCAAATTTTGCAAATCGCGCGACTGTGTAGGATAGTGCGGCACGGCCTTTAGCAGTGATCTTAATTTCAATATTAGTATATATCCTTAAAATTTGTTTTTTTATGCAAATTTAAGCAAGAAAGTGCTCAAGCTACACAGTTATTAGAACAACAAACGATGAACTAAAAGCATATTTTATTTGTTGTAATTGTGAAATAATTGCACGATAAAGCGATTTACTCCGACAAAGTCACACAAAAACCAAAAAAAAGCAATAGATCTGTCTTTTGATCCACCAGACCCAAAAAAAAATTAGGTTAGTGCTTTTGTACCCGATTTTTTTTTTTTTTTAAACCTTTTTTACCCTATTTCCATGGGCTCACTGTGCTTTTGATGTTGCAAGAGTTGGCATCACTGGTTCTACGTAACTGCAATCAAGCGTCCCAGCAAAAAATTATTATGTTTCTGGAAGCAGTAAGAAAATTTCTTGCTTTCGAAATGCGCAGTTTTGAAGCGCTTCCGAGGCTGCACAAAAAGAAGGCAGAGAGATCGCTCAACTTATTTTTAAGCACGTTGAAGTTGGTCGGCTGTTTACATTTAGTTGACACGAATAATAAAGTAAACACCGAATGGTAGAAAAAATTTCATTTAGATGCTCTCCGCCTCTCTCTCTCACTCTCTTATTTATTTATTTAAACTTGTGTATTTGCCTACAGATGAATTATGTAAAAAACAAGAGCTCCAAAGTGGGACATCGCGAACAAAAATCATGAATGTTCGAAGCGCTTTTCGGAGCAGTAAGCACAACAACAACAAGCATCTTTCGCTTACAAACCTGCTTCGGCCGAAGCAGTAGTTTTTGCTGGGGTGGGAAAATCAATGAAACAAACATTCAGGTATCTAAAGAAAATAATTACCGAAAAATAGTCTCAGATTTTGCGACAAAAAATAAAAATTTTTACACATATCAGCTGAAGAGTGCTAAAGGTCTAACCGTTGTAATAAAATGTATAGAGTCTAGCGCGGATCCAGAAGAGGTCAAGTCTGGCCTTAAAAATAGTGGATTCAAGGTGAAAAATGTTTCAAACATTAAAAATAGAGAAAAATTCCCACAACCTATTACCCTAATATAGTTTGAGGTATTTGTTACAACGAAGAGTTACCGTTGAGCTGCCACATAAAAGAGCTGGATCTATCCAATGCCTGAACTGCCAAGAATTTGGGCATACGAAAACTTATTGCAAGTTGCCTACAGTCTGCGTTGTATGGGGTGAGTTACACAGTACCGCTAACTGCAACAAATTGAAAGGTGATCCCAAGGCAAAAAAATGTGGCAATTGCGGCGGAAAATACACTGCTAACTACAGGGGCTGCCCTCTTTATTCGATTTTGAAGAGCTCGTCAAACAAAAAATCTAATGTTACTCCCGCTCAGCCTAAAACGCTTTTTAACTACCCACAGTTACCTCAACCGTCTTCTAGCCAGAATCAACATTCAAATGTTTTGAAGTCTTACACGACTAATGCCCAACAACAACCTTATGGTAAATTTTCCTACGCTAATATTTTAAAAAGTAACCAGACTACAGCGCAAAAAACGGTACCAGCAAATGAAGATACAGGTTCTAATTTTAATCGAATTGAAGCCTCAATAGAGAGTTCATTTCAAAAAGTACTTACTTTTAATCTGAACCAGTCCTGTTTGATGCAGGAAATGTTGAAAATGCAGTCTACCTTGTTACAGGCAGTATTAAATAAACCATGAACTTCAAAATCTATTTTTGGAACGTAAACGGCATCTGCCAACATAAAAATGAAATAGAATATTTCATAATGAATCAACAAATCGATGTAATGCTCATTTCAGAGACTCACTTGACGTCTCGAAGCTATTTTAAAATTAGTGGATATAATTTCTACGACAAAAAGGACCCTCGAGGTAGAGCTTGCAGTCTACCTTGTTACAGGCAGTATTAAATAAACCATGAACTTCAAAATCTATTTTTGGAACGTAAACGGCATCTGCCAACATAAAAATTAAATAGAATATTTCATAATGAATCAACAAATCGATGTAATGCTCATTTCAGAGACTCACTTGACGTCTCGAAGCTATTTTAAAATTAGTGGATATAATTTCTACGACAAAAAGGACCCTCGAAGTAGAGCTTGTGGTGGCTCGAGAATTCTAATAAAATCGCGAATAAAACACTACTTATTACCCGATATATGTGAAGAATATCTTCAAGCAACAAATATTTGTATTGAAAATTATTATCAAAAACTTGTAATATCATCTGTCTATTCCCATCCAAATTTTCAATTACTTAGAGCCAACATATGGATTTTTATAACTTACTGGGCCCCCGTTTTCTAGCAGCTGGTGATTACAATGCTAAACACACATTCTAGGGTTCACGTTTAATCACTCCTAAGGGTCGTGTGTTGTTTAACACAATTTCTAAAATGGGTTTGAATGTAGTTTCAAGTGGTCAACCAACATATTGGCCAACGGCTCGTCAAAAAATTACTGATTTATCGACTTTGGAACTATGAAAGGTGTGCCCAGCGAAATGATTGAAGTAGAAGCATCTATGGATTTGTCTTCAGATCAAGCGCCTACTATTATCACTATTTACTCACACACAAATGCAACACCAACATGTGATTTACCGCTGACATCTGCACGTATTAACTGGCTGAAATACAAAAAATATTTGAGTGCTCATTGCACGGAAAATATGCCATTGAGAACACCTACTGACATATAAAATTCTATTAGGTTGTTTGAAGCACATGCTAAACAAGCTGCTTTTAATGCTTGTTCAATTCAACCAAATCAACAAGTGAGATTTAACAAAATTTTGTGTGTGGATATAAAAAGGCTATTGACTGAAAAGCGTAGAGCTCGACGAGAATGGCAACGTTACAGAGAGCCCCAGCTAAAACTAAAGCTTAAGGAGTGTACCGAACAACTTAAAAAAGTTTTACAAACACAAAAAACAGCTTCCCTCCAAAAATGTCTTCAAGAACTAGATGCAACACCACAAACAGATTATTCGCTGTGGCGTGCAGCCAGAGGTCTTAAAAGGCCGGTGATATGCAAACCTTCGAATGGTGACTGGGCAAGAACTGATGCTGAAAAAGGTGCTCTTTTTGTTAAGCACGTAGAAAAAGTATTTACCCTGAATATTTCTGCGTATATTGTTGAACTGCGACCAGTCGTCTCTTTACCAGAAATTCCGCTAAGATTTAATATTGTGAAGATTGAAAAGGCTATAACTAGTCTAAACACAAAAAAAAGCCACAGGTATTGATAAAATAAGCAACAAAATGCTTTAAGAATTGCCTTATGTTGCAAAAAGAATAATACTATTCATTTTTAATGGTATTTTACGGCTGCAATACTATCCGGCAGAATGGAAGGTTTCGATGATTATCATGATACCAAAGCCCGGCAAGGATCATACGAAGGTTGAATCCTATCGGCCTATTAGTTTATTGCCCAACATTTCAAAACTTTTAGAAAAGCTGCATATGAGCAAGCTGATGTCTATAGTGACTAGTAATGGATGCATTCCAGATCATCAATTCGGGTTTCGCAGACAACATAACACAATAGAACAAACTCACAGACTTGTGAATGTCGTTAGAGACACTTTTGAAAAAAAGAAATACTGCTCTGCGCTCTTTATTGATGTCTCACAAGCTTTCGATAAAGTATGGCACGAAGGTCTTTTCAATAAATTAACACAAAATCTACCAGCAAACATTGTAAAGCTTTTAAAAAGCTATTTGATGGAACGTAAATTTGTAGTTAGGGAAGGCAATTTTTTAAGCCCTCCGCAGTCAATTGAAGCCGGAGTCCCTCAAGGCAGTATCTTCGGACCCTTACTTTATTTAATATATGCCTCTGACTTACCGTTAAGCAGTAACATTCACACGTCAACATTTGCTGATGATACAGCTTTTCTAAGCGTTCATGAAAGCCCTGTAGAAGCTTCCCGCAACTTACAAGGGTATATATCCAAACTGGAAAAATGGCTCAAACAATGGCGTATAAAAGTTAACGAGCAGAAATGTGCACACGTCACTTTTACGTTGCGCAGGCAAACATGCCCGCCTATAAAAATTAACACCGAGACTATACCGCAACACACTGTAGTGTAGTAAAATATCTAGGCGTTCATCTAGATAGTCGTTTAACATGGAAATCGCATATAGACGCAAAATTGACTCAAATGAAATTAAAAGCAGCTCAAATGAATTGGCTTATTGGAAGAAATTCTATACTAAGCCTAGACTGTAAACTACTATTATACAACGCGATCCTGAAACCAATATGGTTCTATGGAATCCAGTTATGGGGCACTGCCTCAGCATCGAATGTCGAAAGAATTCAAAGGCGACAGCATAAAATTCTACGTACAATAACTGCAGACCCCTGGTATGTCAGAAACCATCGAATTCATAAAGATCTAGACGTTCCGTTGTAGTATTTTCAAAACACGCGATAAATATATAAAAAAAAACTTGAGTTGCACCCAAATCCACTTGCGCGCAATATTCTTCATTATAGAGGCCCGGCTGAAAAGAAGGGATACTCTTTTTCGCAGCCGTTCACGAGAGATGTAAAACAACAAAAATTAACCATTGAAATTAAAAATTTTGTTTAGAATTGGCTAAACTTATATTTAATATTTTTACATTTAAGATTTGAGAAACTTATTGATAATTTAATCTATAACTGAAGATTCAATAAATAATAAAATTATCAAAAAAAAAAAAAAAAAAAATAGGCGACAAAACAAAACTCTACGTACAATTACAGCAGCCCCTTGGTATGTCAGAAATCTTCGAATTCATAAAGATCCATATGTTCCGCTGGTGAAGACAGTATTTTCAAAACAAGCATCAAAATATAAATATAAAAAAACTTTAGTTGTACCCAAATGGACTTGCGCGCAATATTCTAGAGTATAGAGGCCACACACGGATGAGGAGGAGGGATACTCTCTCTCTCTCTCGAGAGATGTAAAACAACAAAAATCAACCGTGGAAACTAGAAATTTTGTTTAGCATTGGCTAAACATATATTTAACACTTTTTTATTTAAGATTTGAACAACTTATTGATGTTTTAATTTATAATTGCAGATTCAACAATTAATAAAATTATAAAAAAAAAATCCAGTCATTCTTAAAAAGCCTCGCAAGGCCTTTAGTGTTTTCCGGGTTGTGTAATTACATATTGCCTCAAAATTTTCAGCGTTAGTTGTAATTCGGTTCTGTTTAATAGAACTTACACTTTTCTTCAGATATTTTTAACGTTGCTTTATTCAGTGCCGCAAATATTATTTTTATGAGAACGTTGTCTATATATGTAAATTTTCCTACATAATCTCTGAATATGACGTCTACACATCTTTGAAAGATTAAAGGTGAATTCTTCAAACCAAAGGTTAACAAATAAATTCGTAGTCGCTACCGTTAACATCCTATCCTATCCTATCCTTTTCAGAGATTATTATGTGTTGAAAACGGGTTCTAAATCTTTGTATAATAATATTTAGCCTTGCCTATATTCTGTATTGTCATGTTGACGTCTATGTTAATGTATCTTTCTGTGATTGTGTTATTATTTAATTTCTAGAAGTCTATGACCATTCTTTTCTTTGGTCTTCCTTGTTCGTCTGTACCCTTATTTGTGTTATTCCCTCGTGTAAAAGTTTATTATTTCTTTGTTTTGTCCATATTGGGTCTTCGTTTCTCGTCCTAATATTGGCTTCTATAGTCGTTGTAAAAGGTAGTGATCCTATGCCGTTATTCTCTTTCGTCATTCTGTCTATTTCCTGCCTATATTTTTCTTCTTCTATGATGTAGTTCAACTTGGATTGTCACTACTTATGATGGTGGTTAAGGTCACATTAGTTAAAGATCCTCTATCATTAATTGAATCTGCTGAATTACATGTAAGTTTTTACACTACAGCTTTTATCATTTTTTAATGGGTTGGAACTTTACTATACTTTTTCAAAGTCTATCGTGTTCAAGTTGAGCTTTATTCTAGTGTTTCTTATTTGATTCCTAAGTGGCAGCCTTCGGATACCAATACTCTAGAGGTTATGGAATGTGATACATTATACATATGTATATACAACTGTTTGTTTTCTGACAACAACAACAATAAACCTACAAGCAGTAGTAATTTGTATTTAACCTTGCTTGCTGATGAAGGCAACGAAAAAAATAATTTAAACACAAACTTAAACTTTACACAAAATACAAATACTCGTGCGCGATCATGCTCTCTGTACATGTTAAATAGTGATCAAGAAGCAACAACGATTGCACCCATTAGCAAACTCTTTAGCTTAGATGTACAAGCAAACAAACAAACAATAAGTAACAAGGTGACCAACGTGCACAAAATTGTAGATGCGGTGAGTACAATAAGTGATAATAAAATTCAAACAGGTATGGATAGATACATAACCGTGCTGAAAAGGGGAAGAAGTCCCAAATCTGCTCAAATAGCGTCAACGGCAAAAGTTCCTAGAGATGGAAAAAATATTTAAAATTCCGCAAATCGTTTCGCGATTTTAACTGAACAAGGCGATGAAGACACAACAACAACAAGTTCGAGTAAACCACCACCCATATATTTAAGAGAACATAATTCTAATATGTTGGTTAAGAGCCTTATCTCATTAATTGGAGAAAACAAGTTCTACGCAGCGTTGCCATTTTGGTGCTTTTCGGGTATTTTTTGGTGCTTTTTAACTTAATCAATACTCGAAATTTTGTTAAATTCCCGTTTTTGAAAAGCGGGTATTTATAGTGCTTTTAAGAATTTCTCACAGTGCTTTTAGGTGCGTTTTAAATAAACAACATTTGTGACACTGAACCATTTTCCTACTAATCGTTAAACACACCTAATACTATTTTAACCAACTGCGTATAATTTGCATCTATATTTTGATAAGTACTCGCAAAATGTTAAGAGTTTGAATTCTAGAATTTCTCAAGCATCTTTTTTTAAATTATTTCAGAAATTTTTATGATTTATTTGTTTAGCAGTGATCTTAATTTCAATATTAGTACATATCCTTTAAATTTGTTTTTTTATGCAAATTTAAGCAAGAAAGTGCTCAAGCTACACAGTTATTAGAACAACAAACGATGAACTAAAAGCATATTTTATTTGTTGTAATTGTGAAATAAATGCACGAAAAAGCGATTTACTCCGACAAAGTCACACAAAAACCAAAAAAAAGCAATAGATCTGTCTTTTGATCCACCAGACCCAAAAAAAATTAGGTTAGTGCTTTTGTACCCGATTTTTTTTTTATTTTTACCCTTTTTTACCCTATTTCCATGGGCTCACTGTGCTTTTGATGTTGCAAGAGTTGGCATCACTGGTTCTACGTAACTGCAATCAAGCGTCCCAGCAAAAAATTATTATGTTTCTGGAAGCAGTAAGAAAATTTCTTGCTTTCGAAATGCGCAGTTTTGAAGCGCTTCCGAGGCTGCACAAAAAGAAGGCAGAGAGATCGCTCAACTTATTTTTAAGCACGTTGAAGTTGGTCGGCTGTTTACATTTAGTTGATACGAATAATAAAGTAAACACCGAATCGTAGAAAAAATTTCATTTAGATGCTCTCCGCCTCTCTCTCTCACTCTCTTATTTATTTATTTAAACTTGTGTATTTGCCTACAGATGAATTATGTAAAAAACAAGAGCTCCAAAGTGGGACATCGCGAACAAAAATCATGCATGTTCGAAGCGCTTTTCGGAGCAGTAAGCACAACAACAACAAGCATCTTTCCCTTACAAACCTGCTTCGGCCGAAGCAGTAGTTTTTGCTGGGGTGGGGAAATCAATGAAACAAACATTCAGGTATCTAAAGAAAATAATTACCGAAAAATAGTCTCAGATTTTGCGACAAAAAATAAAAATTTTTACACATATCAGCTGAAGAGTGCTAAAGGTCTAACCGTTGTAATAAAATGTATAGAGTCTAGCGCGGATCCAGAAGAGGTCAAGTCTGGCCTTAAAAATAGTGGATTCAAGGTGAAAAATGTTTCAAACATTAAAAATAGAGAAAAATTCCCACAACCTATTACCCTAATATAGTTTGAGGTATTTGTTACAACGAAGAGTTACCGTTGAGCTGCCACATAAAAGAGCTGGATCTATCCAATGCCTGAACTGCCAAGAATTTGGGCATACGAAAACTTATTGCAAGTTGCCTACAGTCTGCGTTGTATGGGGTGAGTTACACAGTACCGCTAACTGCAACAAATTGAAAGGTGATCCCAAGGCAAAAAAATGTGGCAATTGCGGCGGAAAATACACTGCTAACTACAGGGGCTGCCCTCTTTATTCGATTTTGAAGAGCTCGTCAAACAAAAAATCTAATGTTACTCCCGCTCAGCCTAAAACGCTTTTTAACTACCCACAGTTACCTCAACCGTCTTCTAGCCAGAATCAACATTCAAATGTTTTGAAGTCTTACACGACTAATGCCCAACAACAACCTTATGGTAAATTTTCATACGCTAATATTTTAAAAAGTAACCAGACTACAGCGCAAAAAACGGTACCAGCAAATGAAGATACAGGTTCTAATTTTAATCGAATTGAAGCCTCAATAGAGAGCTCATTTCAAAAAGTACTTACTTTTAATCTGAACCTGTCCTGTTTGATGCAGGAAATGTTGAAAATGCAGTCTACCTTGTTACAGGCAGTATTAAATAAACCATGAACTTCAAAATCTATTTTTGGAACGTAAACGGCATCTGCCAACATAAAAATGAAATAGAATATTTCATAATGAATCAACAAATCGATGTAATGCTCATTTCAGAGACTCACTTGACGTCTCGAAGCTATTTTAAAATTAGTGGATATAATTTCTACGACAAAAAGGACCCTCGAAGTAGAGCTTGTGGTGGCTCGAGAATTCTAATAAAATCGCGAATAAAACACTACTTATTACCCGATATATGTGAAGAATATCTTCAAGCAACAAATATTTGTATTGAAAATTATTATCAAAAACTTGTAATATCATCTGTCTATTCCCATCCAAATTTTCAATTACTTAGAGCCAACATATGGATTTTTATAACTTACTGGGCCCCCGTTTTCTAGCAGCTGGTGATTACAATGCTAAACACACATTCTAGGGTTCACGTTTAATCACTCCTAAGGGTCGTGTGTTGTTTAACACAATTTCTAAAATGGGTTTGAATGTAGTTTCAAGTGGTCAACCAACATATTGGCCAACGGCTCGTCAAAAAATTACTGATTTATCGACTTTGGAACTATGAAAGGTGTGCCCAGCGAAATGATTGAAGTAGAAGCATCTATGGATTTGTCTTCAGATCAAGCGCCTACTATTATCACTATTTACTCACACACAAATGCAACACCAACATGTGATTTACCGCTGACATCTGCACGTATTAACTGGCTGAAATACAAAAAATATTTGAGTGCTCATTGCACGGAAAATATGCCATTGAGAACTCCTACTGACATATAAAATTCTATTAGGTTGTTTGAAGCACATGCTAAACAAGCTGCTTTTAATGCTTCTTCAATTCAACCAAATCAACAAGTGAGATTTAACAAAATTTTGTGTGTGGATATAAAAAGGCTATTGACTGAAAAGCGTAGAGCTCGACGAGAATGGCAACGTTACAGAGAGCCCCAGCTAAAACTAAAGCTTAAGGAGTGTACCGAGCAACTTAAAAAAGTTTTACAAACACAAAAAACAGCTTCCCTCCAAAAATGTCTTCAAGAACTAGATGCAA
Source organism: Lypha dubia (assembly GCA_947311025.1). Classification (NCBI taxonomy): domain Eukaryota; kingdom Metazoa; phylum Arthropoda; class Insecta; order Diptera; family Tachinidae; genus Lypha; species Lypha dubia. The sequence continues at coordinate 96,080,935 of OX371260.1, read as the reverse complement.
CACCACAAACAGATTATTCGCTGTGGCGTGCAGCCAGAGGTCTTAAAAGGCCGGTGATATGCAAACCTTCGAATGGTGACTGGGCAAGAACTGATGCTGAAAAAGGTGCTCTTTTTGTTAAGCACGTAGAAAAAGTATTTACCCTGAATATTTCTGCGTATATTGTTGAACTGCGACCAGTCGTCTCTTTACCAGAAATTCCGCTAAGATTTAATATTGTGAAGATTGAAAAGGCTATAACTAGTCTAAACACAAAAAAAAGCCACAGGTATTGATAAAATAAGCAACAAAATGCTTTAAGAATTGCCTTATGTTGCAAAAAGAATAATACTATTCATTTTTAATGGTATTTTACGGCTGCAATACTATCCGGCAGAATGGAAGGTTTCGATGATTATCATGATACCAAAGCCCGGCAAGGATCATACGAAGGTTGAATCCTATCGGCCTATTAGTTTATTGCCCAACATTTCAAAACTTTTAGAAAAGCTGCATATGAGCAAGCTGATGTCTATAGTGACTAGTAATGGATGCATTCCAGATCATCAATTCGGGTTTCGCAGACAACATACCAATATTGAACAAACTCACACACTTGTTAATATTGTTAGAGACACTTTCGAAAAAAAGAAATATTGCTCTGCGCTCTTTATAGATGTTTCTCAAGCCTTCGATAAAGTATGGCACGAAGGTATTATCAACAAACTAATAAAAAATCTACCAGCAAACATCGTTAAGCTTTTAAAAAGCTGTCTAATGCAACGTAAATTTATATGGGTGGTGCCAAGCCTCTTTGTCCAATCAAAACTTCATATAGCCTATTATTTCTGCCAGAGTCACATTAATATGCTGTGAAAATTTCAGGAAGATCGGTCCAAGGTTTTGGTTTTCCTAAAACAAGCGTGGTTCCACCTACGTTTCTCCTGGTACGTATTCCAAATTATGCCAATACCATATGTACCAAATATCATCGACGTAGGTCAAAAAATGCCCAAAATATGGCGATTTAAATTTTTGGGTTATATGGGTGGTGCCAAGCCTCTTTGTCCAATCAAAACTTCATATAGCCTATTATTCCTTCCAGAGTCACAGTAACATGCTGTGAAAATTTCAGGAAGATCAATCCAAGGGTTTGGTTTTCCTAATAAAAGGGCGTGGTCCCACCCACTTTTCTCCTAATACGTATTCCAAATTATGCCAATACCATATGTACCAAATATCATCGACGTAGGTCAAAAAATGCCCAAAATATGGCGATTTAAATTTTTGGGTTATATGGGTGGTGCCACGCCTCTTTGTCCAATAAAAACTTTATAAAGCCTATTATTCCTTCCAGAGTCACAGTAACATGCTGTGAAAATTTCAGGAAGATCAATCCAAGGGTTTGGTTTTCCTAATAAAAGGGCGTGGTCCCACCCACTTTTCTCCTAATACGTATTCCAAATTATGCCAATACCATATGTACCAAATATCATCGACGTAGGTCAAAAAATGCCCAAAATATGGCGATTTAAATTTTTGGGTTATATGGGTGGTGCCACGCCTCTTTTTCCAATCAAAACATCATATAGCCTATTATTCCTTCCAGAGTCACAGTAACATGCTGTGAAAATTTCAGGAAGATGAATCCAAGGGTTTGGTTTTCCTAATAAAAGGGCGTGGTCCCACCCACTTTTCTCCTAATACGTATTCCAAATTATGCCAATACCATATGTACCAAATATCATCGACGTAGGTCAAAAAATGCCCAATATATGGCGATTTAAATTTTTGGGTTATATGGGTGTTGCCACGCCTGTTTGTCCAATAAAAACTTTATAAAGCCTATTATTCCTTCCAGAGTCACAGTAAGATGCTGTGAAAATTTCAGGAAGATCGGGCCAAGAGCTTTTTTAAAAATGGTCCACCTCACGGATAGTCAACGCTAGAACGAAAATATTTTGGGAATCACCATAAAACATATCAAGCTTTATTTTCAGAGGAGTAACAAAATCACTTTATTTTTGAGTCGCTCTAATGTATATGTTTTATAATAATATAATTGAAGTTCAAATGTATTTACTTAGTTTTAAACAATAAAAAGTAAAATAAGTATTAAAGAAATGTATGAATTGATATTAACAGCGCCTCTATCTTTACACACACGTCTTTTATTCAACTAACTTCGCTTCATTTTTCTTCCCACAGCAATGTTTTTATTTTATCAAAAGATTCTTGACATTGATCTGACCAGATAAATTTTACATCTTTTCTCATTAGGTTGTGTAGATGATCTAGAATTATAGCTATGTGTGGAAGAAATTTATGATAATAATTAATTTTTCCTAGGAATTGAGGAACACTTTCTTGTTTCTGGAACTGTGAACTTGTTAACAGCAATTAAATAGTCTTTCAGTGGTTTTATAGAATTATTTTCTATTATATGTCCCAAGTATTTTTCTGAATTTGCAGCAAAAGTGCATTTAGCGAATTTAAGCCCAAAACCTTCTATTAGTATTGTAATTTTGAATATGTTCATTGAAAGTCTTGGAAAAAACCAGTATGTCATCTATATAATTAACTGCAAACTCTGAGAGTTTGTGCTTTCTTATGATATTGCTCAGTAATGTTTGAAAAATTGCTGGAGCTGTTTTCAAACAAAATGGGAGACTAGTCCATTGGAAATGGCCCTCTTGAGTTACGAATGCTGTTTTTTGTCTATCTTGTATTTTAAAGGGAATTGATCAGAATGCTTAATTTATATCTAAAGTTTTTTTTTTGATAATTTTATTATTCATTCATGTTTCAACTCTCGTAGTGAACAGACGCGTTTTTATAATCGTCGCAACTGAATATAAAAAAAAAATTAAATAAAAAAAATATTTTCAAGTCACAAAAAATATAAAAAAACAAAACATTTATTGAACAGTTATTTTACTGGTTTAATTTTATTTTTTGCTTGTGTGCAATATACATAAATATCTGCATGCACAAACTAATATAAGTGAAAATAAAAAAAGAGAACTCTGATGAGTTCATCTTCTGACAAAAACAAAAATAATCCTACAAGCAGTAGGAATGTACAATATATAACTTTAGTTGCTGATGACGACAATAAAAAAAATGAATTAAACAAAAACCTGAATTTAACGGTAAACACAAATACTCGTGCGCGATCATTATCTCTGAACATGTTAAATAGTGATCAAGAAGCAACAACAATTGCACCCATCAGCAAAATTGTCAGCTTAGCTGTACAAACAAACAAACAAACAATAAGTAACAAGGTGACCAACGTGCACAAAATGGTAGATGCGGTGAGTACAATAAATGATAATAAAATTCAAACAGGAATGGACAGATACATAACCGTGTTAAAAAGGGGAGGAAGTCCAAAATCAGCTCAAATTTCTTCAACATCGAAAGTTCCCAGAGATGGAAAAAACAATATAATAAATTCCGAAAATCGTTTCGCGATTTTATCTGAACAAGGCGATGAAGACACAACTACAACAAGTTCGAGTAAGCCCCCACACATATATTTAAGAGAGCAGAATTCCAGTTTGCTGGTTAAAAGTCTTATCTCAATAATTGGAGAAAATGAGTTTTATGTAACTCCAATTAAGCGCGGAAACATCAATGAAACAAAAATTCAGGTAGCTCATGAAAATAATTACCGAAAAATTGTTTCAGATTTAGAATCTAAAAATAAAAACTTCTACACGTACCAATTAAAGAGTGCTAAAGGTCTAACAGTCGTAATAAAAGGTATAGACTCTAGCGTGGATCCAGAAGAGGTCAAGTCTGGCCTTGAAAATAGTGGCTACAAGGTGAAAAATGTTTCAAACATTAGAAATAGAGAAAAATTCCTCCAAACCAATATTTAGAGTCAAAATTACATAAAATAAAAAGAAATGAAGCACATCCAATATATGACTTAAAGTACTTGTTGATCGAAGAGTCAAAGTTGAGCTTCCACATAAAAGAGCTGGACCTGTTCAATGCCTGAACTGCCAAGAAATTGGGCACACTAAGTCTTATTGCTAGATGCCTACAGTCTGCGTTGTATGTGGTGAGTAACACAGTACCGCTAACTGTGACAAAATAAAAGGTGATCAAAAGGCGTAAAAATATGGCAATTGCAGCGGAAATCACACTGCCAACTATAGAGGCTGCCCCCTTTACTCCTTTTTTAAGAATTCATCAACCAAAAAAACCAATGCTACTCCCGCTCAACCTAAAACCCCTATTAACTATCCACAGTTACCTCAACCGTCCACCAGCCAAAATCAATTTTCAAACATTTTCAAGTCTAACGCGACTAGTGCTCAACAACAATCTAACAACAAATTTTCATACGCTAGTATTTTAAAAAGCAATCAGAGTACGGCGCAAAAAACCGTAAATGTAAATGAAGATTCGGGGAATAATTTTAGTCGTATTGAAGCCTCAATTGAGAGCTTAATACAAACTGTAAATACATTTACTCTCAACATGTCCTGTATGATGCAGGAAATGTTGAAAATGCAGTCTACCTTGTTGCAGGCTGTACTAAGCAAACCATAAACTTAAAAATCTGTTTTTGGAACGCAAACGGCATCTGCCAACATAAAAACGAAATAGAATATTTTCTTCAGGATAAACAAATCGATGTTATGCTTATCTCAGAAACTCATTTGACATCTCGAAGCTGTTTCAGAATTAGTGGATATAATTTTTACGACACCAAGGATCCCCGTGGCAGAGCTTGTGGTGTTTCGGGAATCCTAATCAAAACGCGAATAAAACACAACCTGTTGAATGATTTTTGTGAAGATTATCTTCAAGCAACGAATATCTGCATCGAAACTTACTATCAAAAACTTGTAATATCATCTGTCTATTCGCCCCCCAGATTCACAATTACCGAGAGTCAATATACGGCTTTTTATAAATCACTGGGCCTCCGTTTTCTAGCAGCTGGCGACTACAATGCTAAACACACATTTTGGGGTTCACGTTTAATCACACCTAAGGGACGAATTTTATTCGACACAATATCTAAAATGGGTTTCAATGTAGTTTCAAGTGGACAGCCAACATATTGGCCAACAGATCGACAAAAAATTCCTGATGTTATCGACTTTGGAATTGTGAAAGGCATGCCCAGCGAGATGGTTGAAGTTGAAGCATCTTTGGACTTATCTTCAGACCACTCGCCTACTATTGTCACTATTTACTCACACACAACATGTGATTTAGCGACGACATCTGCACGTATTAACTGGCTGAAATACAGAAAATATCTGAGTGCTCATTGCTCGGAAAAAATGCCGCTGAGAACACCTTCAGACATAGACGATTCTCTCAGGTTGTTTGAAGCGCATGTTAAACAAGCTGCTTTTAATGCTACTTCAAATGAAATAAACCAACCAGTGAGATTTAACAATATTTTTTCTGTAGATATAGAAAGGCTATTGACTGAAAAACGGCGAGCTCGACGAGAATGGCAGCGCTACAGATCGCCCCAGCTAAAATTAAGGCTTAAGGAGTGTACCAAGCAGCTTAAGAAAGTTTTGCAAGCTCAAAAAACAGCTTCCCTTCAAAAATTCCTTCAAGAGCTAGATGCAACACCACAAACAGATTATTCACTGTGGCGTGCAGCCAGAGGACTAAAAAGGCCGGTGATATGCAAACCCCCATTACGAGCCCCAAATGGTGACTGGGCAAAAACTGATGCTGAAAAAGGTGCACTCTTTGTTAAACACTTAGAAAAAGTTTTCACTCCGAATATTTCTGCTGATATTGTTGAACTGCCACCAGTCGTCCCTTTACCAGAAATACCGATGAGATTTAACATGACGGAGATTGAAAATACTATTACTAGTCTTAACACCAGAAAAGCCCCAGGTGTCGACAAAATAAGCAACAAAATGCTTCAAGAATTGCCTTACACTGCAAAAAGAATAATACTATTAATTTTTAACAGTATTCTACGCCTAGAACACTATCCTAAAGAATGGAAGGTTTCGCTAATTACTATGATACCAAAGCCCGGCAAGGATCATACAAAGGTTGAATCCTATCGGCCTATTAGGTTACTGTCTAACATTTCAAAAAACCAATGCTACTCCCGCTCAACCTAAAACCCCTATTAACTATCCACAGTTACCTCAACCGTCCACCAGCCAAAATCAATTTTCAAACATTTTCAAGTCTAACGCGACTAGTGCTCAACAACAATCTAACAACAAATTTTCATACGCTAGTATTTTAAAAAGCAATCAGAGTACGGCGCAAAAAACCGTAAATGTAAATGAAGATTCGGGGAATAATTTTAGTCGTATTGAAGCCTCAATTGAGAGCTTAATACAAACTGTAAATACATTTACTCTCAACATGTCCTGTATGATGCAGGAAATGTTGAAAATGCAGTCTACCTTGTTGCAGGCTGTACTAAGCAAACCATAAACTTAAAAATCTGTTTTTGGAACGCAAACGGCATCTGCCAACATAAAAACGAAATAGAATATTTTCTTCAGGATAAACAAATCGATGTTATGCTTATCTCAGAAACTCATTTGACATCTCGAAGCTGTTTCAGAATTAGTGGATATAATTTTTACGACACCAAGGATCCCCGTGGCAGAGCTTGTGGTGTTTCGGGAATCCTAATCAAAACGCGAATAAAACACAACCTGTTGAATGATTTTTGTGAAGATTATCTTCAAGCAACGAATATCTGCATCGAAACTTACTATCAAAAACTTGTAATATCATCTGTCTATTCGCCCCCCAGATTCACAATTACCGAGAGTCAATATACGGCTTTTTATAAATCACTGGGCCTCCGTTTTCTAGCAGCTGGCGACTACAATGCTAAACACACATTTTGGGGTTCACGTTTAATCACACCTAAGGGACGAATTTTATTCGACACAATATCTAAAATGGGTTTCAATGTAGTTTCAAGTGGACAGCCAACATATTGGCCAACAGATCGACAAAAAATTCCTGATGTTATCGACTTTGGAATTGTGAAAGGCATGCCCAGCGAGATGGTTGAAGTTGAAGCATCTTTGGACTTATCTTCAGACCACTCGCCTACTATTGTCACTATTTACTCACACACAACATGTGATTTAGCGACGACATCTGCACGTATTAACTGGCTGAAATACAGAAAATATCTGAGTGCTCATTGCTCGGAAAAAATGCCGCTGAGAACACCTTCAGACATAGACGATTCTCTCAGGTTGTTTGAAGCGCATGTTAAACAAGCTGCTTTTAATGCTACTTCAAATGAAATAAACCAACCAGTGAGATTTAACAATATTTTTTCTGTAGATATAGAAAGGCTATTGACTGAAAAACGGCGAGCTCGACGAGAATGGCAGCGCTACAGATCGCCCCAGCTAAAATTAAGGCTTAAGGAGTGTACCAAGCAGCTTAAGAAAGTTTTGCAAGCTCAAAAAACAGCTTCCCTTCAAAAATTCCTTCAAGAGCTAGATGCAACACCACAAACAGATTATTCACTGTGGCGTGCAGCCAGAGGACTAAAAAGGCCGGTGATATGCAAACCCCCATTACGAGCCCCAAATGGTGACTGGGCAAAAACTGATGCTGAAAAAGGTGTACTCTTTGTTAAACACTTAGAAAAAGTTTTCACTCCGAATATTTTTGCTGATATTGTTGAACTGCCACCAGTCGTCTCTTTACCAGAAATACCGATGAGATTTAACATGACGGAGATTGAAAATACTATTACTAGTCTTAACACCAGAAAAGCCCCAGGTGTCGACAAAATAAGCAACAAAATGCTTCAAGAATTGCCTTACACTGCAAAAAGAATAATACTATTAATTTTTAACAGTATTCTACGCCTAGAACACTATCCTAAAGAATGGAAGGTTTCGCTAATTACTATGATACCAAAGCCCGGCAAGGATCATACAAAGGTTGAATCCTATCGGCCTATTAGGTTACTGTCTAACATTTCAAAAAACCAATGCTACTCCCGCTCAACCTAAAACCCCTATTAACTATCCACAGTTACCTCAACCGTCCACCAGCCAAAATCAATTTTCAAACATTTTCAAGTCTAACGCGACTAGTGCTCAACAACAATCTAACAACAAATTTTCATACGCTAGTATTTTAAAAAGCAATCAGAGTACGGCGCAAAAAACCGTAAATGTAAATGAAGATTCGGGGAATAATTTTAGTCGTATTGAAGCCTCAATTGAGAGCTTAATACAAACTGTAAATACATTTACTCTCAACATGTCCTGTATGATGCAGGAAATGTTGAAAATGCAGTCTACCTTGTTGCAGGCTGTACTAAGCAAACCATAAACTTAAAAATCTGTTTTTGGAACGCAAACGGCATCTGCCAACATAAAAACGAAATAGAATATTTTCTTCAGGATAAACAAATCGATGTTATGCTTATCTCAGAAACTCATTTGACATCTCGAAGCTGTTTCAGAATTAGTGGATATAATTTTTACGACACCAAGGATCCCCGTGGCAGAGCTTGTGGTGTTTCGGGAATCCTAATCAAAACGCGAATAAAACACAACCTGTTGAATGATTTTTGTGAAGATTATCTTCAAGCAACGAATATCTGCATCGAAACTTACTATCAAAAACTTGTAATATCATCTGTCTATTCGCCCCCCAGATTCACAATTACCGAGAGTCAATATACGGCTTTTTATAAATCACTGGGCCTCCGTTTTCTAGCAGCTGGCGACTACAATGCTAAACACACATTTTGGGGTTCACGTTTAATCACACCTAAGGGACGAATTTTATTCGACACAATATCTAAAATGGGTTTCAATGTAGTTTCAAGTGGACAGCCAACATATTGGCCAACAGATCGACAAAAAATTCCTGATGTTATCGACTTTGGAATTGTGAAAGGCATGCCCAGCGAGATGGTTGAAGTTGAAGCATCTTTGGACTTATCTTCAGACCACTCGCCTACTATTGTCACTATTTACTCACACACAACATGTGATTTAGCGACGACATCTGCACGTATTAACTGGCTGAAATACAGAAAATATCTGAGTGCTCATTGCTCGGAAAAAATGCCGCTGAGAACACCTTCAGACATAGACGATTCTCTCAGGTTGTTTGAAGCGCATGTTAAACAAGCTGCTTTTAATGCTACTTCAAATGAAATAAACCAACCAGTGAGATTTAACAATATTTTTTCTGTAGATATAGAAAGGCTATTGACTGAAAAACGGCGAGCTCGACGAGAATGGCAGCGCTACAGATCGCCCCAGCTAAAATTAAGGCTTAAGGAGTGTACCAAGCAGCTTAAGAAAGTTTTGCAAGCTCAAAAAACAGCTTCCCTTCAAAAATTCCTTCAAGAGCTAGATGCAACACCACAAACAGATTATTCACTGTGGCGTGCAGCCAGAGGACTAAAAAGGCCGGTGATATGCAAACCCCCATTACGAGCCCCAAATGGTGACTGGGCAAAAACTGATGCTGAAAAAGGTGTACTCTTTGTTAAACACTTAGAAAAAGTTTTCACTCCGAATATTTTTGCTGATATTGTTGAACTGCCACCAGTCGTCTCTTTACCAGAAATACCGATGAGATTTAACATGACGGAGATTGAAAATACTATTACTAGTCTTAACACCAGAAAAGCCCCAGGTGTCGACAAAATAAGCAACAAAATGCTTCAAGAATTGCCTTACACTGCAAAAAGAATAATACTATTAATTTTTAACAGTATTCTACGCCTAGAACACTATCCTAAAGAATGGAAGGTTTCGCTAATTACTATGATACCAAAGCCCGGCAAGGATCATACAAAGGTTGAATCCTATCGGCCTATTAGGTTACTGTCTAACATTTCAAAAAACCAATGCTACTCCCGCTCAACCTAAAACCCCTATTAACTATCCACAGTTACCTCAACCGTCCACCAGCCAAAATCAATTTTCAAACATTTTCAAGTCTAACGCGACTAGTGCTCAACAACAATCTAACAACAAATTTTCATACGCTAGTATTTTAAAAAGCAATCAGAGTACGGCGCAAAAAACCGTAAATGTAAATGAAGATTCGGGGAATAATTTTAGTCGTATTGAAGCCTCAATTGAGAGCTTAATACAAACTGTAAATACATTTACTCTCAACATGTCCTGTATGATGCAGGAAATGTTGAAAATGCAGTCTACCTTGTTGCAGGCTGTACTAAGCAAACCATAAACTTAAAAATCTGTTTTTGGAACGCAAACGGCATCTGCCAACATAAAAACGAAATAGAATATTTTCTTCAGGATAAACAAATCGATGTTATGCTTATCTCAGAAACTCATTTGACATCTCGAAGCTGTTTCAGAATTAGTGGATATAATTTTTACGACACCAAGGATCCCCGTGGCAGAGCTTGTGGTGTTTCGGGAATCCTAATCAAAACGCGAATAAAACACAACCTGTTGAATGATTTTTGTGAAGATTATCTTCAAGCAACGAATATCTGCATCGAAACTTACTATCAAAAACTTGTAATATCATCTGTCTATTCGCCCCCCAGATTCACAATTACCGAGAGTCAATATACGGCTTTTTATAAATCACTGGGCCTCCGTTTTCTAGCAGCTGGCGACTACAATGCTAAACACACATTTTGGGGTTCACGTTTAATCACACCTAAGGGACGAATTTTATTCGACACAATATCTAAAATGGGTTTCAATGTAGTTTCAAGTGGACAGCCAACATATTGGCCAACAGATCGACAAAAAATTCCTGATGTTATCGACTTTGGAATTGGTAAAGGCATGCCCAGCGAGATGGTTGAAGTTGAAGCATCTTTGGACTTATCTTCAGACCACTCGCCTACTATTGTCACTATTTACTCACACACAACATGTGATTTAGCGACGACATCTGCACGTATTAACTGGCTGAAATACAGAAAATATCTGAGTGCTCATTGCTCGGAAAAAATGCCGCTGAGAACACCTTCAGACATAGACGATTCTCTCAGGTTGTTTGAAGCGCATGTTAAACAAGCTGCTTTTAATGCTACTTCAAATGAAATAAACCAACCAGTGAGATTTAACAATATTTTTTCTGTAGATATAGAAAGGCTATTGACTGAAAAACGGCGAGCTCGACGAGAATGGCAGCGCTACAGATCGCCCCAGCTAAAATTAAGGCTTAAGGAGTGTACCAAGCAGCTTAAGAAAGTTTTGCAAGCTCAAAAAACAGCTTCCCTTCAAAAATTCCTTCAAGAGCTAGATGCAACACCACAAACAGATTATTCACTGTGGCGTGCAGCCAGAGGACTAAAAAGGCCGGTGATATGCAAACCCCCATTACGAGCCCCAAATGGTGACTGGGCAAAAACTGATGCTGAAAAAGGTGCACTCTTTGTTAAACACTTAGAAAAAGTTTTCACTCCGAATATATCTGCTGATATTGTTGAACTGCCACCAGTCGTCCCTTTACCAGAAATACCGATGAGATTTAACATGACGGAGATTGAAAATACTATTACTAGTCTTAACACCAGAAAAGCCCCAGGTGTCGACAAAATAAGCAACAAAATGCTTCAAGAATTGCCTTACACTGCAAAAAGAATAATACTATTAATTTTTAACAGTATTCTACGCCTAGAACACTATCCTAAAGAATGGAAGGTTTCGCTAATTACTATGATACCAAAGCCCGGCAAGGATCATACAAAGGTTGAATCCTATCGGCCTATTAGGTTACTGTCTAACATTTCAAAAAACCAATGCTACTCCCGCTCAACCTAAAACCCCTATTAACTATCCACAGTTACCTCAACCGTCCACCAGCCAAAATCAATTTTCAAACATTTTCAAGTCTAACGCGACTAGTGCTCAACAACAATCTAACAACAAATTTTCATACGCTAGTATTTTAAAAAGCAATCAGAGTACGGCGCAAAAAACCGTAAATGTAAATGAAGATTCGGGGAATAATTTTAGTCGTATTGAAGCCTCAATTGAGAGCTTAATACAAACTGTAAATACATTTACTCTCAACATGTCCTGTATGATGCAGGAAATGTTGAAAATGCAGTCTACCTGGTTGCAGGCTGTACTAAGCAAACCATAAACTTAAAAATCTGTTTTTGGAACGCAAACGGCATCTGCCAACATAAAAACGAAATAGAATATTTTCTTCAGGATAAACAAATCGATGTTATGCTTATCTCAGAAACTCATTTGACATCTCGAAGCTGTTTCAGAATTAGTGGATATAATTTTTACGACACCAAGGATCCCCGTGGCAGAGCTTGTGGTGTTTCGGGAATCCTAATCAAAACGCGAATAAAACACAACCTGTTGAATGATTTTTGTGAAGATTATCTTCAAGCAACGAATATCTGCATCGAAACTTACTATCAAAAACTTGTAATATCATCTGTCTATTCGCCCCCCAGATTCACAATTACCGAGAGTCAATATACGGCTTTTTATAAATCACTGGGCCTCCGTTTTCTAGCAGCTGGCGACTACAATGCTAAACACACATTTTGGGGTTCACGTTTAATCACACCTAAGGGACGAATTTTATTCGACACAATATCTAAAATGGGTTTCAATGTAGTTTCAAGTGGACAGCCAACATATTGGCCAACAGATCGACAAAAAATTCCTGATGTTATCGACTTTGGAATTGTGAAAGGCATGCCCAGCGAGATGGTTGAAGTTGAAGCATCTTTGGACTTATCTTCAGACCACTCGCCTACTATTGTCACTATTTACTCACACACAACATGTGATTTAGCGACGACATCTGCACGTATTAACTGGCTGAAATACAGAAAATATCTGAGTGCTCATTGCTCGGAAAAAATGCCGCTGAGAACACCTTCAGACATAGACGATTCTCTCAGGTTGTTTGAAGCGCATGTTAAACAAGCTGCTTTTAATGCTACTTCAAATGAAATAAACCAACCAGTGAGATTTAACAATATTTTTTCTGTAGATATAGAAAGGCTATTGACTGAAAAACGGCGAGCTCGACGAGAATGGCAGCGCTACAGATCGCCCCAGCTAAAATTAAGGCTTAAGGAGTGTACCAAGCAGCTTAAGAAAGTTTTGCAAGCTCAAAAAACAGCTTCCCTTCAAAAATTCCTTCAAGAGCTAGATGCAACACCACAAACAGATTATTCACTGTGGCGTGCAGCCAGAGGACTAAAAAGGCCGGTGATATGCAAACCCCCATTACGAGCCCCAAATGGTGACTGGGCAAAAACTGATGCTGAAAAAGGTGCACTCTTTGTTAAACACTTAGAAAAAGTTTTCACTCCGAATATTTCTGCTGATATTGTTGAACTGCCACCAGTCGTCCCTTTACCAGAAATACCGATGAGATTTAACATGACGGAGATTGAAAATACTATTACTAGTCTTAACACCAGAAAAGCCCCAGGTGTCGACAAAATAAGCAACAAAATGCTTCAAGAATTGCCTTACACTGCAAAAAGAATAATACTATTAATTTTTAACAGTATTCTACGCCTAGAACACTATCCTAAAGAATGGAAGGTTTCGCTAATTACTATGATACCAAAGCCCGGCAAGGATCATACAAAGGTTGAATCCTATCGGCCTATTAGGTTACTGTCTAACATTTCAAAAAACCAATGCTACTCCCGCTCAACCTAAAACCCCTATTAACTATCCACAGTTACCTCAACCGTCCACCAGCCAAAATCAATTTTCAAACATTTTCAAGTCTAACGCGACTAGTGCTCAACAACAATCTAACAACAAATTTTCATACGCTAGTATTTTAAAAAGCAATCAGAGTACGGCGCAAAAAACCGTAAATGTAAATGAAGATTCGGGGAATAATTTTAGTCGTATTGAAGCCTCAATTGAGAGCTTAATACAAACTGTAAATACATTTACTCTCAACATGTCCTGTATGATGCAGGAAATGTTGAAAATGCAGTCTACCTTGTTGCAGGCTGTACTAAGCAAACCATAAACTTAAAAATCTGTTTTTGGAACGCAAACGGCATCTGCCAACATAAAAACGAAATAGAATATTTTCTTCAGGATAAACAAATCGATGTTATGCTTATCTCAGAAACTCATTTGACATCTCGAAGCTGTTTCAGAATTAGTGGATATAATTTTTACGACACCAAGGATCCCCGTGGCAGAGCTTGTGGTGTTTCGGGAATCCTAATCAAAACGCGAATAAAACACAACCTGTTGAATGATTTTTGTGAAGATTATCTTCAAGCAACGAATATCTGCATCGAAACTTACTATCAAAAACTTGTAATATCATCTGTCTATTCGCCCCCCAGATTCACAATTACCGAGAGTCAATATACGGCTTTTTATAAATCACTGGGCCTCCGTTTTCTAGCAGCTGGCGACTACAATGCTAAACACACATTTTGGGGTTCACGTTTAATCACACCTAAGGGACGAATTTTATTCGACACAATATCTAAAATGGGTTTCAATGTAGTTTCAAGTGGACAGCCAACATATTGGCCAACAGATCGACAAAAAATTCCTGATGTTATCGACTTTGGAATTGGTAAAGGCATGCCCAGCGAGATGGTTGAAGTTGAAGCATCTTTGGACTTATCTTCAGACCACTCGCCTACTATTGTCACTATTTACTCACACACAACATGTGATTTAGCGACGACATCTGCACGTATTAACTGGCTGAAATACAGAAAATATCTGAGTGCTCATTGCTCGGAAAAAATGCCGCTGAGAACACCTTCAGACATAGACGATTCTCTCAGGTTGTTTGAAGCGCATGTTAAACAAGCTGCTTTTAATGCTACTTCAAATGAAATAAACCAACCAGTGAGATTTAACAATATTTTTTCTGTAGATATAGAAAGGCTATTGACTGAAAAACGGCGAGCTCGACGAGAATGGCAGCGCTACAGATCGCCCCAGCTAAAATTAAGGCTTAAGGAGTGTACCAAGCAGCTTAAGAAAGTTTTGCAAGCTCAAAAAACAGCTTCCCTTCAAAAATTCCTTCAAGAGCTAGATGCAACACCACAAACAGATTATTCACTGTGGCGTGCAGCCAGAGGACTAAAAAGGCCGGTGATATGCAAACCCCCATTACGAGCCCCAAATGGTGACTGGGCAAAAACTGATGCTGAAAAAGGTGCACTCTTTGTTAAACACTTAGAAAAAGTTTTCACTCCGAATATATCTGCTGATATTGTTGAACTGCCACCAGTCGTCCCTTTACCAGAAATACCGATGAGATTTAACATGACGGAGATTGAAAATACTATTACTAGTCTTAACACCAGAAAAGCCCCAGGTGTCGACAAAATAAGCAACAAAATGCTTCAAGAATTGCCTTACACTGCAAAAAGAATAATACTATTAATTTTTAACAGTATTCTACGCCTAGAACACTATCCTAAAGAATGGAAGGTTTCGCTAATTACTATGATACCAAAGCCCGGCAAGGATCATACAAAGGTTGAATCCTATCGGCCTATTAGGTTACTGTCTAACATTTCAAAAAACCAATGCTACTCCCGCTCAACCTAAAACCCCTATTAACTATCCACAGTTACCTCAACCGTCCACCAGCCAAAATCAATTTTCAAACATTTTCAAGTCTAACGCGACTAGTGCTCAACAACAATCTAACAACAAATTTTCATACGCTAGTATTTTAAAAAGCAATCAGAGTACGGCGCAAAAAACCGTAAATGTAAATGAAGATTCGGGGAATAATTTTAGTCGTATTGAAGCCTCAATTGAGAGCTTAATACAAACTGTAAATACATTTACTCTCAACATGTCCTGTATGATGCAGGAAATGTTGAAAATGCAGTCTACCTTGTTGCAGGCTGTACTAAGCAAACCATAAACTTAAAAATCTGTTTTTGGAACGCAAACGGCATCTGCCAACATAAAAACGAAATAGAATATTTTCTTCAGGATAAACAAATCGATGTTATGCTTATCTCAGAAACTCATTTGACATCTCGAAGCTGTTTCAGAATTAGTGGATATAATTTTTACGACACCAAGGATCCCCGTGGCAGAGCTTGTGGTGTTTCGGGAATCCTAATCAAAACGCGAATAAAACACAACCTGTTGAATGATTTTTGTGAAGATTATCTTCAAGCAACGAATATCTGCATCGAAACTTACTATCAAAAACTTGTAATATCATCTGTCTATTCGCCCCCCAGATTCACAATTACCGAGAGTCAATATACGGCTTTTTATAAATCACTGGGCCTCCGTTTTCTAGCAGCTGGCGACTACAATGCTAAACACACATTTTGGGGTTCACGTTTAATCACACCTAAGGGACGAATTTTATTCGACACAATATCTAAAATGGGTTTCAATGTAGTTTCAAGTGGACAGCCAACATATTGGCCAACAGATCGACAAAAAATTCCTGATGTTATCGACTTTGGAATTGTGAAAGGCATGCCCAGCGAGATGGTTGAAGTTGAAGCATCTTTGGACTTATCTTCAGACCACTCGCCTACTATTGTCACTATTTACTCACACACAACATGTGATTTAGCGACGACATCTGCACGTATTAACTGGCTGAAATACAGAAAATATCTGAGTGCTCATTGCTCGGAAAAAATGCCGCTGAGAACACCTTCAGACATAGACGATTCTCTCAGGTTGTTTGAAGCGCATGTTAAACAAGCTGCTTTTAATGCTACTTCAAATGAAATAAACCAAACAGTGAGATTTAACAATATTTTTTCTGTAGATATAGAAAGGCTATTGACTGAAAAACGGCGAGCTCGACGAGAATGGCAGCGCTACAGATCGCCCCAGCTAAAATTAAGGCTTAAGGAGTGTACCAAGCAGCTTAAGAAAGTTTTGCAAGCTCAAAAAACAGCTTCCCTTCAAAAATTCCTTCAAGAGCTAGATGCAACACCACAAACAGATTATTCACTGTGGCGTGCAGCCAGAGGACTAAAAAGGCCGGTGATATGCAAACCCCCATTACGAGCCCCAAATGGTGACTGGGCAAAAACTGATGCTGAAAAAGGTGCACTCTTTGTTAAACACTTAGAAAAAGTTTTCACTCCGAATATTTCTGCTGATATTGTTGAACTGCCACCAGTCGTCCCTTTACCAGAAATACCGATGAGATTTAACATGACGGAGATTGAAAATACTATTACTAGTCTTAACACCAGAAAAGCCCCAGGTGTCGACAAAATAAGCAACAAAATGCTTCAAGAATTGCCTTACACTGCAAAAAGAATAATACTATTAATTTTTAACAGTATTCTACGCCTAGAACACTATCCTAAAGAATGGAAGGTTTCGCTAATTACTATGATACCAAAGCCCGGCAAGGATCATACAAAGGTTGAATCCTATCGGCCTATTAGGTTACTGTCTAACATTTCAAAACTATTTGAAAAGCTGTATATGAGCAAGCTGATGCCTATAGTGACTATTAATGGATGTATTCCAGATCATCAATTCGGTTTTCGCAGACAACATAACACAATAGAACAAACTCACAGACTTGTGAATGTCGTTAGAGACACTTTTGAAAAAAAGAAATACTGCTCTGCGCTCTTTATTGATGTCTCACAAGCTTTCGATAAAGTATGGCACGAAGGTCTTTTCAATAAATTAACACAAAATCTACCAGCAAACATTGTAAAGCTTTTAAAAAGCTATTTGATGGAACGTAAATTTGTAGTTAGGGAAGGCAATTTTTTAAGCCCTCCGCAGTCGATTGAAGCCGGAGTCCCTCAAGGCAGTATCTTCGGTCCTTTACTTTACTTAATATATGCCTCTGACTTACCGTTAAGCAGTAACATTCACACGTCAACATTTGCTGATGATACAGCTTTTCTAAGCGTTCATGAAAGCCCTGTAGAAGCTTCCCGCAACTTACAAGGATATATATCCAAACTGGAAAAATAGGTCAAACAATGGCGTATAAAAGTTAACGAGCAGAAATGAGTACACGTCACTTTTACGTTGCGCAGAGAAACATGCCCGTCTATAAAAATTAACCCCGAGACTATACCGCAACACACTGTAGTGTAGTAAAATATCTAGGGGTTCATCTAGATAGTCGTTTAACATGGAAATCGCATATAGACGCAAAGTTAACACAAATAAAATTAAAAGCAGCCCAAATGAATTGGCTTATTGGAAGAAATTCTATACTAAGTCTTGACTGCAAACTTCTATTATACAACACAATCCTGAAACCAATGGTCCGCTGCCAATGGTCCTATGGAATCCAGTTATGGGGCACTGCCTCAGCATCGAATGTCGAAAGAATTCAAAGGCGACAGCATAAAATTCTACGTACAATAACTGCAGACCCCTGGTATGTCAGAAACCATCGAATTCATAAAGATCTAGACGTTCCGTTGTAGTATTTTCAAAACACGCGATAAATATATAAAAAAAAACTTGAGTTGCACCCAAATCCACTTGCGCGCAATATTCTTCATTATAGAGGCCACACCCGGCTGAAAAGAAGGGATACTCTTTTTCGCAGCCGTTCACGAGAGATGTAAAACAACAAAAATTAACCATTGAAATTAAAAATTTTGTTTAGAATTGGCTAAACTTATATTTAATATTTTTACATTTAAGATTTGAAAAACTTATTGATAATTTAATCTATAACTGAAGATTCAATAAATAATAAAATTATCAAAAAAAAAAAAATAGGCGACAAAACAAAACTCTACGTACAATTACAGCAGCCCCTTGGTATGTCAGAAATCTTCGAATTCATAAAGATCCATATGTTCCGCTGGTGAAGACAGTATTTTCAAAACAAGCATCAAAATATAAATATAAAAAAACTTTAGTTGTACCCAAATGGACTTGCGCGCAATATTCTAGAGTATAGTTGCCACACACGGATGAGGAGGAGGGATACTCTCTCTCTCGAGAGAGAGATGTAAAACAACAAAAATCAACCGTGCAAACTAGAAATTTTGTTTAGCATTGGCTAAACATATATTTAACACTTTTTTATTTAAGATTTGAACAACTTATTGATGTTTTAATTTATAATTGCAGATTCAACAATTAATAAAATTATAAAAAAAAAATCCAGTCATTCTTAAAAAGCCTCGCAAGGCCTTTAGTGTTTTCCGGGTTGTGTAATTACATATTGCCTCAAATTTTTCAGCGTTAGTTGTAATTCGGTTCTGTTTAATAGAACTTACACTTTTCTTCAGATATTTTTAACGTTGCTTTATTCAGTGCCGCAAATATTATTTTTATGAGAACGTTGTCTATATATGTAAATTTTCCTACATAATCTCTGAATATGACGTCTACACATCTTTGAAAGATTAAAGGTGAATTCTTCAAACCAAAGGTTAACAAATAAATTCGTAGTCGCTACCGTTAACATCCTATCCTATCCTATCCTATCCTTTTCAGAGATTATTATGTGTTGAAAACGGGTTCTAAATCTTTGTATAATAATATTTAGGCTCTTCTATATTCTGTATTGTCATGTTGACGTCTATGTTAATGTATCTTTCTGTGATTGTGTTATTATTTAATTTCTAGAAGTCTATGACCATTCTTTTCTTTGGTCTTCCTTGTTCGTCTGTACCCTTATTTGTGTTATTCCCTCGTGTAAAAGTTTATTATTTCTTTGTTTTGTCCATATTGGGTCTTCGTTTCTCGTCCTAATATTGGCTTCTATAGTCGTTGTAAAAGGTAGTGGTCCTATGCCGTTATTCTCTTTCGTCATTCTGTCTATTTCCTGCCTATATTTTTCTTCTTCTATGATGTAGTTCAACTTGGATTGTCACTACTCATGATGGTGGTTAAGGTCACATTAGTTAAAGATCCTCTATCATTAATTGAATCTGCTGAATTACATGTAAGTTTTTACACTACAGCTTTTATCGTTTTTTAATGGGTTGGAACTTTACTATACTTTTTCAAAGTCTATCGTGTTCAAGTTGAGCTTTATTCTAGTGTTTCTTATTTGATTCCTAAGTGGCAGCCTTCGGATACCAATACTCTAGAGGTTATGGAATGTGATACATTATACATATGTATATACAACTGTTTGTTTTTTTTATTGTATAAACAACTGTGATGTACAAACACATTCTTAGCTACGTGCCTTTAGTTTTATAATTAAGTTGTGAATTTTTTATTCTGTTATGAGTCGTTTTCCCCCAACCAACAAAAATATCAGCAGCAGCGAATCAAACGCTGCATACACATACTGACGTTGTCATGAGTTATTTTCGCTCAACCAGCAAAAATACCAACGGCAGCAAAATACCGCTGCATGCATTACTGACGTTATTACCAGTAATTTTCCTACAGACATATGCTGACATTGCAATATCGTGAGAACCGCAATCGGCTGGAAGTTCCACGGGTATGAATATGCTGAATTTGCATACTAACACACTTAGCAATGACCACGCCGGCGGCAGCAAACGTCAGCAGCATCGTTCAATCAGACAGCGAAATTGGGTATAAAAGCGGAGGGTGATTTGGTATGGAGGTTCTAGTCTGTCGAGTCTGTATAGTCGGTAGAGTCTTGGTTGAATAGCAGTTCGGGAATATTCTTTAAACGTGTAACAACTAACCAAAAACCTGATCAAACACCAGCCTTAAAAAGCGGGTCCCTGTGAAGGCTTAATGATATTTTAGTAAGAAAAACCTGATAAAACACCAGCCTTAAAAAGCGGGTCCCTGTGAAGGCTAAGTAATATTTTAAACTAGATATAAAGCTAACATTTTGTAGTCTGTGGTTAATAAATAAAAATAATAATAAATAAATAATAAAAATAATGTTTTAATTTAAACATAACATTTTGGCGCAGCCGGTAGCCGCGTAAATAATAACATCAAAGAAATATAATAATCCTTGTGTTGATCTTGCTCAAGAAAAAACTGTCCGGTGTAGCAAAACCAACAATACATAAAAGTCTAAATCCTAGCTACCTTGTATTGTTGCATCCTACATTCGACGGTGTAGAACTGCACAGGACAAATTGAATAAAGTCTAAATCCTAGCTACCCTCATATTGTCATTGCAGGACTAATCGCTAAAGCGGATCAGGACAAAAAGGAGAATTACTTTGATTGTAAAAATTCTGCGCGGTTGCGAACAAAAAAATAATATAAAGTGAAAATAAGCCTAAACCACAGACCACTATGAAGATTATAACCAGCGGAACATGGGTAAGTAGAAGACAGCTTTAATGGACAATCCACAGACAAAGACAGACGAATTGATACAACGGATCGACAAGTGTAATTATTCAATGGACAGTCTACAAGTTCTTGCGTGGACAGAACTTAAGGGTTTAGAAGCAGACAAAATATTCCTGGACAACCACAGGGAAACAATAAGATACCAAAGACTGACAAAATTAGAAGAGGTGAGTTATGTCCTTCAATTAATAAGTGACTTGAGTAAAGATAGATCACAGGAGTTTGTGAAAAGGATCATAGAACTAGAAGAAACAAAGACATTTTTAAAAGGACATTGTGAAAAACTAAGAGGACAAATAGAATACACAGACAGTTTATTGGAGGACGTAGTAAAGGAAAATTCAGAATTAGTGAAACAATTGAAAGGGAAAGGACTTAGTGAGAAAAATTTTAAAAAACAATTGAAACAACAGCAGTTGATAGAGACACAAGACGACACTATCCAAAGGCTACAAACAGCATTGGAAAACGCAAGAAGAGAGTTGGACACAATTTATAGAACGAGATCACCAAATCCTTCACTGCACGAAGAACTTAACGAAGCAGGACTACCGACGATTGTCATATCACGCGAGAAAGATTCATCTGCTTTAGTTATACAAAATATAAATACATTCTCCCCGGCATTGACGAGTAGTCAATAATAATGAAAACAAAAATAACATAAAAAAATGAGATTCAAATTTGAACCAGCAGTTATTCGAACAAGTCGTATTGAATCATCATTATCAACATGTCATCAATGGAAGAGTTAATCAGCCTACAGAGTATCTTAGGTGAAAACATTCAGCAGATTATCCGGAACTTCAAAAAGGATCCTACTGATAGAAAAAATAAGGTTTCCTATTTTGAGGAACGCCGTCGTCGACTTTCAGACAAATGGAACGAGTTTAATGAGGTGGACGAAAAATTGCGCATACTTGTTAAAGATCAATCAGAAGTAGACTACTTCAAAACCAATTATTTTGAACAGATTCGGTCATTGGCTGAAGAATACATTGACCTATTTCAAACTGAATTGGTACGTTTGAAAAAGGAAGTACTCAAAAACCCGCAGGTAGCTCAACATGAGCACAGTGAGCACAGTGAGCAGCCACCTATGGGAATTTCTCAAATACCTAGCAGCAAGAATCATGGATCCAAGGACCATTCTTCACAGGGATTGATGGGGAAATTTGCCGCTCGGATGTCAGCATTGGAGAGGTTGATAATTGGTATCTTAGGGGTGAATAGCGATGAGCCTCAACTATTCCACAACATCAGAATCGAGACCATAAAGAAGTTATGGAACCAAATCGAAGAGCTATATGATCAAGTATGGGATCAATGTTCAAACCCTCTTGGCAATGGTTTAAATCAAGACGACTATGAAAACCTTAGAGGAATGGTTATTGATAGCTTGACGAAGTTACAAGTGTTGTCAAACCAAACATCAAACGCTACTTCTGCAGGCCAACATACAGTCATGGCAACATCATTGCCGCTGCCGAAGATCTCAATCCCCAAATTCGATGGGGATTACGCAAAATGGACGCAATTTTACGACATGTTTCTCCATATGGTCCATCAACAACCGATACCTGATGTCCAAAAGATGTGGTATCTTAAATCCAATCTTACAGGGGAAGCTGAAAAGTTTGTCAGCCATCTATCAACGACAGAGGGCAACTATGATTCAGCGTGGGCAGTGTTACAAGAACGATACAACAACAAACGGGTCCTTGTAACAACTCTGGTCGAGAAAATCATTAGTCAGCCGTTATGCACGTCCAACTCTGTCACCTTTAAAAAGCTACATGACACAACTCGAGAGTGCCTTTTAGCACTAAACAACATTGGAATTGAGACGAAAGCATGGAACCCGCTCCTTTTTCAAATTTTGATAAAAAAGCTAGATCGAAGTTTGCATATGCGGTTCGAACAATCTCTCAGTCAACCGAAGGAGCTACCAACAGTTGAAGACCTTTTATCATTTCTGGAATTCCAGTTCCAAACAATCGAGTCCATCAATCACAGGGAAAAATTGTTACATACGTCAAATAAAATAGCAGCTAGTGTGGTCAAAAGAGGAATTAGCTGCAATTTCTGTAACAATGGGAACCATGCGTTATACCACTGTGGAAAGTTCTTAAATGTATCAGAAATAGAACGGCTAAGATTCATACAATCACGAAGACTATGCGTCAACTGTTTCAAAGGAGACCACTCCTCAAAAGACAGTTCATCAAGCTCGTGTAGAAAATGCAACAAGAAACATAATACTTTGTTGCATATTGAGGCAAAATGTAATCCACAAATCAAGCAGACCTCCAGTTCTGTCCCAAACATCGAAGTAAGACCAAAAGCTTCCAACGCAACAGTAACATCAGCATCTGCAAATGCCTCATCAACGCAGAGGGATTATGTCATAATTGCAACAGCAAGAGTAAAAATAACAGCATCAAATGGAAATTCAGCAGAATTCCGTACAATTCTTGATTCTAGTTCGCAGGTGAACCTTATATCTGAGCACGTTGTTAAAAGGTTCGCTGTATCAACTTCAACAGCCTCGCTGTGTATCGATGGTGTTGGAAATGGCAAAAAACGCGTAACAAGAAGGATAAACGTAAAGCTACAATCAAGAAATAATAAATTTGAAACAAACCTGGAAGCATTTGTGATCCCAACAATCATTCCTCCTCAGCCAAGTCCACATATTGATATTTCGAAATGGCAAATTCCAAACTTAAGCCTAGCTGACCCATACTTTAATCAGCCAGGAAAAGTAGATATTCTTTTGGGTGCCGAATATTACTTTACTCTGATGCAACGCGAAAAAATAGAGCTATCAAGCAATCTTCCAATTTTGTTAAACACATCACTTGGATGGATCATCAGCGGAAAAATATGTTCAAGTCAAGGGGCAAATGACGCTGCAACTTTCTGCAATTTTCACCACTAAACCAGAAGACTTTAACGACGAGCTATTAAACGACGTCATTGAACGGCTATGGAAAATGGAAGATGATGGATCAACTGAAAAGGGACTCTCGCAGGACGAACAACAATGTGAATCACTGTTTGCCCAAAACACTCAAAGAAACGATGAAGGACGTTTTGTTGTCAAGTTACCCTTCCGTGAAAATCCATCTGCATTAGGAGATTCTAAGACAACAGCCTACAAACGATTCCTTAGTCTTGAACGACGATTAATGAAAGATTCGGCGACCAGAAATCAGTACATACATTTTATGAACGAATATAAACAACTGGGCCATATGACGGAAATAGATGTCAACTCAATACCAACCCCCAACCATTTCATTCCACATCATTGTGTACTAAAACCAGATAGCACAACTACTAAACTTCGTGCCGTGTTCGATGCTTCCGCCAAAACATCATCCGGCTATTCACTTAACGACTTAATGTACACTGGCCCAATTGTTCAAAGTGATCTATTTTCGATACTCATTCGTTTCCGTTTACCGAGATTTGTCTTTACAACAGACATTGAAAAAATGTATCGACAAGTCTTGGTACATCAAGACGACAGGAGATACCAGCTAATTCTATGGAGAAATGATCCTTCTGAACCCATAAAATATTATCAACTTAACACTGTAACGTATGGGACACGAGCTGCTCCATATTTGGCGACAAGGTGTCTTCAACAAATCGCCTTCGAAAATGATACTGACTACCCACTAGGTGCTCAAATTCTAAGAGATAATTTCTATGTTGACGACGGTCTTGGAGGATCAAACAGCTTAAGTACTGCAATCGAGAAACAACAACAACTAGCTTACATACTCAGAAAACATGGCTTCAACTGTCGTAAGTGGAGCGCAAATAATAAACAACTCACTCCTTCAAAATATTCCACAAGATGATCGGGAAGTAAATCTTGATTTTAACAGCACACAGAAGGAGTCTATTAAAACTCTGGGTCTGATATGGCTGCCCAAACCAGACCATCTTTGCGTAAAGGTAAAGGTGGAACCTGTAGACATGATTAATAAACGCACAGTAAGCTCTGACTTGGCAAAAGTTTTTGATCCACTTGGACTCTTGACACCAATTGTAGTTAAGGCGAAGATATTTATTCAACACTTATGGCAGATGAAGCTGACATGGGATGAAGTTCTACCTGAAGATCTCAGTTCAGCCTGATCAAACTTCCGGGAAGGTTTAAACACAATCAACAATCTTCAAATAACTCGACACATATTCAAGGATGACATCCCATTAACTACTCAACTTCATATCTTTGCGGATGCATCCGAAAAGGCCTTTGGGGCCGCAGCATATATTCGATCAACATTTAAAAACGGTAGAATCGTAACAAATCTACTATGTGCGAAGTCTCGCGTCTCACCAATCAAAAAGCAAACCTTACCACTGCTGGAACTTTGTGCAGCACTTCTAGCTGCAGAACTATCTCAACGTCTTCGAAAGGTTATGCAGATTAAAAATTTACCAATTTTCTTATGGACAGACTCTGAGATTGTCTTGTCATGGATACTCTCAAAGTCATCATCTTTCCAGACATTTGTGGGTAACAGGATATCCCAAATACAAACTTTAACTTTTGCAGAGCAATGGCGACATGTTTCGTCAAAGGATAATCCAGCAGACATTCTCTCAAGAGGTTTATCAGCAAGGCACTTGCAGAGTGTCATTTATGGTTTTCGGGACCATTATTTTTACACGGAAAGTAAGAATGTTGGCCTGCAGAATTTCGCCCACATTTACAAATTACTTCTGATCTCGAAAGAAAGAAAGAGTCACCTATCGTTGTGTTAACCTTAAACAACTACAACTTTGTACACAATATCGACCATAAAGGTTCATTTAAGAAGTTACAGCGAATAATATCATATGTTTACCGCTTCGTTAAAAACACCACTGAAAAATCTTCCCCAAGACCACAACTTAATGCGTTAAGTACAGAAGAACTTGAGATCTCACTTAGAACAATCATACGTGCCATCCAAAACTATGATTTTCCTAATGAAATCAAACAATTCGAAGAAAAACAAGTGCTCGCGAAACACAGTCCAATCCTTAGCTTAACTCCATTTGTCGATAATGAAGGCATCCTTCGAGTGGGAGGACAGTTGGAGGAGTCAAACTTATTCTACGATTCAAAACATCCAATAATTCTTCCATATAATGATGTGCTTGTGAAACTTTTATTTAAGTCAGTGCATGAAGAAAACAAGCACTGCAGCCCGCAAGCATTATTGGGAATAGTGAGGCAGACATTCTGGCCGATCAAAGGAAAATCTATAGCAAGATCAACCGTTCAAAAGTGCGTACAATGTTGCAGGGTTCGTCCCAAGCTATGCCAACAATTAATGGGGAACCTTCCACATGACAGAGTCACACCTGCAAGGCCATTCATTAACACAGGCGTTGATTATTTTGGACCAATGTGGATCCACTACAAAATAAGAGGAAAACGGCCAACAAAAGCATATGTAGCAGTATTTTGTTGCTTTGCGACTAAGGCAGTTCATTTTGAACTGGTTAGTGATCTATCAACTGATGCTTACATTGGTGCCTTAAAACGCTTTATTTGTCGAAGAGGACGTTGCCAAAATATCTATAGTGATAACGCAACAAATTTTGTTGGAGCCAACAATAAACTCACTGAACTCTCTCAATCAATATTTTCTGAAAATGGGAAGGAGTCGATAGTTTCAACATGTAGCTCAAAAGGAATACAATTCCATTTTATTCCACCCAGATCTCCCCACTTTGGAGGACTTTGGGAAGCAGCGGTAAAATCGGCTAAAAATCTATTGGTTCGAAGCTTAAGCACATCTTCACTAACATATGAAGAATTGGAAACGGTTATCATAGAAAGCTATCTTAAATTCTCGCCCATTAACACCTATGTCAGCCGACCCATCCGATATATCTGCATTAACTCCAGGACACTTCTTGATCGGCGAAGCTCTTACGTCTCAGGTGGATATCGCAGCCAACTCTAAGAGAATATCACTCTTATCTCGATGGGAACTCGCATCAAAAATAAAACATGCATTTTGGAAAAGATGGTCGAATGAGTACCTACACGAATTGCAGCAGCGTCATAAATGGAAAACTCAAAGTGCAAATATCAACCCAGGAGATATGGTTATCGTTAAAGAAGATAACACTGTGCCGATGAAATGGCCGCTAGGACGAATATTGAAAGTTTATCCTGGAAAGGATGGATCAATTCGGGTTGCTGACATCAAAATCGCATCGGGAATTTGTAAAAGACCTATACATCGTCTTGCGTTGCTTCCAATTGAGGAAAATCTAGAGTCAAACTCAACAAACAAAAGTACAGATACAACAGTCGGAGATCAAACTAGCGAACCCAAAGGCAAAAGAACAAGGCTACTAAACACTAATATATGCATAACATTGCTGGCTTTACTACTCATTTTCCCAGTGATCATGGGAATACCAATCGAAAACAAACGATTTGGATCTCAGCTGGGAATCCATTTTGAAGAATTAGGATCTACGCATATATCTCAATGGAATCTAGTCGTATATTATGATCTTTCAGCATACTAGACTGACACATCATTTTTAGCAAACGGCACCAAATCACTAGAACAGCTGTGTAAAAAAATGGAGTCTAATACATCGTGTACTAATATAATAGAACACTTGCAGCATATTGAAACTGACTTGAGTCTGGATAACAGACTACTGTACAAATCTCGACAGAAAAGAGGTGCCATTGATGTTGTCGGAAATATCGCAAATTCACTGTTTGGTGTACTTGACTCTGGATATGCAGAGAAAATGTCGTCAACTATCACCAAATTACAAGAAGACGATTCATTCATGCTAAAACTCATAAAGGACCAAACTTCAGTCGTAAACTCAACTATGAATATCGTTAAACAAGGTCTAACTGCAGCAAAATTCAAATTTGACAGCATTCAATCAACGCTGAATGAAGTAGTAAAAGGCGAGGAATTGCATAACGAAGAATTATATCAGTTGAAGCTTGCAAACATGTTCAACGTAGGCTTTATGCAACTATCACTTATCGCAAACAACTTACAAAAAATGCAAACATGCATTGTGGATGTGTTAACTGATACTCACCATGGAAAAATCAATCCGTTACTGTTAACTCCAACACAAATAGAGATCGAAATACAACAAATCAAAACACATATGCCTGAATCGTTAATGTTACCAGTTTTCGCAGATGACTTGTTAGAATTTTATAAGCTAATGAAAATAAAGGGAGGACTTACCCAGGAACACGTGGTGTTTAGCATAACGCTGCCATTAATAGAGCATGACCAATTTAAATTATATAATTTAATTCCTATCCCTAACACAATAAACAACACAATGCTAACGATAGAAACAAGCAGTCCTATACTAGCGATAAACACAAACCGAAGACACTATTTTCCGGTATCATTAGATCAACTTAAATCATGTACTGTCATCAGGAAGAACATATTCATATGCTATAATATACAACTGGAATACAATTTCGGAGCGGAAAGGTGCTCATGTGAAATTAACTTATTTAACAACATTACTATTCGAAATTGCAACCTAAGGAAACTCCATGCAAACGTAACATGGAGACCATTAAATCATAAAAACCAATGGATATACTCCTCATCCTCAATCACTCAAACCACAGCGGTTTGTGGAAAGGAAATTACGACATTATATCTATAAGGCTCTGGATTATTAACCATTAACCCCGATTGCATCCTTAAGCATGAATCTATTCACGTGACTGGTCAACAATCGATATCAACAATTACTGGGTCATCATACACGAGCCTGGCAAATATTTCAGAAATTGCATATCACCATCTTTCAAAAGGCGAAAACATTAAAACCAACTACACATTAATAACAGACCAGATTTCGGTACAACTCAATAAAATGAAAGACTTGCAACAAAGGTTAGAATCTATAAACACTTCAACTTTTCAACATCATTCGACTTCAAAACACGGTACTACAATTGCATATTCTGCATTAGTCATCAGTGTAATAGCCATAATACTGGTGTCAGTTATAACGGCAATCCGAAAAAAGTATAGTGCTGCTGAAGTAACAAAAATAACGCATTCATCGCATACTCCACAACCATCCAACAATAAGGCAACACCCACACCACATCCACGTGAGAACTTCACAGTTCAAATTTGAATCTCATTTTTTTTTATTTGTTTTCGTTATTATTGACTACTCGTCAATGCCGGGGCGAATGTATTTATTGTTCGTATAACTAAAATCCTAATGTAAGCATTTCAATTAAATTGTGTCAATGTACTTATTGCTTGTATACTAAAAATTACAACCTATACATTTTAGTTAAATTTAAATCAAACTACAAACGCATGCATTATTTTTAATAATACAAAATATATTTTATTTCGTCACCTGGCACAATTCTTTTATATTAATTTGCAATATTTAATTAGGTCAACTTTATTTAACTGTTTATTATTCACTTCCGCATTATTAAGTACGAAAATTAATTAAGTTACTATTTTGTATTTTGTATAAAAGATGAACCATTTTTACAAATAAATTATTAACTCTACAGTTTTCAAACAAAAGGGTCTTGTCTTGTCTATTATTTAAAAGTACAAAGTCTTTCAGTTACAAGTGCTAGAAAGACACAGGAAAAATCCAAATAGTGTAAGTTCTGACGAAACGTTTGAATTAGTATCACTAGAACTTCCTAACTGTACAATATTTCTTAGAGGGGGGCGCAAATTTGTATAAGAATGCTTAGGTTCTCGCTCGCTTTGATTGTCGATTGACTTGTCGTGCTGAAAACTCTTAGTGGGGCGCAAATCAGCTGTTTGTCGTCACAATAGCAAGCGAGCGATAGCGGTCGACATCGTGGACCAGGCAGAAAATTTTAAATTATAATATAAAAATACCTCTATTATTTTAAAAAATTACTATTAATTAAACAATTTTATTATATATTTCTTCTAATTAGCCTTGATTTTCATCTTCTAGACGTATTTCAGCTTCTAAAGTTACTTTTCCATTTTTGTTCAGCGATAACCTGAAATGGAAAAAAAATGTTTAATTTTCGTTTTCATTACAACTTTACACAATATCTTTTCGCAATTGCGCAAAATGCGATTCCCGTTTATAATATGAAAAAGTGTGTTTCATTCCATCTGTTGCAGTGTAACTTTATATCCATGTTATTAAACTGGAAATGTCATACACAGGAACAAAGTCAAACAACTTCGATGATGTGCAAATATATTTTACTTGCTTTTGCCGCTTTTACAACATGCATATATTCTTCGTTAAAATTTTAAAGTTAATTTTTCAACATATATTACATAATATAGCTTATGTTATAGTAAATTTAAAAAAAGTAGAAAATATTAAATAAACAAATTAGCGGTGGTGAAGAAATTGTCTGAGCGCGGCCGCAAGCGGCTGCAAAAGTAGGCAATTTCATTAATAGTGTATAATTACAGATACGGCCTTATTTTCCTTGTAGTTTAACTCCTACAAGGAAAATAAGAACAAATATATGTATATATACTAGCTTATCTAATCGGTCCAGTAGTTAAGACTATATTACGATTTTTAATTTTCCTAAAAAGGGGTGTGGTCCCACTTACTTTTCTCCTGGTACGTATTCCAAATTATGCCAATAACATATGTACCAAATATCATCGACGTAGGTCAAAAAAGTGCCCAAAATATGGCGATTTAAATTTTTGGGTTATATGGGCGGTGCCACGCCTCTTTTTCCAATCAAAACTTCATATAGCCTATTAATTCTTCCAGAGTCACAGTAAATGCTGTGAGAATTTCAGGAAGATCAGTCCAAGGGTTTGGTTTTTTAAAAAAAGGGGCGTGGCTCCACCCAATTTTCTCCTGGTTCGTATTCCAAATTATGCGAATACCATATGTACCAAATATCATCGACGTAGGTCAAAAAATTCCCAAAATATGGCGATTTAAATTTTTGGGTTATATGGGTGGTGCCACGCCCCTTTGTCCAATCAAAACTTCATATAGCCTATTATTTCTACCAGAGTCACATTGATATGCTGTGAAAATTTCAGGAAGATCGGTCCAAGGGTTTGGTTTTCCTAAAAAGGGGCGTGGTTCCACCTACGTTTCTCCTGGTACGTATTCCAAATTATGCCAATACCATATGTACCAAATATCATCGACGTAGGTAAAAAAATGCCCAAAATATGGCGATTTAAATTTTTGGGTTATATGGGCGGTGCCACGCCTCCTTGTCCAATCAAAACTTCATATAGCCTATTATTCCTTCCAGAGTCACAGTAACAGGCTGTGAGAATTTCAGGAAGATCGGTCCAAGGGTTTGGTTTTCCTAAAAAAAGGGCGTGGCTCCACCCAATTTTCTCCTGGTTCGTATTCCAAATTATGCCAATACCATATGTACCAAATATCATCGACGTAGGTCAAAAAATGCCCAAAATATGGCGATTTAAATTTTTGGGTTATATGGGTGGTGCCAAGCCTCTTTGTCCAATCAAAACTTCATATAGCCTATTATTTCTGCCAGAGTCACATTAATATGCTGTGAAAATTTCAGGAAGATCGGTCCAAGG
This sequence comes from Lypha dubia, assembly GCA_947311025.1. Lineage (NCBI taxonomy): Eukaryota > Metazoa > Arthropoda > Insecta > Diptera > Tachinidae > Lypha > Lypha dubia. Next base: position 96,049,131 of record OX371260.1, on the reverse strand, counting down.
TTTTGGTTTTCCTAAAAAGGGGCGTGGTTCCACCTACGTTTCTCCTGGTACGTATTCCAAATTATGCCAATACCATATGTACCAAATATCATCGACGTAGGTCAAAAAATGCCCAAAATATGGCGATTTAAATTTTTGGGTTATATGGGTGGTGCCATGCCTCTTTGTCCAATAAAAACTTTATAAAGCCTATTATTCCTTCCAGAGTCACAGTAACATGCTGTGAAAATTTCAGGAAGATCAATCCAAGGGTTTGGTTTTCCTAATAAAAGGGCGTGGTCCCACCCACTTTTCTCCTAATACGTATTCCAAATTATGCCAATACCATATGTACCAAATATCATCGACGTAGGTCAAAAAATGCCCAATATATGGCGATTTAAATTTTTGGGTTATATGGGTGGTGCCACGCCTCTTTTTCCAATCAAAACATCATATAGCCTATTATTCCTTCCAGAGTCACAGTAACATGTTGTGAAAATTTCAGGAAGATCGGTCCAAAGATTTGGTTTTCCTAAAAAATGGGCGTAGTCCCACCCACTTTTCTCCTAATACGTATTCCAAATTATGCCAATACCATATGTACCAAATATCATCGACGTAGGTCAAAAAATGCCCAATATATGGCGATTTAAATTTTTGGGTTATATGGGTGTTGCCACGCCTGTTTGTCCAATAAAAACTTTATAAAGCCTATTATTCCTTCCAGAGTCACAGTAAGATGCTGTGAAAATTTCAGGAAGATCAATCCAAGGGTTTGGTTTTCCTAATAAAAGGGCGTGGTCCCACCCACTTTTCTCCTAATACGTATTCCAAATTATGCCAATACCATATGTACCAAATATCATCGACGTAGGTCAAAAAATGCCCAAAATATGGCGATTTAAATTTTTGGGTTATATGGGTGGTGCCACGCCTCTTTGTCCAATAAAAACTTTATAAAGCCTATTATTCCTTCCAGAGTCACAGTAACATGCTGTGAAAATTTCAGGAAGATCAATCCAAGGGTTTGGTTTTCCTAATAAAAGGGCGTGGTCCCACCCACTTTTCTCCTAATACGTATTCCAAATTATGCCAATACCATATGTACCAAATATCATCGACGTAGGTCAAAAAATGCCCAAAATATGGCGATTTAAATTTTTGGGTTATATGGGTGGTGCCACGCCTCTTTGTCCAATAAAAACTTTATAAAGCCTATTATTCCTTCCAGAGTCACAGTAACATGCTGTGAAAATTTCAGGAAGATCAATCCAAGGGTTTGGTTTTCCTAATAAAAGGGCGTGGTCCCACCCACTTTTCTCCTAATACGTATTCCAAATTATGCCAATACCATATGTACCAAATATCATCGACGTAGGTCAAAAAATGCCCAAAATATGGCGGTTTAAATTTTTGGGTTATATGGGTGGTGCCACGCCTCTTTGTCCAATAAAAACTTTATAAAGCCTATTATTCCTTCCAGAGTCACAGTAACATGCTGTGAAAATTTCAGGAAGATGAATCCAAGGGTTTGGTTTTCCTAATAAAAGGGCGTGGTCCCACCCACTTTTCTCCTAATACGTATTCCAAATTATGCCAATACCATATGTACCAAATATCATCGACGTAGGTCAAAAAATGCCCAATATATGGCGATTTAAATTTTTGGGTTATATGGGTGGTGCCACGCCTCTTTTTCCAATCAAAACATCATATAGCCTATTATTCCTTCCAGAGTCACAGTAAAATGCTGTGGGAATTTCAGGAAGATCGGGCCAAGAGCTTTTTTAAAAATGGTCCACCTCACGGATAGTCAACGCTAGAACGAAAATATTTTGGGAATCACCATAAAACATATCAAGCTTTATTTTCAGAGGAGTAACAAAATCACTTTATTTTTGAGTCGCTCTAATGTATATGTTTTATAATAATATAATTGAAGTTCAAATGTATTTACTTAGTTTTAAACAATAAAAAGTAAAATAAGTATTAAAGAAATGTATGAATTGATATTAACAGCGCCTCTATCTTTACACACACGTCTTTTATTCAACTAACTTCGCTTCATTTTTCTTCCCACAGCAATGTTTTTATTTTATCAAAAGATTCTTGACATTGATCTGACCAGATAAATTTTACATCTTTTCTCATTAGGTTGTGTAGATGATCTAGAATTATAGCTATGTGTGGAAGAAATTTATGATAATAATTAATTTTTCCTAGGAATTGAGGAACACTTTCTTGTTTCTGGAACTGTGAACTTGTTAACAGCAATTAAATAGTCTTTCAGTGGTTTTATAGAATTATTTTCTATTATATGTCCCAAGTATTTTTCTGTATTTGCAGCAAAAGTGCATTTAGCGAATTTAAGCCCAAAACCTTCTATTAGTATTGTAATTTTGAATATGTTCATTGAAAGTCTTGGAAAAAACCAGTATGTCATCTATATAATTAACTGCAAACTCTGAGAGTTTGTGCTTTCTTATGATATTGCTCAGTAATGTTTGAAAAATTGCTGGAGCTGTTTTCAAACAAAATGGGAGACTAGTCCATTGGAAATGGCCCTCTTGAGTTACGAATGCTGTTTTTTGTCTATCTTGTATTTTAAAGGGAATTGATCAGAATGCTTAATTTATATCTAAAGTTTTTTTTTTGATAATTTTATTATTCATTCATGTTTCAACTCTCGTAGTGAACAGACGCGTTTTTATAATCGTCGCAACTGAATATAAAAAAAAAATTAAATAAAAAAAATATTTTCAAGTCACAAAAAATATAAAAAAACAAAACATTTATTGAACAGTTATTTTACTGGTTTAATTTTATTTTTTGCTTGTGTGCAATATACATAAATATCTGCATGCACAAACTAATATAAGTGAAAATAAAAAAAGAGAACTCTGATGAGTTCATCTTCTGACAAAAACAAAAATAATCCTACAAGCAGTAGGAATGTACAATATATAACTTTAGTTGCTGATGACGACAATAAAAAAAATGAATTAAACAAAAACCTGAATTTAACAGTAAACACAAATACTCGTGCGCGATCATTATCTCTGAACATGTTAAATAGTGATCAAGAAGCAACAACAATTGCACCCATCAGCAAAATTGTCAGCTTATCTGTACAAACAAACAAACAAACAATAAGTAACAAGGTGACCAACGTGCACAAAATGGTAGATGCGGTGAGTACAATAAATGATAATAAAATTCAAACAGGAATGGACAGATACATAACCGTGTTAAAAAGGGGAGGAAGTCCAAAATCAGCTCAAATTTCTTCAACATCGAAAGTTCCCAGAGATGGAAAAAACAATATAATAAATTCCGAAAATCGTTTCGCGATTTTATCTGAACAAGGCGATGAAGACACAACTACAACAAGTTCGAGTAAGCCCCCACACATATATTTAAGAGAGCAGAATTCCAGTTTGCTGGTTAAAAGTCTTATCTCAATAATTGGAGAAAATGAGTTTTATGTAACTCCAATTAAGCGCGGAAACATCAATGGAACAAAAATTCAGGTAGCTCATGAAAATAATTACCGAAAAATTGTTTCAGATTTAGAATCTAAAAATAAAAACTTCTACACGTACCAATTAAAGAGTGCTAAAGGTCTAACAGTCGTAATAAAAGGTATAGACTCTAGCGTGGATCCAGAAGAGGTCAAGTCTGGCCTTGAAAATAGTGGCTACAAGGTGAAAAATGTTTCAAACATTAGAAATAGAGAAAAATTCCTCCAAACCAATATTTAGAGTCAAAATTACATAAAATAAAAAGAAATGAAGCACATCCAATATATGACTTAAAGTACTTGTTGATCGAAGAGTCAAAGTTGAGCTTCCACATAAAAGAGCTGGACCTGTTCAATGCCTGAACTGCCAAGAAATTGGGCACACTAAGTCTTATTGCTAGATGCCTACAGTCTGCGTTGTATGTGGTGAGTAACACAGTACCGCTAACTGTGACAAAATAAAAGGTGATCAAAAGGCGTAAAAATATGGCAATTGCAGCGGAAATCACACTGCCAACTATAGAGGCTGCCCCCTTTACTCCTTTTTTAAGAATTCATCAACCAAAAAAACCAATGCTACTCCCGCTCAACCTAAAACCCCTATTAACTATCCACAGTTACCTCAACCGTCCACCAGCCAAAATCAATTTTCAAACATTTTCAAGTCTAACGCGACTAGTGCTCAACAACAATCTAACAACAAATTTTCATACGCTAGTATTTTAAAAAGCAATCAGAGTACGGCGCAAAAAACCGTAAATGTAAATGAAGATTCGGGGAATAATTTTAGTCGTATTGAAGCCTCAATTGAGAGCTTAATACAAACTGTAAATACATTTACTCTCAACATGTCCTGTATGATGCAGGAAATGTTGAAAATGCAGTCTACCTTGTTGCAGGCTGTACTAAGCAAACCATAAACTTAAAAATCTGTTTTTGGAACGCAAACGGCATCTGCCAACATAAAAACGAAATAGAATATTTTCTTCAGGATAAACAAATCGATGTTATGCTTATCTCAGAAACTCATTTGACATCTCGAAGCTGTTTCAGAATTAGTGGATATAATTTTTACGACACCAAGGATCCCCGTGGCAGAGCTTGTGGTGTTTCGGGAATCCTAATCAAAACGCGAATAAAACACAACCTGTTGAATGATTTTTGTGAAGATTATCTTCAAGCAACGAATATCTGCATCGAAACTTACTATCAAAAACTTGTAATATCATCTGTCTATTCGCCCCCCAGATTCACAATTACCGAGAGTCAATATACGGCTTTTTATAAATCACTGGGCCTCCGTTTTCTAGCAGCTGGCGACTACAATGCTAAACACACATTTTGGGGTTCACGTTTAATCACACCTAAGGGACGAATTTTATTCGACACAATATCTAAAATGGGTTTCAATGTAGTTTCAAGTGGACAGCCAACATATTGGCCAACAGATCGACAAAAAATTCCTGATGTTATCGACTTTGGAATTGTGAAAGGCATGCCCAGCGAGATGGTTGAAGTTGAAGCATCTTTGGACTTATCTTCAGACCACTCGCCTACTATTGTCACTATTTACTCACACACAACATGTGATTTAGCGACGACATCTGCACGTATTAACTGGCTGAAATACAGAAAATATCTGAGTGCTCATTGCTCGGAAAAAATGCCGCTGAGAACACCTTCAGACATAGACGATTCTCTCAGGTTGTTTGAAGCGCATGTTAAACAAGCTGCTTTTAATGCTACTTCAAATGAAATAAACCAACCAGTGAGATTTAACAATATTTTTTCTGTAGATATAGAAAGGCTATTGACTGAAAAACGGCGAGCTCGACGAGAATGGCAGAGCTACAGATCGCCCCAGCTAAAATTAAGGCTTAAGGAGTGTACCAAGCAGCTTAAGAAAGTTTTGCAAGCTCAAAAAACAGCTTCCCTTCAAAAATTCCTTCAAGAGCTAGATGCAACACCACAAACAGATTATTCACTGTGGCGTGCAGCCAGAGGACTAAAAAGGCCGGTGATATGCAAACCCCCATTACGAGCCCCAAATGGTGACTGGGCAAAAACTGATGCTGAAAAAGGTGCACTCTTTGTTAAACACTTAGAAAAAGTTTTCACTCCGAATATTTCTGCTGATATTGTTGAACTGCCACCAGTCGTCCCTTTACCAGAAATACCGATGAGATTTAACATGACGGAGATTGAAAATACTATTACTAGTCTTAACACCAGAAAAGCCCCAGGTGTCGACAAAATAAGCAACAAAATGCTTCAAGAATTGCCTTACACTGCAAAAAGAATAATACTATTAATTTTTAACAGTATTCTACGCCTAGAACACTATCCTAAAGAATGGAAGGTTTCGCTAATTACTATGATACCAAAGCCCGGCAAGGATCATACAAAGGTTGAATCCTATCGGCCTATTAGGTTACTGTCTAACATTTCAAAAAACCAATGCTACTCCCGCTCAACCTAAAACCCCTATTAACTATCCACAGTTACCTCAACCGTCCACCAGCCAAAATCAATTTTCAAACATTTTCAAGTCTAACGCGACTAGTGCTCAACAACAATCTAACAACAAATTTTCATACGCTAGTATTTTAAAAAGCAATCAGAGTACGGCGCAAAAAACCGTAAATGTAAATGAAGATTCGGGGAATAATTTTAGTCGTATTGAAGCCTCAATTGAGAGCTTAATACAAACTGTAAATACATTTACTCTCAACATGTCCTGTATGATGCAGGAAATGTTGAAAATGCAGTCTACCTTGTTGCAGGCTGTACTAAGCAAACCATAAACTTAAAAATCTGTTTTTGGAACGCAAACGGCATCTGCCAACATAAAAACGAAATAGAATATTTTCTTCAGGATAAACAAATCGATGTTATGCTTATCTCAGAAACTCATTTGACATCTCGAAGCTGTTTCAGAATTAGTGGATATAATTTTTACGACACCAAGGATCCCCGTGGCAGAGCTTGTGGTGTTTCGGGAATCCTAATCAAAACGCGAATAAAACACAACCTGTTGAATGATTTTTGTGAAGATTATCTTCAAGCAACGAATATCTGCATCGAAACTTACTATCAAAAACTTGTAATATCATCTGTCTATTCGCCCCCCAGATTCACAATTACCGAGAGTCAATATACGGCTTTTTATAAATCACTGGGCCTCCGTTTTCTAGCAGCTGGCGACTACAATGCTAAACACACATTTTGGGGTTCACGTTTAATCACACCTAAGGGACGAATTTTATTCGACACAATATCTAAAATGGGTTTCAATGTAGTTTCAAGTGGACAGCCAACATATTGGCCAACAGATCGACAAAAAATTCCTGATGTTATCGACTTTGGAATTGTGAAAGGCATGCCCAGCGAGATGGTTGAAGTTGAAGCATCTTTGGACTTATCTTCAGACCACTCGCCTACTATTGTCACTATTTACTCACACACAACATGTGATTTAGCGACGACATCTGCACGTATTAACTGGCTGAAATACAGAAAATATCTGAGTGCTCATTGCTCGGAAAAAATGCCGCTGAGAACACCTTCAGACATAGACGATTCTCTCAGGTTGTTTGAAGCGCATGTTAAACAAGCTGCTTTTAATGCTACTTCAAATGAAATAAACCAACCAGTGAGATTTAACAATATTTTTTCTGTAGATATAGAAAGGCTATTGACTGAAAAACGGCGAGCTCGACGAGAATGGCAGCGCTACAGATCGCCCCAGCTAAAATTAAGGCTTAAGGAGTGTACCAAGCAGCTTAAGAAAGTTTTGCAAGCTCAAAAAACAGCTTCCCTTCAAAAATTCCTTCAAGAGCTAGATGCAACACCACAAACAGATTATTCACTGTGGCGTGCAGCCAGAGGACTAAAAAGGCCGGTGATATGCAAACCCCCATTACGAGCCCCAAATGGTGACTGGGCAAAAACTGATGCTGAAAAAGGTGCACTCTTTGTTAAACACTTAGAAAAAGTTTTCACTCCGAATATTTCTGCTGATATTGTTGAACTGCCACCAGTCGTCCCTTTACCAGAAATACCGATGAGATTTAACATGACGGAGATTGAAAATACTATTACTAGTCTTAACACCAGAAAAGCCCCAGGTGTCGACAAAATAAGCAACAAAATGCTTCAAGAATTGCCTTACACTGCAAAAAGAATAATACTATTAATTTTTAACAGTATTCTACGCCTAGAACACTATCCTAAAGAATGGAAGGTTTCGCTAATTACTATGATACCAAAGCCCGGCAAGGATCATACAAAGGTTGAATCCTATCGGCCTATTAGGTTACTGTCTAACATTTCAAAACTATTTGAAAAGCTGTATATGAGCAAGCTGATGCCTATAGTGACTATTAATGGATGTATTCCAGATCATCAATTCGGTTTTCGCAGACAACATAACACAATAGAACAAACTCACAGACTTGTGAATGTCGTTAGAGACACTTTTGAAAAAAAGAAATACTGCTCTGCGCTCTTTATTGATGTCTCACAAGCTTTCGATAAAGTATGGCACGAAGGTCTTTTCAATAAATTAACACAAAATCTACCAGCAAACATTGTAAAGCTTTTAAAAAGCTATTTGATGGAACGTAAATTTGTAGTTAGGGAAGGCAATTTTTTAAGCCCTCCGCAGTCGATTGAAGCCGGAGTCCCTCAAGGCAGTATCTTCGGACCCTTACTTTATTTAATATATGCCTCTGACTTACCGTTAAGCAGTAACATTCACACGTCAACATTTGCTGATGATACGGCTTTTCTAAGCGTTCATGAAAATCCTGTAGAAGCTTCCCGCAACTTACAAGAATATATATCCAAACTGGAAAAATAGCTCAAACAATGGCGTATAAAAGTTAACGAGCAGAAATGTGCACACGTCACTTTTACGTTGCGCAGGGAAACATGCCCGCCTATAAAAATTAACACCGAGACTATACCACACCACACTGTAGTCAAATATCTAGGCGTTCATCTTGATCGTCGTTTAACATGGAAATCGCATATAGACGCAAAGTTGACTCAAATGAAATTAAAAGCAGCTCAAATGAATTGGCTTATTGGAAGAAATTCTATATTAAGTCTTGACTATAAACTTTTGTTATACAACGCGATCCTGAAACCAATATGGTCCTATGGAATCCAGTTATGGGGCACTGCCTCAGCATCGAATGTCGAAAGAATTCAAAGGCGACAGAATAAAATCCTACGTTCAATAACAGCAGCCCCCTGGTATGTCAGAAACCATCAATTTCATAAAGACCTAGACGTTCCGTTGGTGAAGACAGTATTTTCAAAACACGCGAAAAAATATATAAAAAAACTTGAGTTGCACCCAAATCCACTTGCGCGCAATATTCTTCATTATAGAGGCCACACCCGGCTGAAAAGAAGGGTTACTCTTTTTCTCAGCCGTTCACGAGAAATGTAAAACAACAAAAATTAACCGTTGAAATTAAAATTTTGTTTAGCATTGGCTAAACTTATATTTAATATTTTTTTAGATTTAAGATTTGAAAAACTTATTGATAATTCAATTTAAATAATTAAAGATTCAATAAATAATAAAATTCTCAAAAAAAAAAAAAATAATTTTATTATTTATTGAATTTTGAATTATAAATTTTCAAATCTTAATCTAAAAATAATAAATGTAATAATTTGGATTATAATAACTCTTCTATAGATTTAGGAGATTTTTCTTTATTAGATATTAATCTATAACTGAGCTTTATTTTAGAAATGCCTTGATTGGCATTTATATTTTGTTGGGGTTAAGGGGGAATGAAGGAAGCCAGCAACTTCCTTTATTCCAATAATTATTAATTGGATTTAGACTTTACCTTTTTTCCAGGATCGCCTATACAAACCAGGTACTTGTTTCTTCTTTTATAGCCAATAAAAACAGGTAAGTATTTCCAATATTTGACTTCAATCCTCTTCAGGTAGGTATTTATTTAATTTCTTTCAGGTAGGTATTTATTTAATTTCCTTTAGAATGAAGATATTTAAATTTTTAGTTAAGAAAGATCACGTTGTTGATTCGCCAGTGATTCAGAGGTAAGTGTTTTTGTAGAAAAAAATTACTTAATAGAAAGCGACATTATCTTTTTGTCGCGCTTTTTACTCTTCAGTAGTACCAAATTCTAGTTATAAGTGGAATTCAGCATAGACTTCAGGTTGTATATATATATCAAGAATTGGTACCTTTATTGTGTATTACTATTTTGTCCAACTAAGTTTGGACAATAAAATATAAGTTTAGCCAATGCTAAACAAAATTTTTAGTTACAACGGTTGATTTTTGTTGTTTTACATCTCTTGTGTACGGCTGATAGAAAGAGTATTCCTCCTCCTAAGCCGGGTGTAGCCTCTATACTCTAGAATATTGCGCGCAAGTGGGTTTGGGTGCAATATAGTTTTTTAATGTACTTTTTCGCGTGTTTTGAAAATACTGTCTTCACCAACGGAACATCAAGGTCTTTGTGAATTCGCTGATTTCGGAATACCAGGGGGCTGCTGTTATTGTACGTAGAATTTTATTTTGTCGCCTTTGAATTTTTTCTACATTCGATGCTGAGGCATTGCCCCGTAGCTGGATTCCATAGGACCATATTAGTTTCAGGATCGCTTTGTATAGTAGAAGTTTACAATCTAGGATCAGTATAGAATTTCTACCATAAGCTGCTGCTGCTTTTAATTTCATTTGGATCAATGTAATGTGTGTAGTTCTATTTAGGGGTTTTTTAAATAGACCTGCCTATTAAGGTGCCGGCGCTATTAAACGCCACTGGCCAATAAAATTTAAAGGCAGTTGAATGCCAGTGTTAAAAATGCCGATTTAGGCAAAGTAAAAGTATTTTTATAGTAGTGCCGATCCAAGGCAAGGTATTGATTGATTTATTTTCAAAAATGCATGTTCTTAAATACTAACGTAACAGTATCTTAAAACTACAAAAAAATTCCAAAAGATTCCAATAATATTTCCAATAATAATAATAGTTATTGTAATTATTTATAAGGAATTTATAAAAGAATTCAAATACAGTATTCTACGAGGGTAGATCTAATTATAGGTAAATTATATATTATCAAATACTAATCATATAAAATAAATATACTAATAATATAAAATACACTACACCCTACCCCTTAAGAAAAATTTTACAATTTTGAGGATTAAAATTTTAAAATTTCTTACTAATATTTTAACAATTAATATTTTTTTAAATTATTATTATGTAGTTCTTTTGTTTTGCCTCTTATATCTATGACGGAATTTACTCCATTTGTTTCAACAATTGAAAAAATCATGGTGTGAATTGGGTGTAAGTTGAGCGATCTCTCTACCTTCTTTTTGTGCAGCCTCGGAAGCGCTTCAAAACTGCGCATTTCGAAAGCATGAAATTTTTTTACTGCTTCCAGAAACATAATAATTTTTTGCTGGGATTGTAGTCGCAGCTGCTAGAAAACGGGACAGCAGTGTTGTATAAAATGCGGTATATTGACTCTCTGAAATTGAAAACCAGGGAGGAGAATAAACAGATGATATCAGAAGCTTTTGATAAAAATTTTCAATGCAGATGTTCGTTGCTTGAAGATATTCTTCACGAAGGTCATTTAGCAGGTAGTGTTTTATTCGAGTTTTTATTAGGATTCCAGAGCCACCACAAGCTTTACATCGAGGATCCTTGGTGTCGTAGAAATTATACCCACTAATTCTAAAATAGCTCCGAGACGTCAAATGAGTTTCTGAGATAAGCATAACATCGATTTGTTTATCCAGAAGAAAATATTCTATTTCATTTTTATGTTGGCAGATGCCGTTTGCGTCCAAAAAACAGATTCTTAAGTTCATGGTTTGTTCAATACAACAAGTTAGACTGCATTTTCAATATTTCCTGCATCATACAGGACATGTTGCGAGTAAATGTATTTACTGTTTGTATTAGGCTCTCTATCGCGGCTTCAATACGACTGAAATTAGGCCCAGATTTAGTGGTACAGTTTTTGCGCCGTAGTCTGGTTATTTTTTAAAATATTAGCGTATGAAATTTGACTATTAGGTTTTTGTTGAGTAAGAGTCGTGTTAGACTTTAAAACATTTGAGTATTGATTATGGCTAGACGACGGTTGAGGTAACTGTGGGTAGTTTAACAGAGTGTTGGGCTGAGCGGGAGTAGCATTTGTTTTGCAGTTCGACGAATTTTTAAAAGGAGAATAAAGAGGGCAGCCCCTATAGTTGGGCATTTCGACGTTGACGTTTGAGCTGATTTGGGACTTCTTCCCTTTTTTAGCACGGTTATGTATCTGTCCATACTGTTGTACTGTAACAAATTTTACTTTATAATTTTTTATATAAAAGTAATTTATCAAGTTACTGGTTGAATATATGTTTAAGTTTTCTTTAACTAAAAAATATTATCTCCACTCCGTATTTATATATCAAATAGAAAGCAATGACTTTAATTTTTCAATACATACCAGTTTCGATTTTATTATCACTATTTTCACTCACTGCATTTACAATTTTGTACACGTTGGTCACCGGGGTATTTATTGTTTGTTTGTTTGATTGTACAGCTAAGCTGACAAGGTTGCTACAAGGTGCAATTGCTGTTGCTTCTTGATCGCTATTTAACATGCACGGAGACGATGATCGCGTCCGAGTATTTTTGTTTTGTGTAGTATTCAGGTTTGTGTTTACTTAATTTTTTTATTGTCGCCATTAGCAACCAAAGTTATATATTGTACATTCCTACTGCTTGTAGGTTTATTGTTGTTGTTAGAAGATGAACTCATTTAGAGTTCTCTTGTTTGTGTTCACTTATGTGTTGGTGTATGCAAATATTTATGTATTTACACACAAGCAAAAAAAATAAAACAAGTAAAATAATAAATGTTTTGTTTTTGTATATTTTTTTTTTTTTTTTAATTTTCTTTCAATAAATATTAATATTCAGTTTCCACGATTATAAAAACACGTCTGCAAGAGTTGAAACTGAATGATATTTACAGTTTCTAGTCTTCAGTTTCAGTGGAAAAGGTTGTGATTTGGGAATAATAATTTTGTTTAGACCTCTAAAATCTATGCATAAACTTGATTTTTTATTTTCTTCTTTTTTATATGCTAGAGTTACTGGGACTGCAAATGGGCTATATGATTCTTCAATTTAATATTTGTCCAATAAAATTTGATGGAACGTAAATTTGTAGTTAGGGAAGGCAATTTTTTAAGCCCTCCGCAGTCGATTGAAGCCGGAGTCCCTCAAGGCAGTATCTTCGGACCCTTACTTTATTTAATATATGCCTCTGACTTACCGTTAAGCAGTAACATTCACACGTCAACATTTGCTGATGATACGGCTTTTCTAAGCGTTCATGAAAATCCTGTAGAAGCTTCCCGCAACTTACAAGAATATATATCCAAACTGGAAAAATAGCTCAAACAATGGCGTATAAAAGTTAACGAGCAGAAATGTGCACACGTCACTTTTACGTTGCGCAGGGAAACATGCCCGCCTATAAAAATTAACACCGAGACTATACCACACCACACTGTAGTCAAATATCTAGGCGTTCATCTTGATCGTCGTTTAACATGGAAATCGCATATAGACGCAAAGTTGACTCAAATGAAATTAAAAGCAGCTCAAATGAATTGGCTTATTGGAAGAAATTCTATATTAAGTCTTGACTGTAAACTTTTGTTATACAACGCGATCCTGAAACCAATATGGTCCTATGGAATCCAGTTATGGGGCACTGCCTCAGCATCGAATGTCGAAAGAATTCAAAGGCGACAGAATAAAATCCTACGTTCAATAACAGCAGCCCCCTGGTATGTCAGAAACCATCAATTTCATAAAGACCTAGACGTTCCGTTGGTGAAGACAGTATTTTCAAAACACGCGAAAAAATATATAAAAAAACTTGAGTTGCACCCAAATCCACTTGCGCGCAATATTCTTCATTATAGAGGCCACACCCGGCTGAAAAGAAGGGTTACTCTTTTTCTCAGCCGTTCACGAGAAATGTAAAACAACAAAAATTAACCGTTGAAATTAAAATTTTGTTTAGCATTGGCTAAACTTATATTTAATATTTTTTTAGATTTAAGATTTGAAAAACTTATTGATAATTCAATTTAAATAATTAAAGATTCAATAAATAATAAAATTCTCAAAAAAAAAAAATAATTTTATTATTTATTGAATTTTGAATTATAAATTTTCAAATCTTAATCTAAAAATAATAAATGTAATAATTTGGATTATTATTAATAACTCTTCTATAGATTTAGGAGATTTTTCTTTATTAGATATTAATCTATAACTGAGCTTTATTTTAGAAATGCCTTGATTGGCATTTATATTTTGTTGGGGTTAAGCGGGAATGAAGGAAGCCAGCAACTTCCTTTATTCCAATAATTATTAATTGGATTTAGACTTTACCTTTTTTCCAGGATCGCCTATACAAACCAGGTACTTGTTTCTTCTTTTATAGCCAATAAAAACAGGTAAGTATTTCCAATATTTGACTTCAATCCTCTTCAGGTAGGTATTTATTTAATTTCTTTCAGGTAGGTATTTATTTAATTTCCTTTAGAATGAAGATATTTAAATTTTTAGTTAAGAAAGATCACGTTGTTGATTCGCCAGTGATTCAGAGGTAAGTGTTTTTGTAGAAAAAAATTACTTAATAGAAAGCGACATTATCTTTTTGTCGCGCTTTTTACTCTTCAGTAGTACCAAATTCTAGTTATAAGTGGAATTCAGCATAGACTTCAGGTTGTATATATATATCAAGAATTGGTACCTTTATTGTGTATTACTATTTTGTCCAACTAAGTTTGGACAATAAAATATAAGTTTAGCCAATGCTAAACAAAATTTTTAGTTACAACGGTTGATTTTTGTTGTTTTACATCTCTTGTGTACGGCTGATAGAAAGAGTATTCCTCCTCCTAAGCCGGGTGTAGCCTCTATACTCTAGAATATTGCGCGCAAGTGGGTTTGGGTGCAATATAGTTTTTTAATGTACTTTTTCGCGTGTTTTGAAAATACTGTCTTCACCAACGGAACATCAAGGTCTTTGTGAATTCGCTGATTTCGGAATACCAGGGGGCTGCTGTTATTGTACGTAGAATTTTATTTTGTCGCCTTTGAATTTTTTCTACATTCGATGCTGAGGCATTGCCCCGTAGCTGGATTCCATAGGACCATATTAGTTTCAGGATCGCTTTGTATAGTAGAAGTTTACAATCTAGGATCAGTATAGAATTTCTACCATAAGCTGCTGCTGCTTTTAATTTCATTTGGATCAATGTAATGTGTGTAGTTCTATTTAGGGGTTTTTTAAATAGACCTGCCTATTAAGGTGCCGGCGCTATTAAACGCCACTGGCCAATAAAATTTAAAGGCAGTTGAATGCCAGTGTTAAAAATGCCGATTTAGGCAAAGTAAAAGTATTTTTATAGTAGTGCCGATCCAAGGCAAGGTATTGATTGATTTATTTTCAAAAATGCATGTTCTTAAATACTAACGTAACAGTATCTTAAAACTACAAAAAAATTCCAAAAGATTCCAATAATATTTCCAATAATAATAATAGTTATTGTAATTATTTATAAGGAATTTATAAAAGAATTCAAATACAGTATTCTACGAGGGTAGATCTAATTATAGGTAAATTATATATTATCAAATACTAATCATATAAAATAAATATACTAATAATATAAAATACACTACACCCTACCCCTTAAGAAAAATTTTACAATTTTGAGGATTAAAATTTTAAAATTTCTTACTAATATTTTAACAATTAATATTTTTTTAAATTATTATTATGTAGTTCTTTTGTTTTGCCTCTTATATCTATGACGGAATTTACTCCATTTGTTTCAACAATTGAAAAAATCATGGTGTGAATTGGGTGTAAGTTGAGCGATCTCTCTACCTTCTTTTTGTGCAGCCTCGGAAGCGCTTCAAAACTGCGCATTTCGAAAGCATGAAATTTTTTTACTGCTTCCAGAAACATAATAATTTTTTGCTGGGATTGTAGTCGCAGCTGCTACAAAACGGGACAGCAGTGTTGTATAAAATGCGGTATATTGACTCTCTGAAATTGAAAACCAGGGAGGAGAATAAACAGATGATATCAGAAGCTTTTGATAAAAATTTTCAATGCAGATGTTCGTTGCTTGAAGATATTCTTCACGAAGGTCATTTAGCAGGTAGTGTTTTATTCGAGTTTTTATTAGGATTCCAGAGCCACCACAAGCTTTACATCGAGGATCCTTGGTGTCGTAGAAATTATACCCACTAATTCTAAAATAGCTCCGAGACGTCAAATGAGTTTCTGAGATAAGCATAACATCGATTTGTTTATCCAGAAGAAAATATTCTATTTCATTTTTATGTTGGCAGATGCCGTTTGCGTCCAAAAAACAGATTCTTAAGTTCATGGTTTGTTCAATACAACAAGTTAGACTGCATTTTCAATATTTCCTGCATCATACAGGACATGTTGCGAGTAAATGTATTTACTGTTTGTATTAGGCTCTCTATCGCGGCTTCAATACGACTGAAATTAGGCCCAGATTTAGTGGTACAGTTTTTTGCGCCGTAGTCTGGTTATTTTTTAAAATATTAGCGTATGAAATTTGACTATTAGGTTTTTGTTGAGTAAGAGTCGTGTTAGACTTTAAAACATTTGAGTATTGATTATGGCTAGACGACGGTTGAGGTAACTGTGGGTAGTTTAACAGAGTGTTGGGCTGAGCGGGAGTAGCATTTGTTTTGCAGTTCGACGAATTTTTAAAAGGAGAATAAAGAGGGCAGCCCCTATAGTTGGGCATTTCGACGTTGACGTTTGAGCTGATTTGGGACTTCTTCCCTTTTTTAGCACGGTTATGTATCTGTCCATACTGTTGTACTGTAACAAATTTTACTTTATAATTTTTTATATAAAAGTAATTTATCAAGTTACTGGTTGAATATATGTTTAAGTTTTCTTTAACTAAAAAATATTATCTCCACTCCGTATTTATATATCAAATAGAAAGCAATGACTTTAATTTTTCAATACATACCAGTTTCGATTTTATTATCACTATTTTCACTCACTGCATTTACAATTTTGTACACGTTGGTCACCGGGGTATTTATTGTTTGTTTGTTTGATTGTACAGCTAAGCTGACAAGGTTGCTACAAGGTGCAATTGCTGTTGCTTCTTGATCGCTATTTAACATGCACGGAGACGATGATCGCGTCCGAGTATTTTTGTTTTGTGTAGTATTCAGGTTTGTGTTTACTTAATTTTTTTATTGTCGCCATTAGCAACCAAAGTTATATATTGTACATTCCTACTGCTTGTAGGTTTATTGTTGTTGTTAGAAGATGAACTCATTTAGAGTTCTCTTGTTTGTGTTCACTTATGTGTTGGTGTATGCAAATATTTATGTATTTACACACAAGCAAAAAAAATAAAACAAGTAAAATAATAAATGTTTTGTTTTTGTATATTTTTTTTTTTTTTTAATTTTCTTTCAATAAATATTAATATTCAGTTTCCACGATTATAAAAACACGTCTGCAA
Organism: Lypha dubia; assembly: GCA_947311025.1. NCBI lineage: Eukaryota > Metazoa > Arthropoda > Insecta > Diptera > Tachinidae > Lypha > Lypha dubia. The sequence continues at coordinate 96,031,999 of OX371260.1, read as the reverse complement.
GAGTTGAAACTGAATGATATTTACAGTTTCTAGTCTTCAGTTTCAGTGGAAAAGGTTGTGATTTGGGAATAATAATTTTGTTTAGACCTCTAAAATCTATGCATAAACTTGATTTTTTATTTTCTTCTTTTTTATATGCTAGAGTTACTGGGACTGCAAATGGGCTATATGATTCTTCAATTTAATATTTGTCCAATAACTTTGCCAGTTGGTTTTCTATTTCCCTTCTGTCTTCAATTGTGCATCTGTAAGGGCGTTTATAACAATATTTATCTACCATCAATTCAATATGAGGTTCATAGTCCGTGACAGTACCGATGTCATATTTATCTTTGGCAAATACTTGGGGTATTCACACTGTATTCATAAGTCATATGTCATAAAGTAATCGCACACGAAAATATGACAAGTGTGAACACCCCGACATAAATTAGTGTGGTATGACAGCTGATAAGCATTTACCAACACTCCATTTTTTAGTCGGATTATTGTGCATACATTTGCATTTTGGCTTAAATGTAAATGTTTTGTATATTAATTGTAATCTTTTAAATTATTACAAACTGTTCATCTATATATGTTTATTTGTTTGTTTGTTCCTTATAGGAGGCTAAACCTCTGAACCGATCTTCCTGAAATATTCACAGTATTTAAATGGAACTGTCGAATGAATTATAGACTATATGAAGTTTTGATTGGACAAAGGGGTGTGGCACCGCCCATATAACCCAAAAATTTAAATCGCCATATTTGGGCATTTTTTTACCTACGTCGATGATATTTGGTACATATGGTATTGGCATAATTTGGAATACGTACCAGGATAAAATTGAATGGGACCACGCCCCTTTTTAGGAAATTTAAAAATCGTAATATAGTCTTAACTACTGGACCGATCGTCATTTAATTTTCACAATAGGATATATAAATACTTTTAATTATATGTTATAACGAGGGGGTAGCGAAGCACACCGGGATAAGCTAGTTATTAATATTTGTTAATATTTGTACAGGCTAACGTTCATAAATGTTTTTAATCTGAGAAATATTAGGTAGACATTGTTTAATATTTATACATTTTGTAGATTTTTCAACAGCACTGGCTGATTAGAAACAAACGCTGTTTTTCGGTAAAAGCCACTAAACCTCGTCAGTATTCATGTGCAAATGGTTTTTCACTACTTGTTAGGTAGCTTCGTTGAATGTTTTTTTTTCGTAAATATTTTTTAATTCAGTCCGACTTGTTAATAAAGAAAACAATCCGGTATGTTCTACATTCCGAGTGAAATTTTCACTTCTGAATTGTCAAAGCATTGTTGCTGTAAATTTTTATTTTTACCAACAATGCTTTGAAGAATTTAGAAGTGAAAATTTCACTCGGAATGTAGAACATACCGGAATAAATTTTCTGTAAATCTTCTGAAATGTCCATTATCAATTAAAATTTTCAAATTGTTTTTTATCTATACGAACTTGCTGAAATAAATAAAATCAAAAGCAGTTGTTGCCGGTAACATGAGCTGAACTATTTATTTGGACGGAAAAACGTTCGCAAGCTGCCAGTCTGATCACTTACACAAACACATATTTTTATTCTTGTGTTATTTATAAGTAGCGTCTGCTTGACAATATTATTATTTATGACAAACCATAAACATACTTAAAAAAGTCTTATTATTATATGACTTTTTTGCTTGAAGCACGACAACAATTTTTTTAAATTATTGTTAAATAATAAGACATTATGTCAATATGACTGATATGACTGCAGTGTGAACACCCCAACTGTCTTATATATTTCAATCAATGTATCAATTTCAAAACGCTGATTAACATCTAGGAGATTTATTGATATTTCAAAGTTATTAGTATTTATGTGTTGATTGAAATTTATTTCACATTTGTTACTTTTTTGTTTACCGTCTATGTACGTAGGAATATATGCAATGTAGACCTATTAAATCAATGTTGATGTATGAATGTTACTGCTTAACGGTAAGTCAGAAGCATATATTAAGTATAGTAAAGGACCGAAGATACTGCCTTGAGGAACTCCGGCTTCAATCGACTGCAGAGGGCTTCAGAAATTGCCTTCCCTAACTACAAATTTTCGTTCCTTGAAATAGCTGTTTAAAAGCCTGACTATGTTTGCGGGTAGATTTTGTGCTAGTTTGTGAACCAGACCTTCGTGCCATACTTTATCAAAAGCCTGCGCGACATCAATAAAAACTGCTGAACAATATTTCTTTTTTTCAAAAGTTTCTCTAACTACATTCACAAGTCTGTGAGTTTGTTCAATAGTGTTGTGCTGACTGCGAAATCCGAATTGATGATCTGGAATACATCCACTGCTAGTCACTGTAGGAGTCAGCTTACTCATATAAATTTTTTCAAAAAGTTTCGACATTTTGGACAATTCTTAAAGCATTTTGTTGCTTATTTTACCAATACCTGGGGCTTGTTTGTTGTTAAGACTATTAATGGCCTTTTCAATGTTAAATCTTAGCGATATTTCTGGTAAAGAGACGACTGGTGGCAGTTCAACAATATCAGCAGAAATATTGGTAGTAAATACATTTTCTAACGAATATTGGGAGTAAATACTTTTTCTAACGAAAAGAGCACCTTTTTCAGCATCAGTTCTTGCCCAGTCACCATTTGAAGCTCGTAATGGAGGTTTACATATTTACCGGTCTTTTTAGTCCTCTGGCTGCACGCCACTGCGAATAATCTGTTTGCGGTGTTGCATTTAGTTCTTGAAGAAATTTTTTAAGCCAAGCTGTTTTTTGTGTTTGTAAAACTTTTTTAAGCTGCTTGGTACACTCCTTAAGCCTTAATTTTAGCTGAGGCGATCTGTAACGTTGCCATTCTCGTCGATCTCTCCTTTTTTCAGATAAAAGCCTTTCTATATTAACAGAAAACATATTGTTGAATCTCACTTGTTGACTTGGTTGATTTGAAGAAGCATTAAGAGCAGCTTCTTTAACGTGTGCTTGAAACAACGTAATAGACTCATCTATGCCAGAAGGTGTTCTAAACGGGATATTGTCCGAGCAATGAGCACTCAGGTATTTTTTGTATTTCAGCCAATTAATACGTGCAGATGTCGTTGGTAAGTCACATGTAGGTGATGAAGTTGTATGCGAGTATATAGTGACAATTGTAGGCGAGTGGTCTGAAGATAAATCCAAAGATGATTCAACTGCAATCATTACGCTGGGCACACCTTTCACGATTCCAAAGTCGATAACATCAGGAATTTTTTGTCGATCTGTTGGCCAATATGTTGGGTGACCACTTGAAACTACATTCAAACCCATTTTAGATATTGTGTCGAACAAAACACGACCCTTAGGAGCGATTAAACGTGAACCCCAGAATATGTGTTTGGCATTGTAGTCGCCAGCTGCTAGAAAACGGGGGCCCAGTAATTTATAAAAATCCGTATATTGACTCTCGGTAATTGAAAATCTTTGGGGGGGGGGGGGAGTAGACAGATGATATTAAAAATTTTTGATAATAATTTTCAATACAGATGTTTGTTTCTTGAAGATAATCTTCACAAAAATAATTTAACAGGTAGTGTTTTATTCGCGTTTTTATTAGGATTCCCGAACCACCACAAGCTCTACATCAAGGTTCCTTGGTGTCGTAGAAATTATATCCACTAATTCTTAAACAGCTTCGGGAGGTGAAATGAGTTTCTGAGATAAGCATAACATCGATTTGTTTATCTAGAAGAAAGTATTCTATTTCGTTGTTATGTTGGCAGATGCCGTTTGCGTTCCAAAAACAGATTTTTAAGTTCATGGCTTGTTTAATACAGCCTGCAACAGTCTAGACTACATTTTCAACATTTCCTGCATCATACAGGACATGTTGAGAGTAAATGTATTTGCTGTTTTTATTAAGCTCTCAATTGAAGCTTCAATACGACTAAAAATAGACCCCAAGCCTTTATTTACATTTACGGTTTTTTGCGCCGTACTCTGGTTGCGTATTAAAATTTTTTATTTGCTTGTTGTTGAGCACTAGTCGCGTTAGATTTGAAAACGTTTGAATATTGATTCTGGCTGTTGGACGTTTGTGGTAACTGTGGATAGTTAATAGGGGTTTTAGGCTTATCGGGAGAAGCATAATTTTTTTTGTTTGATGAATTCTTAAGATGCGAGTGAAGGGGGCAGCCTCTATAGTTGGCTGTGTGATTTCCGCTGCAATTGCCATATTTTTACGCCTTTTGATCACCTTTTATTTTGTCACAGTTAGCGGTACTGTGTTACTCACCACATACAACGCAGACTGTAGGCATCTAGCAATAAGACTTAGTGTGCCCAATTTCTTGGCAGTTCAGGCATTGAACAGGTCCAGCTCTTTTATGTGGAAGCTCAACTTTGACTCTTCGATCAACAAGTACTTTAAGTCATATATTGGATGTGCTTCATTTCTTTTTATTTTATGTAATTTTGACTCTAAATATTGGTTTGGAGGAATTTTTCTCTATTTCTAATGTTTGAGAAATTTTTCACCTTGTAGCCACTATTTGGAAGGCCAGACTTGACCTCTTCTGGATCCACGCTAGAGTCTATACCTTTTATTACGACGGTTAGACCTTTAGCACTCTTTAATTGGTACCTATAGAAGTTTTTATTTTTAGATTCTAAATCTGAAACTATTTTTCGGTAATTATTTTCATGAGCTACCTGAATTTTTGTTTCATTGATTTTTCCGCGCTTAATTGAAGTTACATAAAACTTATTTTCTCCAAATAATGAGATAAGGCTTTTAACCAGCAAACTGGAATTTTGTTCTCTTAAATATATGGGTGGGGGCTTACTCGACCTTGTTGTAGTTGTGTCTTCGTCGCCTTGTTCATTTAGAAGCGCGAAACGATTTTCGGAATTCTTCATAATATTTTTCCCATCTCTGGGAACTTTCGCCGTTGATGCTATTTGCGCTGATTTGGGACTTCTTCCCCTGTTTAGTACGGTTATGTATCTGTCCATACCTGTTTGAATTTTATTATTATCACTTATTGTACTCACCGCATTTACAATTTTGTGCACGTTGGTCACCTTGTTACTAATTGTTTGTTAGTTTGTTTGTACAGCTAAGCTGGCAAGTTTGCTATTAGGTGCAATTGTTGTTGCTTCTCGATCAATATTTATGTTTGGAGAGCAAGATCGCGCACGAGTAGTTGTGTGTTGCGAAGAATTCAGGTTTTAGCTTAAATCATTTTTTTCATTTTCACATTCTTACTGCTTGTAGGTTTATTATTGTTGTTGTTGGTAGAAGATGAACTCATTTAGAGTTCTCTTTTTTGGTGTTCACTGTAAGAGTTTGTATTTCCAAATATATATGTATATTACACGCAAGCAAAAAGTTAAATAAAAACCAGTATAATCACTGTTTAATCAATGTTTTGTTAATGTTTTTTTTTTTGTGATTTTAACTTTCAATAATTTTTAATATTCAGTTGCGACGATTATAACAACGCGTCTGTACACTGCGAGAGTTAAAACTGAAGTGATTAGTAACAAATGGAAGATATTTTTATTAATACTGCCGTTATTATTGGAGATATTAATCCAATTTTATTTTAAAAACATTTTAATTTGTTGTATGCTGAGCTTGAATATGTGTATTTTATTGGTGCTTATGCCAAATCATTAGTAGACTTAAAAATGTGGTTAAAGTCTACCTATAAATTTTTTTTGAATATTATTACACCAAACTTAAGTTCGAAAATGAATTCGTTCAAAAGTAGGACAATCTACAATTAGTAATTAGTACTAACAGCAAATTAATGCAAGTATGTTCATAATTTGCTGAACCTTGAGGTGTTGGTGTAATTACCATCTTTAAAGACAGCATGCCAGTTATGATAAATTTTTTGTGTCCTCTTCTTTTCATATTTTGATTTAGATATTACAAAATGTATAATCTTCAAAAGCCTGAATATCGTAAAAAAATTAAAATTTTTAAATATAATTACATATTTTGCGATTAATATTTCTTATTTATATTTTTAAGTCGGTAGTTATATCTGGAGAGTCCGGTGCAGGAAAAACTGAAACAACAAAATTTATTCTTCAATATCTCTGTGCAGTTACTTCTAACGTTTCAACTTGGATACAGCAGCAAATTTTGGAGGCAAATACAATTCTGGAAGCCTTTGGTAAGTTCTTTTAAAAAGCTCCAAAACTCTTATGCAGAAAGTTTCAAAAATTATTTGAGAATTTAAATATGAATTTTTAAAAATTGTAAATACAATAAGCTAAGTAGGCTTAGAAACTTATACAAAAATTAGCAAAAAATTGTTACTCAATATGAATCTATTTTATTTTTCTACACTTTTATACAATTTAGAACCCATTGGATGACAATAAAAGTACATATAAGGCAAAATTTAATTAAAAATCCAAGTTAAAGCATTAATTATAAGAGATATTCCCATTGTGATTAAAATACTGTATTTATTTGTTGATACTACAGCAGTATATGCATTTCATTGGTGCCTTACCCGCTCATCAACAGACTTTAACCATACTTTTGAAAAGCATCAAATCTCTTATCTTTTGCACAAACTTTCAAAAATCATTTGATAATTTAAATATAATTTTTGAAAAATTTCAAATACAATAAGCGTAGTAGTATTAGAAACATTTACAAAACTCAACCAAAAAATTTCATTCGATATGAATCTGTTTATTTTTCTTGTAACCTTTATACCTTTGGTTGTCTATGAAGTTATTTATATAGCAAAACAAAGTATAAACCTCCCTTTTACAATTATAACATTTTATTCGAGAAAGTACTAAAGAATTTATGTTCTCAAAATTTAATTTATTTGTTATCGGTTAGCTAATTTATATGCATTTCATGGTGGCACGAAATAAGCCCAAATGAAATAAGCCCAAAATCGAAAAATTAAATAAGCCCCAAAAAAATATTCAAATTTTTTGTTTGGGCTTTATTTCATTTTTTTTTTTCACTTTTTAAAAATTTGGGGCTTATTTCATAAAATTTTTGGGGCTTATTTCATTTTATTTGGGGCTTATTTCATATCCGTAAAATAGATCTAAACACGTTTTGAGGAAAATTGCATGTTATTTTCAAGTTTCAACTGTGTTATAATAGAGTCCTTGCGCCCGGCCGTAAGCCGGTTATGCAGAGAATACTTTGACCGGGAAGCCGGTGTTCGATATACCATAGAGGACAAATTCCTTGCGCCCGGCCATAGGCCGGTTATCCAGAGAATACTTTGAACGCGAAGCCGGTGTTTGATATACCATAGATGACAAATTCCTTGCGCACGGCCGTAGGCCGGTTATGTAGAGAATACTTTGAACGCGAAGCCGGTGTTCGATATACCATAGAGGATAAATTCCTTACGCCCGGCCGTAGGCCGGTTATGCAGAAAATACTTTGAACGCGAAGCCGGTGTTCGATATACCATAGAGGATAAATTCCTTACGCCCGGCCGTAGGCCGGTTATGCAGAAAATACTTTGAACGCGAAGCCGGTGTTCGATATACCATAGAAGATAAAGTGCTTGCGCCCGGCCGTAGGCCGGTTATGCAGAGAATACTTTGAACGCGAAGCCGGTGTTCGATATACCATATAGGATAAAGTTTTTGCGCCCGGCCGTAGGCCGGTTATGCAGAGAATATTTTGAACGCGAAGCCGGTGTTCGATATACCATAGAGGATAAATTTCTTGCGCCCGGCCGTAGGCAGGTTATGCAGAGAATACTTTGAACGCGAAGCCGGTGTTCGATATACCATAGAGGATAAAGTCCCGGAGCCCGGCCATAGGCCGGTTATGCAAAGAATACTTTGTACGCGAAGCCGGTGTTCGATATAATTTAGAGGATAAAATTCTGGCATTTTATGATTTCTTCTTAAGCTTACTTCATCAAGTTAACAAATGAACAAAACCGGTTTTTACCCTTAGGTCCCTTTCTATTTTGCGCGTCACATATGTTCAATACTTAACTATTTATTAATATCTTTCCTTTTTTCAAATACGTTATTATAAAAACGATATTCTTATCCCTTTATATAACTTCATCGTACATGAGTAACCAATATTTAATTTCTTATATGTACAACTCCTTTTTAATGTATTATTTACGCGTTGTCAAATTTTTGCATGTTCAACTCTAGTACAAATCGATCCAGAAACTGTCTATATAGTATGATAAGGGTTCTCTCTAAACAAAAAGTGGGCCTAAAAATTATACACTTAAATGCACAAAGCTTGAAAAATTAAATAAATGAATTTCGATATCTTTTTGCGTCGGGTGGCATTGACATTATTTGCATATCTGAAACTTGGCTTCCATTGAACATAACTGACTCTGTCTTGAGTCCATCTGGTTTCAGACTTTTCCGCTCTGACAGGAAAACACTTGTTAATGGTGTAGAATCTAGTTGCGATATATGTTCGAAACAGTATATCCTGTCAAGAAAAGTTAAAAAACGGTGCTGGGAATCAATTTGAGTATTTTTTTCTTGAGGTATCTACACAGGGAAAGAGAAAATTACTTTTTTTAGGTAGTGTATATAGATCTAGCAGCAGCATGAATGTTTACCCATTCGTTAATACACTTGAAGAAATATCAGTTCAATATGATGATATTATAATAACTGGCGATTTTAATAATGACTTAGACAACGCTTTGTCTGAATCTATGGGAACGCTTGATCTTCACCGTGTAAATTCGCACATTCCGACCCATTTCCACTCCACCTCTAATAGCTTAATTGATATAGTATTTGTGAATCATATATCTAGAGTACTCCTATATAACCAACTCTCCGCATCAGTCTTTTCGAAGCAAGATATTTTTTTTATGACGTAGGATTTCTCTATGAAAAATGATGACACTTGCTATTCATACCGTGACATACAGAGCATTGACTTTACAATGCTTTATAATTATGCAGACGTTATCTGTTGGAATAATATATCTATATACGCTTGAAAGTGTCGACGATCAACTCTCCTTTTTTCGTGAAAATGTCATGTACTTGTATGATCTGTGTGTCCCTATAAAAACTTGACGTATAAGAGCCAGTCAGTTACCGTGGTTTAGTGTTGAGATAAAGTATTTAATAAAAAAAGCGAGATGAGGCTTACTACCATTGGAAGAGGTTCAAAACTGATGATCTCAAAGCTATAAATAAATCTGCCCTCAGAGAAGTCACGAGACTAATTAAACTCGAAAAGTCTTTGTATTACAGAACAAAATTCTCTTCCGCCTTAGACAGCAAATCTAAATGGAATGAAATCCGTAAGATTGGCATTGGACGCAAAAACATATCTTCACACAACCACGATATCCATGTTGACACTCTTAATTACAAGTTTGTCAACGTTAATATCCCAAGCCCATCAAAGAACATGTACGACGATCTTTGTTATGTCACGGTAAAAGATCAATTTAGTTTTCACTGTGTTGATCAAATTTAAGTTTCTCTGAGGTGAAATCAAATGCAGTTGGAATGGATGGCATCAATCCTATATTTTTAAAAGCTTTGATACCTAAACTTTTACCCTTCCTCACTCATTTTTTTAATTCCATTCTGACCAAATCAGTGTTTCCTGATAATTGGAAACTCTCAAGAACAATTCCAATCGAACCAACGAATTCCGAGCAATTTCTATTCTTCCCTTTCTGTCTAAAATATTAGAAAATCTGATGGTAAACAAATGAATGAATACCTCGCCCGTAAGAATTTGTTATCGGCAAAATAATCTGGTTTCATGAGGAGTAAAAGTTGTTTAACTGCATTGATAGATGTTGCTGAAGATCTTAGATTAAAAATCGTCCATAATATGGTACTCGTTCTTGGTTCTTCTCTATCACAGTAAGGCGTTTGACGCAGTGGATCATAAAATTCTGATCGCTAAGCTTCGTAAGCTTTTCAATTTTTCTAGCTCAGCGTGTAACCTTTTTTCGTCGTATCTTACTAATCGATCCCAAGTAGTTCAATAAAAAAATGGCACCTCTAGAGCACTCAATGTTAAAAGAGGAGTTCCCCAAGATTCAATTTTTGAGCCCCTGCTCTTTTGTCTGTATATCAATGATTTGGATGACATTACAATGAGCTGTAAAATTCATATGTATGCTGATAATGTACAGCTCTATAACAGTTGCAATATTAATGATGTGACCTCCTGTGTGAACAAAATTAATGATGACTTGGCCAATATTGGGATATGGGCCAAATCAAAATGTATTATTATTACTAAATCTGGGAGAACCTTCGATAGCCCTCAGATAAAAATAAATGGCGACAATATACCCTTTGTTACCTCAGCGTCAAATCTGGGAGTTGTTTTCAACAATAGACTTACTTGGTCTGATCATATAAATGCTGTTGTAGGCAGAGTATACGGTATTGATATGCCGTGATTTTCTCTATATTGAATAAAATACGACTTGTTCGTTTAGTGGATGGTTTATGATTGAAATCTCTTTATTGGTTGCTTCTTATTCTATCTTATATACTATAACGAGTAGCGATAATAATAATTATTAGCGTTGATAATAATAGTATTCAATGTTTACTACTATTGCCAGGGATGGCACTACAACTCCCTTCTTTTAAAGAAAAAACCAAATAATTTAATTATAATTTATAATATGATAAAAGTTTAATAATATATGTATATATGGCATCACTATGAGCGAGTAGACGCATTTTGTGGCGGCTTTAAACTAAATTTACTTTATTATCATAAATTAATTCTTATAAGAATAATATATTAAATAAATAAAAAAAATAGTTGGACTCTGCAATTACCTTCGTGGTGTTATACTTTAAATATATAAACATAAGTTTTGCCTCGGTCTATATTACTGTGTTCAGCACAACAGCATTACTTACAAGCTACCTCACATTCCTTAATACTAAGATGGCGCCTGCTACTAAATGTGGAGACTGTAACAAGAATGTTACAAAAACGGATGCTGATGTTGCTTGTGACGGTTGCAAGATCTGGTACCATGCAAACTGTGCCAATATTTCTAACGACCTGTATGCTCTGATGGGAAAAAATTACAATATATTATTTCACTGTACTAGCTGCATTAATAAACCTGCTACTAATGTCGACAAGTCTGAACTAAGGAAATGTGTTGATGAAGTGTTTCAGTCAAATTTTGCGGCCTTTGCTAAGGAAATGCGATCCGAGAGGCTAGATTTAAAAAATCTAATCGAGTCGTCAATTACTAGCCTCCGTGCTGAAGTAGCATCGTCTTTTAAAGAAATGCAGGACAAAGTGGAGCAATGATCCGATAAGATTGAGAAGGTAGAGGCAACTGCTGTTGAGAAAATATCATACCTTGAACGGGAAAATAACAAACTCCAAAGACGATTAAACCTTGCTGATGTTGTAATTACTGGACTGCCTACGAATATAAGCAATTTGCGAGACCCGATTATGACTATTTGCTCCTTTTATAATATCGCAGCTGATCCGAAGGACATTAACCAGTGCCTTAGCATACAACGAGGTAAATCTGTTATTGTGAAGTTTAACAACGTTTTTGTGAGGGATAACCTCATGAAAGCATATTTTAAAAACTCTAAGCTGCAATTGTGTAATGTTATCGATGCAGACGTAGCCACTAGAGTGTATCTTAATGATAATCTAACTCCTGCTTGTAACCAGCTACACAACTTATGCCGTTTATTACGTAGAGAAGGAAAAATAGCTTCGTTTCGTAGTATATTCAACAAAGACACTGCCATGGCCAAAATCAAATTTAGTGATGTTCTGAAAAAGTTCTTGATGTCTTACAATGCTCTGAGCTGCGTGCATAAATTGTTGGATGCCTTGTGCTGCTTGGTATTGTACCTGATACTAATTGCTTTCTTTTTATCTTGTTTTTGATACTAATTGCTTTTCTTTTTATCTTATTTTTTTTATTATCTTATTATTTATCTTATTCTTTTTTGAATTAAATACTTACATAAGTTTTCCTAGCTACATTTTTTTAGTTTATTGCGCTGATTAGTATATGAACTATTGTTTTTAATTCGTTATTATGATAACTTATCTGAATTTTATAAACATACATTATTTAACATCCTTGCGGCTTCTGCACGTTATCTCATTAATTTCGCATAAATTTTAACCATAATTTGGGTCCAATAATCAATGACTATTCTATAATGAATATTTTTTCTAAAGATACAAATAGTCTTAAAGTAGCACATTTAAATGCACAAAACCTCTGTGCCTCGGATAGATCTCACAAAATTGATTAACTGGTTTCGGTAGTTAGAAATGCGTCATTGGATGTCATTTGTGTCACTGAGACTTGGTTGGATCCTTCCAATTTCGAACAAGCGGTTAGAATACCTGGCTACTCGGTGTGTAGAAGTGATCGACCTACTGGATGTAGAGGTGGCGGGGTTGCCATATTTATTACTGAAAGCCTTAAATATAAGGTTATTTTTAAGAGCACTGAATATTTCTGTTGCGAAGGCCTATTTATAGAAGTTGAAATGGGCTCTTGTCCTGTGGCTATTGGTGTTGTTTATCTGTCTACAGGTAATCTAAGCGTATTTGAGGATACTTATAGCGATATTTTTGTCCGATTTAAAGACTTAATTATAGTAGGTGACTTAAATTATGATTTATTTAATGTAAACAAATCTGCTAATATTCGCTCAATGTGTAGTCGCTTTGATTTGACCTGTTGGCACAATTCACTTCCTACTCATTACGATATGTTTCATAACTCTGCCTCGCTCCTAGATTTTTTTCTCCTTAGTAATGTCATTGCAGTTAATACAACAGGGCAATTTCAAATCCCGTTGATCTCAAAGCATTCCTTAATATGTGCCTCTTTTCAAATACCGGTTCGCCATGTACAAAGCAATGCTATCTTTAGAGACTATAAACATGCAGACATTCCTGCTATTGGAAGGCATATTTTTATTACTGATTTTAATGAGCTCTATCGTTCTTATGATACTGATGATCAGCTATCCTGCCTTAATAATCTGTTCAATGATCTTTTGAATTATATTCCAATCAAAAAAGTGCGGCGTTCATTTCCTCGTGATAAACCAAGGTTCACTAGTGAAATTAATTACTATAGATCTCTAACAAACACTTAGCCGAAATATAGATGATACTAAGCAGATGTGGGATACGCTATGTAAGGGTGGTGTCGCGGAAAGTTTTAATTTTAGTTCTGATGTCAATGTTATTAATTCCACCCTATAAATAACCAATTAAGGGATATTGATGAAGAACCGGTTTTCGCTTCCTTTACTAATCGGCCTAACTATTTTTCTTTCGCTAATATAACTGAAACTGAACTTACTTTGGTATAATCTAGATTTAAATCTTTGTCGGTTGGAGTGGATGGTGTATCGGTTAAGCTACTGAAGTAAGTCTACCCTTTTATTAGCAGGCATTTGCTATACTTCATCAATTCTATATTACTTCCTCTAAATTTCCTAAATATTGGAAAGTAGCTCGGGTTACCCCAATCCCTAAAACTGGACGCGAGCTACCACTATTAGTATTTTACCTATGTTATCTAAAGTCGTTGAGATTCTTATGAAGGAACAAATAACAAAGTGGATTGATTCTCATGGCATGCTGAATGATTGTCAATATGGTTTTCGCAGGGGCTTAAGTACGTGCTTACTCCTAACTGATCTTACGGATCGTAAATCTCTAAATGAGAGTAAAATCGGTGTTTAGTGTCTGTCGACTTGTCCAAGGCGTTTGTTTTAGTTGGGCATGCACGTTTGATTAAAAAACTAAACAGCAATTTTCGCTTCTCTAGATCAGCTTGTCGTTTTGTTTGGTCGTACTCGAAGGGACGGGAGCAATTTGTTTCTTTAAATGGTACTAATTCTAATGTCTTACAGGTCAGATCTGGTGTCCCTCAAGGCTCTGTGATTGGCCCTATTTTATTCACGATGTTTCTTAATGAATTATTTGATCAACTAAATTTTTGTACGCCATTTGTGTTTTCTGTCGATATACAATTGCTGTTGTCAGGAGAATTCCAATTTATTGATGCGTTACAATCCACCATAAATCATGACTTCGCGATATTAAACTCATGCCACTAAACTAAACTAAAGCCATTATCTTTAAAACTAATAGATCGAGGGACATCGATTTGGATCTGAGATTAGCGGATACGGTTATTGAGGTTACTAATAACATACGATGCCTCAGAGTAATTATTGACGATAAACTATCTTTCGAACTTCATATTAATGATATTTCCGTATTCGTTTTACATTACGTAGATTGTACTATCTTAACCAGTTTCTACCCTTACATGTAAAAAAATCGCTGGCTCATGCGATGTTAATGTCGCAAATAAACTATGGCTTTGAGATTTATACCGGTTGTAACTCGGTTAACAAGAAGAAAATTAAGTCTATAATTCATAAAGTTGTGAGATTTGTCTATTATAGGGCTGCGTGAACGTGGTTATCAATGAACATATTGTTCATTGACTAAAACTCTATTTAAATAAAAATCAGAACACCAAACAAACTGTTGCTTTGTTCATAGTATGAGTGATAACATTTTGTTTCACTTCGTTAACACAGAGTTTGTTCATTGAAACGATTTTTATTCGAAGTTCTCGCTCTCATCTCACAGTTTCTTATTAAGCTGACTCATATAGTGGCTAGCAATGGATGTATTCCAGATCATCAATTTGGTTTTCCACAACATAGCACTATTGACCAAACTCACGGACATGTGAATGTTGTTAGAGACACTTTTGAAAAAAAGAAATATTGCTCTGCGGTCTTTATTGATGTCGCACAGGCTTTTCATAAAGTATGGCACGAAGGTCTAATGCACAAATTAACACAAAATCTACCCGCAAACATCGTCAAGCTTTTAAAAAGCTATTTAAGTGCACGAAAATTTATAGATCGAAAAGGTAACTTTTAAGCCCCCCGCAGTCGATCGAAGCCGTAACATTCACACGTCCACATTTGCTGATGGTACAGCTTTTCTAAGCGTTTCTGAAAATCCTGTAGAAGCTTCCCGCAACATACAAGGGTACATAGCAAAATTGGAAACATGGCTAAAACAATGGTGGATAAAAATTAATGAGAAATGTGTACAAGTCACTTTTACGTTGCGCAGGGAAACATGCCCGCCTATACAAATCAACACCGAGACTATGCCGCAACACACTGCAGTAAAATATCTAGGCGTTCACCTTGATCGACGTTTAACATGGAAATCGCACATAGACGCAAAGCTGATCCAAATGAAATTAAAAGCAGCCCAAATGAATTGGCTTATGGAAAGAAATTCTATACTAAGCCTAGACTGTAAACTTCTCTTATACAACGTGATTCTGAAACCAATATGGTCCTATGGAATCCAGTTATGGGGCACTGCCTCAGCATCAAATATCGAAAATATTCAAAGGCGACAGAATAAAATTCTACATGCAATTACAGCAGCCCCTGGTATATCCGAAATCAGCAAATTCACAAAGACCTTGATGTTCCGTTGGTGAAGACAGTATTTTCAAAACACGCGAGTAAATATATTAAAAAACTTGAGTGGCACCCAAATCCACTTGCGCGCAATATTCCTCATTATAGAGGCCACACCCGGCTGAAAAGAAGGGATACTCTTTTTCTCAGCCGTACACGAGAGATGTAAAACAACAATAATCAACCGTTGAAAATAAAAATTTTGTTTAGCATTGGCCAAACATATATATATCATTTTTAGATTTAAGATTTGAAGAACTTATTGATGTTTCAATCTATAGTTGAAGATTCAATAAATAATAAAATTAAAAAAAAAAAAATTCTATTTGTTTGTATATTGTTTTAAAGCAACAATTTTTATTCTTGGCAACGTGCTACGATTGAACATCTGACTTTTATCCATTTAATAACAACCGAAAAATTTTTGTCGTTACCTTACCGGTAGCGTTAAAAGTGTTACTGAATACCAAAGTCGATAAATATTCTTTATATTAATTTTAATAATACGATTATCGTAATAAAATTTACTGAATCGCACCATAGGACTGTGGGCGAAAGTGTCTAGCGTCGTTTAATTCAATTTTCAAAGTGTTTAATTGCGCTAAAATTGTGTCTCTATCGATAACTAGTATCCCACTGAACTTGTATGTCGATTCTATTTTAATTGATATGATGTAGTGATTAGCTGTGTGCTGTTAAACACAACATAACATGTATTTTCTTTACATTGCCAAATTTTCTCTAAAGTTGCATTTGTCTCAATTAAGTGGAAGAAAAGTTGTTTTATTTATAGTTAGAGGTATGTATTAACTAAAAAAAAGTTAGTTTGTGACCTGTGCTTAAGTGTTGTAGAAAAAATATAGTTACTGCTGGAAAAAAAACAAAATAATACTTCCGTGGACCGGAACTTCTGATATTCGTGGGTATTCGCGCTAGAATATTTTTTTTAAATTACTGTGTTGTCTTGTGATTGTAAAATATCGAAATCATCTGCAGCCACCTGCAACTTTACATTATATTGCATTTTTTAGGAACAATTTTGGTGCTCAGACGAGAAGTTTATTTACTATGGCGCAACGAGCCCGTGCCTACTAAAAAATTGTCTGCCGTTGAAAATCATATATTTAATAATATAATTAATATCAACACGTATGGTGCTAAAGAAATCCTTCTAATAAGTAAAAAATTACAAATTTTGTAGCAAAATTTGCTGAGAAATGCAAACTCAACTTTAGAAGCAGCCAAAAATTTGAAGAAAACAACAACGAGTGGTTAGACGGACAACTTTTATTAGTTAATCCATTGACTAATCGTGAAAGACCCGATAAGATGTTCAACGAATGTTCCAATAAAATGAAATTAAGTAAAGTTTCCCAAATTGTTAAGGAAACACACACTCATAATGAGCTCGTACTAGCTACAACGTGCAGTTTATACAAAGCTGGAAAACGAAATGCGTCGGAACTTGTTTCAATGGCTAATGTGGAAGGTACTGCAAAAAAAAATTAAGTCTTTGTTCCGATCAAATGCAAGCCTTCCGATTCCATATGCACCAGACGATGCTCTGGCATTATTTTTAGATGGTAATTATAAATACCAAGCATTCATACAAGTTGATGCAAGCTGGTGCAAAAAGTCGGAATGCTAACATATATCCAACGTACGACACTTTGCGTATTGGCAAAAAAAAAAAAATGCTATCTAAATTTACGAACTATTCAGCTCAAGTGCCTTCACAACATATGGTGGATCATATTGTCACAGGTAACCAGATGCGACGAAAAAAAAATTGGACTTGGATCATATTTTAGTTGTCATAAAGAGGCATCGGGAAAAACAGACAACATTAGTGTGTTTGTTATGAAAGTAAACAAAACGAAAAGCAAACAAGTTCAGTTTTTAGTGGAAAATGCTACATGAAAGCACGCTTAAATTTAATAAAATCTAATAATATTAAGTATTTACGGCATATAATTCAAAAATAAAGTGATAAAACAATTTAGTGTGTGCTTATATACTCTGTATATTAAATTTATATAAATACGTACATATATGCTGTATATTTGTCAAATGGTGGTGGTTTTTTACTTACATACACTTATATACATACATAATTGATAAATTCTGATATTTTGCAGATATTATAGTGATATAATACAAACGATCAGTGTAAACAAACGTAAATTAATTAATTAATAATATTTTCAATGTGAATTATGGAAATATATGGATATTTAATTAGCTTTGTGATTTATAATTTTAATTTGGATAGAAACGCAGCACAAAGAAAGAACCACAACAAAGTCGCTTTTAAAGGACAAGCAAATCAAAACAAAAAGAGAAAATATAACTATAATACAATAATAGTATGCAAAATATTCCGTCACGAGTCACTTCTGTATATTTTGTGATATTGTTATGCGCTTCGTAGAAGCTCATTCTTCTATATTTGAATTTAATTTGGGGTGCGATGGCAGTAGCGGCCATTCGACCTATCGAAAAGATGTGGAATGCGATAACAATAACACTATGGAACAAATTCAGGTTAGCAAAAGTTAGATCGATTCTGAGAGTGAGGGGTGAAAATAGAAGCTAAATTCGAAGACCCATATCGCGGCGTTTGTTTATGTTAGTTTGTATTTTTTTTTTAATCGACCTTCGAACTTTGCAGTCCAATGCCGATTTTCAGCATATTGTTTATATGGTATTTTGGCTATAACTCTTCGACTAATTGATATTTTTTATATCTGTAAAAGCCTAATTATTGCTAGAGACCTGTGCAACAATTAAAATTTTGTAAAAAATTGATTTAGAAAATTTTTGTTGTGCTTATGAAGCAAAATCTTGGAAATATTATTTGTTTTTCATGCTTTTTGAAAATATTTTCCTCAAAACTAAGTCTTTTTTGCGTCTGTTTGATATGTTTCTCAGTTTCTTCAATAAATTTCATTTGAAAAGAAAACAATCATAATACAAAACTTGCGTTTTCCAGCTTAATATTAATTTACTTCTCATTTTTTATGTACCAATTTTGTTCAGTGTTGGTTTTAAAGAAACATTGAAAAAGAAATTATAAAAATATGGAACAAAATATAATTTTGAAATGTTAGTTAGGAAAAGTTTTAAGTAAAAAAATTAAATAAATTAAATTAATGATTTGGCCAGTTGCCGGTTAGCAGGCGGCTGTGGATCAACATCACTGCTCTCTCTAATATCTTGGTCATCGGTCATCATCACCAGAAAGGTCGATAATTTCGCCACTGGTGTTCGTATTATTTGACTACTTCCAGAATGTGTTTAAAATTATCGAAATTTTCACTAGTGTCAGTGCTATACGCAATCGGAACAGAGGCATTCTATTTGTCTTGTGCAAAAGCACAACTTTTAAGCTGATTAGTAAACTATCGATGAATAAACGCCAATCATCTTTTTTATAGGTTAACCCTATCGTCTCCATTAACTTTTCAATATCGTTGCAATAAGCAAAATTTTTTCCATCATTCACATTGAAGAACTTTTCGAACTCTTTTTGGCGTTTTCAATGTGCTGTTACTTTGGTACATTTCGCCAGCAAATTATTTGCTTTCAAAAATTAATCCAGTAGTTCTGATTTTTTCTGAGTCAAACACAAATTTGCAACAATTCCATCCAATTGGTTTTGTGTTTTGGGTCCTTTGATGTTTCATAGGATGTACCTTAACTTGGGTCGTATTCTGAGAAGAATTCCATGGATGTAGCAGCGGCGATTGTAGTACTGATATCTGTTTGAAGATCAATACTTCGGTATGTTGGTACCGGAACGAATTCTGAGTGCGGCACTGCTACATAAGTTTTATTCTTTGCTTTCCTTCTATTCAAAGTTTTATGGTAGTTGATTCATCCATAGCAATTTTCTTCTTGATGCGGGCTGTTGTCTAACCACATCATTGGTATACCAAAAGGCATAGCCTTCTTCTTTCCACTTTTCCCTTGCATAAGAGTTGAATAGCAATTAAAGCAAACTTTTTAGGAGCATAGTTTAATGTAAGCATTAGGGATAAACTCTTGCGAGAAATATTGTTTATAGGCTTCCAAACAAAAAATCACTCGCATTGCCATATTTTTCATCGCTTGCTATGAAACGTCCACAAACATTACAAAAATGGCCCATTTTACATTTTGGTTCCGACATTTTTAATACAATATATATTATACAATGTTTTTTTTTTTGTTATTTTTATGAAACCGATCAATCACAAAATGAAATAAGTTCCAAAAAAATTAATAGCGAATTTTATCACGACCGAGCGAAAATTAAAAGACATCAGCTTCGGCTGAGTTCCGATTCTTAACTGAATCTTTATTTTTGAAATTAGTTCGCTTCGAAAAAAAAATCGCTGCTTGTGCGGTGGTTGAAAACAAAAAAGTTGTTTTGTTGGTATAAAAACACCTTTGTGGAAGAGGAAGACGAGGAAAAATAGGAAGAAGGTGAAGACAAAGAAGAAACTGAGAAGCATATTATAGATCAAACAGAAAGCAAAAAAAAACTTAGTTTTGTGGAAAATATTTTCAAAAAGCATGAAAAACAAATAATTTTTCCAACATTTTGCTTCATAAGCACCACAAATCAAATATAAATCAATTTTTTAAAAAATTTTAGTTGTGTCACAGGTCTCTAGCAATAATTTGTCTTTTACAGATTTAAAAAATATCAATTAGTCGACGAGTTATAGCCAAAAAACCATATAAACAATATGCTGAAAATCGGGATTTGACTACAAAGTTCGAAGGTCGATTAAAAAAAAAATCGAACTAACATAAACAACAGCCGCGATACGGCTCTTCTAATTTAGCCTCTATTTTCACCCCTCACTCTCAGAATCGAACTAACTTTTGCTAACCTGAATTTGTTCTACAGTGTAATCTTAGCGATGAATACTTGTTTGCAGTGTGCATTGTCCCATTACAAGTGCAAAAGGGATCCGTGAAAAATTAAGAAAATCCGGTCTATTCTGTTGATCCTCAAAAATACTTTGTTCAAGGAATCTGGAGCGTTGATTAGATCAGAAGTTGCTAGTTCTAATGATGAAATATCAAAAATTATGCCAACAGGCAAGGGTACACCATCAATTTCATTTAACGATGATTGATGGGAAAGCGTTTAGTGCTCTTGCAGAATCATCTTCCCAAGTGTGATAATGATATTTTACAACTTTTTTCAGAAAATTGTGCACCTTGCACCTTAGATTCATCTAGTAGCTCCGAATCTGAATAAAAAAATGTTATTCGTATTACTATTGTTATTAGTATTATTATTATTTTTTTTTCTCATTATAATTAAATTTTTGTTATGAAAACAACTGAAATATATGAAGATTGAATAAGGCAAAAAATAGTTATTTCAAAAGAAAAAAATTTAAAAAACAATAAAAAATTAAAAAAAAAACAGTTTTCAATATAAAAGTTTAATATATTTTTAGGCCAAAAGAATGTGAAACATTAAATACATGTTTTCCCGAATGAAATAAACAATGTCTAATATATGAAAAAAATTGAAACTTTCACGAAAAAAAAAATTATAAATATATTTAAAAAATTTTTTTTTTAATTAACATTGTAGCTTAATCTATTTTGAACTAAAAAAAAATATTACACAAACAAAAATAAAATTTTTCCGTATGCACTATTAATTAAACGCTGATAGATGAGCCGATAGAATGTAATATTTTCGTCACTGAAGCGAAGAGACATTTCAATAAAAATGATCAATAAATCTTGTACAATTTCCGTAGAACTTCATTTTAGACTTTACGGTAAGGTTGTGATCAAATATACTCATGTACTCATATATGTATGTGTATGTTAGTAAAAAAATTGTTTATTAATTAAGTTGTGAAGTTTTTTATTCGAACTGAGTGATGCTTAATCAAAGAAATTTTTAATTTTTCGGGCTTAAGTTCGTTTTCTCTAAATTTAATTTTGTTACAAATTAAATTATTATTTAAATTAGAAAGAAAGAAAAATCTAGTGGCTCTTAATACTTGGAACAGACAAAGAAAAAGTTTTTTGACTGCGCGGAGGGTTGAACTGACATCGATGTTTCGAGACTAACCACAGTCTCATCATCAGAGTTGTCTACCGCTTAGACCTCACTGCCACCACGGCAGCTGAAATCACATTAGTTAAAGATCCTCTATCATTAATTGAATCTGCTGAATTACATGTAAGTTTTTACACTACAGCTTTTATCATTTTTTTAATGGGTTGGAACTTTAATATACTTTTTCAAAGTCTATCTTGTTCAAGTTGAGCTTTATTCTAGTCTTTCTTAATTCAATCCTAGGTGGCAGCCTTTGGCTCCTAATACTCTAGGGGTTTTGGAATGTGCTACGTTATATATATATATAGCTGTTTTTTTTATTGTATAAACAACTGTGATGTACAAACACATTCTTAGCTACGTGCCTTTAGTTTTATAATTAAGTTGTGAATTTTTTTATTTGAACTGAGTGATGTTTAATCAAAGAAATGTGTTGCAGTTTTTAATCCAAGTCGAACTTTAATAGCATATATTTTTCTATATCACAGTAACAATATACATGAGATAATTGGAATGCATTAACTGTATGTTTCTTTTATTTTTAATTTTTTTATCATTCATAGTAAAGATTACTGATGTTACAAATAACAATTTTTAGTATTACCGAATACGAATATTTGAAACAATATTCGCCGAATACGAATATTACTGTTAAGGTTTAGAGCCACATAATATTTCAAACTTTCTCGGAAAAAACCCATCCCTTTGCGTCAGTAAAAATAAATTGAAAAAAACTGTCACACTACTTTATGTATTTGAAGACCACTACTGAACAGTTTTAAATTATTTTACCTACATACATACATACTCCATTTTTGAAGTACGACATTCCTCTACTGAGAATTGATTACTAACTTAACATGATATGAATTTACATATAAGACTTAAACTTTTAAATGATAGTTACGAAATATAATTTTCGTTTGTTTTTTAAGAAGATTATTATGTTGCGTCAAAGATAAAGGGCTTTCTTTCTTTAAATAAAAATTATTAAAAATTAATATATCTTTGTACATTTTATGTACTTTACACAGGTAATAAAAATAAAAGAGATGCCTAATTCAGTATTTTAGCAATGAGTAGAAGCTTGCAGCAACTTACAAGGGTGTATAATGAAACTGGAAAAATGGCTAAAACAATGGCTATAATAGTTAATCGCTCATTGATGCAAGGTTAATCCAAATAAAATTTAAAGCGGCTCAAATTAATTGGCTTATTGATTGAAACTCTATATTATAGACTTCTTTATACAATGCGATCCCCGTGTATGTCAGAAATAATCGAATTCATAAAGATCTAGATGTTTGTTTTCTAAACATGTGACAAAATATATTAGAGGAAATGGAGTTTCACCCAAATCTACTTGTGCGAAATATTCTAAATTATAGAGAACATACTCGGCTGAGAGTGACGAATACGACTAACGAATACGACTTACGACTCTTGCTAACGGCAGACAGAAAGACAACAGAAAATCAACCGATGAAACTAAAGATTATGTTGACCATTGGCTAAACATGTATACAATGCAAAATTTTTTTATTTAAGATATGAATATTTTAATTGCAGATTCAATAAATAAAAACCGTACAGAAAAATAATATATAGACTGAATGATTGGATTCTGTATTGCATTTTGAATAAAAACGTAATTTAATGAGATGTCAAAGAAAATCTCTGTAAAAGCTGGTGTTCTGAATCTATGCCGATAACGTCAAGATTTTTAGTGCAGAAAAATATATTTTCAATAGTTTTTGCAGCAAGACGTGGAAACAATTTTTCCTTGGTGTGAGTCGGATCTATTATATTGAAAAATTGACTCTGGAGATTTTTTCACTCTAGGAGTTAAAGTATTGGCGATTTTAGACGAATTTCTTGACCTAGAAATGCTTTTTTACGTAAAACGGGTCACACTATCAATAAAGCGCGTTTTAGGTTTTATTAGGCGCTGGAACACTATCATGTCTCTAGAACACTTTCATGTATACATTCCTTGACTGTATATGATTGCCAAAGGATACTCTTGTTCGCTGTGCATATGGACTCACTTTATAATAACACTATGCAACAAAATTTAATGCCGTCAAATCCCGATAATTCGTAATGGCAAGGGACCGGAGATTTCTTACGAATTATAGGGGTTTCGATTTAGCGGGATTTGGATTTAACGGGGTTAAAATAAAATAAATACGAATTAACGGGGTTTTTCAATGTATTTACTAAAACAATAAAAAAAAACATAAAAAACAATTGTTTTTGAAGGATTGAAGTAAGTGTTGATGAAGCAATTTTAAATCGGTTAAGGTACGGTCACATTGAGAAAACATTTGCTTTAAATATGTTTCCCCATATCGCAATAAAATGTTTTCAAAATTAAAGATAATTTGTTTTGTGGCAGTGATGTTATACATACACTTTTTTCAGAAGTCTTTACGCAGCACTTAAAAAATCCCTATTTTTCCCTACGCGCTCAAAAAATTGTCTTTACAAAAATCATATATCGAACAATGTAAATAAAATCTTGTGTATAAACGTTTTATTTAAACTTGTTATACATTATGAGTTATTATATAAATTAAAAAATTGAAAAACATAAAAACAAGTGATATACATAAATTCATTTAAAATCACAAATATTTCAATGGTAAAAAAGCGATATATAAAAAATATGTATTTCGCACTTTTGAAATTTGCTAGGATATTAAAAAAATTGTTTGCCCGTGATTTCCCGACATGTCGTAAGGATTCCATTTTTTTAATGAGTTTCGGTACATTGGAAGGTATAACAATTTTTACATTCGTCTTGTTAAAATGAGCGGACAAAGCAAATTGAAGTTAAAATTTTATGACTTAGCTTATTTCTTTTCTTAGTGCGAACATCAGTGATGATATTCATGTTGTTTAATATTTCGGAGCTGACAGCCAATGGCTATTTATGCCAAAGAATGTGAATTATTTGACTTAAACAAGATTAAGAGCTTTCCTTAGAATTTTAGATCGGTAAAGAGCGCTGGTACAATAAAAATATGCGATGACAATTGAATTTTAATTTCCATGTAGCAGTGATAAACAAAGGTAGCTAATTTCGACAAAAAGGGGGAAAATGAAAGTCGCATTAAAATTTTTCATTTTGTTAACTGTTCTCCAAAACTTTTCGAAGTCCATATTTAACAAATCACCTACTTCTTGCTCTGAAAAACTAAATTCAAATGATCTCCACTTTTATAATTTTCGAAATATTTTTAAATAAATATTCATTTTTATTTCCTTTTTTTTTCCAATGTAATTTCAGGGTTTAAGAACCCCATTTCTCTGAATATATCTGATTTGAGGGGTAATATTTGCTGTATTTCTTCCAAGACCAAATTGAAGAAGGTTGCCAAATTAATATATTTTTGCCATATTATTGAAAAGTCCCTCCATTTTAATGATTTCAACATATCTATCATTTTTTCCCTACGGTAATTTTTTTGGAAGAAAATCCCTACGAGTAGGGATTTTTCCCTACATATAAAATCACTGTTTTGTGGTCACACATCGCATATTTATTTGACCATTTTTGTTTGGTAAAACATCCATCAAATAGTGTCATGTGCAAACATGGGAAAAAATATTTTCTGTGCGGTCACACTTATGTCAAACAAAATATTTAATACAAAGGTTTAACCAAAGTGTCAAAATTTAAAAATATGATTTCCCAGATAGTTTAGTAAAAATTTGTTACACATACTATATTTGCATTTTCTGCAAATCATTTTTTGTGGAAGTGATTTGAAATCACAAAAAAAGGTTTCTGCGCACAAAACTTTTTGAATTTTAATATTTTAAATTTTATTAAAAATATTAAAATATTATTCTCTTTAAATATTTTGTTTAAAACACTATTTATTTTTCAATCCATAAAAAATGTCGCCACTTCAAAACAAAAGTCAGCTGTTTTATTGTGTTTTCGAAAATCCAAAGACACATCGAAAAGTAAACATTCTTGTGATTTGCAAAACAGCATAAAATTGCAATTGTGATTTTGAAATCACTTTGTGATTTTAAATATTGTGATTTGCAGAACAGACGTGATATACTTGCAACTCCAATATTCGGTGGATTTGTAAAGTTGTCTGTTACGTAAATAAAAATATATTTATTTTAATATGAAGAACTGACTTAAATCTAGTTTAGCCATATGTGTTGTAGAAATTATTTGGCCAATGATGCAATTTTGTTGATAATGATATTTTTCAATCTTTAAGCTAATAAGGCCTAACGTAGTTAATGTTAATAAAACAGCTTTATTACATTTTTTACCCAACGTTTCGTCAATTGTTTGTTGACTTCTTCAGGGGTTTCGTCAATTTAAAATTTAAAAAACATTATATGTATATTTTGAAAAAGTTTTTTCACCGTACCATGGTATAATAAATAAGGCAGTCTTGTCCCTAAAACAAATACATACAACGTCACAAAAACAACAGGCATTTTGTTAGTGTAAAACTTGGCTGTTGTCAAAATGTGATGTGTAAACAAAGCAAAAATTAAATAAAAAAAAAATCAATTGCATAAAATAAAAATATAAGTTAAAATTATTTACAATACAGAAAACAAAAAGGTGTTGATAGATGTATGTATAAAATCAGGATGTGTCTTTTATTTGGGTACTTGGAAAAACTTTCTTTCCCCCTTTGCAAATTTTTTTGCAGACACTACATACACGCATTTTAACCGATATTTTTAATTTTAATTAAATATTAAAAATTTTTCACGCTTGTTTTTTCACTTTTTTAAATTTTAATTAAAAAAAAAAATGTCACAATATTTTTATAAAAACATAACAAAGTTTTGACAACAAAAAATAAATCAATCAGCTGATGTCAATTTTAGCTAATGCGACTACCTTATAATTAATATACCTTGCACCGTACATTATTTACTTACCATAATACAAATGTTGAATTAAAAAGAATTGCAATATAAAATTGTTTTTGACATTTTTTAATGCCCAAAAAAATTTTTAAAAAATTAATAAATAAAATTATACTGTAAAAACACACACAGTTGGTGTTATTATTTGATTGCAACAATAGAACTAGCGCCGATATTGTCGGTGTCCTCTTTTATGTTCATCGTTCTCTCTATGTTCTTTTATATGCGCAAGCTTTCAATTGTGTATCTTTTTCTCTCTATATTTTCTCTGTCTAAAATTCTCACATTATAAAAATCAACTGTATGTGTGTTGTTGATGATAGGTGTTGACAAAGCTAGTTTAGCCAAACCGGTTCAAAAGAAATAAAAATTAGCTCATGTTGTAAGTTAGCTGCGACCCATATTTTTCGAGTAATATGCTTCTGGGGGGTTATTATGTATTTCGATTCGAATCGGAAAATTTACGAATGGTATTACATCGATTTTCGAAAATTTATTTCCGAACTTTCTTAATTTATGGAAATTGTTTTAATCCCTTTCGGAAAGCAATAAATTCCTTTCGAAAGCATTTTCGATTCGAATCAAAATGCATAATAACCCCCATGAAAGTTGAGAAGATAATGGGATAATATTGGTGTCTTTTAAAAGATATATACAGAGAATCTTTTCTAAATAGCCCTGCGTCGGAAAATACCATGGATGAGAAAATTTTTAAGCGCAAATTTTTTATTTACATTTTCTTATTATTGTTCAATTTCCTACAACATAAGGAAAACTAGATTTGTTACGAAAAAATTTTTGTATACATATATGCATATACATATATATGTACATATGTATGTATATTGTTTTTCTTGAAATGTATTTTCTTTTTGCCATTTTTGGGAAAGAAGTTACATTACAAATTTTGAAACGTCATCTCTTTGAATAAAGTTAACTTCTGGCTAAATGGTTTTGTAAAGAAGCAAAACTTTTCGTAATATAATATTATGGTTCTACGCTAGAAGTAACATCACTGTTGGCAACAGCTGTCATTTGCCAATGTTTGTTCTTACAAAAATTTTGTAAGATTAAATAAATTTTTGACCAAACAGGCGAAAACTGTTTGACATAGGGTGGTCACACTATGTTCACATTAGAGAATTTTTTTTTTGCCGTCAAACAAATTTGCTTTCTGTAAATATTGTTTGCCTTCAAAAATATTTTATGGTCAGATTTACGGAATCAAAAATTTCATGTTTTTGGTCAAATGTTTTACAAATCTGACCGTACCTTTAGCAACGTCCATTGTCCATTTTCAGTTGCTGCAAAAATTTGTTGTTTTTGTAACACCGACAGAGTTTTATGCGTGCGGTTTGACATTTTTCTTTATTCATGTAACAAACTGATCTTAAGAGAATTAACACACGCACAAGCAAAAGGAAAACCCTCGCAAAAAAAAAAAAAAATAGCGGTAATCAAAAAAATCATTCTTTCCATATTTCTGTTGTTTTTATTACAAATCATAAGTGGTAGTTAGCAAACAATTACGATTTATAAGAGGCAAAGAAGATTTTATTTGAAAAAAAATTACGAATTAGCGAGGAGATCAAAATGTATGGAAATTTTACGAATTAACGAGTTTTAAGGTACCGACAGTTTAGTACGAATTATCGGGAATTACGATTAATCGGGGTACGAATTATCGGGATTTTGTATCTTAGAGATATCTGGGTATAACACTATATTTCTGGCAGGTATTGTCGGGTGCAAGCACAATCTGAAATTTTCCGATCGATCCCGTATGCACTATCAGCCTGTAGCTGGGTTGAATATCAACCGATTTTAAATTTCTTTTGGACTTACAAAAATTTATATGCTAGCAATTCCAATATAAATATAAAATATATTGAAAAACATATAACTGATTGTAAGAGCGATGGCCATTTACAAAACTAATATAATATATTTCCAGGAAACGCCAAAACTATTCGCAATGATAACAGCTCCCGCTTTGGAAAATTTATGCAAGTTTGTTTTGACTCAAAGCATTGTATTAAAGGGTGTGTCATACAAGATTACTTATTAGAGCAGTCTCGAATAACCTTTCAAAGTACGGGTGAAAGAAATTATCATGTTTTATATCAACTCGTCGCTCAAGGAAAGAGAAATAAAAAAATCAAGGAAAAGTTTAATTTAAAACCACCGACTTTTTATAGATATCTTAACTCATTTGGAAACAACGAGGTAGACATTGAGGTTGAATCCAAAAAATTTGAGTCATTAACAATGGCATTCACAGTACTTCAAATTTCTGAAGAATCTATTGACGGTGTATTCATGGTCTTAAGTGCAATATTATGGTTAGGTAATCTGGATTTTTGTGATGTTGATGGAGAACGGTGTAATCTGGTTTATGAAGACGAAGAAATAAGTCTTATTATATCAAATCTCTTGGGGATTAAAATTGATGATATGCTGCAGGTGTTATTAAGGCGCCAAATTAATGTTAGAGGGAATATTACTGAAATACCACATAAGCTGCAAGCGGTGAGAAAGTACACTAAAATTATTTTAAAATAATTTAGTATATAAATATTTTATTTAAGGCACGTGAAAATCGTCATGCAATGGCTAAAGCTCTCTATTCCAAAACATTTGCTTGGCTTGTGACTAAAATTAATAGTTGTACAAATCCAGGACAAGATGGACAGCGATTTCTTGGTGTACTGGATATATTTGGTTTCGAAAAATTCGCAACAAATTCGTTCGAGCAATTGTGCATTAATTATACAAACGAAAAACTGCATAAGTTTTTTAACCACTATGTTTTCGCTTTAGAACAGGAAATAGTAAGTATAAAATTTATAAAATTAATTAATTTTTGAAATAATTACTTATATGAAGTATGTCGTGTTTGAAATAGTTGCAAAAATCACAAAATGGTTTAGTGAAATTTTGAAACTGTATCGCAATCATTACGAAAGTCTGTAAAAATCGGAAACTACTATGCAACTCGACTAAAATTAGTTGTAATTGAAGCAATTTAATTTTAAAAAAACTCGAATTTTTTCGGTATTACGAATTACTACCAGTTTTAGATGAAATTGTTTTCAAGTTGTTATCCTAAAAAGTAACGATTTATCAATTTACGTCGACTTAGTGCGATTCTGTAACTAATTTTAACGATATCAATCATTGTTAAAAAAGTAAACCATCAAATTGACGATTTTGCATCGCAGTAAAATTTTCAAAAATAATATTTGTATCGTGATGTTAAAGAAAATAATTGTTATGTTTGGTATATGAAATAATAGATTTATTCGTTGTTTAAACATATAATTTACCAAAATTGGATATTTATTCGAGCTAATACTCAAGAATTTATGTTTTTAAAAATTTTATTTATTTGTTGCGGGTTAGCATTATCTAAATGCATTTCGTTGGTTGCTTTACCAACTCATCAGTAGATGTTTACCATTTATGTTTGAAAAGTTCCAAAACTCATCTACTCATACATAAACTTCCAAATACAATTTGGGAATTACATAACACAAGCCAAATAGCTTTTCAAAAACTTTACTAATATCACAACAAATAATTTTCTTCATTCATTATGAATGGATTTTTATAGCTCAACTAGTTTGTTGCCAGTTCCACTATAGTTTTTTTTTTTAATTTTGCTTATTTCCTTTCCGTTACGTTGTTCGTTCGTGTACTTTAACATGATGAAAATGTTGAGTTTAGTAAAAAAAGGAAAGTAACAGTTTGATGATCAGTGAAATAGTGCGTTCACAAATTAAATTCAAAGTTGTTGATAATGATATTTTCAAATTTTAAGCTAATAAGGCCTAACGTAGTTAATGTTAATAAAACATCTTTATTACATTTTTTACCCAACGTTTCGTCAATTGTTTGTTGACTTCTTCAGGGGTTTCGTCTATTTAAAATTTAAAAAAACATTATATGTTTATTTTGAAAAGTTTTTTCACCGTACATTATTTACTTACAATAATACAAATGTTGAATTTAAAAGAATTGCAATATAAAATTGTTTTTGACATTTTTAATGCCGAAAAAATTTAAAAAATTAATTAATAAAAATATACTCTAAAAACACAGTTGGTGTTGTTATTTGATTTCAACAATATTACTAGCGCTGATATTGTCGGTGTCCTCTTTTATGTTCATCGTTCTCTCTATGTTCTTTTGTATAAAGAAGTCAACAAACAATTGACGAAACGTTGGGTAAAAAATGTAATAAAGCTGTTTTATTAATATTAACTACGTTAGGCCTTATTAGCTTAAAGATTGAAAATATCATTATCAACAAAATTGCATCACTGGCCAAATAATTCCTTCAACACAAATTCAAAGTTGTTAAGTACCTATTAGAAAACCCATTCTATAGTATATCCAACCAAAATTTTTGTCTTAATGATTGATCGCATTATAGAACATTAAAATAAATCAACATTTGTTTCTGTTTATGTATTTCTTTTCTCTACTTTTTATGATTTCATTAATTTTCTTTTTCTTTAACCCAAAAAAATTTCAAGTCACAAAAAATATACAAAAACAAAACATATACTGCCTGTTCGTAGATATCGACATATCATGTACATACGTTTGCATTTTAAGCACAAGAAAATTGATTTAGGATTTCTTAACAACACTTCAAGCAAACGATAAGTCGAAAGAAAACGAAAGCGCTTTCATATAAAAAAGTGTTTGTCAATAACGAACGCGTTATCATCACTGCGAACTCATGTGTCAAAATCAGTCACTTGCTATTTTGTTTTCGAGTGGAAAATAATTTCATATAATAAAAACTTTAATTTTATTTTGTGTTTTCGGTAAATACATACATATTTATATTCGGCATTAAAAAAGAAAATTTTACGATGGTGGACAGCAAGTGGTAAGTGTAATGCAACATATATGTTTGGAGCTAATAAGTTTTCATCAGATGAAAAATGGAAAAAACTTTGCACAAAGATTATTTCTGTTGGGCCTCCATCGCGTACAATTTCGGATTAGAAAGAGGTTAGTGCGTTCGGTAGTTGCAAACATACATACATATTTACATATCGCTCCTTTATTGCAACGTATTCATATCTCAAAAAAACTGAAACATTCGAAACTTTTAAAACGTAAGCATTTATATGACCGGCTTGAGTGTTGTAGTCCTTATAACTTCGGTTTAGATATAGATATGGGTCGATGTCGCGAATTGACTAAATTGAGGGTTGAAAACGGCCAAGTGTGAAAATGGGTTTAAATAATTATTTTTCGGTTGATACTGTTTTATAAGACCATTTTATGTATTAATAAGCAATGGGCCATGTATATTTAAGGATTTTTTCAGCCCACGGGAATGACCATAGTCCCACGGGAATGACAACAGTTCCTCAGCATTTCTACCTTTTTTTTGATGGTGCCATGTTGTATTTGATGGTATGTTTAAAAATCCTATGATAAATTTCTTTAATAATTACCATAGATTGAATAATCTCAAATTTACATTGAAAAGGTCATTCCCGTGTTCCTTTTGTCATTACCGTGGTTTAGATTATACCCATGGTAATGACTGCACGGTAATGATGGAAACGTCAGTATTCTTGGATTTAAATGTGGAAATCTTCAAAAAAATTTATAAAATATATTATAATCTAATGAAGACTTCAAAAATTAACAAACCAATACCACAAACTCAGAAATTATAATATAAATAACGGAAAAATATGCTTACCACGAGAATGACAAAATTTCAGGAACATGCGCAAAAAACACTAAACACTTCAACAGCTCTCAAAAAACTGACTACATTTTTCACTTCTGTCAATTAACTTTAAAACTAACGGGAATTGTCGTTACATTGACAGTTTACACCTAACCGAAAAACCGGTTTAAAGCATTTTTTCTTAATAATCAAATTGGCCCACGGGGAATGACGACAAAAATTGGCCACGGACTAAAATGTCTCAAAATCAATAAATTTTAAAATAAAATTATATTTATGAAATTAAAATTGACTTCGTTCATTCTTCTTGAATAACTTGACGTACTTCATTTATAATATACCTACTGATCCCGGTGTACTTCGCTACCCCCCTCGTAATAAAATAAAATTAAAAGTATTTATATATCCTATTGTGACGATCGGTCCAGTAGTTAAGACTATATTACGATTTTTAATTTTAATAAAAAGGAGCGTGGTCCCATCCACTTTTCTCCCGGTACGTATTCCAATTATGGCAATACCATATGTACCAAATATCATCGACGTAGGAAAAAAAATGCCCAAAATATGGCGATTTAAATTTTTGGGTTATATGGGTGGTGCCACGCCTCTTTGTCCAATCCCGCCCATATTTGCAGCAGCACTAAAAAAATGTACACCACACCGACGTACCAAATTTTGTTCAAATACCGTTATCAGGAGCAGAAATAATAGATTTTTAATTTGTGGTTTGTATGAGAGGTACCACGCCCCTTTGTCCAATCCCACCCATATTTGCAGCAGCACTTAAAAAATACACACCAAACCGACATACCAAATTTTGTTCAAATACCGTTATCAGGAGCAGAAATAATAGATTTTTAATTTGTGGTTTGTATGAGAGGTACCACACCCCTTTGTCCAATCCCGTTCATATTTGCAGCAGCACTTAAAAAATGCACACCAAACCGACGTACCAAATTTTGTTCAAATACCGTTATCAGGAGCAGAAATAATAGATTTTTAATTTGTGGTTTGTATGAGAGGTACCACACCCCTTTGTCCAATCCCGTTCATATTTGCAGCAGCACTTAAAAAATGCACACCAAACCGACGTACCAAATTTTGTTCAAATACCGTTATCAGGAGCAGAAATAATAGATTTTTAATTTGTGGTTTGTAAGAGAAGTGCCACGCCCCTTTGTCAAATCCCTCCCATATTTGCAGCAGCACTAAAAAAATGCATACCAAACCGACTTACCAAATTTTGTTCAAATACCGTTATCAGGAGCAGAAATAATAGATTTTTAATTTGTGGTTTGTATGAGAGGTACCACGCCCCTTTGTCCAATCCCACCCATATTTGCAGCAGCACTTAAAAAATGCACACCAAACCGACGTACCAAATTTTGTTCAAATACCGTTATCAGGAGCAGAAATAATAGATTTTTAATTTGTGGTTTGTATGAGAGGTACCACACCCCTTTGTCCAATCCCGTTCATATTTGCAGCAGTACTTAAAAAATGCACACCAAACCGACGTACCAAATTTTGTTCAAAAACCGTTATCAGGAGCAGAAATAATAGATTTTTAATTTGTGGTTTGTATGAGAGGTACCACACCCCTTTGTCCAATCCCGTTCATATTTGCAGCAGCACTTAAAAAATGCACACCAAACCGACGTACCAAATTTTGTTCAAATACCGTTATCAATAATAGATTTTTAATTTGTGGTTTGTATGAGAGGTACCACGCCCCTTTGTCCAATCCCACCCATATTTGCAGCAGCACTTAAAAAATGCACACCAAACCGACGTACCAAATTTTGTTCAAATACCGTTATCAGGAGCAGAAATAATAGATTTTTAATTTGTGGTTTGTATGAGAGGTACCACGCCCCTTTGTCCAATCCCACCCATATTTGCAGCAGCACTTAAAAAATTTACACCAAACCGACATACCAAATTTTGTTTAAATACCGTTATCAGGAGCAGAAATAATAGATTTTTAATTTGTGGTTTGTATGAGAGGTACCACGACCCTTTGTCCAATCCCACCCATATTTGCTGCAGCACTTAAAAAATTTACACCAAACCGACATACCAAATTTTGTTTAAATACCGTTATCAGGAGCAGAAATAATAGATTTTTAATTTGTGGTTTGTATGAGAGGTACCACACGCCTTTGTCCAATCCCGTTCATATTTGCAGCAGCACTTAAAAAATGCACACCAAACCGACGTACCAAAGTTTGTTCAAATACCGCTATCAATAATAGATTTTTAATTTGTGGTTTGTATGAGATGTACCACGCCCCTTTGTCCAATCCCACCCATATTTGCAGCAGCACTTAAAAAATGCACACCAAACCGACGTACCAAATTTTGTTCAAATACCGTTATCAAGAGCAGAAATAATAGATTTTTAATTTGTGGTTTGTATGAGAGGTACCACGCCCCTTTGTCAAATCCCTCCCATATTTGCAGCACTAAAAAAATGCATACCAAACCGACTTACCAAATTTGGTTTAAATACCATTATCAGGAGCAGAAATAATAGATTTTTAATTTGTGGTTTGTATGAGAGGTACCACGCCCCTTTGTCCAATCCCACCCATATTTGCAGCAGCACTTAAAAAATGCACACCAAACCGACGTACCAAATTTTGTTCAAATACCGTTATCAGGAGCAGAAATAATAGATTTTTAATTTGTGGTTTGTATGAGAGGTACCACGCCCCTTTGTCCAATCCCACCCATTTTTGCAGCAGCACTTAAAAAATGCACACCAAACCGACGTACCAAATTTTGTTCAAATACCGTTATCAGGAGCAGAAATAATAGATTTTTAATTTGTGGTTTGTATGAGAGGTACCACGCCCCTTTGTCCAATCCCGCCCATATTTGCAGCAGCACTTAAGAAATTTACACCAAACCGACATACCAAATTTTGTTTAAATACCGTTATCAGGAGCAGAAATAATAGATTTTTAATTTGTGGTTTGTATGAGAGGTACCACGCCCCTTTGTCCAATCCCGCCCAAATTTGCAGCAGCACTTAAGAAATTTACACCAAACCGACATACCAAATTTTGTTTAAATACCGTTATCAGGAGCAGAAATAATAGATTTTTAATTTGTGGTTTGTATGAGAGGTACCACGCCTCTTTGTCCAATCCCGCCCATAAGTATCCTATAGCCTATTCCTGGCTCTAAACTACCTCCCTGCCAATTTTCAGCTAAATCGGTTCAGCCGTTCTTGAGTTATAAGCGAAGTAACTAACACGACTTTCTTTTATATATATAGATATTTTGAAATATTAATGAAAATCTGTGTTTTTTGAACACAAAACGATCGGACACACGCCATGGTAATGACGATTTGCACCGTGCGACCAAATTTTTTCATAAAAATATGTAGAATATTTTATTTTGATTTCCGCGCCTCGTTAAAGGACATTTTCTTTTATTTATTCCTGTTCTCAGAATTTCAATTTTTCAATATTTTTAATAATAAATGCGTCGGGCCACAGAATGTAGTCATTTCGCGATATCGACCCATATACATATATATATGAAAAATTGGTAGCCGAAGGCTGCCACCTGGGAATGAAATAAGAGACACTAGAATAAAGCTCAACTTGAACAAGATAGACTTTAAAAAAAGTATAGTAAAGTCCCAACCCATTAAAAATTATAAAAAGCTGTAGTGTAAAACTTACATGTAATTCAGCAGATTCAATTAATGTAGAGGATCTTTAACTGGTGTGATTGCAGCTGCCGTGGTGGCAGTGAGGTCTAAGCGGTAGACAACTCTGATGATGAGACTGTGGTTAGTCTCGAAACATCGATGTCAGTTCAACCCTCCGCGCAGTCAAAAAACTTTTTCTTTGTCTGTTTCAAGTATTAAGAGCCACTAGATTTGTCTTTCTTTCTAATTTAAATAATAATTTAATTTATAATAAAATTAAATTTAGAGAAAACGAACTTAAGCCTGAAAAATTAAAAAATTTCTTTGATTAAACATCACTCTGTTCGAATAAAAACTTCACAAATTAATTATATGAAAAATATTTTACAAATAAAGGTTTTGAGAAACTCTTTTTTGTCAGTAACTGGAAAATTTTGTTTTTTTTTAGATATGACTACGTTGCAATAAAAAAGCGATATGCGCGTATATATATTGGATCGGCTGGATCACTCTGCAAAACGAATTAAAGAATTTTCAATGATGTTTCAAAAACTATGATAATTTTTAACGACTCAAATTACGACCTATTTTGTTTTATATACAAATACTGCACCGCTATGCGCCGCAATTTACAGTCCAGTACCCATGTTCTGTAACTCCCGCTACGAGAAACTTTTCGATTGAAACGTGCAAAATGAAACAAAAATGTCGTAATTTGAAACAAACAGTTGATTTTCTCACTAAACTGAACCTGTAAGTTTTTTTGTGAGTAACAACTGTCACGTAAGAAAATTTCTCGCAAATTTACAGAAATACTGTGTCTGTAAAACTTTTGCGGAAAAAGTTCTCACTTTGAACTGTCAAATATACTCACAACAAAAAACGCGGTGAGTTAACATCTTAACAATGTTATTCGAAATAAAATTAATGAAAAAATTGGTATTTCAAGGTTAACTAATTGTTTAATTATTATTTTATTTTTATAATATTAGAAAAATGATTAAAAATGTTTTTAATAGAAAGTGCTTCCAAAACTATTTTGCAAACAACAATCATTAAAGCCGCACTACACATTATTTTGTATAGCCGACGGCAGTATATTTGACGCCGCCGTTTATATTCTTCGACTTTAGTGTATTTTGGTCGCCGTAGAAGATTGTTTTGGCTAGCCTTCTTATCGCCTTTAATTACATATCGACATTGAGCTATATTTTCTGACATTTCTAACGTAACGACGTAAGCATTTTTGGAAGTTTTCGACATGAGTTACAGATTCATTTTTTTCTCACTTTTCGAGAAACGATGGAATAATTTGTTTCACATATTTTCGCCACTAGAAATTCTCACTAAAGTTACAGAACATGGGTACAGATTTCGTAAATTTTATTTTAATTTCAAAACTTCTAAAATTCCAGCGCCAGCTCTTAATAAAGACCAAAATTTTTGATATTTGATGTGAACTAAGCTTTTCTGTAGGGACATCGATTAACAATGCAGGAGATTAAAACATGTAAAAGTTCCTTTTGCTTAAAAATTAAAAACAAAATTATTGTCCTTTATTTTTGTGCAGTTTTAACTCTCGCAGTGTGCAGACGCGTTTTTATAATCGTCGCAACTGAATATTAAAAATTATTTAAAGTTAAAATCACAAAAAAAAAAAAAACAAAAACAAAACATTGATTAAACAGTTATTATAGTGGTTTTATTTTATT
The DNA here is from genome assembly GCA_947311025.1 of Lypha dubia. Classification (NCBI taxonomy): domain Eukaryota; kingdom Metazoa; phylum Arthropoda; class Insecta; order Diptera; family Tachinidae; genus Lypha; species Lypha dubia. Next base: position 95,994,384 of record OX371260.1, on the reverse strand, counting down.
TTTTGCTTGCGTGTAATATACATACATATTTGCAAATACAAACTCATATAGTGAACACAAAAAAGAGAACTCTAAATGAGTTCATATTCTACCAACAACAACAATAATAAACCTACAAGCAGTAAGAATGTTTAATTAACTTTGGTTCATGACGACGAAAATTAAAACCTGAACTCTACACAACACACAAGTACTCGTGCGCGATCTTGCTCTCCAAACCTAAATATTGATCGAGAAGCAACAACAATTGCACCTATTAGCAAACTTGTCAGCTTAGCTGTACAATCAAACAAACATACAATGAATACCCAGTTGACCAACGTGCACAAAATAAATAAAATTATAGATGCAGTAAGTAAAAATAGTGATAATAAAATTCAAACAGGTATGGATAGATACATAACTGTGTTAAAAAGGGGAAGAAGTCCTAAATCTGCTCAAATCGCGTCAACGGCAAAAGTTCCCAAAGATGGAAAAAATATAAAAAATTCCGAAAATCGTTTCGCGATTTTAACTGAACAAGGTGATGAAGACACAACTACTACTGGAGAAAATGAGTTCTATTTAACTCCAATTAAGCGTGGGAAAATCAATGAAACAAAAATTCAGGTATCTAAAGAAAATAATTACAGAAAAATAGTCTCAGACTTTGAGCCAAAAAATAAAATTTTTTATACATATCAGCTTAAGAGTACTAAAGGTCTAACCGTTGTAATAAAAGGTATAGATTCTAGCGTGGAATCAGAAGTGGTCAAGTCTGGCCTTGAAAATAATGGCTTCGAGGTGAAAAATGTTTCAAACATCAAAAATGGAGAAAAAATCCCCCAACCAATGTTTAGAGTCGAGTTACAGCCAGGTGACATAAAGATTAAAAAATGAATCCCATTCAATGTATGATTTAAAGTATCTGTTGCACCGGAGAGTTACCGTTGAGCAGCCACATAAAAGAGCTGGACCTATCCAATGCATGAACTGCCAAGAATTTGGGCACACGAAAAATTATTGCAAGTTGCCTACAGTCTGCGTTGTATGTGGTGAGTTACACAGTACCGCTAACTGTGATACAATAAAAGGTGATCCCAAGGCGAAAATAATGTGGCAACTGCAGCGGAAATCACACTGCCAGCTATAGAGGCTGCCCCCTTTACTCGTTTTTTAAGAATTCATCAAACAAAAAAACTAACGCTACTCCCGCTCAGCCTAAAACCCCTATTAACTACCCACAGTTACCTCAACCGTCCAACAGCCAGAATCAATATTCGAAAGATTTTAAGAGTAACGCGACTAGCGCTCAACAACAAGCTAATAAATTTTCGTACGCTAGTATTTTAAAAAGCAACCAGAGTACGGCGCCAAAAACCGTAACAGTAAATGAATATTCCGTTTCTAATTTTAGTCGTATTGAAGCCTCAATTGAGAGCTTCATTCAAACAGTAAATACTTTTACTCTTAACATGTTGCAGGCTGTATTGAACAAACCATGAACTTAAGCATCTGTTTTTGGAACGCAAACGGCGTCTGCCAACATAAAAACGAAATAGAATAGTTTCTTTTGGATAAACAAATCGATGTTATGCTTATCTCAGAAACTCATATGACCTCTCGAAGCTATTTTACAATTAGTGGATATAAATTCTACGACACCAAGGATCCTCGAGGTAGAGGTTGTGGTGGTTCGGGAATCCTAATCAAAACGCGAATAAAACACAACCTGTTAAATGATTTTTGTGAAGATTATCTTCAAGCCACAAATATCTGCATTGAAAATTACTACCAAAAACTTGTAATATCATCTGTCTATTCCCCCCCCCCCCCCCCCTAGATTTCCAATTACCGAGAGTCAATATACGGCTTTTTACAAATCACTGGGCTCCCGTTTTCTAGCGGCTGGCGACTACAATGCTAAACACATATTCTGGGGTTCACGTTTAATCACTCCTAGGGGACGAGTTTTGTTCGACACAATATCTAAAATGGGTTTGAATGTAGTTTCAAGTGGTCAGCCAACATATTGGCCAACAGATCGACAAAAAATTCCTGATGTTATCGACTTTGGAATAGCGAAAGGTGTACCCAGCGAGATGGTTGAAGTTGAAGCATCTTTGGACTTCTCTTCAGACCACTCGCCTACAATTGTCACTATTTACACACATAAAACTGCAACACCAGCATATGATTTACCGCTGACATCTACACGTATTAACTGGCTGAAATACAAAAAATATTTGGGTGCTCATTGCTCGGAAAGAATGCCGCTGAGAACACCTTCTAACATAGACGATTCTCTCAGGTTGTTTGAAGAACACGTTAAACAAGCTGCCTTTAGTGCTACTTCAAATAAAACTAATCAACAAGTGAAATTCAACACTACTTTTTCTGCAGATATAGAAAGGCTGTTGACTGAAAAGTAGAGAACTCGACGAGAATGGCAACGCTACAGATCGCCCCAACTAAAATTAAGGCTTAAGGAGTGTACCAAGCAGCTTAGAAAAGTTTTGCAAACACAAAAAACAGCTTCCCTTTAAAAATTTCTTCAAGAGCTAGATGCAACACCATAAACAGATTATTCGCTGTGGCGTGCAGCCAGACGACTTAAAAGGCCGGTGATATGCAGACCTCTCTTACGAGCTTCGAATGGTGACTGGGCAAGAACTGATGTTGAAAAAGGTGATCTATTTGTTAAGCACTTAGAAAAATTATTTACCCCGAATATTTCTACAGATATTGTTGAACTGCCACCAGTCGTCTCTTTACTAGAAATACCACTAAAATTTAGCATTGTGAAGATTGAAAAGGCCATTAATAGTCTTAACACCAAAAAAGCCCCAGGAGTCGACAAAATAATAATAATAATACTATTAATTTTTAACAGTACTCTACGCCTAGAACACTATCCAATAACATGGAAGGGTTCGATGATTTCTATGATACCAAAGCCCGGTAAGGATCATACGAAGGTTGAATCGTATAGGCCTATTAGTTTATTGCCCAATATTCAAAAACTATTTGAAAAGCTTTATATGAGCACGCTGATGCCTATAGTGACTAGAAGTGGATGCATTCCAGATCATCAATTCGGTTTTCGCAGACAACATAGCACAATTGAACCAACTCACAGACTTGTGAATGTTGTTAGAGACACTTTTGAAAAAAAGAAATATTGCTCTGTGCTCTTTATAGATGTCTCTCAAGCTTTCGATAAAGTATGGCACGAAGGTCTTATACACAAATTAACGCAAAATCTGCCCGCAAACATCGTCAGACTTTTAAAAAACTATTTAAAGGAACGTATATTTGTGGTTCGAGAAGGCAATTTGTTAAGCCCTCCGCAGTCGATCGAAGCCGGAGTTCCCCAAGGCAGCATTTTTTGTCCCTGGCTGTACTTAATATATGCCTTTGACATACCGTTAAGCATTAACATTCACACATCAACAGTTGCTGATGATACAGCTTTTCTAAGCGTTCATGAAAATCCAGTAGATGTTTCCCGCAACTTACAAGAGTACATATCAAAATTAGAAAAATGGCTCAAACAATGGCGTAAAAAAATTAACCAGCATAAATGTGTATACGTCACTTTTACGTTGCGCAGAGAAATATGCCCGCCTATAAGAATCAACACCGTGACTATACCGCAACACATTGTAGTCAAATATCTATGCGTTCACCTTGATCGCCGTTTAACATGGAAATCGCACATAGACGCAAAGCTAATCCAAATGAAATTAAAAGCAGCCCAAATGAATTGGCTTATTGGAAGAAACTCTATACTAAGCATTGACTGTAAACTTCTCTTATACAACGCGTTCCTGAAACCAATATGGTCCTATGGAATCCAGTTATGGGGCACTGCCTCAGCATCAAATGTCGAAAAAATTCAAAGGCGACAGAATAAAATTCTACGTACAATAACAGCAGCCCCCTGGTATATCCGAAACCAGCGAATTCACAAAGATCTTGATGTTCCGTTGGTGAAGACAGTATTTTCAAAATACGCTGAAAAATATATAAAAAAATCTTGAGTTGCACCCAAATGTACTTGCACGCAAAATTCTACATTATAGAGGCCATACCCGGCTGAAAAGGAGGGATACTCTTTTTCTCAGCCGAACACGAGAGATGTAAAACTACAAAAATTAAACGCTGAAACCTTTTTTATACAATTCATATGAAAACCTAATAGAATCAAGAACATTTTCGCTATGAAATGTTTTTAGGCTAAGGGGTATCCCAGCAGAAAGAAGCAAATATTTTTTCGAAGAGATTCCTTATTATTTTTATGTGGTAAATCTTTTTAATTTTATCAAGAAGGAAAATAAATAAAATCAAGAAGAGAACTTGTTATTCACAATTTTTTTTACCCAATTTCCGTTATTTTTGGCACCAAAAAAACAATCCATAGAGAAAATCGTTTTGATTCTATTAGGTTTTCATATGAATTGTATAAAAAAGGGATTTCTTATTGATTTCATTAGACCATCTCATTGAGTTTTTCTAAAAGGTATTCCTTATTGATTTCATTAGTGTACCTAGTTGATTTTTTCAAAAAGGTTTTCCTAATATAATAAGACTTCCTTCTTGAAAAAAATTCGTAGAGATATCTTATTAATTTTGTTCTATTTTATTACGTATTTATTAGGCACTGTTTTCTCTCTATGTTTGTACATTAAAAATATTTTAAAATTCTACTTATAGACATGGGCTGACTCGAAATCCCGAACAAAAAAGAAAATTTCGGAAAGAAACAGGCGGCGGTCTATACCGGTTCAGCCATTTAACCGAACTGGAACAGGCTGTAGATCGCACATTGTTGCTGTCGTATGCTGCAGCGCCAACTGGTCCTGAATTTGGTTGTAGCTCGAAAAGTATTTCATCGCAGTCGATTGAAGACTATTTTCAATCGCTAGTTCAATCACCGACCAGAAATACAAAAGTAGTCGCAGTTGTCACTCCCAACAGATTGATTCAAGATTCAATTCGAACGCATTCATTAAAAAAAGCTCAGCGCAGGATAAAATGGAGCCTGAACACGGCGACGACGAACATCCTTTTAGCTCATCTGCCATAAAAAGAAAGGCACCTTTTAACGAACAGTTAACATTAATTCGTCGTCAAGTTCGATTTGCTGAGGGCAGCGCATCAACAGCAAAAGATCAGGCTGACGCTGTAAAAAGATTAGCCAACGCTGCAGAAATAAACGCTGAATCAGCAAAAAGACAAGCTGATGCAGCTGAAACACAAGCAGCATTCAGGAAAACACTAGTGCAATCAATGCAAAACATTGAGAAAATATTTCATCTAAAATTGTGAAATAAGTAGCATTCTGCTAGCTACTTTTTAAAACTAAATAATTAGTCAACCTTTAGAATTCATAATAGTAATTTATTACTTTACATATGTACATATAATAAATAATTTTTATCTCACAATGAAAAGTTTTTTTTTAATCCATCATGTTTAAGAGGTTGATAGCAATACTTCTTCTAATTGATCCCACCCACGTTTCTACTTGTACGTATTCCAAATTATGCCAATACCATATGTACCAAATATCATCGACGTAGGTCAAAAAATGCCCAAAATATGGCGATTTAAATTTTTGGGTTATATGGGCGGTGCCACGCCTCTTTGTCCAATAAAAACTTCAAATAGCGTATTATTCCTTCCAGAGTCACAGTAACATGCTGTGAAAATTTAAGGAAGATCGGTCCAAGGGTTTGGTTTTCCTAAAAAAGTGGCGTGGTCCCACCCACTTTTCTCCTGGTACGTATTCCAAATTATGCCAATACCATATGTACCAAATATCATCGACTTAGGTCAAAAAATGCCCAATGGCGAAGTTATTTGATAATCAATTATTGTGACGAGCCATTTATAGCATTTATAGCTGCCATCACCTAACAAAAAAACAAATGAAAAATTTATGTTTTCAGTATTTTAAGTATATGTGTGGATATGTTTAGTTCCAAGTATCCATGTGTTTTTTTGACCACTATCAAAGCGGTCTTGCAACTATTGGTTAACAACGCTATGCTCCCATACAAATGAATCGTGATTAGCACCGGGATGCCTAGCGTCAACGTACGTAATTGCCATTTTATGATCACAAATCTGTAAAAATAGTTCATAGTTTTAATAAAAATTTATATCGTTAAATAAAATTCATAATCGCAAACAGAACCACACTATTCTCTACTCCATTGGAAGGAAAACTAAACCTACCATCATATATATATACATTAATATCCCTTTCTATTGTAGTATAAATGATTAAAATTTTCCCCGGAAGATTTAATGCGGATGTGCGTTCCGTCAACGCAACCAATAATGCCTGGAAAACCGGTGGATTCAAAAAACGCTTCTTTGGGTTCGCGTTGCTCTTCAACAATTTTGCATACTGATGTTTTACTGGTCGAGGAAAATATTTCGTTTCCTACTGTCTGCTGATACCAACCTGTGGTTAAAAATGTAGCTAGTTTAGCATCGGGGCGTAAAGATGTGCTTCTAAAGGAAGGTGCATTTGCAATAAATTTGTCGAGCAACATTTTGAAAATATGTTTCGATACTCTGAAGTTCGCAATAAATCTATTTAGGTAAAATCAGTTATTGTTTTTGTTAACTTTAATAATATTAGAAATATTTGTACGTGCTGGTTTGTAAACACGTCCAGAACCTTGTACTTATCCCGATCGTGAAATCCATTATTGGTAAACACTACACTTGTATAAAATCTTTTTATTTTATTGTGTTGAGCTCCGAGAGCTCGGGATAGAGGTTTCTTCGGTGTTGAAGAAATTTCCTCGACTCAGGTTAATACCATCTTTGTAGTAATCTAATTCACAGCCCTTTGTTGTGATTTCGATTGCCAATGGGAGAAAAAACCAATGGTATTGTTCGCTTCAAATTCAATCAGACCATGATTTATTATAATAAAAACTAAAATCTTATAGCTAACTGGATATTCCAGTACAAACAAAAAATGAGAATTAAGAGGGCAAAAATTCCAGAATAAACTTAACGAATACTACACTTCAAGAAAACTTTATACTATATATAGAAATATTAATTCAGTATTTTAGCACGAAAATTAGGGTAATTATAACATAAAAATATAAGTTGAAATTTTAAATAAATATATACAAGAAAAATTAAAATATGGGTTCTTACTAAGTGTTGTTGAACTGGGTTCAACATACTCCCCCGGCAGAATGGCAGCTGCACCCCTTCCACATGCCGCTGATTATCCAACCCAATTTATATCGATTTGCCCGTGGTAGGTCTATATGTCGTACAGAGTCGGCTCTAAGTATTTTTTCGGTTATTTCTTTGCCGAGGATGCCGTCGACTTCACGCCATGTGTCGAAGAATGGGTGAGCTAGAGGCTCGTACTGCTCGAAGTGGGCCATGAGGGTGGGATCAACTACTGGATCTCCGGTTTTGATTGGGTGCCGATCTTGTATCGCCAAATACACTCTCTCCTCATCTTACTGCTTGTGTGGGAATGCCGGTTCCAAACAGAATTGAACTCTTTCGGCACCCTTCTTATAGTGGCTTAATTTGAAATTCGGGAACCACTTCACTACCTCCAGTTGAATAGAAGATTAGTGTGACGTGGCGTCCACCAAGAACGTAGTAAACATTATAGCGCCTCTGTAATTCAGGTTGACTCGCACTATGGGTGGAATGTACGGAAGATTAGCCTTGTGAATGCTTAGGTCGGCGAAAGTTGACATCACAGTAGAAATTATATGCTCAATAGGAGAGGCGGTTTGTGAGCCTTGATTTGTTAATGTAGATTTCTTTCTTGGAGAAGTCTGCATACCTTTATCCACTGCCTCGATAGTGGGGGAAGTTTGCACACCTCTTTTGATAAACATTGATTTGGCGAGTCCTCTGGGAGAGGTTACTGCTGCCTGTGGGCTGGCATCAGGTTCTACTTTGGGTACGAGTAGATATGGACATGGGGTAGAGATAGTTAAATATGGCCGGAATATCTGAGGATATTCATCATCGTCGCTGGTCCTTCAACCTCTATACTGGAAGATAGACGATCCCGATTCTCTACATGAAGCAGAGTGTGATGTTTAGCATTGCAACAGACATTGGCTCTGTATTCAAAATTGCACCGCTTTTTGGAGGGGTACCAGTAACGTTCATGATCATAGGCCAAACAGTTGAGACAGTATCGTCGATGTTTTAATGTGTGCCGTCTCAATTCCACACTCCACTCTTTTTGAGGCAAACATAACAGCGTGGTTTGTTCATCTGTGAAAAAAGAAAAGAAAACAAGGGACAGAAATAGTACAGAGGTGATTAATATATTGTGCAACAGGTAGCAAAGATTTGTTTTAAAGTGTGAGATTTTTGTGGCAAGAATGAATTGTACGATCCATATTCGTTGAACAATCAGACTTTGAGCCTTCTAGTAGGAAGTAAAACACAGCTTGATTACCGGACGTATAATAGTGCCTTTTTTGGTGACTACTTCTGCAACTCTGACCTTATTATCCTTGTGCCGTAAGCGCCTTTCAGAGGGGATTAACGAGTTGTCTTTGACAATAACTATGTCATCATTTTTCAAATTCTCTTTTTCTTGATGCAATTTGACCCGTCGTTGAAGCTCAATTACATATTCGTTTTCCCATCTCCTTGAAAATATGTGTTGAAGAGATTTTAACAACACTTCGTGAAAGGGATATATTTTAGAAAGGGTTCAACGGGGCTTCTGGTCTCGCTGTGATCGGCGCGCCACGTAATAAATGCCCTGGGGTAAGTGGCAATGTTTCCTCTGGATTTTCTGTCAAGGGGGACAGTGGCCTTGAATTTAACACGGCTTCGATTCGGACGAGTAAGGTGGTGAACTCTTCAAAGGTAAATGACATATTAGTAGTGATATTTTTCAGATGGGATTTCATGCTCTTGACTGCTGCCTCCCAGAGGCCACCCATGTGGGGTGCGTATGGCGGGATAAAAAGCCAATTGAATCCCATTGTTGCATATTTTTTTCCAAGAGCATCTTCTGTGGATTTTAGGAAATCATTGTGCATAGCTGGCGCCGAGAAAGTTTCGTCCATTGTCGGAGAACATTGTCTGAGGGCGACCTCTGCGCCCAATAAATCTATCGAAGCAGGCTAAGAAAGCGTCAGTTGACAAATCCGAGCAGACCTCCAAATGTAGAGAAACAAACAAATACTGCTGCATACCCCTTGAGTATTTTGGCATTTCGTAAGGTAGATGATTTGAGGTTGAACGGGCCAGCAAAATCAACGCCAGTATGAGTAAAAGGAAGAGAAAAGTTAACTCGTTCAGGGGGAAGAGATGCCATTATTTGTTGGTGAAACTTGTGCTTATAGATTTTTTTTTTTTATTAGGACCAGCACTTAGGGGATGACCCCTACGTATGCAAAGCCTTGAGCCGGAACTAGGAAAATAGCTTTTGGGAAGGAGGATAAAGGTAGTAGTGTTTGTGGACATTCGATTTGAACTCTGACACACTGAAAGTGGCAGGCAAGACCTCTGCGGGGAGTTTATTACACATACGAACAGTACGGCCAAAGTACGAATTCTCTCTGTAATGCGTGGTGCGGTTCACTGACATATCGACCACAAAGGGATGTGCTCCTGATGTTATACGTGAAAAGTGGCGGGTTTCAGGAACAAGTTCCCTGATTTCATTAGAGCACATTCCGTTGTAGTAGCGATAGAACAACGAAACACACCCAACATTGCGTCGATGCTTCAATGTTGGCTACCCTACTGTCACCGATAAGCTTCTTCGCCCTATCCTGTACGCGGTTGAGTAACTTCAAAATAGATTTTGAAAGCCTTAGAAAGCCGAGGCACTTGAATGCTTCTTTTGAGACATGAAAAATGTGATCATTCCATCGAACATCACAATGAATTTTCATGCCAAGAACATCAAGAGCTTCTGATTCCTCAATATCTATACCATCCATGTTTACAGATACCCCTGAATTTAACTTGAACTCGTTTGATGAGACCCCATCTACAACAACTCGTATAGTGCGATCTCTGAGAAAGCTCGATACAAATCGAGTGAAGCCATCACCGACACCAAAAGCAATCAGTTTTGACAGTAGTGCTCCATGCCACACTCTATAAAATGCGATGGAAATATCTAGATCCACCACTTTACTTTCGCCAAAGTGATGTATGCTATTACACCACTTCTCCGAAAGGAAAGCAAGTAGGTCCCCCGTAGAGCGGCCCCTACGAAAGCCATACTGCCGGTCGCTTAGTAAACTGTTGAGCTCCAAATACTTCACAAGATGGAAATTCAACATACTTTCCATTACTTTGGAAAGCGCAGAACAAATTGCAATTGGGCGGGATCGGCGTTACATTGGCAACCTTCCAACACTTTGGAAATTCACCAGCATGGTACAAAGTGCTAAACAGGCGTGCCAATGGACGTGCTAACGTCGAAAAGCACTGTTTCAAGACCAGTGCTGAGATACCATCCCTCCCAGGAGACTTGTTTACGTTAAGCTTCGCTAAAACCTTTTTAATTGCACGCGCTCGAAAGAATATTTTTGGCATAGTTACAGATACTTCCTCGAGAACGGGTAGTGGTTGACTGCTTTCCGGCAAGTGAGAATTTCTTGCAAACATTTCAGCCAGAAGGTTAGCTTTATCAACCGGGTCAGTGAATACATGGTCGTCCTTTAAAAGAGGTGGAATTGAAGAACTAGCATTATCCTTGACTCTTTTAACGAATGACCAAAAGCTCTTGCTACCCCGTGGAGCACCAAGAACTTTAGTACAAAGGCGCTGCTCGTACAAAGCTATTTCACGCCTTAGTACTCTGGCACAAGAAGATCTCGCCTTTTTGGCCAGCGAATTAGTATCGGCGTTTTTATTATTACGCCAGATACTAAATGCTTCCTCTCTGGATCTGATTGCATTTCTGCACGTCTGATTGAACCAAGACTTAACTTTCGGTTTAATCAAAATTTGCTTGGATGGAATGAAAGTTTTCATTCCCAGCAAAATGATATTTTCTACCATTTTCGCCATGGCATCGACGTTATTGTCTAGAAAGCATAGCTTCCAAATAAAATGCCGGAAAAACTCGTTAAGCTCAGCCCAACGCGCCTTTTCGTACATATATTTTAAACGCCTCGTAGCTGATTGGGAGACGTTGCGAAGATTAGAGAACGAAAAGGTGGCGGAAATGGTACAATGATCCGAGTTACCAAGAGGTGCATTTACACTCACTTCATACTTTTCAGGGTGCGAAGTGAGTAAAAGGTCGAGAGTGTTGTTATTGTGCCCTTCAACACATGAAATATGTGTTGGCTCATTCACTAGTTTCGCAATCGGAAAGGGAATCGAATTGGGATAAGGTTTTATCCCTTGCCGCGTTTGGACTTCTGTAAAGAAGCCCGAAATGTAAATAGTGTTTCCTGATTTTGAATTTAACCCAAAGACAGCTAAATTCAGGATCAGACGTGCCTAATGGTTGCTGGCACTGGTACACAACTTCATTACGTATGTATATTGCAAGACCCCTGTGTAAATTAAAAAGTGATAGGAGGTGATAACTAGGTATATGAAAATCCTGTGGATCAGAGTCTTCAGACACCTGGGTCTCACATAAGGCGAAAACATCCGGCCGATGGAGACAAATGTGAGCATACACAGAGAAAAAATTGGACCTTAGCCCCCTAATGTTACAGAAGTCAATTCTGAATTGACCTACCATAACAGTATTCAAAATTCAAATCGGACGCTCATTCTGTTATGCTGATACCAATGGTATTAATTGCTGTCGTTAGAATGTTCAGTGACCAGTGCTATGCCTTCGCCAATGAACAGTCAAACAGCAACATATCGGCATCAGCAGAATGTGCAGGCCTTGCAGTTTCGGATGCATTTTCGCACCATATTCTTCAATCTTGGTATGTAGAAACCTTGTCTGAGTGCTCGCCGTATGATATGATGCTTAGAGTGGAGCAGAATTTTTATGAGTGTAATTGACTAGAAGTTCAGCGAATCGAGATTTTTCGGGAATTATGACTGGGTGGTGTTCTTCATAGCTTAAATCTGAGTTGTTTAGTCTGCCGCCAACCCGCATTTAATTGTCGTTGTCAAAGTGTAGTGCATTCTAAATAATATAATATTATATGTATTATTATATTTTATAAGTGAGTAAACTTATTGCACTCACTGTTCTTAATATTACTTTTGCACACGGCACTCTATTAATATTACTAACATAAACAATGTATTATTATTATATTATTATTATTACGAATAAACGTAATTATTATTTGAACTTATATTGATTTACATATGGAAAGTAATATTATCAGGCTCAAGTTCAGTTTAATTGAATTAATGAAAATTCAAAATTACTAAGAGTTTTTTTGTGTTGGAAAATATTATTATTTATATCCAATCAGTTTTTTTAGCAGAACGTATCAGTACTGATTTCAAGGCCGCTACACCTCTCATCAGCGTTCAAATGTCCAACTTTACAAATTTCGTAAAGTGGATACTAATTGAGAAGAATATCAACTATTTAACCAGTTTTCAACAGAAATAGAATATGAGAATTAATTTTTAATTCAATTTTTATTCTACAATGAAACAGTGCTGGTTAGTACGAAATTCCCTCATTACTGTTTGGAACTAATAATCAACACAAACTCATAGTCCGTTATCATCAAAGTATTTTACTTTGTATTTTAACGTTTTTTGTTGTTTTTACTCTATATTAGGGAAATTCACATATTACTGTGACCCCTGTTATTAGGGTATTTATAGCTCATGCCCAAGCGGAATTAATATTTTTATATTATTATTATTACGAATAAACGTAATTATTATTTGAACTTATATTGATTTACATATGGAAAGTAATATTATCAGGCTCAAGTTCAGTTTAATTGAATTAATGAAAATTCAAAATTACTAAGAGTTTTTTTGTGTTGGAAAATATTATTATTTATATCCAATCAGTTTTTTTAGCAGAACGTATCAGTACTGATTTCAAGGCCGCTACACCTCTCATCAGCGTTCAAATGTCCAACTTTACAAATTTCGTAAAGTGGATACTAATTGAGAAGAATATCAACTATTTAACCAGTTTTCAACAGAAATAGAATATGAGGTGTAGCGGCCTTGAAATCAGTACTGATACGTTCTGCTAAAAAAACTGATTGGATATAAATAATAATATTTTCCAACACAAAAAAACTCTTAGTAATTTTGAATTTTCATTAATTCAATTAAACTGAACTTGAGCCTGATAATATTACTTTCCATATGTAAATCAATATAAGTTCAAATAATAATTACGTTTATTCGTAATAATAATAATATAAAAATATTAATTCCGCTTGGGCATGAGCTATAAATACCCTAATAACAGGGGTCACAGTAATATGTGAATTTCCCTAATATAGAGTAAAAACAACAAAAAACGTTAAAATACAAAGTAAAATACTTTGATGATAACGGACTATGAGTTTGTGTTGATTATTAGTTCCAAACAGTAATGAGGGAATTTCGTACTAACCAGCACTGTTTCATTGTAGAATAAAAATTGAATTAAAAATTAATTCTCATATTCTATTTCTGTTGAAAACTGGTTAAATAGTTGATATTCTTCTCAATTAGTATCCACTTTACGAAATTTGTAAAGTTGGACATTTGAACGCTGATGAGAGGTGTAGCGGCCTTGAAATCAGTACTGATACGTTCTGCTAAAAAAACTGATTGGATATAAATAATAATATTTTCCAACACAAAAAAACTCTTAGTAATTTTGAATTTTCATTAATTCAATTAAACTGAACTTGAGCCTGATAATATTACTTTCCATATGTAAATCAATATAAGTTCAAATAATAATTACGTTTATTCGTAATAATAATAATATAAAAATATTAATTCCGCTTGGGCATGAGCTATAAATACCCTAATAACAGGGGTCACAGTAATATGTGAATTTCCCTAATATAGAGTAAAAACAACAAAAAACGTTAAAATACAAAGTAAAATACTTTGATGATAACGGACTATGAGTTTGTGTTGATTATTAGTTCCAAACAGTAATGAGGGAATTTCGTACTAACCAGCACTGTTTCATTGTAGAATAAAAATTGAATTAAAAATTAATTCTCATATTCTATTTCTGTTGAAAACTGGTTAAATAGTTGATATTCTTCTCAATTAGTATCCACTTTACGAAATTTGTAAAGTTGGACATTTGAACGCTGATGAGAGGTGTAGCGGCCTTGAAATCAGTACTGATACGTTCTGCTAAAAAAACTGATTGGATATAAATAATAATATTTTCCAACACAAAAAAACTCTTAGTAATTTTGAATTTTCATTAATTCAATTAAACTGAACTTGAGCCTGAATGTATTATTATATTTATATGTAAGTGTACTAATTACACTTACTGTTCTTAATATTACTTTTTGCACACGGCACTTTTTTAATGTTACTACCATTATTACAGCAAACATAATACGATTGCTATTTTTTATATTACAACAATTGTATTGTTCTATATTGAACATGTTGTTATTGCAATACAACAATTATGTATAATGTATTTTATATTTTCCCAAACTACATTTATATTTAGCGAATAAGAAATTTTGTAGTTTTAGAATACAGTTAGCTTAGAATATAAGGAACAAATTTTTGAAAATAAAATTAATCAATACTTTGCCTTCCATCGGCATTACTTATTTCAAAAACATAAATTTTTATCTTTGCCTTAAATCGGCATGTTAATATTGGCACTCATCTGCCATATATTTATATTTGCCAGTGGCGTTTATTAGCGCCGGCAAACTTCCAATACAATAAAATACTACCCAAACACCAACCTTTACATGGCGATCCTGCCAGACACCAACCTTTACAAAAGTTAGCAATCTGCTTTATCGGTTTAATGACATCTTTTCTTTGATGCATTGATATTCCTTGAGAAATGCTGCTGTGCAAGAATTATTAGGCGAGTCTTAACTGTAAGTACTTCCCGTGAAGTTATACAATTTTCAGTTACAACGCAGCGTCCACTAGCGATATTAAACAAACGAAAAATATAACATAAAACCCGTAGGTCTCGATCGAGGTATTACTGCCTTTGATTCGCAAGTGAAAACTAGAACAACCTTTTGGTTCCAAATATTTTGGGTTGAATGTGCGTGGAGCTGGCCATAGGGACAACGATTGCCTGAGCCATAAAAGCCCGTTTCACCAGAGTTGACTTGCGTATAGTTCTTGCGGCCTCGAGATCCCAAATCTCCTGGATTCTGCTCTGTTTTTACATGTCTCCATGTATTAATGCTGGTGACGTCCAAAATTGGCGGGATGCGATTCGCGACAAAAGTTTTTAATGAATTAGGGGGTTTCTGGAACCATCCAAGTACAATTGATGAATCTGTCCATAAAAATAATTCGTATGAAAAATCGAAGTTCATAGCGAGAGTTTTCACCAGTTTGGTAAGCAACAAAGCTCCACATAACTTTGGAATAGTGATCTTTTTTATGGGAGCTATTTTAGTTTTTGCTACTAACAAATTGCTGTATATATTTCCTTCTGGCGTCTCCGCTCTAAGGTAAATCGTGCAACAATATGCCTTCTCCGAGGCGTCGCAGAAGCCATGAATTTGTATACAGTGCTTTGGTGAGACGTGTACCCATCTCGGAATATCAAAGTAGAGATATAGGGTAGATTCTTTAAAAATGTACATCATTTTGTTAATAGAAGCGGTGAGACAACATCATTCCAGCCGCATTTCGCTTCCCATAACTCTTGCATTAAAAGTTTTGCTACCACTTCACAAAAAAGTCCACAATCTTTTTTTAAATCATAAACTATTTTGTTAAATGTTAAACATAAAATAAATTACTAAAATTTTTTGGATTCGCTATATAATTTAGTTTTTATACAATAAAAACTACTAAAGATAGTAAATACAAATATTCTGTTTACGCCTGATTTCACAATCTTCGGTAAAATGTCTGTTAGCAAAAAATTAACTAATTGCTGGTTAGGCTAACGGGCACTATTTAATCACCGGTTACGAATTTTTGTTTCACCATCTTTCGGTTAACTAACAAAAGAATTTAATAAAAATGTGGCATTACTATCAGTTTGTTTACATAAAAAATAATATTAAAAAGGCAGCTTTTGCAAATTTGAGAAAGAAATATCGTAGTTAAATTCAGGTTAGTAATAATTAAAATATTGTTATTTGTAGATACAGAAATATGTACAAGTATATAAAGCATTAATATAAATTCTTTGTTTGTAGTATGTTCTCCGATGACATATTTGAGATATACATACATATGTAGTTGAAGGAATCTAGTTTGGATGTGTCCAGAGGATGGAAAATAAACCAAGAGACGGAATTTCCCATGGTAAGATGATGTAAAAATATGTACATACATAATTGTATTTAATGTCCAATACTGTTATCTAGGATTGAAAAATACCGACCGGCAAAATTTGATGAAATTGTATGCAATGAAGATACTGTAGCTAGTTTGTCCGAAATTGCTACGCAGGGTAATGCTCCTAACATTATTATAGCGGTAAGTAAAATGATGTATAAAAAATAAGCAAAAGCTGATTTTTTTTTTGTATGGTATAGGGTCCAGCATGTGTTCGCAAAACAACAACTATTCAATGGATGGCTAGAATATTATTTGGTGACAGCTAGAAGGAAGTAGCATTGGAATTAAATGCTTCAAATGAACGTGGTATTGACGTAGTGCGAAAAAAAATTAAAATTGTTGCTCAACAAAAAGTCACTCTACCACGTGAACATCATAAGATTGTTATACTAGATGAAGCTGACAGCATTACTGAGGGTGCACAGCAAGCACTGAGGCGTACAATGGAAATTTATAGTAATTCCACACGTTTTGCATTAGCTTGTATTACAAGTGAAAATATCCTCAAACCCATACAGTCTCGATGTGCCATGTTGCGTTTTACGAAATTATCAGCTGCCCAGATATTGGATAAACTTATTAAAGTGTCTTTCTTTTTTTTTGTGAACAGAAATTTTTAAATTAAAAATATTAAAAAAATATAAATATCGATTTGTATCTCTATCCATTTTGTTTTATTTTCCTCCGATTAGAGTGCTAACCGGCAAATTTCTTTCAGTTAAATTTAACATCAGCTTTTCTGGTAAATTCTGTCAGTTAAGAGTTAATCATATATTGTGTAATACAATTTAGCCAGACTTTCGGTTAAAGTGTTGATTATTTTTTAATCGAACATCGTGAAAGCGGGCGTTAATGTTGGAAAACGAAAAACTTTTTAGAATAATAAAAAATGGCACAGAGCAAGCGCAATAGTAAATTGACAGCGCTCTTTGCGTAAAATTCACTGATCTTCGATTTTTCATACTATGCAAAAAAAAAAAAAAAAATAATCAAGGCAAAAAAAAAAAAGTTTTTAGCTTACCGGAATTTTTAAAATATAATGAAATTTAAGAAACAATTCTTAGAAGGTATTTTTGAATCCCATGCAAGGAACTTTTGCCCGCTCTAGCTACCCTCGTCATAAAGCCTCTTCCAACTTTTTTTTTTGATAATTTTATTATTATGATTGAAATATCAATAAGTTTTTCAGATCTTGAAACTCGCGTGAATTGAAAATACTGTCTTCACCAACGGAACATCAAGGTCTTTGTGAATTCGCTGATTTCTGATATACCAGGGGGCTGCTGTTATTGTACGTAGAATTTTGTTTTGTCGCATTTGAATTTTTTCTACATTTGATGCTGAGGCAGTGCCCTATAACTGGATTTCATAGGACCATATTGGTTTTAGGATCGCGTTGTATAATAGAAGTTTACAGTCAAGGCTTAGTATAGAGTTTGTTCCAATAAGCCAATTCATTTGGGTTGCTTTCATTTAAATCAACTTTGCGTCTATGTGCGATGTTAAACGACGATCAAGATGAACGCCTAGATATTTGACTTTAGTGGGTTGCAGTATAGTCTGGGTGTTGATTTGTATAGGCGGGCATGTTTCCCTGCGACACGTTAATGTGACGTGTACACATTTCTGCTCGTTAACTGTTTACGCGCGGCCCTTTTGTTATGGTCTCATTTAAACCGCTAAAGGTTACCACTCTTTTTCTGTGCTTTGAATTTTTTCGTTAGCACCAAAATCATTATTTCTGTTTGCTTTAATAAACACTTGATTTCGTCATCTTAACCAATTAACAAGTGCGTTAACGTAAGGGAAAGAGAACACAGTGTGACAAAAAAAAAGACAAAAAGAGAACATACATAATATGTAATATAAAAAAATTATATGCGGCTTCTACGAAGCTCGTTCCCAAATTACTATCATTTTTATCGGCCCTTTTGCAGTTTATCTGAAACTCCTTTAATCACGGCTGTTTCAAGACCTTTATGACGCAACGCGATGAAGCTGAAGATTCCATTCATACGATGGAGGTCTATAAAAGTGAAATCGCAAGTCTTTGGTCCTCCTTCCGCGCCTACTATGATGACGCCCTGGACAAAAATGATACCACAAAAAAGGAGTTTGACATGGAAACTCTTAAGGCTCGATTCGCTTCCACTTTCAAGGCCCACGTTGAAATCTTGGCAAAGGTAAATGAACTCATTGATAGTTTACGTCATCAGCATAAACCAGTCGTTACCCCTTCTTATACCCGCTCTGGTCATACCAGTTATATTTCTCTACCCCCGCGTGACACAGAGATTTTCCATGGTGACTATAAGTCATGGCCCACGTTCCGCGACATGTTCATGGCCCTGCATGGAACGAACAAACATCTCTCACCAGTGGAAAAGATGTGTCACCTGCTGAAGAAGACCCAAGGAGAAGCTCGCGAGGTTCTAAAAACCTGCCCCATTACTAATGACGGTTTCGAAAAGGCGTGGAAAAATTTCGTCCATCGCTTTGAAAACAAAAGAGTACTGGTCAGCGCACAATTAAAAAGCCTTTTCAACATATCCCCCCTCATGAAAGAGACTGGCCCCAATATAAGACGTCTACAGCGTACAATCAATGATTGCGTCACTAATTTAACCCTGCTGCAAATCGACACTAACAACTGGGATATCATCTTCCTCTACATATGTTCAACCTGTCTGCCCGAGCTACCCACATGGAAGCAGATGGATGCTTTTTTGACGACCCGGTTTCAAACCCTGGAATCTGTTGCAGATATTCGAGCAACATTTTCAACCCCATCCACTTCACAGTCTAATAAATTGCAAGCCCCCAAGAAAATTGAAGCGCCAAAACTCAATAGCTATAGTACTAATGTAGCTAATCGTGAGCCAGGAAAATGCGTTATATGCCCTAATTATCACCCCATCCGACTTTGCCCATCGTTTCTGAATATGTCAGTTAACGAACGATTCAATGCCGTCAAACAACGCAAATTATGTATTAATTGCCTCGGAACTTCCCATGATTTCAAAAACTGTAAAAGTCGTTTTGTTTGCAAAGCGTGCTGCAAAAAGCACCATTCTCTCCTATACCGCGCAGAATGCAAACCTACAATCGTTCTCTACTCAATTGGAATCGACCCCACACTCTATTGTTCTTGGTACCGCGCTTGTTAATGTGTACAACGCCGATAGTAAGTACACTGTCCGCGCCCTTATTGACTCTGCGTCCGAAGCAACTCTTATCTCCACGAAATTGAACATTAAGCTGGGTCTTAAAACAAGCGCTACCCAAGCTGAAATTCATGGACTAAATGAGTCATTAACTGCCACATCAACTCAAATATGCCCCCTTAAAATCGGATCCCCCATAAACAATTCGATCAAAATTTACGCCAACGCGCTGGTCATAAAAAGAATCACGGGTCAACTCCCATATATTACCCAATGTCCCGCTTAACAGATAGTGTAGGGCATCCTAAATAATCTATTATTATATTATATGTAAGTAAACTTATAACACATACTGTTCTTATTATTATTTTTGCGCACGGCACTCTGTTAATATTACTACCATTTTTACAACAACCATTTATATCTTTAATACAATTGTTATTTTTAATTACAACATTTATATTGTAATATGATTAAAACAATTTAGTTATTCTGGTGCTCTCTAGGGAGCTCTCAATTTATTGTGGAGGATTTGATGATGAGAAGAGTTTAAGAAAATAAATAGTGCCGGCGCTTAAGAACGCCACTGGCAAATAAAAGTAAAAGGCAGATGAATGCCAGTATGAATTAGTAATGCCGATTGAAGGCAAAGTATTAATTGATTGCTTAAACTAATTAACATTGGCTTATATACTAATTATGAGAATAATTCTTAGGGGGTACCTTAACATAAGAGTAAAAGAATAGAAATATATATTATTGTTGGGTAAGCATATTTAGCTTCCAACTATTTATGTATGGCATGTGTTCAACAGTTTTAAAGTTCAACGAGTGCATACTTAAAAGCAACAGATACTTTGTGTAGCTTATATTTACAATCAAATAAATGCAGTTAATAAATGTGATTCATTTAAGTGCATAGTGGTGCTGCACTTAATTAACTGTACAAGTGTCAAATTACCGACACACACAAAATATCTTGCTTGCAGTTTGTCAATGCTTGCATGTTGCGGTACTATTGAATCGCAATGCATACCACACACTGTTGGCCACATGCTACAATATGTACGATACTGAAATGTTTGTTATTTTTATGCAACAACTATGCTTAATGTATTTTATATATTTTTCTCAAACTACAATTATATTTAGTGAATAAGAAATTTTGTAGTTTTAGAATACGGTTATTTTATAATATAAGAGACGAAATTTTGCAAAACTTTGCCTTCATTCGGCATTATTTAATTCAAGAACTTTTTAAATATTTATCTTTGCCTTAAATCGGCAAGTGGATAATGGCATTTACTTTTATTTGCCAGTGGCGTTCATTAGCGCCGGTAATACATATAAATATATATATTCTACATACACCAAATATTACAATAGCAACTTTGCCCATCTTCAGTTAGCCGATCCGTACCGTCAAGCCTGTTCTGAAATCGACTTGCTTCTTGGAGGCGAAGTGTACCCAAAAGTGATTCAGAACGGCCTACATTGGGACCAATCTCAAACTTTAGTTGCCCAAAACACGGTGTTCGGATGGATTGTGATAGGGACGATTAAGGCCAACCCCTACAAAAATTCCGTAGTTTCCTTTTTTAACGAAATAACTCTCTCTAACCAACTTCAATGGTTTTGGGATCTTGAAGATATTCCGCATAAGCCACGGTCGTCCCCGGAGGACTTGTATTGCAAAAACCTGTATCAGACGACAACAACTCGTAATAGCAAAGGTCGATTTATTGTTTCACTCCCCTTTAAAAAAGAATTTCCCGAAACTCTGAATGTAGGAATATCCCGTACTATTGCTATATCCCAATACTTCCGAAATGAAGAAAAACTAAAGAAAAGTCTCCAAATTAAAACTGAATATGATCGCGATATTAACGAATATTCGATCCTAGGGCAAATGACCAGAGTAAACCCCGTGCTAAATGACACTAGAGGCTATTATCTACCTCATCATGCTGTCTTTAAACCAGGCAGTACTGCAGCAAAATTACGAGTTGTGTTTAACGCCTCGAATCCCTCGAGCAATGGTGTGAGCCTCTACGATCTTCTTCATACTGGCCCTATTCTACAAGCGGATTTACCTACCCTAATTTTACGATGGAGACTTTTTAAGTACGTTTACAATGGTGATATTGAGAAGATGTACCGACATATTCTCGTGAACCCTTCACAAACATGCTACCAGCGTATAGTTTTTCGTAGCTCCCCTCACGAACAACCACATGATTATGGCGTGAACTGTGCCCCCTATTTGGCCATCAGAACCTTATTGCAACAAGCTAAGGATTTTGAATTGCATTCCCCCCGAGCTTCTGAAATTATCAAAAATTTCATGTATGTCGATGACGTATAAGCAGGATCTCACACCTTATCCGCAGCCCTCGAGTCACAAAATGAACTCTTAGCAGTTCTGGAATCAGCTGGATTCTCACTCCTTAAATGGACAGCAAACAACTATTACCTGCTGAAAGATCCTCCCCCTAATCACTTACTAGATGATTAGTTTCTTAAATTATCAGATTCTACTACTAAAACTCTCAGCTTAAGATGGAATGCTGGAAACGACAACTTCTATTTTAAATTGAAAACCCAGCCCGAGCGTAGTATGACCACGAAAAGAGCGGTACTCTCTAAAATCGCAAAGTTGTTTGATCCCACCAGTTGGCTATCCCCCAAGATCATTGTCGCCAAATCTGGAAAGACGGTACTGACTGGGATGAAGATCTGCACCCACTGCATCAATGGAACGCGTTCTTAGACGATTATGCCCATATTGAGCAGATTAAGATCCCGCGCTACGTAGACTTCGATCCATCGTACACTATTGAATAGCACGGATTTTGCGATGCCTTAGAAAAAGCATACGCGCGGAAAGCAACGGGTTCGTTTCCACTCATCTGCTAATGGCAAAGACAAAAGTTGCCCTAGTGAAATTTGTCTATTTACCACGTACGGAACTTTACGAAGCAAAATTAATGGCGAATATGATCGATTCTATTCAACCTCGACTCAACTTCAAAAATTATAAGCTCTTTCTATGGACAGACTCAAGCATCGTCTTAGCATGGTTGCACAAACCCACACGAAAATGGAAAACTTTCGTGGAAAACCGAGTTTCCTCCATTATTGAAAAGGTAGGAAATGACTCGTGGGCTCATGTTTTTTTTTTTTTTATAAATTTTTATTATTTATTGAATCTTTAATTATGGATTAAATTATCAATTAGTTTTTCAAATCTTAAATATCAAAAAAAAAATATATATTAAATATAAGTTTAGCCAATGCTAAACAAAATTTTTAATTTCAACGGTTAATTAATGTTGTTGTCTCGTGTACGGCTGAGAAAAAAAATATCCCTCCTTTTCAACCGGGTGTGGCCTCTATAATTTAAAATATTGCGTGCAAGTACATTTGGTGGAATCTAAGATTAACATTAATTCCACCAAACTGAACTAGTCTCAAACGACTTATGGTGACATGGACCGTCATGGCTACGACGCCCACATTCGGAATGGCCGCTACAAACCTCCCCCTACTCAACTGAAGAAGAAGCTAGGCCCATCCTCGTACATTCGACATCAATTTTAAATAATGACATTCTGAATGATTTTTCAGATCTCCCTAAGGCTTTGCGCATTATTTGTCGCGTATTCCGTTTTTCCTCCCGAATACGTTCCGAACTTAATCACAACTCTGTCATGAGTGCCGAACTGTCTTCAAGTGAGTTGAAGCTTGCTCAAAATCTAATAATTGCTTGTCAAAAATTCTATTTTACTACGGTATATGACAACTTAAGCGCTGGTCACTCACTATCCCGCAAAAGTAACCTTTTAACGCTAAATCCATTCCTCGACTCTGACGGAATGATGAGAATTAACGGCAGGTTATCAAAAGCGCCGACACTTAGCTATAATGAACGCTATCCCGTCTTGCTCCCTTACCACGCCCGTTTCACCCGGCTATTTCTCAATTTCCTTCATAAACACTCCATTTATGGTCAAAATGCACTTCTATATCGCTTAATGAGAATTCGTTTAATGTCCCCAAATTAAAAACATTAATAAAAACAATTATTTCCCAGTGCATTGTGTGTGTGAAGCATAAAAGCCAACGAAGTCAGCAAATAACGGCAGCACTACCCCCCGAGCGTACCAGCCTGTCACGCCCTTTTTACGATACTGGCATAGACTCGCTGGACCATTTGACATCAAATCGTATGTTGGACGCGGCTGTAAGGTCACCAAGCTGTGGTAAACAACAATTTTTGTTCCAAATTCGAAACAATGTTTTGTCACACTACAGCTTTTTCCCCCTCGAATGGAACTTCATTTCTCCCGGTGCGTCCCATATGGGTGGTCTCTGGGAAGCAGGAGTAAAAAGTTTCAAATCCCATTTTAAAAAAATTTGCCACAGCCAAAGTTTTACATTTGAGGAATTCAGCACCATGCTTACGTCTATTGAAGCCTGTCTGAATTCAAGATCCCTCAGCCCCATGAACGACGACCCTTCATACTTTTATGCGTTAACACCCGGCCATTTCCTCATCGGCGCACTCTTATTATCCCCTGCCGAACCAGACTTGGCTAATCACTCCTTTAGCTACGTCAATCGATGGCAAAAGCTTAAAATTCTCTATCAGCAATTAGCGCGCCGATAAAAAGATGAATACTTAATAGAGCTTCATAAACGAAGGAAGTGGAAATATCCCGAACGCGACTATTCGGTCGGCGATTTGGTTGTAATCCGACAAGACAATTTACTCCCCAGCAAATGGCGGCTAGGTCGAATGGACACGACTCACCCCGGTGCAGATGGACGGGTCCGAGTGGCTGATATACGCACTACCAATGGCGTCGTTACCAGATCCATTACTAAATTAGTCTTACTACCTACATCAAATCAACAATGACTATATGTTTGTTTTCTCTCTCTCTTTATTCTTGTCTTCATGCCTCGTCACAACCGCAGAAGTGCGTCGCCTATTAAAGAAAAAGATCTACCACCGCTCGCACTACGAGCTCCACGTATGACTGCCGTATCTGTCGACAGTACCATCCCTTAAGAAAGTGTCTCAAATTTAAGAGGATGAACGTCTCCCAACGTTTGAAAACCGTCAAACGACTGCAGTACTGCGACATTGCCTTGCCTATTCTCACTGGCTCGTAAAGTGTACGAATAAAGAACGTTGTCGAAGATGCAACGGTAAGCACCATACCCTACTACATTACCAGTGAAGTCTCGTGATGTTAAAAAATGGTGTCGTCTTTTATTCCGCTCACGCTTTGATGATGGACCACCCTTAACCCTCAACGCTCAGGTGAGCAAGGAACTACCATCCCCTCAGAAAAAGAAACGACTCGATGATCGAATAGCCGATGGTTATCAAAACCTGCGACTGGCCGATCCAGACTTTTATACAAACGGGGCCATCAATCTCATCCTGGGAGCGAACATCTACCCGCAACTCATCAGAAACGGTATTCAACCGTAATCGCTCGTCTGTCCTATAGCCCAAGACGCCTTGTTAGGCTGGGTTATCATAGGAAACTTTGGATTTTGAACCTATAAACCTATAATCAATAATCAACAGAATTTTATTTATGAATTATATATATATATATTATACACTTTGTAACGACACGATTTCGCTGGTTGCTGGGGTAGCTCAGTGGAAGCCAGCGATTCGTCGTTCCATAAATAAAAACGCAAGTTTGCTTGGTAGGAATAAATTTATAAGCTTTTATTCTTCTTAACTACAGATACAGTTCCGAACCCTTAACTTCTAGTGGACGGCGTACGTAGTGGTGGTTGGTTGAGGAGTCCACCAGCTGGAAGCGTGTCTTGCCACTGGTTCTACGCCAATATAGTAATAGGAAGAAAATCCCGACACGGTAGACTGATACAGCCTGGTGTATTGGGACTCTCACCTCTCACTACTTTACTGTCGTTACGAGCGGTCGGAAGAGTGAAACGAACTTCTGACAACTTTCGCAACTTCAGCTCGACTGTATAATACAGTACTTGCGGACCACAACTGGATTATGTCCCAGAGAGCCGACAAAACAATTATAAGGCAACTCAGCAAAAGAGAGACAATCGTCCGATCGAGTATTGCGCGTGTCATTCGATGCCTCTCCAATACCAAGTCAATACGTTAGACTGATGCAACCTGCGGTATTGTGGTACCTTACAATTGCTTACAGCTGGATGATGTCCCAGAGAGCCGACAAAACAACTATTAGGCAACCCAGCAGAAGAGAGACAATCGTCCGATCGAGTATTGCCCGTGTCATTCAATGTTTCTCCCCTACTAGGTCAATACGTTCGACTGATACAGCCTGCTGTATTGTGATACCTTACAATTGCTATGTAACCACAAATAAGAGTAATTTGAAAAGCGAAAAGAACTTCAAATTATAATCTTACCCGTAGCTTGGCTATACAGCAACTGCCTTTTTGTTTCTAATGTGTTGCCTTTTATACTTTTAGACAACATGCTTATCGATGAACAAACACACGCACACTCATGTGGCCGTACACGTCAGCAGCTGTTAGCTTTGTGTATTAAGCAACAGCTGTCTGTGTCGGTGATGGAAAAATTAAAAATTTAAATGGTACTGTCCGACAACAAAAAGAGTACTTTTTTCAACATTGTGGTACATTTTATAATAAAAAAATATTAAATGAAGAAAACAATGCAGCTTGGTTGGCATAATTTTTCAACCAGGTTCAACCCCGTATTAGCAGAACAAAACCAATACATGTACATTAAAAAAAACAAATGTGTGCAAAATACACTAACTACACACACATATGTATATTTTTACAATTTTATGCCAGATTATTTAGTCTTGTGTGTTTTCGAAAGAACAAAAGTTATGCGAACTAAAAATTAATCTCGTGTAAATTGGACCAATAACATTAAAGGGCAATATACATTCGCCAAAATCACATCAAGCATTTAAGGTTGTAACAGTAAAAATTTGTTTGTATGTGTAGCGCCGACGACGCTTGATGAAAAATCAAAAAAATCAGATATTGGGTATGCTTGATATCTTAGTTCTTGTTTTGAAGCCAATGTTATCAATGATTATAAAAATAACGCAGATTTCTAAACAGGGAACAAAGCAAAAACAAAAAAGGAGTACTAAATTTGACGTGGGGGTAGTGTGGTATTTTTGTTGTGAAAAAGTACTGAAAATAGTACAAAAGTACTGCATTTCCATCACTGGTCTGTGTACAGTTGGCAGTGTTGGGCAACGTTGCGAACATTAATGGCATAATTCTGCGACACATAGATGGCGGCACTCCGAAACCATCCACCACTTAAATTTCTATAAAAACTTATACACTATTACTTCGTGCTGAAGTATTATTATTAATACATTAGTACAACTAGGTATATACAATATTTGAATGGTTCATGTTAATAAGCATAGGGAATATATAAATATATATATATATATGTGCACATCCGTTCGTATGGCGACCTAAAAATTATTAACTTTTTTAGATGCAATAATAAAAAATAAGAAAAAACATTTGTATAGACACCGATATTTTTTTTCCAATTGCTGTTTAAATGGAGATTCAACTATAGAAATGCCGCGCATCGTTATCGGTCCGCTTTTAGTTCATCACATTCTTTGTAGACCTGACTGCAAACGAACTGCTGTTTATACGACAATTTTTGTTGCCAGATTTTTAACAATTTCCCCGGTTTTTCTCTACCGCCGTTAAGTTTTTAATAGTTCCGCAGAACTGTGGCTTATTGATAGAGCACACAATGGTACATTATTAAGGTAGGCGCACTCAACCAGCTCATCGCTAATGCTCACGAGGAATAAAAACCAAATTAATTTTGCTATGCAAATTGTTCCAGTAGCAAAACATACATACCTACATATGTTTAAGTAATTAATCAGCAAAATAAATAAATATACTAGATAATATAAAAGTGGTCAAAAAACTAAATAAAAGAGTTATTTTTTGAATGCCTAGAGCACGTTCGTTATACATAATTGAATTAATATGATATCAATAAAGTCTTAATTCTAATTTAGCAACATTGCTCAAAAATTAGTGTTCTAGAAAAGTAAAAAAAACTTTGTTTCTCCGAAGATTTCATTCTTGTTTTGTTTCAAACAAATTTTTAAAATAATGTGGAAAGAACTCTAGTTTCGCTGCGTTGTTAAAAAAAATATCCTATCCGATGGAGAATTCCAGTACAAAATTGTGAATGTATGATGTATGTTTCATATAATGTGGTCAATATTGGTATCATTAAAAAGCCTTTGAGAAGATGGTAAATGATTTGCTAAACTTTTAACTGAACTAGCTGTCAAACTAAAAAAACGTGAAAAATTATATTAAAACTAAACAGCTAATAAAAACAATAGAGACAAAAATATATGTTTGTGGTTTTTTAAAAAAATCATAATAATTAAATTATTTTTTTGTCCATTTTATATCTTTTTCACGAAATTTTGTAATTAAAAACTTATTTCAATACAGAATTGTCATATCGAAGAAAGTAGATGAGTCGTGTAAGCAACATGATTCATAAACATGCTTCAGAAAGCGAAGCAAGTCCTTCAGTTTGTCGTGTGAACATAGTATAAAAGATTATAGAACGCAACACTGAATAAAAATTCCGAAAAATCTAAAAAAACTTCACGGCGAAACTGACGAAGTCTTGAGCCGGCTCAGCTTTCAAAAGAATGAAGGCCGGCGGCGGCGCGGCGCACAGAAAATAAGCGGCATGTAACTCCGTTGCAAATTGCTCCAGTAGCACGGATTCGACACAACATGGTAGCCGCGCCGCCGGTATTTCTTCTAGTTTTACCGTCGATGTTTATGATTATCTACACGGCGAAATTAAAACATAGCGCAAAGAAGTCAACTATAATTTCAATATGTAATTTTTACTGTTGAATCAAATATATATATTGACAGCATCTAATTGTTAGCATTAGTAAAACACTGGTTACTGGTTTTACGAAAACATTGAAGAAATTGGTAAAAAAATAATCGTATAGTGAAGAGATTTGTTAGCATATCTAAAAGCAAGGCTACTGGCCACAAATTTTGCGAAAACATTGAAGAGATTGGTAAAACAATCATATATTTGGTTTACATAAATATTTCCTAGAGTGAAGAGATATGTTAGCATGTTTAAAACATGGCTACTGGCCACAAATTTTACGAAAACATTGAAGAAATTGGTACAATATTAATATATTTGGATGACATAAATATTTGCTTTTGTGAAAATATGTGTTAGCATGTCTAAAAACTTGGCTACTGGTCACAAATTTTACGAAAACATTGAAGAAATTGGTACAATATTAATAAATTTGGTTGACAAAAATATTTCCTATTAAGAAGAGATGTGTTAGCATATCTAAAAGCATGGCTACTGCCTACAAATTTTACAAAAACACTATAGAAATTGGTAAAAAAAAAATTCATATATTTGCTTGACATAAATATTTCCTATAGTGAAGAGATGTGTAAGCATGTCTAAATAAATGGCTACTGCCTACAAATTTTACGAAAACATTGAAGAAATTGGTAAACAAATCATATATTTGGCTGGCATAAATATTTCCTATAGTGAAGAGAGTTAGCATGTTTAAAAGTATGGCTCTTGGCCATAAATTTTACGAAAACATTTAAAAAATTTGTAAAAAAATCATATATTTGGCTGGCATAAATATTTCCTATAGTGAAGACATATGTAAGCATGTCTAAAAAAATGGCTACTGGCCAAAACTTTTACGAAAACATTGAAGAAATTGGTAAAATAAACATATAAAAAGATGTGTTAGCATGTCTAAAAACATGGCTACAGGCTAAAAATTTTACAAAAACATTGAAGAAATTGGTAAAATAAACTTATATTTGGTCGACATAATTAATTCCTATAGTAGTTAGATGTATTGGCATGTGTAAAAGCATAGTTACTTATACTGCGCTAGTACCTCCAATGTGCCGCCGATTGCAGCTTTTGTGCCGGCTGTAGCAAAAGGTAAAGCGGCAGCCTTTATTTTATTTTTGGCGCGAAACGTTAAAATAAATTTGTCGCCTGTACATTGCAATTTTCGAACGCCGTAAAACTCGGGAAATTTATTAAGGAATTAGGAATTAATTTAGACTAAGTATGGCAACACAAGATGCGGCAATTTTATTTTAAAATCAAATATATTGATAGTTAAAGGTTAAAGATCGATATAAGAGTATCGATATAACATAAAACTAACATGACTGATCCCATTAACACAAAAAAAAAATTGAAAAAAGACCGCAAACGAACAAAACCGACGAATAACCGACTTCTATCAATATATATATATATATATATATATATGTATGTATCAAAATATAATATATATAAAATAGTGGTTCATATACAAGAAAATGGATTAATACATGTAATTCAGTGTAAATATATATATAGGTATATATATCAAAATAAAATATATGACATAGCAATTCATATAGAAAATAGTAGTTCATATACAAGTATAAATGGATAAAAATAAATGTATTTAGTAATTTGCGTTGTGTGAGCCAAAAACGAGAGCTGTTGACTTTTGGCATCACAACTTTTATACTAATTTAAACTTGTCTTGTTATTACCTGAATTATACATTATCCCCTATACTTACCTTACTTATATATGAATTATACTATTAACCAATTTATACTTATCTTTTTAACTAAAGGGAAAGTGAACACAGTGTAACAAAACAAAAAGACATAAAGAGAACTTACATACGAGTATATACATAAATATATAAAATAAATATTGCAAATTAAAACAATAAACAAATTGTGGCAAATACATAAAACAAAATAACATAAATTTGATACACATAAAAACCATAAACCAAGTTCTGCTGGATTTTCATGAATGCTTAGAAAAGCTGTATCATCAGCAAATGTTGACGTGTGAATGTTACTGCTTAACGGTAAGTCAGTGGCATATATTAAGTACAGCAAAGGACTGAAGATGCTGCCTTAGGGAACTCCGGCTTCTATCGACTGCGGAGGGCATAAAAATTGCCTTCACGAACTACAAATTTACTAAAGCTCATTTAAGTTTTATCCAAATCCAATAAGCGGCTTAGAATTGTATTACTTTTTATTTGAGAAGTTATTTGAGAAACCGTAAGCAATTTGTTTAGATAGGTGATCGTAAAAACTCACTTCTTGAAGTCGAACACGGTGTACCACAAGGCAGCGTACTTGGACCTTTCCTGTTTACTATTTACCTTAATGACTTAAAAAATCGTTAGCTTCTTTTTAAAGTCTTCATATCTGCAGATGACGTTAGCTTATTTTACCCTTACAAGCATGAAAAAGTAGCCAAAGTATATATAGAACGAGATGCGGCATTTATATCAGAGTTTACAAGAATAACAAAACTCGATTGCTGAGACTTAAGCCATATTAGGATCATACCAAGTTTGGTGTTTTTGTAGATGAAAAAGAAATCATTGAAGTCAGTTCTGTTAAGTATTTTGGTATAAAAAAAAAATCTATCAACATATCCAGAATCTTAAGAAAAAAACAGCCCAGGCTATTGGTTTTCTATACAAATTTAAGAACAAATTTAATAAAATAAAACAAAATTATCAATATATAATGCACTAATTCAAAGCCATTTCAATTATTTAGCTGTTTTTTATGGATATAAATAAAGCTCCGAATTAAAAGGGTTCAAATGTACTCGTATACAAAACAAAGCTTTAAAAGTGGTAGCGAATCTTTCCATCTTATATTCAACTTTATCACTATATACCGACGTTTTTCCAGCTGTACTGCCTATATATGTCATTTACAAAATGCAAAAACTTATGCATGTTTTAAGTGTCTAAACAGTATTGGTCACCACACAATAAATTTTTTGAGTTATCAGCATTCATTCAATACAAGCAGAATTATGAATTTAGCAGTAGCATGGTCTATGTTGGAAACAACAAAGCAGCGGATCGAATACATGGGTAGGAAAATATAAGCAGCATTTCTTTATTCAAAACTAGATTAAAGAAGTTTTTACATCAAAATATAGAGGAACTTTAAATGTAGATATGTACATATAATCATTTTTAATGTTAAAATATTGATATTTTTTTCTTTTCTTTAACTTCAGTATCTTATTTTGTTATTTTTTTATTATTATGTAGTTATGGATCACTAGAAAATATTTCTGAAGCTATGCAATATATTATTGTTAACTCGCCTCTAAAATACGCTTAGGCGCAGAGGCATCACATTGTACTATAAATAAATTAATATAAAAATAAAAAAAAAGTATTTTCCCCTACTTGAACAGATTCTTGATGTCTTAGAACTTTATGATATCCAAATAGTTGGTCCGGGACAATGATATGGTTCGCTAAGCAATATATATAAAAAATAAGCCAAAATTATTACCTTATCCACATTTTTCCACCCAGAAAGTACACTGTATGCTAATGTAAAAAATGTAAACACAAATTAAAAGCATAAGCTGTACCACTTTATCCCATTTTTACACTTTTAAAAGTACCCTATATTTTAATCTGTGTCATATGATATTCGGCTACCCAATTTGTTGCTTTTTAAACATGTTTAGCATTGCACATGCAGTTTTTTAAATTACGCTTTGCAACATGCGCTTAGAAAGTCAGCCTATCTGCCATTTATACACACGGAGATCACTGTGCAATTATCATAGAGGTGCAAAATAAGCAGCACCATAAGACTGTACAAGCACGAAGCTTGACAGGATGGAAGGTAAATATCTTTGATCCGAAGATTAAAAAAAAGATATGAAAAGATATGGTTAAACCATAACGCTCAATATTGGCACATGTATCATTGAATACAAGGAATCTTTAAAATACATGTGTATCGTGATCGCGTTTCATCTGTTTTTTAATGATCACGATGGACAGCTAATGACAAGGGAATATTCATCTATTGAATGACATCAGGACATCTTAAAGCAGCTCGGTGACTTAAATTTCTATATTACATACATATAAGAAGAAATAGCACTTAAGCATTTTTAGGTAATATTTAAGCGTTTCGGAAATGACACTGCCCCGTTGTTGTGAAAGATGCCAAACATATGTTCTTCATTTCTTCATATGTGTAACTTTTTAAAATTAATTCCATTGGAACTTCGTAGGTTTTAAAGTACCGCACTCATGGGAAATACTATCTTCCATGATTTTCATCCCAGGAACTAAAAAATGTTAATGTTGAAGTAGTACACAGCCATTCCGATACATAATTTTTCTATAACGATCAATCTAATTGGGTAAAATACTTATTTTGGTATACATATTTCTTTCCCATCTGTATATCCTTCCCATAAATTAAAATTTAAATGACATAAAATGACATAAAATTTTACATATATTTGAGCATGTACTCAAGTATTTATGTTTAAAATTTTATTTATTTGTTGCGGGTTAGCAATATCTAGATATATATTTCGTTGGTAGCTATACCAATTATATAATATAATATACCAACATCTACTGATGAATTGGTATAGCTACCAACGAAATATATATCTAGATATTGCTAACCCGCAACAAATAAATAAAATTTTAAACATAAATACATAAGTACATGCTCAAATAAATGTAAAATTTTGGAACGGGGAGATTTGCTTTTCATTTTTGCCTTATAAAATACTTTTAATGGCAACCAACGGTTGTCTAATTGTATAGGTGTAGAAAAGTAAACACATTCATAATGGAAAATTATTGTTGTGTGTGTTTGAAAAATTTTTTTAAAGGTTATTTTTATGCTTTGTAATTCACAAAAATATGCTTGTGAGTTTTTGTATAAATAGATGAGCTTTGGAATTTTTTAAACATAAAGGGTAAAACATCTACTGATGAATTGGTATAGCTACCAACGAAATATATATCTAGATATTGATAACCCGCAGCAAATAAATAAAATTTTAAATGACATATATTTTAAAATAAAACACAATAGAAATTAAATTAAAAATTTATTCGTATATCATATTATTTCTTATATGTTTTTTTTTTATTTTTTATTTTAGTACAAACAGGAGGAAATACATTACTCGCATGTGGAATTCACAGATAATTCTATGTGCTTGGAACTAATTGAACGTCCACCAAGGTGCATTTTCAAGTTGTTGACCGAACAGTGCCACATGCCAAAAGGATCCGATACAGCATATCTCAACAATATGCATCTTGAGTTCGAATATAATCCATATTATATAAAAGGTGTAGATCGTAGGCATTGGGAAACCGAATTTGGTATAAAGCATTACGCGGGCTGTGTCATATATAACGCCGAAGGATTTGTGGATAAAAATCGGGATGTGCAGCAGGATGTCTTATTTGATTATATGAGTCGAAGCGATAATAGTTTTGTGAAAGAATTGGCATCTTATCAGGTAATTATTAATAATTGAATGATTTGACTTGCCAAGGTTTATATGAGTTGTTAATGTTGAAGTAGTATACAGCCATTCTGATACATAATTTTTCTATAACGATCAATCTAATTGGGTAAAATACTTATTTTGGTATACATATTTCTTTCCCATCTATATATCCTTCCAATAAATTAAAATTTAAATGATATATATTTTATAGAGTAAAGAAGATAGATGTTGAAAATGTAGAAGGCTTAACTCTTTTACACCTCTGCTTTGCGCGTTATGTTAATTTTTATAGCAGTGTTGAGGCGCCTCCGGTGTTAGGTAGACGCATTAACTTTGTCAAGCTGTATTGGCAGGCATTTTATTAATTGTTTTACTTCGCCGATGTTTCTGCTAACCGACGAAGGAGGGCGATGTTGTGTACATTAGCTTGGAACATCATCAATCGCTGTCGGAACAGTTTTTTAGTGACCAGTGCTATGCCTTCATCACTTAAATAGTCCGACAACAATTAATACAATGTATCACTAATGTACATTACAGAAATTAATGATGTTGATTGACTTGCTCTGGCCAGGGTTTGAACCCAGGCCCCACGTCATTGTTTGCTTAGTAGTCAACGCGCTAACCACTTCAGCCAACACCACCCTCGAATTTAAGATTAAAAGATGATTTTGCGTTCACACTACAAGTTTATTAAATTCAGGATTTAACATATAGGTTGTATATTAAATTTGTTCAAAATAAAATACAAATAATTGCATTTATTGTTGTACTATTTTCTATTTATTATAACACAATTTTGAGAAACTGTGTAATAGATGTTTTTGTTTGTATGCTTGTATGTATGTACGTATGTATATATATTATTATTAATTGGGATAAATGGGCTGAGCTGCTTCCGGCTCTATTTTAACTTGACTGCACTGAATTTTTTGTGCTGACAGCAAGGTTGTATTACATAAAACGTTTTTAAATGTAATTAAATAGAAGATTTAAGTTGGATTTAACAAAAGAATTTAGTATGGTAACTCCAGATTATAACATTTGGATTTGACTTTAAATTAAAAATATTTTTAATTCGTGTCAATAAGTGCCTTAGAAATATATATGGTTGTATTGGTTTTAGAATTATCCACAAATAAATTACATCGCTCACGGAATAAATTCGGAATATACGAAAATTTCTAATATTCTCTTAAACGTTACTTACTAAATTTTAAATTTTTAAAGGAAAATATAAAAAATAATATTATCAGGCTCAAGTTCAGTTTTATTGAATTAATTACTAAGAGTTTTTATGTTGAAAAACATTAGTATATCCAGTATAGGAGAACGTATCAGTATACCGATTTCAAGGCCGCTACACATCTCATCAGCGTTCATTTGTCCATTTTTACAATTAATGTAAAGTGGTTACTCATTGGGAAGAATATCAACTATTTCACAAAGTTTTCAACAGAAATAGAATATGAGAATTGTTAAATTTCCTTTATATTCCATTTTTACATATTGAAACAATTTCGCTTAGTACGAAATTCCCCATGTCTGATTGCTTACTACTGATAATCAACAAACACTCATAGTCCGTTATACTCAAATTTAAAATTTGCAATTATAACTTATTGTTATTTTCTCTCAGTATTAGGGTAATTCACTGTGCGATCCTATTATTAGGGGTTATCTCGTGCCCAAGCTGAATTAATATTTTATATTATTTTTATTACGGATAAACGTAATTATTGTTTGAACTGTAATAATGTATAAATGAGAAATCATTATTATTAGGCTTAAGTTCAGTTTAATTGAATTAATGAAAATTCAAATTTGATTGTTTTTTATGAGTTTTTTTTTAATTTTTTTGAAAAACATTAGCATGTGCAATCAGATTAGCAGAACGTATCAGTAGACCGATTTCAAGGCCGGTTAATTTTTGATAATTATTTTATTTAGCATATTGCGCGCAAGTGGATTTGGATGCAACACGAGTTTTTTTAATATATTTGGTCAGATGTTTGGAAAACACAGAGTAGAATTTTGTTTTGTCGCCTTGGAATTTTTTCTACATACGATGCTGAGGCGGGGCATTGGATTTCATGGGATTTCAGTAGTATATAGGGAATGTATGTTCTGGGCCATTTCCGGTGCCAAAAGCAATTAAAATTGATGCAAAGGTTATAAATCAATAAAAATTATAAGGTGTCTAGACATGTTAATGACTGCAGGTGTTAAGGTGAAGTGCGAAGAAGAGGAATTAATAAAAAGGAAAGATGACGTGACTTGATGATAGATTATTGATAAGAATAGTTTTAGTAAATTTTTCGTGTTTAGTTAGTTAAGGTGACATACTGCAGACAGATAATATTATTTTTGGTGATATAACATCAATAATCATGTTGGTGTTATCAAGTGTTATTTATATATGTACAGTCGACTCTCGATAATTTGAAATTCAAGGGACCAGAGAAAAAGTTCAAATAATCGAGATTTCATATTAACGAGAGTTCAAATTATCAAGAGGGAGATACAAAAAAATTCAAATTAACAAGAGATTAATTAAAATTTCAGATTTTTTATTGTGAACTTGTGTGTTTCAAAAAAAGAAACAAAATCACATTAGAAATTCAAATTATAGAGTGTAGAAAAACCAAACTTCAAATTGTAGAACGTTTGCGGACAAGATGTCATTTCTATTGAGCAACGTATATAAACTAAAAAACTAAAATAAATGATTGTTTTATTTATTTTATATTTTGCAAAAAAACACAGCACATTAAAAAAATTCAAATTATTGAGCGTAGAGCCAATAAATTCAAATTATAGCGCGTCGGCGATCAAAATGCCATTCAAATAATTTCAAATTACCGAGGGGACCAAATTACATTAATTTTTTTTCAATTTATTGAATGTTTTTCAAGGGACCTGGAAAACAGTTCAAATTATCGCGAGATTCAAATTAACGAATTTCAAATTATCAAGAGTCGACTGTATGAACATATGGGCATACGTTGTAATTGTTGTTGTTTTTAATGTGAAGAAAATAGGGGATGAACAAAAAGTGTTTGTAATATCAAAAATCATGTTGGTTTAAGCCAGTGTTATTTATTTATGTGTGGACATATAGGCATACGTTGTTATTGTATTGAATGTTGAAATGCGAATGCATTGAGGAAGGACATGTGGGCATAAATTTGTTGTTGTGAGAAAGTGTGACTGAATTCGGAAAATGTAGACCGAACACGAATATATTGACAGAGCGAGTGAGCAAGTTCATTTAGTTGCGACAGTCAGCCACAGGACAGCGAATATACGTATGGAGCTAGGTGGTATAAATACCTGCTGCATATCACATCAAGTTTAATTAACAGTGTTTTCTTTAATTATAAAGTTATCCTTCATTTAATAAGCATAACCTCAAAAAATTAAAAAAAAAATAACAAAATATGTTTTCAAATAAAAGTGATTTCGTGTGCAATATTTGTGGAAACATAAATAGAGCAAATACAAGTTTTAAAAAACACTACCACGTGCATACTGCTTGTGAATATTGCTTCAAAGTGTGTTTAACCAACATGGAGAAAAAAATTCACAAGGCTACATGTCCAAAACTTGAGTTAGAGCACCCCGATTCAACATTACCAAAAAAATCTAGGAAAAAACCTTCCCCCAACATCAACAGCACAAATGGTGCTTCAATGACGAGGATTGTAACAAGAATATACAATCCATTCAATGGTAAACCCATTGCGCAGAAGGAGAGCATCAAAATAATGTGCAGAAATCGGTTCGAAATCGAATGATCTTGATGCGAAGTAACTTCCGTTCTCGCATTGCTACGTATCGCTTTCCTAAAGGAGATCGCAATTTAAATTTCGAAAGCTATTTGGAGGAGGGAAATAAACTTCTACGGAAGCTTCTAAATAATGTGATGGTCAAATTTAATCTAGAGCTAACGGCTAGATATAAATTACCAGCAAATCCGCTAGCACCAGAAACTGATAAGTTCCATATCACCGAGAAAATTATCCAGAGCAGATGATGTTGATACTGCCTTAGGCTCTCATATCGAAGAGATTAAACTCACGATGTCTGAGTTCCAAGAGAGAAATTCTGGCTGGACAGTGATTCTGGCTGGACATCAAATTCAACAAAAAGTCTCTGATACCAGGTTCCCAATACATAACAACACCACCAGAAATGTTAGGAAAAAAGCCTGCATTAACGTGGAAAATAGCGTTGGGTATTGTTTTCAGTGGAGTGTTATATCTGCCTTTTATAATGGAGAGAAAAATTTGAACAGCCTATCCAGTTATGGAATTTATGACATCTCAAGTTCCATCATTACACTACAAAGTGGTAGATCATTAAATTTCTCGGGGATGAATTTTCCAACCGATTTGAAGGATGTGAGTATTATTATATTAGTATAACAGCCGTATTCATAAAAATTTATTTCAGATTTATTGGCGGTTTATCAGCCAAAATTGTTAAAGTTTGTATTCATAAACGAAAAAATTTTATTAAACCTTTAGTAAACCATCAGTAAAGTCAAAAAATTTATTGTTGGATTTGCCCTTCTTTAAACCAAAAATAAAGTGACATTTTGCATTATATTCAAGTAAATATAAAATATGGTGACATACATACATATATGTATGTATATAAGTGTGTAGATATGTAGCATGTATCAATAATATTTACCATGTTTTCCATTTCATTTTCTGAAAGTTCTTGTTTGTTATTAGTTGCATCCATTTTAATTACACAAATTATAAATACATATGTACGTTTACTTATAGCACAAATCAAAGAAATAAAATAAAATTCTGACGAATTATAGCAGTGATGTAAATTAAAGGTAAACAAACTCATTATTCGGTTACCTTTGCTACCGTATATCACAAAAATTGATAAATGGTAACAGTTTCTTTATTGATTTTTATTTAAAATTGTTCGAAAACTCATTTTTTATGTTTCTTATTTTGCAAACATATATTTTTCATTAAATTTTTTAAATAATTTATAGAAAACCTGATATCTACTTGATTATCGGGTTTAGCAAACAGTGGTTTAAAGCATCACTAAGAACTAAATGACAACCACATAAAAAGAGAGTTGCCATACATTCACATAAAGTCGCTACAATCGTTCAACAGCTATAAAACTGATATT